>CM067173.1:7175805-7349758 GCA_034093135.1 Erigeron breviscapus
CAAAAGCAATCGACCTGCAGCATCAACACATTTTATTATCTACATTAATTATCGTTAAAGAAAAAATATACCCTAATGGTTTCTAACAGCAAAGTAACATGATCAATTGATGACGCCATGATAAAACATAACTAAGATTTGACTTCAAAGTTAAATAAAATGTATAGAATCTTATACTCCAATGGATTAGACTAAAGCCACTGTCAAAATTTGTAATAGTCATCCCATTTTTACCAACAAATAATACTTGGCGAAATTTGTATCCATATTATTACACACTCAAGCATGTCATTTTATGGATCATATCTAGCATATTCATGTAGGAATAAATGGCTATAAATGAAACCGAAGCAAACCTTTGTGGATATTGATATTGTGTCGGCAATGCACTCCTCAGCATTCTGAAGTAGACCAACAAAAAGTAATACCATAAGTATGTGATGTTTCAAATATTTTATATAAGTAGAAATGAGCAATATGTTGATGATTATACCTTTTATATATATATTATTATATATATATATATCTTTATCTTGTTACGGATTTGTCTTCCCTTGAAATTCGTATTTGTCGATCAAGACTGAAAACAAAAGAACCAACAAAAATGACACACAAATTACCAAAATTTATGTATAAAGACTACAAAAATTACACAGATTACCAAACTTTAGATATAGCTACTAAAATAGATGACATTTTAAGATATAAAGAAAAGTTACCTACAAAAGTGTAGTTAAAAGTCAGTTTTATTGCTTTCCAATAAGGTCCTAATAATCCATCAAAAACTTCAAACTATACATTCTCCATCAAGTTAACCATAAAATTCAGGGGGGCTTTAGGTTTGGACGTACGTATAATGTATGTATCATATGTTAAAATGTGATATTCTCATTATCATTAACACTATCTTCTAGTTTCTGAAACATGATCAAATATAAATTAAAAAATCATTTTGTTCTTTACATTTACAAAGGCTTGGTGTTTCTGTAACCTAAACATAAAACCATGAAAAAACCCTTGGTGTTTCAATAACTATAACTATAAACATAAATAATAAAATAAATACGAACATATGCATATATTACCATGGAAGCTTTTTCAATCCTTCAATGACATTCTCACGTAAATCTCAAGGCCACCTGTAAAACAAAAACAAAGAATTAAGTAAACATTAACTCATGCCAACAACAGACACAATCTTTGCAAAAATAACTTGCCAAGTTAACAGATACCAATTAACTCCAAACTTATCCCATTTACCCACTTCTCTGATATGTCGATCCATAGTTCCATACCACCAATCCACTTGTAAATTAAAGATTACATAATCCCTTTTAATTATTTGTTTGGTTAACTTAAAAATTAAACCCCATAACACCGACATAAAAAATACTACAAATACATATCTTTAAACATACACACATACATCAGATACATATATATATATATATATAATATAAATCCATAAATTAGATTTCAGTTGTAAACACACACTAGAATTTCATATCAATAATAATTTCAAGTTTTTATGGCAGCTTAAATTCTTATCCAAGTCTCTTAGTTCAAAATCCCTTATTCCCTTAAATCCCTTTAGCACTTCATAATATATCCTACCAAAAACATCAAAAAACTAAAAAAAAAAAAAAAAAAAAAAAAAAAAAAAAAAAAAAAAAAAAAATATCTATAATTATAGTCATAAGTCTTCATCCGCTGTGCATATCTCTTGTGTTTTTTACTATCTTCCGTCTTCCGTTGTGCATACCCCCATTGTAAGTTATCTTAAAACTATGTATATATGTATTAAACAATATATATGGTTTAAAATTTATGTTTATATTAAGATTATTGTTCATATAGATTTATCTATTACTATAATATTAGGATATGTATAAAACATATCTTATAAACATACATACATATATATATATATATATATATGAACAAATCCATGAAATTCAATTCGCCATAATTTAATTAGTCAACACCTAAAAAAAAGGAAAAAAACCCAAAAGTTAATTCACAGATTTTTGTCAAACACTTGTGTACATCTAAAGCTACATGTAACTATAAAATAGATCATCATCACCAGTTGATTCTCGAAAAGATTAAAGAAAACGAATCTTGAATTCAAAAAACCCAATCATTTCATCTCTAAACTTTTATAGAAAAACCCATTTTTCAAACCCTTAAACCCTCATGATGATTAAAAACGGGAGAAATAGAAAGAAAAGAAAGAGAGGAAACATACATACACACATGGAAGATCAAGTCGCCGGAGTCGGCACAGTCAACACCGGATATAATCCATATATAGATTAATAAAAGTTTGTAGATGGAGATGAATCTCGTGATAGTTTAATCTTGGAGATCTGATTTTGACCAGAGAGAGATGGAAATATGATGGAAAGAGAGTAAAGAGAATAAAGGCAGTATAAATCAGATCTGATTTTGTTTTTGTTTTGAATATAGATACTTCTCAAAGAAGCCTCTATTCCCACACATATAACAAGGCTTCTCAAATAAGCTTTCCCCACACACTTAAAACACCTAAAAATACACACCAATTTCATCAGCCATGACATCACAAATCCGATGTGGCATAGCTCTCCTTGCGCCACGTCAGCTTTTCTGATGTATACCCAAGATCTCCTCTAGTAGGAGAGGGTGATACTTGATAGTGTGCGTAAGCCAAGAAACCGCAAGCACTAGGTGTCCAAAACAGAACATCAGGGATACCGAGTTCATCTGCTGCATCAAGTGTGAAGCTCATTGAACCATCTGAAAACAATATACCCCTATATTATTTAATATAACTATATAAATAATATAACACAAAAGTCCACTTGACATATTATTTGTATATAGGATCTGACGAGGTGCAAAACTAAGACCACAAAGATTAAAATTTGGTCTTTATGGAGTCATGGTCCATCAATCTTTTTGCTACTGATTTAATAGAAACTTGGCATGTCAAAATCAGCTGCATTATATTTCTCACTTTGATCTTTTGCTTTATATCAAGAAGCATAGAAAGTTGTAACTTCACTTGACTTCTTAGTTCAAACCTGAAATTCACAAAACATATATCAAAGTAGGCCGATTCCAACAGAAAATTAATATATATAATCATTTTTAGACCATTTAATATATATCCAATTATGACTTATCAAACCTCCCCAACTTAAGCTTTGCTTGTCCTCAAGCAAATCCATCTTTCAAAATCAATTATCCTTTAGGTACACAAATATGAAAAACATGACAATTAACAAAAAAAAGCTAAACCATTAAGTTAGAAAGCAGTTTCAGATGGTTAAGCAGTTTTAATCTTAAATGAAAACTGGAATGTTTGTCAATACTCAAATGATTTTCAAGCCTCGATAAAACACGACTAAGCACCGCTCAAATGAAACGAAACATATCTCACTATCACACTCCAACTAGCAATCTGTTGGGTTGTATAATGAATAATCACTCAACGCCTAGTCGTGATGCATACTATTTTACCATAGGCTTGTTCTAGAATCAAATCTTCACCGACGTGGCGTAAGAACCAGGTACAACTATCAGAAGAGGACTTTTAAAAGGGTTGTAATGTTGTGAAAGGGTAATTAACAAGGGTATGGAAATTTGGGAAAATTGTTGTAAAATATAAAATAAAATAGAAATTAAAAATTTAAAAACATAGTCTAGTCCAACACAACCCGTGTCATTAGTTGCCATCTTCCCAACTAACCCAATAAGACGTTATCCTGACAATACAACTCAACAAACCGATAAAAACCGACACCATTGTGGTGTATTACATTCAAGACGACTTAAACAACCATAACATACCATTGTTGCCTTTAACTAATGTGCCAACATTAAATATGAAGAATATGAACACTAATAGAACCTTTGTTGGTTTAAAACAGATGTACCAACTTAACCATGAAAAATATTAGAATAATGAAGCTTTTGTTGGTTTAACAAATGTACCAACACATATTGACTTGACATAAATGTGGAAAATACCAATTGACTGTCCAAGTTCATTTTTTTCATTTTTTTCTTCTTTTTATAGTTTTTCAATCTCTTTTATTTATTATTTTTTATTATTATTATTTTTTTTGAACTATTTTACCCTGCCTAATCGGTATTCCGTTTGAACTTTGCAATGCATTGACAAATCATACTTTCACTAGTTTGAATAATCTAGACTTGACCAAATTTTATGACAACTCAACCTATTCTCAAAACCGAGAATATATTAAACCGACACAACTTGACAAACCCAAACCATCCAACTAGCATAGGCAACCAATGACCAACCATGGATTTTGACTATCGGTATGGCTAGGATAGGTGAAACATTTGGGTGGAGCTTAAACAAAAGAATAGGCTAGGCTCAACAAGTTTTCTAATTGTTTCTTACACTAAAAATGAGTGTAACAAGGGTGGTTCACTAACCAGTGTAGTTAGCTACTAAGCACATGCACATAACAAAGAACATGAACAAATAATTAACAAAACAAAACAAGGGGTGATAAATCAAAGAAAAAGGGTTAATCCTAATTTGCCCCTTCGTCTTCTAATCATACCTATATCACCGAAGTGATCTCACTGCGGTCTCGAAATGATCAACTAGGACAAGTTCTAGAATCAACGCAATAACCGGCACACTCATAGCAAAGAAGAATAAAGCATAGAAAATGTATGCTTTGAACACCTAACATATCTAAAAGTGATCAAATTCCTGACATATTTGGTGTTTTGGGGCTATAAGTGTGCTAGTCATGTTATCAATCCAGAAGGGATCGCCCTATCAATCATTTGAGATTACATTTCCTGGTTAAAAGTTTGTACCAAAAGGAATTAGCTCAATTACTTACTAAATATTATTAAACCTATGTTGCAAAAAGTAATCAAACTATGAGGACAAACATTGCAAAAGTTCAAAATTACTCGGTTTTTCCTATTTACTTCCCTCCCACAATCAAGTTGTATAATGAACTAAGTAAAAACTATGGGAAAATAGGAAAAATAAATAAAAAATATAAGAAAAACGAAACTTTCCGGGTTTAGATGATGGGTTCTGATGCTTGGTTGACTTGAAAATCTTCAAAATGCGTATCAACCTTTATTATGTTTCTTTCTATTGCACCATCCTTCTTCTCTTCTTGAACCTGCTCTAACATACTTGAACTAACAAACAAAACAATAAATTTGACTCCCCTCCCCAACTTTGAGCCGAGCATTGCCCTCAATGCTCAAAACTAGAGATAAGTCCATTAGTCCAATTATCTACTTATTTCTCTTTCCCGGGGGTTGACACAAATAAACAAGTCAATACAAACCCCTCCCCAACTTTGACCCTTTCAAAGTTGGTCACACATGATGAACAATTGTATTATTGGTGACATAACTAAAAAAACAATTAAAATAAAAAGACTCAAAAATTAACTAAATTGATGGGTTGCCTCCCATTCAGCGCTTAGTTTAACGTCATCAGCCTGACTCACACCCAAGAGATATATCATGGAGGGGTTTTGAAAGAACCTACAATTAAAGGATCGGGCGGTCTACACCAATAAGGTGAAAAATATGTGTATTTAACTTTTATCATTACCCAGTCAGTTAATTTCACCTTTTCAAAATTTTCTTTCAACAAACAAAAATCATTTATCTTTTCTTTAAAACCCATGGGGAAAATCCATCCTTTCATCCGAACATACAAAATTTTAAAAATTCCGTTGTGATGCGGAATTTTCAAAAAACTAGATATTAAGCTTATGTTCGTGAGTTTGAAAGGATCAGGAGGTAAGGGATCCGGTGCTAGTTTTAGGAATAAGAAATATGCCATAAAAGTACTACTAGCCCGTGGATTGACTAATTCATCACATTGAAAATTAATTAAAGTACAAGGAATTAGAGAGCTCCCTCGATGACACGGCTTGGTTAGAAACTGTCCTTGCCCTGTAACCGCATATTCAGACATTGTAAAAGCCGTGATCTCCTTCCCTGGCTCTTTCTTCTTCTCAATCAACATCAAGTCCTTGAAAGATTTGTCAAGTTTTGGCATACCTGAAAACAACATAAACGAAGGCACATTAATTTTTATAAAATTGATCATGTTCGGGTACTTACCAATCATTTCTTGAATCTTTACTTGCTCCGTTTATTGTGAGAAAGTGATCTGAACTTGATCGGCCTTCAATTCAGAAGCTTTAACTGACTTCAATGGAGAAATATCAGCCTGATATACACAGTGTGGCGCACCATCTGGAACAGGTTCAACGCATTGAGCAGTGTTTGGCTCCTCAAAATCTCGTTGATCACAATGCGGTGTACCATTGGAAATCGGTGGCTCATCTTCTTGGAAACTCATCCAGTGCGGCGCATCAACAGGATCAGGTGTGGCACACTCGGCTGCTAGATCAGGTTCCAAGCTTTCTTTCTCGATCTCGATTTCCCCATGTTCGACCTTCGGTATCTGCACATATTTTTCAGTACTAAATGGGAAATCAGAAACTAAGTCAGAAGACTCACCTGAATCAATGAATATGTCATTCACTGTCACGTTCCTTGTCGATTCATATTCATCTGGGCAGGAGCCAAAAAAAGGTAACTGTCTCATCTCTTCCATGAACCAATCCAGTTTTGATTCGAATCTAGATAATCGGTCGTCAATTTGGTTTCGATTTTGTTCCTGAAATAACCCTTGACATTTGTTCTCATACTGGTTCTTATATTGGTTATCATACTTACATTGGTATGGGTCTTGCTGGTGCCCATAATTTTGACATTGCATGTAAATGTTGCCCTGATTTTGATAATTCTGTTGAGGCCACTCTTGGAAGGATCTTTGTGGGTGGTTGAACTGTTGGTATGCTTGATTTGGATTCGGTGTATTATCACCACTCCATCTAAAGTTTGACTGATTCCTCCAATTGAGTTATAAGTATTTGAATACGGATCATAGCTCATTCCTTGTTCTCCCCTCCATATAGGCTACGCATTTGAAGAGTAGTAATCCATCCAAATTTCCTTGTAGGCATGCACTAAAGATAACTGAGAACCAACAAAAACAAAAACAAAAGCGTAAAATAGAACAAAGAATAATAATGCAGAAATAAAACAAAGATAAGAATGAATCTTTTTGTATTTTTTAGAGTTTTAGAATTAGAAAAAATAAAAAATAAAAGAAAAACTTGAACTATAAGCGCACTCGCTCCCCGGCAGCGGCGCCAAAATTTGATCGACGTCGAAGTATCAATCAAAAATAAATCTAAATACCTTATACTAGATAGGGTAAGTGGATATCGTTCCCACGAGGAGCGTCTGTGGTTATAGTCAAGTTTTAACAATTTTGTATTGGTTTTGAAAATAATAAGAAAAACTAATTTTAATTGACTAACTAGCTAGACTTAAATTAATAAAACAAGAAAAAAAAATAGAAGTTGTAAGCAATTATAAAAAGTGCATCCCTCCCGAATCCCAAAAGTCGCATTAATTTACCTAATAAACTTTACCGAGTATTTATTCTAATTACATAGACATAATTTTTATTAATTGACAAGAACAGTTTTGGGCACAACCTATGTTAATTAGATGACCTGTCTTAATCACTAATCTAGGTGGACTCGGCACAAATCATTAACTCGCAATAAATTGTCTTACGAAAATTCAAATCAAATAATAGTGAATAAATACTCAATCAGTCATATGAATCATAAACCAAAAAGATCAATGTTTACACGACTGAAAGTAAAGTTCATCAAATAAAATTAACTAACAATTGTTCATCGGGAGAGATAACAAAAACCTTAACTGGACATAGTTATGTTCAAATTATCAAAATAAATTCTTTGTTGTATGGATGATAGTGTGCATGACCTGCTGCTGCTGCTCGACTTCTTTTTCTTTTCGTCGGCAGCCCTCGAATATAATGACTGCCGAATATATTGTGTTCTTCCTCAAGATTGCAAATAATAAAATATATATAGCCTTCCTTCTTGATGCCCACGTACGGGTTTTCTTTTTCTTCTAACCGACATGCACAAAAACAATACCACATATGGGCCTTTAACTTGTCTAATGTAGTCCACCATAAAGAAATTAAAAGTCTTGGGCTGGTGGAGTAATGCAACCAACACAAAAGTCCACTTGACATATTTGTATATAGGATCTGACGAGGTGCAAAACTAAGACCACAAAGATTAAAATTTGGTCTTTATGGAGTCATGGTCCATCAATCTTTTTGCTACTGATTTAATAGAAACTTGGCATGTCAAAATCAGCTGCATTATATTTCTCACTTTGATCTTTTGCTTTATATCAAGAACCATAGAAAGTTGTAACTTCACTTGATCATCTTTTTAAGCCATAATTTACATTCTTAGTTCAAACCTGAAATTCACAAAACATATATCAAAGTAGGCCTATTCCAACAGAAAATTAATATATATAATTATTTTTAGACCATTTAATATATATCCAATTATGACTTATCACACATCAAAATCGGAACTTGTAAGCATAGTGGATGATGACAAATAGCCTTGTGATTTCGGATCGTAAACTCAAATTTTTGAAGTCTTTATGTTAATAACTTATTATAATTAATATAAGTAATAGGAGTTGAAAAATTGAGAAAGAAAAAAAGACAATTTATTAATGAGAAAACGATCAATCAAATAAGGTTATAATGTCTTTTGTATTAATAAGCCAAGAGTTAGAGTTTAATTTTAAGTCTAATAAGGAAATTGAATTTATATACAACTAAAAAAGCTAATTTAATAAAATAAATAAATTAAAAAGACACGTGTCGATCAAGGATTACGCCACGTGTCGTTTCAAGAACATGTCAATCCTGTTTTAGTTTATTGGTAGATAGTTTATGAATTTGACTGTTTTGCATTTTTTAAGAATTTGATCAATTTGATTTGTTGTTTTGTCATGTTTTACTAAAAATGTTTTAGTTTATTTATTAAAATCAAATAAAATTGGTAGAGCTATAATCTCGACATTAAAAATTGTTGGGAGAACTGGTTGAGAAGGCTAGATGGATGGAATGAGTTTGGTATAATTTTTTTGTGGGATTTGTGATGGTTGAATTGGAAAGTCATGACTCCTGCTCCCCTAAATACACCTCCGGAATATCTATTTTTACTTTCTTTCAATCAATCTTGATTAATCCTATCAAAATATGAAAATTTAGTACTCTCCGTTTCAAAATTATTCCTCAAGACTAAAAAATATTTTTTTGAGAAAGCAGCAGGCATTATACTGTAATGTCAATAATATATAATTGTTACCACGGCGGAATTAGAAGTACTATCTTTTCAATTATTTCCTTAATTACTTTATACTTATTAACTATGAAAAATGCATATTAACACTTGTAATTCTCTTAAACACAAAAGATAAAATAAAATATATGATTCATTGTTGGTTCATGTAAATCTCATTCATCTACTTTCTATTTTGATTGTGCACCAAACCGCGTCGAGAGGCTTTTTAGCTAGAGGGTAATTTACGGATGAACCTAAAAGGAGTTTTAGGTTTTGTTGGCGATTCCCCGGAGGTAGGAGTGGTGCTCCTTTACGCCAATTAGGATTGCTTGATGTGATTGTCGAAGCTTGTTCGACTTTAGTTAGGGTTTTGGCCGATTTGTTATCGTACCTATTGTGGGGGTTTCTTGGAGGAGAAGGTTAGGGTTTTCCCTTTCCTTCTTTGAGTCGATATCTACTTGCCATGTTTATCCGATTTAATTTCCTTAGGAGATAATCCTAGAATATTCCGGACTAGGCAAAGATACGTATTTATCTTTGGGAAGGATTTATATTAATCCTTTAGCCATTTTGCTTGATTTAAGCACCTCCGGGCTCGTGCCCTTAGTGGAGATGCTTCGTATTGTATGTCCTTCGTATAACGATTCGGAGGGGTACATCGTCAAGCCCCCCAGTATAATATTATAGACTGCGTAGGCTATGATTTTAGACTATACTCGTAACCTGTTTTTTAATCTTGTCTTTTTGTGATCAGATAATGTCTTCGAAAGGGAAAATGTGCATCCTTTTTGGCTTTTGGAGAGGTGAAGTAGATGATTCATTCTTGTAATCTTCGAATTGTGTCCATCGTCCTACCTGATTTTGAAGAAAATGACTTCGAAGGACCAAATGTGTACTTTTCTTAGGTGTGGAGGGTCAAAGGTCGGTGACTTATTCTTAAAGGGGTGGAAATGAAAATTTCGGTGGGTTGGTAGTTGCATGTGTTTAATTCTAACAAGTGGGCAGTTCATAGCTTGCTTTGGAAAACGTGTTCCATAGATCCTATAAATACCTCTCCCTTGCCTTTATTTTTCTTTTTTCCTTCCACAGTACGTTGGCCTCCTTATTTGTTCTTTCGATTGATCCAGCTTTCAAACCAGGTACTTTTTCATATTCTTCCTCCCTGTTGTAATGGTGAAGATAGGTATTAAGTCAACTTTTTCTTCTATCACGGTCGATCAACTTAGGGATTTTGTTGATAGGTATTTTCTTGGTAAAATTAGGGCTTTTCGTTTACCTAGGAAAAAACAAAGCATATTATCTCCCCCCGATGGTTTCGTCGGCATATATTTAGATTCCTTCGTTTTTGGCAATGTTAGATATCCTTTTTATCCGTTCTTCCTTAGCGTGCTTAGTCATTATGGGAACCATTTGTCGCGATGGCATCCTCAGGGTCATGCGAAGATCATGGCTTTTGAGGTAATGTGTCGTGCGTATGGTGGTGATCCCACTGTTGATTTATTTAGGAAGTTTGCGAATATCTGTGAAAATGGTGATTGGGTTACCATCCAAAATAGGCTGAACAATGCTGGTTGTTTTGAGAAAGGAGGAGTAACCATCAGAGATTGGAAGGATCGTTTTGTGTTTATGAACGACACATTAACCCCTAATGTGTTTAGTATCTTAGTGGATAAGGAGGTTTTAGAGAATGTAAAGAAGTGTGTTGATCCTATCCCACCTGATGAGGATCTCAGTCCTCTGTTTAGGGAAATTAGTGAGAATCGTATAGTTGTTCTATCGTATCCCGATAATGTGCTTTTTAAGGCGGTAATTATAGATGTTTTGCCAGTTGGGGAGGAGGAATTAGATGGTAAGCATATGTTCGCTTTGTTGCTTATGCCTCTTCTTTATAGTTCTTTTTGCTGACCTTATTTACTTCTTTGACTTTTTTGCAGATATGAGTTTTATGGATTTTGTGAACAAGGGTGGTGAGGATGTTGCACCATCACCTTCCGAGACTACTCCCAACCCCCAATCCGTTCCTACTGTTGTGCAGAGAGAGGCTACAGGTAGCGTTCATGTTGGCTCTTCTAGGGAGGAGGGAACTCCTCCTGTTATTGTTGTAACATCCCAAACTTTTTTAATTAACGGTTGACTTGAGTCGTTAAGTCAACGTAAAGTGTTCGTTAAGTTTAGGGTGGATTAACGCTTATATGTAGTTAAAGTGTTTTATGTGTGAGACTTGAATGTCTTATTAATTGATGTAGAAATATGTTTAAATAAGAAGTTATGTGCCTTTTAGAGGTGTTCAAAGTGTTAATCAAGTTGTATATAGTCCATAGAGGTGTTTTGGGCTAATAATATGACTTTACGAAGTTTAGGGACCAGTTTTGACATGGTGTGAAAGTCAAAAACGGGATTAGGGTCAATGGGGGAGTAATTAGTTTATCAAATCAGATCTAATAACTTTTCTCCCAAGCCCTAGCCACCCCTTTGATCCCCTATCAAATTCCTAAGCCGAAAATCCTTTAAAACGTGTGATTCAAGTGAAGTTTGATCAAGATCTCTCATCCTTGCTTTCATCTACAGGTAATATAGACGATTTCCCTTTGATTTGTGATCATAAGAGTCGATCATATGGATATTACTTCTGGTCTCTAGGGTTGAGATTGATTTGATTATGTTTCATTGTCGATTATTGGGGTTTTCGGGTAATTTAATGTATTGTAATTGTATCCTCTTGTTCCTGGAACAAGTGATCATGTGAAATCATTATATGAGTAATATTTTGGGTGCATATGAGGTTCATAGGTCGTGGTGGTTGCTATGGTCATCTGATGGTCGAAAATTGCTTGCAAAACTAAGGGTTTACTAGATCTGAAAAATTAGTAATATTGAAAAAATCATATCTCTTTCAATTAGAAGAGTTATAAGATGAATCTTATATTTTTGAAAAGGTCTATGTGTCCTCTTGATTCGATATGAACAATGTTTCTTTAGATTTTGCCCAGATATGGGTGAAAAATGTCAATTTGCAGAAGTGGTCGGATTTAAGACGAATTCTGTAGGTCTGTTTTGAAGACGCCATAACTAATTCATTAGAGATCTTCAAGAGTCAAACTTTATATTTCTGGAAAGGTCTTTGAATTCCCTACATTCCTTAGGAACTAAGTTTTGACGACGCCATAACGAATTCTGTAGGTCTGTTTTGAAGACGCCATAACTAATTCTGTAGGTCTTTGAAGACGCCATAACTAATTCTGTAGGTCTTTGAAGACGCCATAACTAATTCTGTAGGTCTTTGAAGACGCCATAACTAATTCTGTAGGTCTTTGAAGACGCCATAACTAATTCTGTAGGTCTTTGAAGACGCCATAACTAATTCTGTAGGTCTTTGAAGACGCCATAACTAATTCTGTAGGTCTTTGAAGAGTCAAACTAATTCTGTAGGTCTGTTTTGAAGACGCCATAACTAATTCTGTAGGTCTGTTTTGAAGACGCCATAACTAATTCTGTAGGTCTTTGAAGACGCCATAACTAATTCTGTAGGTCTTTGAAGAGTCAAACTAATTCTGTAGGTCTGTTTTGAAGACGCCATAACTAATTCTGTAGGTCTGTTTTGAAGACGCCATAACTAATTCTGTAGGTCTTTGAAGACGCCATAACTAATTCTGTAGGTCTTTGAAGACGCCATAACTAATTCTGTAGGTCTTTGAAGAGTCAAACTAATTCTGTAGGTCTGTTTTGAAGACGCCATAACTAATTCTGTAGGTCTTCAAGAGTCAAACTAATTCTGTAGGTCTGTTTTGAAGACGCCATAACTAATTCTGTAGGTCTTCAAGAGTCAAACTAATTCTGTAGGTCTGTTTTGAAGACGCCATAACTAATTCTGTAGGTCTTCAAGAGTCAAACTAATTCTGTAGGTCTGTTTTGAAGACGCCATAACTAATTCTGTAGGTCTTCAAGAGTCAAACTAATTCTGTAGGTCTGTTTTGAAGACGCCATAACTAATTCTGTAGGTCTTCAAGAGTCAAACTAATTCTGTAGGTCTGTTTTGAAGACGCCATAACTAATTCTGTAGGTCTGTTTTGAAGACGCCATAACTAATTCTGTAGGTCTTTGAAGACGCCATAACTAATTCTGTAGGTCTTTGAAGAGTCAAACTAATTCTGTAGGTCTGTTTTGAAGACGCCATAACTAATTCTGTAGGTCTGTTTTGAAGACGCCATAACTAATTCTGTAGGTCTTTGAAGACGCCATAACTAATTCTGTAGGTCTTTGAAGAGTCAAACTAATTCTGTAGGTCTGTTTTGAAGACGCCATAACTAATTCTGTAGGTCTGTTTTGAAGACGCCATAACTAATTCTGTAGGTCTTTGAAGACGCCATAACTAATTCTGTAGGTCTTTGAAGACGCCATAACTAATTCTGTAGGTCTTTGAAGACGCCATAACTAATTCTGTAGGTCTTTGAAGACGCCATAACTAATTCTGTAGGTCTTTGAAGACGCCATAACTAATTCTGTATGTCTTTGGAAAACTTGATTCAGTCTTGGTCTTGGACTTCTTGAAGTTAAATCATGTGAAGATTCTCAATGTTCTTTTTGAACAGAGAATAATGAATGCGTGTGTGTCTTGAATCTTCGAGAATTGTTGAATCATGAATCAGAGTTGTCTTTTGAAATGTGGAAGGTATGAATCTTGGTTTTGAGTTTTCAATCTTCGATTCTTGAGTGAATTTCATCTTCTTGAAATAAAGTTTCATGAATATGTACTCTCCCCCTTGATATATGCATTGGAGTTTTTTTTTTTTTTTTTTTTTTTTTTTTTTTTTTTTTTTTTTTTTTTTTTTTTTTTTTGCATTTTTTTTTTTTTTTTTTTTTTTTTTTTTTTTTTTTTTTTTTTTTTTTTTTTTTTTTTTTTTTTTTTTTTTTTTTTTTTTTTTTTTTTTTTTTTTTTTTTTTTTTTTTTTTTTTTTTTTTTTTTTTTTTTTTTTTTTTTTTTTTTTTTTTTTTTTTTTTTTTTTTTTTTTTTTTTTTTTTTTTTTTTTTTTTTTTTTTTTTTTTTTTTTTTTTTTTTTTTTTTTTTTTTTTTTTTTTTTTTTTTTTTTTTTTTTTTTTTTTTTTTTTTTTTTTTTTTTTTTTTTTTTTTTTTTTTTTTTTTTTTTTTTTTTTTTTTTTTTTTTTTTTTTTTTTTTTTTTTTTTTTTTTTTTTTTTTTTTTTTTTTTTTTTTTTTTTTTTTTTTTTTTTTTTTTTTTTTTTTTTTTTTTTTTTTTTTTTTTTTTTTTTTTTTTTTTTTTTTTTTTTTTTTTTTTTTTTTTTTTTTTTTTTTTTTTTTTTTTTTTTTTTTTTTTTTTTTTTTTTTTTTTTTTTTTTTTTTTTTTTTTTTTTTTTTTTTTTTTTTTTTTTTTTTTTTTTTTTTTTTTTTTTTTTTTTTTTTTTTTTTTTTTTTTTTTTTTTTTTTTTTTTTTTTTTTTTTTTTTTTTTTTTTTTTTTTTTTTTTTTTTTTTTTTTTTTTTTTTTTTTTTTTTTTTTTTTTTTTTTTTTTTTTTTTTTTTTTTTTTTTTTTTTTTTTTTTTTTTTTTTTTTTTTTTTTTTTTTTTTTTTTTTTTTTTTTTTTTTTTTTTTTTTTTTTTTTTTTTTTTTTTTTTTTTTTTTTTTTTTTTTTTTTTTTTTTTTTTTTTTTTTTTTTTTTTTTTTTTTTTTTTTTTTTTTTTTTTTTTTTTTTTTTTTTTTTTTTTTTTTTTTTTTTTTTTTTTTTTTTTTTTTTTTTTTTTTTTTTTTTTTTTTTTTTTTTTTTTTTTTTTTTTTTTTTTTTTTTTTTTTTTTTTTTTTTTTTTTTTTTTTTTTTTTTTTTTTTTTTTTTTTTTTTTTTTTTTTTTTTTTTTTTTTTTTTTTTTTTTTTTTTTTTTTTTTTTTTTTTTTTTTTTTTTTTTTTTTTTTTTTTTTTTTTTTTTTTTTTTTTTTTTTTTTTTTTTTTTTTTTTTTTTTTTTTTTTTTTTTTTTTTTTTTTTTTTTTTTTTTTTTTTTTTTTTTTTTTTTTTTTTTTTTTTTTTTTTTTTTTTTTTTTTTTTTTTTTTTTTTTTTTTTTTTTTTTTTTTTTTTTTTTTTTTTTTTTTTTTTTTTTTTTTTTTTTTTTTTTTTTTTTTTTTTTTTTTTTTTTTTTTTTTTTTTTTTTTTTTTTTTTTTTTTTAATATTTTTGGAGCGTCTTTGGACTTTTGAAGCATCTTGAGTGAAAATCCTTTCATCTTCGGTTTCATTCTTATCTTTGAAGTCAATTCAGATTCCCCCTTTTTAAAACCAAAATCTCAATCAACTGAAATCTAGTGAAAATCTGAACACAAGAGACTATTGACACATCATGAAGAATTTTCTCCCCCTATACACAAACTTTGATAAGCCTAGAACTTTGATAAGCCTAGAACTTTGATAAGCCTAAACTTTGATAAGCCTAAAACCTATTGAGACAACCAAACACAAACTTTTCTCCTTGTTTCCTTATCAATCAGTAAATCAATCATAATATTTTCTCCCCCTCATAATAACAAAATTGGGAACCAATGTCATTATGTACACATTTGATTGATTAAATGTCAAAAGGAATAACATGATCACATGAAGAAATGTCAACCATCAAAACATCAACCCAAACCATTAGCCCAACCCAAGAAATCCTAGGGGTGACTAAAATGTAGGATCGAAGTTGTTGGTACAAACGTTATATCATGGTGTTGGTGTTTTCTGTGTTTGTGTGATGAGAAATGAAACCGGATAAGAATGATCCGTTAGCATGTTCAAAAATCGAAAGGATTAATGAAATGACCGATTGAAATGTATAACATTTTTCGGTTTTCCTATGTATCATTGAGATATGCACAAAACAATTCTCTAACATAGTTCGATCTGCGGCTTTGCAACCACGAGATTGCTTCAAAGAATATAAATCATGGTTAGTACTGCCGAAGCGTTTGATAACCACAATCTTTTATCCTTAAAGACTATTTAGGGAAAAACCGAGGTCACTTAGACTTCTCGTTAACTCAATAATCACATAAATGTAATCACGAGACCTACTTTCAACGTTGGAAAAGATGTTAGCATTGGTAGGATTTCCATTCGATCATCGTGGAATATCAATTAAGATATCACTACGAATGTTCCGGCTATATCACAAAGATAAGCAATAATATCACAAAGATATGACTCGAATATCACTACGAATGTTCCGGCTATATCACAAAGATAAGCAATAATATCACAAAGATATGACTCGAATGTGTTCTAAAAAATGAATGATGATCAAATTAATGACCAATCAAGATAGCTCTAGACACAGCGTGATCAAATGAAGTCGGGGACTGGAGCAGAATGTCGCCCTTTTTCAATATCAACATCTTCCAAATGAAGAGTCAATAGAAATGTGAAAATCTCCGTGAGAAATAAAACAAGCATTTGTTAAGAAATACTTGAGTGGTTAGGAAAGATGTGCATTGCTTCACTGGGTCCATGAAGACTTCTTCAATATCGAGAAATCAACAAATGAAAACCGATAGGAACGTGTTGACCCGGCTTTTTGAGAATTTGGGGAGGGCTTTTGTTTCTTTTAGCCCTATCTCACATCATTATTTCACCGTAACCTCTCACTTTTCGACTTTTACTCCCTCCATCCTATTTGCACGAAAACAACATCACTCAAAATACCCTCACTATCTAATGAAAGAAGTGAATACTCCGGGGTTAGAACTCATCGGCGATGATGAAACTCATGGAGTAAATTTTGAGAAAAACTTATCACTCATGTGCAAACTAATCTCCGAACTCCATTTGATTGAAAATCATTGGAAAAACATCAAATGTGTGTATGAAAAAACATTTGAAACACATTTGAAGTTTTGAAAGTTTTTTGAAATCACAAACTCCTCCTTAATCTATGCAAGAATTGATCAAAAATTTTCATAGAAAGGTGGAGCAAAAATTGTTTTTGTGAGATCAAAATGAGTAAAATCTTTGTTGTGATATTTTCGGAAAATTTGAGAGTCTATTGTGAACAAGATTTTTATTTGAGAAACACAAAGTTTTGCGTCAACAACAATGTTGAGAGTAAGACAGCTAGGGAGTACACAAAGGCGTTCGATTCCTTGTTATCTTATATCAATTTATATGTATAATAACAAGATCTTAGAATGTATAAACACTCTAAAAATAAATATATCATTTAAGAACGGGTTGCATACATAGAATATGCAAGCCACCGAAATAAATATCTTTTTGTTTATTTTTGAAAATTTGCAATTTTGTATTTTGTTTTTCTGGAATGTGTCAAGAATTCCTTCAAATGGAAAAAGAGTTAAGGTTTAAGATTTAACATACCAAGCTTGGAGATAAGAAAGTTAAACCTCTTCTCATCCAATGGTTTTGTGAACAAATCTGCAAGTTGAAAGTCAGTACCCACAAAGTAGAGCTCGATGTCACCTTTCTCAATATGATCTTTGAGAAAATGATATCTAACATCAATATGCTTTGATCGAGAGTGGTTTACTGAGTTGACTGCAATAGCAATGGCACTCTGAGAATCACAATAGATAGGGATATGATCATATTTCAGACCATAATCAGTTAGTTGTGTCTTCATCCATAAAACTTGAGCACAACAACTAGCCGCAGCCACATATTCAGCTTCAGCCGTTGATAGTGACACACAATTCTGTTTCTTGGAAGACCAACTCACAATTTTATCGCCTAAAAATTGTAAAGTACCGGAAGTGCTCTTGCGATCAAGTTTACAACCAGCATGATCTGCATCTGAATATGCAGTTAGATTGAATCCAGTATCCCTTGGATACCAGAGACCTAAATCGGGTGTACCCTTCAGATAACGAAAGATTCGTTTCACAGCTTGATAATGTAAATTAGTTGGAGCAGCTTGATATCTAGCACACATACATGTTGCAAACATTATATCTGGGCGAGAGGCTGTTAGGTACAACAACGAACCAATCATACTTCGATATCTCTTTTGGTCAAATGGTTTCCCATTTGTATCAGCATTTATGTTTGTTCGAGCAGCCATTGGGGTAGAAATTGAAGAACATGAAGTCATATCAAACTTTTTCAACATGTCATTTATGTATTTACCTTGTGATATAAAAATACCAGTTGGTAATTGTCTGATTTGAAGACCCAAAAAGTAATTCATTTCCCCAATCATGCTCATTTCAAAATGATTAACCATTAGAGATGAAAAGTTTCGGCAAAATGTTTGACTGGTCGACCCAAAGATAATGTCATCAACATATATTTGAACAAGTAGAACATGCTTACCTTGTTTGCGAATGAACAAGGTAGGGTCAATTGTGCCTTTGGTAAAGCCACCTCTTAGTAAGAAAGTAGTTAGAGAATCATACCATGCTCGGGGTGCTTGCTTAAGACCGTAGAGAGCCTTATCTAACCTGTAGACATGGTTTGGCCTTTGAGGATCAACAAAACCTTCTGGTTGATCAACGTAAACTTCTTCTTTGAGGTCACCATTCAAGAAAGCAGTCTTCACATCCATTTGAAACACAGTAAAGTTTCGGAATGCGGCATAAGCTAAGAATATTCGAATGGCCTCCATCCTTGCAACTGGAGCAAAAGTTTCGTCGAAGTCAACACCAGGTTGTTGGCAATAACCCTTTGCAACAAGTCGAGCTTTATTCCTTACTACCACTCCATTCTCATCCTTTTTGTTTTTGAATATCCACTTTGTACCGATTGGATCATCTTTCCTAGGATTTGGAACTAATCTCCATACCTTCAGTCTTTCAAATTGTGCGAGTTCATCTTGCATTGCCTTAACCCACTCTGGATCACGAAGAGCTTCAGATACTGTTTTGGGTTCGATATTGCTAAGAGAAAGTGCAACAAGACACTCATTTACTGAAGTACGAGTAGTTACTCCTGTTTGTGGATCTCCAATTATTTGATCAGTAGGATGGTATTTCTGCATACGTGTCCACTTGTGAGCATGAGGAAGAGGATCTTGTTGTTGAAGATCAACATCACCATCATTAAAACTTAAGTTTTGTTGAGAGATGGAATCATAACTTGGTATAACTCTTTCCTCATAATCTGGATGATCAAAGTCAAGTGGTACATACACATTTGGAGTGTTCAATGGATTTGTTGTCTGAGTTAATTGAGAAGGTTGTTCTTGAACATTCACTTGAGAAGAATTATCAGGAGAGGATTCTTGCTCTGAAGAACTTGATGAAGATTCATGAATGATGTTAGGAATTGGATCATTGTTATGAAGAGGTTCATTGTTTTGATTTGGTTCAATGATGACCTGAGGTTCTTGATCATGAATCGGTTTTGAATTATAGAATTCTTCAAAAAGAATATCTAATTCATCACTTGTTGGAGTTGGAAACTTCTTGAAATTAGAAGCTAAGGTAGAGTTCCTTGTAGAAGTACTTGAAGCACTTGGATCATTACTTGTTGGTAGCAAACTTTCTTGCTCAAAAATCATGCCTGACATCTCATCAAACCAAACATTCATTGTTTCTTGAATTGTGTTTGTTCGACGATTATAGATTCGGTAGGCAATTGATGTTTTGGAATAACCAACAAAATATCCTTCATCACCTTTCTTCTCGAACTTTCCAAGATTCTCCCGATCATTCAAAGTGTAACAAACACACCCAAATATATGAAAGTAGTTGATGTTGGGTTTGCGTTTGTTAACAACCTCATAAGGAGTCTTTTCGAAACGCTGATTGATAATGGACCGATTCTGAGTGTGACAAGCAGTGTCAACAGCTTCAGCCCACATATTGGATGGCAATTTGGAATAAGCAAGCATTGTCCTTGCTGCTTCCACCAGCGATCGATTTCTCCTTTCAACAACACCATTTTGTTGTGGGGTGCGAACTGCTGAGAATTGATGAGTAATACCTTTGGATTTGCAGAATTCATCAAAAACATCATTCTTGAATTCAGTACCGTTATCCGAACGGATGTAACGAACTGGAAGTTGAAGATTTACTTGAGTATTAGTGATGAAATCTATCAACATCTGAGTTGTTTCATCTTTGGATGCAAGGAACTTGACCCAAGTATATCTTGAATAATCATCAACAATAACCAAGATGTATTTCTTCCCATTTCGGCTTTGTACTTTCATCGGCCCACAAAGATCCATGTGAAGCAAATGAAGAGGTGCTAAAGAATTTGGAGATTTCTTCGGTTTATGAGAAGCTCTCTTAATCTTCCCAACAGCACAAGAAGGACAAACATGCTCACTTTCATACTTATAGTCAGGTAAGCCTTCAACAAGATGCTTGTTGACCAAAGTATTGATGGTTTGGAAATTCAGATGAGAAAGCCTTCTATGCCATAACCAAGAATTCTTTGAAGTAGCCTTTGAAATGAGACAAATATTATCGGTTGGTTGGTTATCATCGAGATTGACGGTAAAAAGATTATCATCACGATCACCACAAAGAATATCAACTCCATCTAGAGTTTGAACTTTGCAAAGAGATTTTCGAAAAAGAACTTGAAGATTGTTATCACAGAATTGTCCAACACTGAACAAGTTATGACTTAATCCTTCAACATAGTGAACTTTCTTGATGATAATTCCATTTCGTTCAATGTCTCCATAACCTAAGATAGGAGCAAAATTGTTGTTTCCAAAGCGAACTGTTCCCATGAATCGTTCAACAAAATTCTTGAGCAAAGATTTATTTCCAGTCATGTGCTTCGAACACCCGGAATCGAGTATCCAAACACAGATGGTTATTTCCTGCAATCAAAGAAATTTAACCGTTTTTAGGTACCCACTTGAAGACGGGTCCTTTATGGTTAGTTAAAACAGGCAGGGTATATAACTTAGGAATCGCATTCAAACATGTTTTCGAATCAACATAAGCATTAACAAGCACATTATCAACAAACACATTTGAATAAAAAGTACGAACATTCACATGAGAATTAAAAGTAACATGTCTACAAGCATCAACATCAGCCACACATGTACGGGAATTAAGATTGTTTACAAGCTCACAAGGTCTTGCTTTGGCATTTTCAACATTATTTAACAAAGAAAAATTGTTTTGATTAACAGGAACACCCTTCCTCCTATTAACAGCCTTTCTCCTCCTTCTTTTCTTCTTTTTCTCAACATCCTTTTGATTACTAGTGATCTTAGGTACTAATGTATTAGCAACCCATTTAGCACCACTAGTTATGCTCTTTCCACCTGTTGAATTGAAACTAAGAAGATTAGAACTAGGAGTTTTAAACACTTTCATCTTTTTGGAATCTTTTGGAGGTGAGGAAACTTCTTGCTTCTTTGGTTTATCATGAGAAAACCATCCATATCTATCCCTATATCTAGTTGTACCATTTGATGCATCCTTAGTTAGCGAAACTGAGCTAGATTTAGACACCTTAGGTATAAAGCTAGATTGAGAGCTAGATTGAGAGCTAGATTGAGAAGCATTAGAATAGTCTTTCGGAAGTTTCACTTTGGTGTACTTTATCTTGTGTGGGGTCTCAGCTTGTTCCTCTTTGATATGTTTCACTGGGGTAGCAATAAAGGTTTCTAACTTAATGGTTTTTGGTTCAGTCTTGACGAGTTTGGTCTTAACTCGTTTCTTTGAGTAATATGAAGTTGGAGCTTTGGACAATGGTTTTTGAGATTCCACTTTTGTTCAACTTTGATTTTGGTAGATTCAATCTTTTTCTCAGTTTCTGAATTAAAAACATATTCTCCCTCCATGAATTTATCAAAATCATCCTTTGTGAAATCTTTTGAAAAAGAAAATTTCAATGGAGATTGATTAGTTTCAAATTCATTTGAAAGTTTTGAAAAATCAGGAATCTTGGTGTCCAACTTCACATCATGGTTAGTCTCGGAAATTAGGTCAACTTGAACTGACACATCTTTGGTCTCACAAGAAAATTGAGTAGACATATCAACACCTATACTAGCACTAGGCTTAGGGTGAACAACTAACTCATCAACAGTGTTGCATGTGAAAAACCTATAGAAGTACCATATCAAAACTAAACTATGTGCAAGTTCTTCATCAGATAAATCAGATTGCACATAAGCATCAGCTATAAATGTAGCAGTATTTTGACAAGTACATTCAAGAGAATCAGTCAAGGTCTGAATAGAGGTATTGGTAGATGAATCACAAGTAGTTTGGGTAGAATTGTCTACTAAAGCACTTTGGTCAGTTTGAGTAGAAACATTCTCACAAACTTTCTTAGTATCAACAACAATACATTTATCCTCTGAATTCGGACTTTGAGACTTGAGGTGATTAATAACTTTTTGTTGAGATTTCACCTTTTGTTGTAAACCTTCTATTTGTTTTTCCAAAAATGTGGTTGGAAAATACATTTTAGTTGGTTTAGGTGGAGTACCGACAGATTCTTGGTTTTGAAAATTTGATTCAATTTCTTCCAATTTGAAAATTGAAGATTCTTTAGTTTTGTATGAATCATTTATTGCATCATAATTAACCAAAAATTCTTGTTTTGGTATTCTCTCAACTTCATCAGTCTCAAATTCGTCATCCAATGGACGAATAAATTGTTGTATCATACCAAGTCGTAGAAATTTTTCATCATACAGGGGTTCAATTTCCTCTTTGGCTTTCTGTAATGGTGTGATATTCTCAAATCCCAACCCGAGAAGAAGATCCGTTCTATCAATTTTTGACTTGTTGAAATAGGCAGTGAAATCCAAGAGAGGATTTTGTTCAACTTTATATAACTTTTCTTGATAGAAAAGTATATTCTTTTTAAATTCCTCAACTTGTTTTTCAAGATTCTCAATCTCAATGCCTTTTAGAAAACAGTTATGATTTAAATCAGAAATCTTCCTTTCGAATTCAACATTGTTTGGTTTAGCTTCTTGAAGCTTTTTATTAAGAATATCAACATCCATTTGTCTTGCATTTGCCCGAAGCCATTCATTGGTCTTTTGAATTTCAAGATCTTGATTGGCCTTTTCAAGATCATGAATGGTCTTTTCAAGATTTTGACATTTTTGTAATAACTTAGAATCAGGAGAGACATTCAACTCACATTCTTTAACCAACATCTTATCTTTGTATGCTTAAATTCTTGTTTTGGTATTCTCTCAACTTCATCAGTCTCAAATTCGTCATCCAATGGACGAATAAATTGTTGTATCATACCAAGTCGTAGAAATTTTTCATCATACAGGGGTTCAATTTCCTCTTTGGCTTTCTGTAATGGTGTGATATTCTCAAATCCCAACCCGAGAAGAAGATCCGTTCTATCAATTTTTGACTTGTTGAAATAGGCAGTGAAATCCAAGAGAGGATTTTGTTCAACTTTATATAACTTTTCTTGATAGAAAAGTATATTCTTTTTAAATTCCTCAACTTGTTTTTCAAGATTCTCAATCTCAATGCCTTTTAGAAAACAGTTATGATTTAAATCAGAAATCTTCCTTTCGAATTCAACATTGTTTGGTTTAGCTTCTTGAAGCTTTTTATTAAGAATATCAACATCCATTTGTCTTGCATTTGCCCGAAGCCATTCATTGGTCTTTTGAATTTCAAGATCTTGATTGGCCTTTTCAAGATCATGAATGGTCTTTTCAAGATTTTGACATTTTTGTAATAACTTAGAATCAGGAGAGACATTCAACTCACATTCTTTAACCAACATCTTATCTTTGTATGCTTGAAATTCTTGTTTAATAGCATCATGTTCAAAAAGTAATTTTGAATGTTCTTCAAGAATTTTTGAAAATTCACTTTTAGAAAATGAAATACTATTTTTCAACTTTTTGTTTTTGTTGGCTAAAGATTTGATATGAGTTGTTAAATTTGATAAAGCTAATCTACATGACTCTTTGTCCTTAATCAAAGAAAAAGTAGAGTCGAGATTTACCTCATCATCTGGGTATTCATCATCAGTGCTTTCTGCTTCAAAGACTTTGTTCTTGGCCAACCTTGCCATATAGCAAACATTAGCAGAGAGATCTTGATCTTCATCATCTGTGAGTAACAGCCATTTGTCATCTTCAGCAAGCAATGCATGTCCTGCTTCAACTTGTTTGGCTAACAGCATCTTCTGCTTGTAATACTCATAATTCCGCTTTCGAGGTTGTTTGCAATCAACAGCAAAATGTCCAGGAATACCACAATTGTAGCACTTTTTGTCTGATGTCTTACCCTTCTCAACAACTTGTTTCTCATAATCTTCCTTCTTTTCACCATACTTTGATCCATTAGTTTCACCTTGCTCATTACTCTTAGGATGATAATGTTCCTTCTTGGGAAATGCACTTGTAGAAGAAGTGCGGAGATTGTTGTTTGTTGGCCTCGCTTTGTAAAATTTTCTCTTGAAATGCTTTGTTACCGCGGCAAGAGCTTGATATAGTTCATCTGAAACACCATCTCTTGTAGCCATCAGATCATCTCCCTCCTCATCAGATGAAGAAACAACTACCATTTGCCTCTTAAGAGCTTCAGAAATCTTCTTCTCAACTATCAATGCCAAAGGATCAGTAGATACAACTTCTGGCATTTTGCTTGATGAAGCTTTGTTTAGGACTTGGTTTTCATTGAGTTTGAAAGATTCATAAAGAGTATGAATGGTGAACTTGGTCAGATTTTGATGTTGCTTGATCTGTGTTCCAAAATCTTCCCATTCTGGACCAAGAGCTTTGATGAATTTGATGTTTAACTCAATCTCTGTTTTCTTGACATTGTTCTTCCTCAGTTCATTTATGACATTGCAGAATCTGTAGTAGACAGCTTCAAGAGATTCATTTGGCATTTTTGTGAAGTTGTCAAACTCAGTCAAAACATTGGTCAATCTTATCGTCGAAGTCACGTCAGCTCCTTCCATCTGTCTAGCCACCTCATCCCATATCTCCTTGGCTGTATCATAAGAATCAACAGAGCCATAGATTTCATCTGGTAGAGCTTTGTATAAGCATGACCTAGCTCTGTTATCTGCAGCTGTTCGATCTTTTTGTTCAGCATTCAAAAGATCATGAGTTAGAATTGCATCAGTAGTGGGATGGCGATGAACGGCAAGTCCATTAAGGATGGAATCTTTCATCATATGACCATTTGTTTGACTTTCCACATAGTCCATAAATCTTTTCTTCCATAGTCCATAGGAACCACGGTAGAGAACTGGAGGTCTTGTATCTGAACCTAATGCCAATGCTTCACGAGAAGCCATTTGAATTTGATTTGATTTGAAAATTGAATTGAATTAAGAGTTGAAGAAAAACAGAAAATGAAACGATCTTGAACTGAAACGGTCTTGAAATGAAATGATCTTGAACTAAATGATTTTGGAATGAAACGATTCAAAGAACTGGGACGATCTTGTTGAAGATCGTCTTAGGTGAGATCGTCCTGGGTGAGATCGTCCTGGGTGAGATCGTCCTGGGTGAGATCGTCCTGGGATTTTTGGTGAAATTTGGTTAAGTATGAAAATGAAACGATCTTGAAATGAAACGGTCTTGAAATGAAACGGTCTTGAAATGAAATGATCTTGAACTAAATGATTTTGGAATGAAACGATTCAAAGAACTGGGACGATCTTGGTTGAAGATCGTCTTAAGTTCAGAAGAAATGGGACGATCTTGGTTGAAGATCGTCTTAAGTTCAGAAGAAATGGGACGATCCTAGTGAAGATCGTCTTAGAGTCATCTTCTTCATCTCATCAGTTTTCCATAAAAACTCCATTAACAACTTCAAAAAGCTTCAATATCTTTTGAATTACTGGGAGTTAGATCACGAAATCACTTGCAAACTGATTGTATTCACGTCCGCAACAAATTTATGAACAACATTCAACACAAAACACAACAGATTCAAATCCCTCAAATTCGCGCCAAAACTGCAAAATTCAATCTCGAGAATTAGATTGAATTGGAACTTGAGACTTGACAGGATTATGTTTTCAATAACCACGAATCTATTGGTGAACAAATAACTGTGATTTTATGTGATTTGGAATGTGAATTTTGATGAACCAGTAGGTGAAAAAGACGAACAAAAATTGTAGATAATTTTGATTTTTGATGAATTTGTGACTGAATTCAGTTATGGATCGTCATCTGATCGATGTTTCTCTCTGATACCACTTGTTATAACACGATTTCTATCACCGAATTCAAGTCATCAATGGCGGTTTTGGTGAGTGTGTGTTCTTGGTGTTTGTGTGTGTTTTGAGAGAGAAAGTGTGTGTGTATGTAAAAGTTGGTGATTTTGTATTAAAAATTATGCAGGGATTAATCAAGGTTCTTCAAAAGTTATGATCTCTAAGGTATGAGAGGGGTATTTATAGGCTAACTATACAATTATGCTAATTTATCACAATTAGCCCCTCAACCTTAGTGATCATTTACCTATGACTTAATAACAAGAAAATCCTCTGATCTAAATTACAATTTATCACTATTTTTGGATTTCTAACAATATGTGTGTGTATTATGTGTATTGTGCCTTAACGTATTGTCTAATAAAGATGAAATGTTTTAATTGGACAAAGCTTTATAAACATAGTGTTATCTTACTTAGCTAATTCGTTAGCTAACACTTGTCTTTTGAAATGTGTTGCTCCCTCAGGTTTAGCGTAGCTGAGGTTGTTGATGAAGAAGAGTGAGGAATGGGTAGAATGCTTGATGAAGTCCTTAGCTACCCATAGATGCTGAACTTTATAGACATTTGTTTATGTTTGTCTTTAATGAAGTTGGATTGTTATGTAGTCGGTTGTTTTGTGTTGGGCAGCCGACGGGTTTCTATTAAACTTGTTTTGATGAATTTGTGACTGAATTCAGTTATGGATCGTCATCTGATCGATGTTTCTCTCTGATACCACTTGTTATAACACGATTTCTATCACCGAATTCAAGTCATCAATGGCGGTTTTGGTGAGTGTGTGTTCTTGGTGTTTGTGTGTGTTTTGAGAGAGAAAGTGTGTGTGTATGTAAAAGTTGGTGATTTTGTATTAAAAATTATGCAGGGATTAATCAAGGTTCTTCAAAAGTTATGATCTCTAAGGTATGAGAGGGGTATTTATAGGCTAACTATACAATTATGCTAATTTATCACAATTAGCCCCTCAACCTTAGTGATCATTTACCTATGACTTAATAACAAGAAAATCCTCTGATCTAAATTACAATTTATCACTATTTTTGGATTTCTAACAATATGTGTGTGTATTATGTGTATTGTGCCTTAACGTATTGTCTAATAAAGATGAAATGTTTTAATTGGACAAAGCTTTATAAACATAGTGTTATCTTACTTAGCTAATTCGTTAGCTAACACTTGTCTTTTGAAATGTGTTGCTCCCTCAGGTTTAGCGTAGCTGAGGTTGTTGATGAAGAAGAGTGAGGAATGGGTAGAATGCTTGATGAAGTCCTTAGCTACCCATAGATGCTGAACTTTATAGACATTTGTTTATGTTTGTCTTTAATGAAGTTGGATTGTTATGTAGTCGGTTGTTTTGTGTTGGGCAGCCGACGGGTTTCTATTAAACTTATTTTGATGATGCGATTAGTAACACCATTGAATAAGTAAACCAAACAGATTTTAATTGGTTTGGACTTTTAAAGTTTCTTCCGCTTTATTTTAACGTCGTTAGGCGAAATTTTTGGAAACCCGTATTTTTAAATGAAGGGTGTTACAAGTTGGTATCAGAGAAATGGTTTAAGTGAACCAATGACTATAAGTGTGCCATAGGAATTGGACTTAAACCTATAGACGACAAGTTAGGCTTAAGTAGGTATGCTTAGCTTTGAGATGAAATTCCTTAGGACGGGTTTGGGATGAGTGAGAGTGTAGGAATAAGGCTATATGATGATTGTTTATTGATATGTGAATATGTGTTTTAGCCTTTATTCTCCCGTTTCTCGCTTCTCCGTCGCTAATTATCCTATTGCTACCATAGACGGTCCTCGAGGTAATGTACCATTTCCCTGAATTTAGTAAACGTGTGATATAACTTATGTGTGAAGTAGCTGAGGTGAATGAAGTGGAGAATTAGGTGAAATGGTATCCCATCAACGTTGTCTAGCCCATGGGGTTAGTGACAAGGACCGCAAAGGGTATGAGATGTAGTATGTGTGCTGAAAATTATGTGGATTGGAATAGATGGAAAAGGGACACGATACACAATAGTGGTAACGAACACGCATGTGAAAGGATACAATTACAATTATGGTCCGGAACATAATTGCAAGCATATCACGACGCGAGTGTGTTTGTATAGCCATACTTGTGTTGACCGGTGTGCAAAGTAATGAAGTTGGAGAGGTTTCTATGTAGTGAACCTGTATGTGTCGAGAGTAAACATCGTGTAACAACTTTAATGACGTTGATGCCTCGTGTGTGTGGAAATGTGTGAAGATCGGTGAAAAGTTATAGCCGGTTAAATGTTTATGATAATTATGAAGTACATGAAGTTAAATGAAGTCTAAAGGTACGTGAGGAATGAAGTGGTTGGTAGACAATGTTGTTGAGTCTACTAGTTCAAAGGACATGTACTTGAAGTTGACAATTAGAGTTAATGCTGGATATTTGAAGGGTGATAAGCAGGTGATGCACAGAAGGGTTACCGGGTACACGTATGGAAGGATACAGTTACCATTCCGGTCGCGAACGTAATTGTAAATGTATCATGACATGTGTGTGTTTGTGAGACTGTGTCTGTGTTGATCCGACTGAAGAGAAGATGGGAAAGATGGAATCACTGGTTGGTGGCATAATTAACCATGTGAAGAGTAGATATGTATCTATGGATTAAAGAATGATGAAGCTGAAGCAAGTAAAAAAGATAACGCTATGGATGATTGAACCTTTTAACCATGAAGCTCTTCCATTCGATGAACACCATGTTATGATGTGAGGTTACCTTCGAGCTGCGAAGTCTTAAAGTTGTGCTTGGGTGTAAGGAAGACGCTTAGATTTTGTTTGAAATTATCTTTCCTGGTCATAGATGGTATGCGGCGCATATTCTGAGTTTTAAGTTTATGCGGGGCATGTGCAAATGCATGAAAGTTACTGTTCAGAAATGCTCGAGTTATGAGGCGCATGCACCATCCATGCGGTGCATATTTTGGTCTGTTTTGGATTTACGACTCGCTTAGTTTAGATTTCGTTACGGGATGATATATGACGATTGGAACGAGTATTCACAGCTGGAGATTCTTCCTTATATTGCATGAATGTGTGGTGAACTAACACGTGAACCTTTTTAGCAGTTCTATCGCTTACTGCCTTCGCCGGTGTGACGTGAAGGTGTTGTTGATATCCTATATTTGTACAAGATTTTATGTTTGGCCGCTTCTCAAAGATAATGATTTTTTTTCCCTTATGAAAAGTTAAGAGGTTGGATGATGGAGTTAACTATGGATCCTTAAATCACAAGAAGTAGAAGTTTTCAGGAGCATTCGGTTCCGAATTGATCATGTTTCTCGCCTATGTGATTTACTCATGTAAGGCAAAGGTTGTGTATTTCTAAAGTCGAGGTCACTCGTAGTTTTGAGATATTCTATTAATGTTCTCGGTTTCATTGCGATCGTGAGGTCAAACCTTCTGTTGATGTGTGATGAGTGCTACTTTTATTCAAAGACACCTTTCGTTTTGTTCTCACTTATAGGAAGAAGTTAATGTTTTCGATTGTGGGATGTATTTCTTTCTATAAGATGGGTTTACGATTGGTACTACCATATGATGAAGTTGATGATGAAAGTCCTGTTTAAGTTAATTATACGCTCATTATGACTCTATTGAGTTTCTTGAAGTCCTGCATGTTAACGAATGGTCCTTACCATGTCGTGAACTTAAGGGATAAAGTTTAAAGTTTCTCTAGACCGTTCAGTCATTACATTCGGTGATGACATTATTATCTATTCTAAGTATGACGAAGAACATCATGTTGTGTAAGGAACGTTACTACGATTTTCTATAAGTAGAGGCCTAATTTTAAATTCGCCCAAAGTGAGTAAAAGTTAAAGTAGAAGTTGACGCGTAGAATTGAAAGGAACAAGGTTCCATTTAATGTTTAATTCCATGACTATAAGGTTAGGGTAAGCAATTGTCTACAATGAGCCAGTCCAAGGTGATGTTTCTAGAGACGAAGATGTTGGTATTATGTGGGTGGATTCTGAAAATTCATAAATAACCAGCGTGGAACTATAAGTCTAAAAGTAAGATTTTGGTATCCGAGAACGAAATGACTAAAAGTTGTACTTGAGGAAGTCTATGAACCGTGGTGACATGCTCATTTGGATGCTGCCTGAAGTGTGATACGACCTATTATGATACAAGATGTAGTAAATTTTATATGTTGGCGTGTGATTGAGTTAAAAGCCAAGACTAGACACCGAAAGTTTGGTGGCAATACAAGGAGTTTAATGGTTCCCTGACGAAAGTGAGTGGTCATGTCACCTTGGAATAAGAGACAAAGTGGCGTGAGAAGTTAAAAGTAGTGTTGTGACATGAGTAATTAGTGGGCAAGTTGTCCGAAAATGCGTATTTCATAGTGAACTATTGCACCGTTCCCTGGGACATGAAAGAAAGGATGTGTGATTAAGAAGTGTTTTGATTAGCTCAAAATTGTCTAAAGGTTTTGTGGTGAACAAAGGAAGCTTATTATGAGCAAAGTGGGTAATATGGTCTAACCATAAGCCTCTATGGAAGGATGTGTTATGCATCGAAAGTATGGCGAGTCGGCCCTTTATTCAAATGAACTATGTGAGTTGTAATAGCAAGTTAGCAAGGGTACGTGTTCGAAAGGCTTAATCGCCGAATGAATAGTATTCGCGGAATGTAGTACGGGAATATATGTATGTTGAGATGACTTATGCGTGGCACTTAAATATGGTGTGACTAGTTTACTAGATACACGTATGAATCACAATGAGATATACATGTTAGTGAGACCAAACGTTGAAGTAGACGTGGGATTAATTAGGTAATGAATGTACCTAATGTTAAAGTAATATGTAAGATGTAGGAAATCGTGCTAGATGTAATGCTAGTGCGTGTCGTGCTTGTTGTGAAACTAGTGCTAATATGATTATGTGAGACAAACTTATGTGTGATATGCCAAGATGTGTTATGAAGTTACGTTTAAGTGGTGAGTCCATGTTGATGTGATATAAGACATGGATTAAGATGCGAGTATACGATGACATGATGTATTGGTTGAGGTGAAACCAATGTGCATCCGTGGAGAGATATGAGTATTGATGATAAGGTGTGTTTGTAGTTGGTCTGGTTGAGATCCTTGACCAAAAGTCAAAGAAGCTTCATAGGAAGCTAATTGAGCTTGTGCAGATGGGATGGAATCATATTTATAGTGGAAGTTGATTTGAAAGTTATCCTCACCTATTTTATGCTGAAGTGATTCCGAGGACGGAATCCTCTTAAGGGGGAGGTAATTGTAACATCCCAAACTTTTTTAATTAACGGTTGACTTGAGTCGTTAAGTCAACGTAAAGTGTTCGTTAAGTTTAGGGTGGATTAACACTTATATGTAGTTAAAGTGTTTTATGTGTGAGACTTGAATGTCTTATTAATTGATGTAGAAATATGTTTAAAGAAGAAGTTATGTGCCTTTTAGAGGTGTTCAAAGTGTTAATGAAGTTGTATATAGTCCATAGAGGTGTTTTGGGCTAATAATATGACTTTACAAAGTTTAGGGACCAGTTTTGACATGGTGTGAAAGTAAAAAACGGGATTAGGGTCAATGGGGGAGTCATTAGTTTATCAAATCAGATCTAATAACTTTTCTCTCAAGCCCTAGCCACCCCTTTGATCCCCTATCAAATTCCTAAGCCGAAAATCCTTTAAAACGTGTGGTTCAAGTGAAGTTTGATCAAGATCTCTCATCCTTGCTTTCATCTACAGGTAATATAGACGATTTCCCTTTGATTTGTGATCATAAGAGTCGATCATATGGATCTTACTTCTGGTCTCTAGGGTTGAGATTGATTTGATTATGTTTCATTGTCGATTATTGGGGTTTTCGGGTAATTTAATGTATTGTAATTGTATCCTCTTGTTCCTGGAACAAGTGATCATGTGAAATCATTATACGAGTCATATTTTGGGTGCATATGAGGTTCATAGGTCGTGGTGGTTGCTATGGTCATCTGATGGTCGAAAATTGCTTGCAAAACTAAGGGTTTACTAGATCTGAAAAATTAGTAATATTGAAAAAATCATATCTCTTTCAATTAGAAGAGTTATAAGATGAATCTTATATTTTTGAAAAGGTCTATGTGTCCTCTTGATTCGATATGAACAATGTTTCTTTTGATTTTGCCCAGATATGGGTGAAAAATGTCAAATTCCAGAAGTGGTCGGATTTAAGACGAATTCTGTAGGTCTGTTTTGCAGACGCCATAACTAATTCATTAGAGATCTTCAAGAGTCAAACTTTAAATTTCTGGAAAGGTCTTTGAATTCTCTACATTCCTTAAGAACTAAGTTTTGACTCATTTGGTCGTCTTGAGGTCGAAAAGTCGCCTGCAAGTGAAGGGCGCGAGTCAGTCTTTAGACCAGCACTCCATATGCGGCGCATATAACCTATGTGCGGCGCATATCGGGGCCTGGGAGGTTTCTGGGTGATTTTTGAAGCAAATATGCGACGCATATTCAAAGCATGCGCCACATAAAGGGTCTGTGAGCCCGTTTGAGGTCCGAAACAAGCGTTTAAGGGTCCTATAAGTGTACCTAAGTTAATGTATGGTCTTATAACCTTATTAGGTTGGGTTTATACAGGTTTAATGACTATGAACTCGAGATAGGTTGTCGGGATCACAAACAAGATACATTAGCGTTGCTTATTGATCGTCACGAGGTAAGATACACTACTTTGACACGCTGAGGGTTCAACAAAAAGAATGGTTTCATAAATATAACTTCCCAATTGGTACCTTATGTTGTTTATGGGTATACGGGGTTACACGGGAGGTGATATGGGTTATGTAGTTGACCCTTGAGACCTGAAATGCAGTCCCTCATGATATGTAATGTAGTGCATGTTATGATATGATGTATGATGTAGTGTTATGTATGAAGTATAATGTAGTGTTATGATATGAAGTAATATGGAGTATCTAGTAATGCAGTGTGATGTAGTTTATGTTGTTTTGTGCATGATTGTATGGCTTGCTCATCTAGTTCACTAGACTTACTAGGTTGCCATGTCACTTGCACGTTTAAGGGCCCAAACGTAATGAAGATTATGTGTGCAATGTTTAGGTTGTGTGTTGCCTAAACTAATAATGTGTGTAATTGTTTAGGTTGTGTGTTGCCTAAACTAATAATGTGTGAAACCGAGCTCGTAAAATTGATATGCAGGAAAGTGTTAAGCTTAACCCGTACTTGCCCTAGCCCGACGGGTGCGTGAACGTGTGGTTGCTTGGGTGGCTCCTTGCAACATGGTCATTGAAACGCAGTTTGAGTAATACGAGGGGTCTGACCCGCCTCCATATACGGATTACTCCGGGATTGGCTTGCCATTCCTTAACGACGTATGATGACTAGCCTTTTGGTTGCTTATCTAGTTGGGTGTGACGTATGTTACACTTAAATGCAGTTAATGAAGATACGCGTGTAAAGGTGTGAACTAAATGAAGAATAGGCACATTTAGGGTGATTCATCCTAAGTTGATATGCAGTTTATATGTGTGTGTATTATGTGTGTTGTGCCTTAACGTATTGTCTAATAAAGATGAAATGTTTTAATTGGACAAAGATTTATAAACATAGTGTTATCTTACTTAGCTAATTCGTTAGCTAACACTTGTCTTTTGAAATGTGTTGCTCCCTCAGGTTTAGCGTAGCTGAGGTTGTTGATGAAGAAGAGTGAGGAATGGGTAGAATGCTTGATGAAGTCCTTAGCTACCCATAGATGCTGAACTTTATAGACATTTGTTTATGTTTGTCTTTAATGAAGTTGGATTGTTATGTAGTCGGTTGTTTTGTGTTGGGCAGCCGACGGGTTTCTATTAAACTTATTTTGATGATGCGATTAGTAACACCATTGAATAAGTAAACCAAACAGATTTTAATTGGTTTGGACTTTTAAAGTTTCTTCCGCTTTATTTTAACGCTGTTAGGCGAAAATTTTTGGAAACCCGTATTTTTAAATGAAGGGTGTTACAATTGTTGAAGATGATGATGATGTAGAGATAACTGGTATGAAGGCAAGTGACTGGAAAACTCCCGAGGTTGGTATTGCTTCTCGTCTCCGGAAGAGGAAAGAGGCTGGACCACCTTCGTGTCCTTCGTTGAAGAAGAAGAAAACCAAACTGAAAGGTATACACTTTTTTCAGCTTGTATTTACTTCCTTTTTTCTTTTGCCATTATCTTCTGTGATTATGTGCAGCATATGCTATATTCGATGATGTAGATGGTTCACCACCAAAGGCTTATGGTGACGAAGACAATGTTCCTCTTGAGGTCCTTCGTAACATGAATGACTTAGACTTCCTTCGATCATATAACAAGCATGCCGACTGTCAGAGCAAAATGAATTTGGTTGTAGAAGAACGTTTAAGAGCTACTTGTTCTCGTATCGAAGATTTGCTGGAACAGTTGGGTGAGAAGAATCAAGAGTGTGAGAGATTAAGGAAGTCCTTTGATGATGTGAAGAACCAATCAGATGATGTTTCAAGTCTAAAGAGAAAGCTGCAGGAGGCTGAAGTGGGTTGCAAGATTCGAGAGGATGAGATTGCTGAGTTGAAGCAAAAATTAACCAATTCTGTCTTGAAACTGAATCTGGAGAGGGTGGTGTCATCTGGGCTGTCCAAGCTGGTGCAGGAGCATATTTCGGAGCGTGCTAGACTGATAACTGATGTAATCCCTTATGCTTGCAGAGCTTTAGTGGACAGTGATGAGTTCGGGAAACTTGTTGCAGCAGTAATTACAGCAAACAGGGATGATGAGAGGTCTCTTATTTTGAAGAAGTTGAGCGATGATGGGAAGGTGGATTTGGCTTCTTGTTCGGATTTCAAAGCTAATACTGCTGAGGCTATTGACCAAGCTGTGGCTAATTACAAGAATGCTGATTTCCCATTTATTGATAAACTGACCTCCGATCCTGCTGCTTCGTATAATACTTTGATGCGCATTGTTACTGACAAGATTGATCCTGTCTCAGCACTTGTCTCAGCAAACATGGATTCATGTGTTCCTCCTGTAGTGGCTCCTGCTTCACCAATCTACCAAGGAACTTCAACTGCTAACGTGGCTACCTCCTCTTGATATCTTTTATAAAACTGTTATGTTCTGCCTGTGGCCTTAAGACAATTTTTATTTTGCTCGCTTTAAATATCGTGACCTTGGGAACTTCTGTATATTTGATCCTGCATGGTATGCAGGCTTTGTAAATGTTTATTTTGTTGCCTTATAATATTTTAAAATGTGTGACCTTTACGAAGGTCTGACTTTTTCGAAGGTCTATATTATCTTCTTAAAGCATTAATTATAGGATTTCTTAATTTGCACAGTGTCGAAGGTGTTCCCATTCGATTGTTCTGTGTCTCACATTCTAGAAATCGTGCATGGTTTCGAAGGTGATTTCCTTGGTAACTTCCATGTATTTTTCTTATCTTTGTTTTCTTGCATGCTTCGTAGTAAAAATTTTACTTACGATTTGGCTTTTATCTTATGTAGGCGTCCCTTTGGACATACATTTTTAGCCTCAGTAGCATGTCTTTAGTGAATTGATTTGTACGTACGTGGTAAAGATAATAATGCGATAGAGAGCGACCCTTCGTATGGGGGATCACTTTGTGACCTAAAAACGAAAAATTTCATTAATCACTTTGTGATTACATAAATTCTTAATAGGATTGCTATTATTCTTCTAAGGGATGTAACCTATTACATTGATCACTTTCGTGAAAAAATAAAGGCTACGAAGCAATCCGGGCACATTGTGCTTTTTCCATATTTCCTTCAGTTAGCGTCCTCCTTTATCCCAGAGGATCTGGTGAATTCCTCTGGGTTATAGGTCTTTGAAGGCTTGACTGGGTCCGAGGTTGATTCTTCGCTTTCTTGGGAGCCTTCGATATCCGACAATTTCGTTGTTTTCTTTATGAATCATAAAGATTGTTAGCTCTGAAGCTTTGTTCTTCTCTTGGCTTCCCTCTTCATCTTTTACCTTAGCATTCTGTCAAGTTTTCACTAGTAGATGACCTAGCTCTCCTTCCTTTATAGCTTTACCTATGGCTTTCCTTAGGTTGATACAGTCATTAGTGTCATGACCGTGATCACAATGGAATTCGCAGTACTCGTCATAATTCTTTCTGTTTTTGTTACTGAGCTTCGGAGGGGGTGCGAAGGTCTTTGCTACCTTTTCTGTTGCTAAGATCGCCCTAGGGGTCTTGGTGAGTTCTGGAAGGATTGGCCTTTCCTTTCCTTTATCCTCTTTGTTATAAGGAGAATACTTAATTCGGCTATCTTTACCGTTGAACGAATTTTGCTTCCTTTTGCTTCCGGAGGGCTCCCCATCTTGTGTTGGCCCTTCAATGCTATTGGCAACTGTATCCCTAGCATCTAGCCATGCGTATGCCTTGGCCTTTGTATCTTTGAAAGTTTCGGGGAGCTTTTCCACTAGATGTTCGATTAGGGCTCGACTTCGGCATCCGTGAATGAGGCCTGATATTCTTTGAGATTCTGGTAAGGTGGGTATCTCCTGAGTTTCGTTAGTGTACCTATTTATGAAAGCTCTGGTACCTTCATCTCCTCCTTGTTTGATATTATGGGCTGCGATATGGGTCTTCCTGTGCTTCTTTTGCTAGCTGAAATGTGCTCGAAAATTTTCTTTCAGATCTGAAAAACCAGTGATCGATCCCTTTGGAAGATTGTTAAACCATTCTCTGGCATCACTCTTGAGTACCCAACCGAAAGCTCTGCAGGCTACTGGGTCGTTCCATTGTTGCATTGCTGCTGCTCCCCTGAAAAACTGTAGAAAGTCATCGGGGTCAGTCTTTCCTTCGTACGTTCCTAGATGGGACGGACACTTCATATTTTTAGGCAATGGGTACTTTTGTATCCATTCAACCAAAGGTGAGATATTGGATTCATCTTCGAGAGGGAAGGGTTATTCTTGACTCATGTTCGCTCCTCCCATGTTAAGTGTTGCTGCCGGAGTAACGTTAGTTCCCCAAGGATATCCTCCGTAATGTGCATACCACGGGGGGTAAAATGGATGAGGTCCTAGTCCAGCCATTGCATGTGAAGGTTGGGGTTCAGAGATTTGAGGTTGAGTTATGGGGTAGCCTTGAGGATACCCCGGAGGTCTTGGACCATACCTTGGAGGCATCGGAGGTGGCATTCCCCAGTATGAATAATAATCGTATGGATGGGGAATTCCTTGTGGGGTGGTTATTGTAGAGTCCGTAACGATGGGGGCTCCGGAAACGTTGTTAGTTCCCATCCGAGACCTAGGGATTCTTGTTAAATCAGGGAAGTCGAAGCCTGCATCATCTGCGAATTCCAAGGCCCCTCGTTGTGGTCGGGGAGTGACTTCTGGGCTTTGGGTATTGCGTGCATTGTTCCCTGTTGGTCTTCCATCTAGGTTCTCCACCTCCCATTCTTCGTCGGTTTCGTCTTCAAAGTTCAGTGCTCTTCCCGCTGCTCGTTGCCTGTTGATAAACGTTAGGGCTTCCTCCAACAGAGCTCTATTCCCCAGGAGGTGCTCTTCGCTAATTGGTTCTGCTTGTCTTGAAGATTCTGCCCTATTGTTTCGTCTTTGATAAAGTATGGAAGGATCTGGGTGGTAAGTATGGTTCAAACATAATGGCAATTGGGAGAACGCCGCAAACTCAGGCTGGCTTTGAGTCCCATTCGCTGGTGTGCTGATTGATGGAGATGAGACTCCGCCCGCTTGGGAGGCGGCTGCGTTGAGTGGGGTTTTTGGGCCTGCATTCGACATGATTTTAGTGAATCAGTGTGGTGGTTTAATGGTGGGTTTCTTTTATGGTTCCCACGGATGGCGCCAAATGATTGTGCACCAAACCGCGTCTAGAGGCTTTTTAGCTAGAGGGTAATTTACGGATGAACCTAAAAGGAGTTTTAGGTTTTGTTGGCGATTCCCCGAAGGTAGGAGCGGTGCTCCTTTACGCCAATTAGGATTGATTGATGTGATTGTCGAAGCTTGTTCGACTTTAGTTAGGGTTTTGGCCGATTTGTTATCGTACCTATTGTGGGGAAATCCTCCTCCTTTTATAGGAGGAGGTTTCTTGGAGGAGAAGGTTAGGGTTTTCCCTTTCCTTCTTTGAGTCGATATCTACTTGCCATGTTTATCCGATTTAATTTCCTTAGGAGATAATCCTAGAATATTCCGGACTAGGCAAAGATACGTATTTATCTTTGGGAAGGATTTATATTAATCCTTTAGCCGTTTTGCTTGATTTAAGCACCTCCGGGCTCGTGCCCTTCGTGGAGATGCTTCGTATTGTATGTCCTTCGTATAACGATTCAGAGGGGTACATCGTCATATTTTATAAGCTAGGATGAATTAAAAACACTAGCATATTGCATACGTAGGTAATGCAACATGAGTTGAATTTTATCGAAACTTTTAGATAATAGCCGATTAGCCGTCACATGTAACTAAACATAGAATGATAGCACTATCTTATTGACAAATTTCTGGTCAACATGGGTACACGATTTAGAAAAGTCTGTATTGCGGTTTGTGCATTAAAACATGAATTCTATGTCATTGTGTGCAAAACATATAAATTCTTTTGTTTGACATTTTAATGTAGAAACTATCATAATTGACTAAAAGTTTACATACAAATGTCGGAGTAGCATTCATTACTGTTTGCGCACCGAACCGGGGTTAGAACAAATGTGGGATGATGAGTGTTTTGGGGCTGTTTGTTGGCGGTTCCCCGAAGGTAGAGTTTTAGCCTCTTTACGCCAATCGAGCCGGTATGTGATCTATGTGTGATCTAGTATGAGAAAATGCATGCCTTTTGAAGGTCTTATGAGTCTCCTTTTATAGGAGAGAATATCCTTGGAGAACAAGTAGGCCTCTTTAGGGTTTCCTAAGTCTTAGGCCATAAGAGTCCAGGAGGATTCTTTCCTTTTTTACTGGATTTAAGTGATAAGATCAAATCCCGGAATTATAGGGGAACAATTCTTATCTTTTTATCTTACTGCGGGAGCCTTCGTTACGGAGAAGCTCCGTGTCGTAGCGTATTACTGTTTCCTTGTGTGGCAGGTTCTGCGTACCGCTGGGAGGGTATATCATCAAGCCCCCAGTCCGAGGTGATGATTTTTGCTAAATAAGCATTGCGTTGGACTATTCTTGGCCACTTCGTCTTTTCCAGGGGCGCGTTTTGTAAATATTCTGAACCGCGTTAATTAACTTGATTTGAAAGATAATTAAGGGGGTAGATGAGCGCGTATCCCTAGGCGATCGATCGACGGTTGTGAATGTCATGCAGCCGTATATATAAATTTGTTTTTTCTTCTTTTCTTTATTTTAATCACTCAAAAAATAATCCCCTTTTCTTCTTAGGGTTTCTGCTCTCCATATCCTCCGATCATACCGTTAGGTACGCGTTTTCTTTCCTTTTTCTTCTGCTTTTTCTTTTTTTTTTTTTTTTTTTTTTTTTTTTTTTTTTTTTTTTTTTTTTTTTTTTTTTTTTTTTTTTTTTTTTTTTTTTATTCTTCACGATAATTTTTTTTTTTTTTTTTTTTTTTTTTTTTTTTTTTTTTTTTTTTTTTTTTTTTTTTTTTTTTTTTTTTTTTTTTTTTTTTTTTTTTTTTTTTTTTTTTTTTTTTTTTTTTTTTTTTTTTTTTTTTTTTTTTTTTTTTTTTTTTTTTTTTTTTTTTTTTTTTTTTTTTTTTTTTTTTTTTTTTTTTTTTTTTTTTTTTTTTTTTTCTTTTTCTTCTGCTTTTTCTTTTGATTTGCTCTTTCTAATGTCGAAAGGAGGTATTGAAACTACCGAATCGACCGTCATTCGGTCGAAACTAAATAAGTTTGTTGAAAAATATTTTCCTGGAAAAATATCATCGTTTAAAATCCCATCTGATGGTGATACTATTCTGACTCCCCCGGAAGGGTATGTTGGCTTTTATCTTAAATCGATGACTGAGGGCAACGTTAGGTATCCCTTCACACCTTTTCTGCTTGGCGTCCTTGATTATTTTAATATCCATATTTCCACCATTACCCCTTTTGGTCTGTCTAGGATAGTTGCCTTTGAAGTTATGTGTAGGGCATATGGCGGTGAGCCGTCGCTAGATCTGTTTAGGTATTTTGTTCAAACCTGTCCTTCTGGTGATTGGGTTACAGTAGGTAACCGTTCAAAAAGTGGTTGCTTTCGAAGGGGAGGTCTGGACATTCGAGAGTGGAAAAGCAGTTTTGTTTTCATGAAAGCTTCTTTGATCCCCAGTAGCTATGATTCTCTGACTGATAGGAAGTTGTTATGTATCCATGAGGTGATTTTATATAAAGCAAAAGTGATTGATGTCCTGCCTGGTGGTGTAGGCATTGATGGTAAGGGTTTTTATATAGTATACTTGCAATGTTATAACTTTTAGAAAATTTGTGAGGAAGGGTGTGAAGGAGGTGACTGTGGTACCTCGTATCGAGGGGCAGGGGAGTGGTACTGCTGATGCTCCTTCTCAGAATGCTGGTTCGTCTGGTGTTCGTGACGGACCTCCTGAGGTGTCTAGTGCTGTTAACCCACCCATCTTGAATATTGATATATCTGAAGTTGAAGTTGTTGAAGCCTTTGCTGCTGATAAGAGGAAAAAGAAAAAGGAGGTTCCTGGCTCCAGTATCCCCCAATCCGTTGCAGGTCGCTTAAAGAAGAGAAAAGTTGGAGATGATGCCAAAGCTGCTGAGTTCCGCAAGCCTTCTGCCCCGAGGACAGGTTCAATTCCTTTCTCTATTTATGTATTTTTGAAGTTTTCTTTTCTGCAATATGTTATGTAACATTTATGTACTGCAGATGTCCATGACCAGGAGATTCTCAACTGGCTAGATGGTGAGGATATGAATGCTGAGGATGTGAAAAAGATAGACAACATGGATAATGAGGCATTCCTTCGGGTCTTCAAAAAAGATCGCCAATTTCATTCTTATTTTGATGTTGTTGTTGTTAGGCGTTTCTCTAGGATGTCTTTGGATCTAAGGTCGAAAAGTTTGGAGGTGCAATCATTGTTGGCTACTGTTGAGGATCTCAAGGCTAGGGAGGCCAGATTTGTTACCACCGTTGAGTCGTCTGATATTGTCCAGGATTTAAAGCAAAGATAAACATGTTGAAAGCGGATACAGTTGTTCATGAGGAAGCTGTTTTAAAGTTGCAACAAGAGTGTGATACAGAACGAGAGGGTAGCAGGTTGTTGCGTGAGCAGGTTGATGCGTTGAAGCATGATCGAGTCAGGTTGGTTACAGAGGTGGTTCCTCATGTGAGCAGGTCCTTGCTATACAGTGATGAGGTTGGACAACTTTTGGGAGAAATGACGTCCGCTGAAAGGGCTGATGAGAGGTCTAATGTGTTGGAAGAATTTGCTGCAGAGGGTAAATGTGATTTGCAGTGCAGGGGAGATTTTATCGCGAATGCCTCTCATGACCTTGAAGTAGCCGACCAAAAGTGGAAGGATGTTGTCTTTCCTTACCTGGAGAAGGTTGTGGTTGATCCCAATGCTGTTGTCGAAGACCTGCTCAAGATTGTTCCTGACGTGATTCAACCTGAAGCTGTTGTTGACCCCCAGTAATGTGTTTGTGGCCTGTGTGCCGTTGATGTGGCGTCTGTGCCTCCTTGGATAATTAATCTTTTGCCGCCTATGGTGCTGTTTTAAACAATTTACTTTTTTATGTATGCAGCTCATGGCTGCTCTTTAATATTGTCTTTTGACTGTTTGCAGTGTATGACTGCGTGCGGATAGCCTTGTCTGGGCTGTCTCGTGGATATTCTGCAGCTTAAATACTGCTTTGTGAATATTGCAGCTTAAGAGCTGTCTTTTGGATGTCTCTAATGTTTTTTTCGTGATTGCAGTCTTATGTGCTGCTTTGTAGATATTATGCAACTTAGCAGTTGCTTTTCTTAATATTGCAGCTTAAAAGCCGTCTTTTGGGTATTTTGCAGTTTAAATACTGCTTTGTGGATATTGCAGCTTAAGAGCTGTCTTTTAAGCAGTTATGACTGCCTTTCTTTGCACCTATTTATTTGCATGCTTTTTATACGGATATATCCGCGTTGTAGGTGTCTATTGGACTTTTGATTGTCCTCTTGGCCTCCGGAGTTTGATCATATGGGCGTCCCCATTTTGATGCATATATTTAGTACGCATATTTTACTTTTTATGCATATATGCATATTTTCTGAAAAAGGGGAATGTACTGACAAAAAATAAGAAGCCTTTATTTATTTAATAACGTAAGGGAGGTTACATACCATATCCTCTAGGCTTTATAATAATGAAAGACTAATAGGTCCTGTGAATGGGGCTTGTTGTCGGGCGGATCACTATCCGTCTAAGCGCCCATAATAGGGTCCTTCGCTCCATGAGAGCCAATGGGGACCATCCTTGCCTTCCTCAGATAATCTCTTTGTCTTTGTCACCAAGGTCCCTATCCCTCCATCCGATTCGTACTTGATCATACCATGTACCACAGACGGGATCATCTCGAATTTCTGGATTCCGGGTCTTCCTAGGATTGCTTGGAAAGGCGAAGTTCCACTGACCACCAAGAACGTAATCTTCTCAGTTCGTTCCCAGCGTCCCTTTCCAATTGTCATTTTTACCGACAATTTCCCTATTGGTTTAGCTGTATCCCCAGAGTACCCTTGTACCGAAGCTTCTGTCTTTCTGAAGTTCATCCGTGACACAGGATGTAACTTCCAGAATGCTTTTTCGTACAGGATGTTGCATTCGCTTCCCGTATCTATGATAATTTGCTTAACCTTTGATATTTCCAAAAGTGCCGAAATTACCAGGGGGTCCCTGAAGGCCTTGCCATTATAGATTGAGGGAAATGTGATCCTTGCCATGTCTCCCCTGTAGGTCTTTGGGAGCGAACGTCCTGTCCCAGGCTTGTTTTTTATGATAGTATAAATAGGTTTTTCGGGGCCTTTCTTTTTCTCATCTATGTCATCCGCTTTCTTGGAGCCCTGCAGTTGTCTGACACTCTTCACCAAGTGTGACAACTTCCCTTCATTAATTGCTTCTTCTATGGCCTCCCAGAGCTGCCAACATGCATTCGTGTCATGACCATGGTCTCCGTGGAATTCACAGTACTTCTCTGGGTCTTTCCTATTCCTTCCGCTCAATCTGGGTGGTGTGGCGAAAGTCTTTGCGACGCTTTCAGTGAGGAGTATTTCTTTTGGGCTCTTGTGCATCTCCGGAAGGTTAATCTTGAGGTACCCTTTATCGTCTTTGTGGTACGGGTTATATCTTGCTTTTTCCTTGTCATTTCCCCATTTCCCTTTTCTGCTTGTCGAGACTTCTTTTTCCTGTGGGGGACTGGTGTCTCCCTTTTAGGTGGTGTCCCTAGCGTCCAACTACTCGTGAGCCCTCTTCTGGACTGCTTCGTACGTTTTCAGGAGGTCCCTGTATAAGAACTAGACTAATCTTCTGCTCCGTAGGCCATGCAGCAACCCCGATATCCTTTGTTACTCAGGGAGATCCATGATATCCTCGGTTTCAGTGGTGAACCGGTCAATAAATGCCCTGCAACCCTCCGTGTCTCTCTGTTTTATTCCATGGGCTGCCACGTGGATTTTCTTGTGTTTCTTTTGCTGGCTGAAACGGGCCCTGAATTTCTCTTTGAGGTCATCAAAGCTGGTGATGGATCCTTTCGCTACGCTCTTCAACCATTCTCTGGCGTCTCCCTCGAGTGCATATCTGAACATTCGGCACGCAACTGGTACGTTCCATACCTTCGTTTCCGCTGCTCCTTCGAATGCTTCCAAAAAATCATCCCAGGTGCGAGGGGTATTTTAGATCCTTCGGGAGAGGATAGTTTTGTATCCAGGCGACGAACGGAGAATTCTCGACACTTCAGCTACTAAAGTTCGAGCCCTACAGATGACGGTGGATGATGCGAAGAGCAACGATGAGGTAGTAAGTGGTACATTTCTTGTTAATTCAAAACATGCCTCTGTTCTATTTGATTCTGGTGCAAATAGGTCATTTGTGTCTACTTTATTCGCTCCTAAGCTAGAAAGAGTCACTACCCCTTTAGATTGCCCAATAGAAGTAGAAATTGCTAATGGTACGGTTAGTGATATACGTGTGGGTTATGATGATTGTGATATTGAGATTGAAGGTCGTTCGTTTCCGGTCCAACTATTGCCTACTACTTTAGCCGGTTTTGATGTAGTGATAGGTATGGATTGGTTGTCTCAGAATGAAGCTAACATTTTGTGTTCACAAAAGATTATTCGGTTTTCTACACCTGATGGTAAAGTTGTTACAGTTTATGGAGATAAGAAGAGAGGGGGAATAAAGATTATCAATATGATGAAGGCTCTTAAGTGTATACGAAAGAATAAAAGCCATTTCCTTGCTTATGTCATTGATGCAAGAAAGGAGAAGCCTTCTATTGCTAGTGTGGATATAGTTTCTGATTTTCCTGACGTGTTTCCCGATGATCTTCCCGGTATTCCTCCCGATCGCGAAGTCACCTTTCAGATTGATCTTATACCCGGTGCTACACCTGTTGCAAAAGCACCATACCGATTAGCTCCTACAGAAATGAAAGAGTTAATGTCCCAACTTCAGGAGTTACTTGACAAAGGGTTCATACAACCTAGTTCCTCGCCTTGGGGAGCTCCGGTTCTTTTTTTTAAGAAGAAGGATGGATCTATGCGCATGTGCATAGACTACCGTGAGCTGAATAAGCGAACGGTTAAGAATAAATATCCCTTCCGCGTATTGATGACCTCTTCGATCAACTTCATGGTGCGTCCTATTTTTCTAAGATAGATTTGCGGTCCGGCTATCATCAATTGAAGGTTAAGAAGGAAGATGTAGCAAAGACAGCTTTCCGGACTCGATATGGACATTATGATTTGTCATCGATATGGACAATATGATCCAGATCAGTTTACAAGAACCAAAGATTACTGTTTATAGGTCAGATTTGTCATCATTAAATTTACAATTAACATTGGGACTCAACAATCTCCCCCTATTTGATGATGACAAAACCCAACTACACTTTTGACTATCAGCTTACAAAGAATCAAACGAAAATATGACTAACAGCTTGTGACCCTTTGAATCTTTTGGATTTTTTTCAATCTGATATGAAACTTTAACCAAGAAACTAGAGTTGTACAACTACCTTTGCATATATAGAGAATAAATCAAAGATATTACATGTTACATCACTATTCTCCAAGCATTTCAATAGCTTCTTGCTTAACCTCAAATGATGGAGCAATTCTCACATCTAATTTCCTATCTAACCCCTCATCAATAAGGAACTGCTCATACCCATTACCCTCTTCACTAAAGTTTCTGCAGAATCTGTACAAGGTAAATAGGTGCATAGATGGTACCTGTTTTAGTTCAGCAGTCCTTTGAAACACCAAATTCCCTCTAGCATCTACAAAGTACATCCCATGTTCAGGTTCAGTGATGAACTTCCCACATCTTGCATCTTCAACACCAGCAGGTAGAGACAGATTAAGATTATCAAGAATCTTGACAATAGCACCAGAAGATAATTGTGCAAGCAACTCTGTAGGAGACAAGTTTTGGAGAAAAACTGAATGGTCACCTCCAGGAGCATCAATCTTTTCAAACCTTCTTCTTTTCTTCTTCAGTGGCTCAGCTGACTCATCTTCATAATCCATATCATATGCAATTGGTCTTGGAAGGCCAGAGATATCAATCTTGTACTTCACAATAGCAGCTAACTTCTTCTCAATGGCTTCCAGGACTGTCTCTTTTGAACTCCAGACATACCAGTAACGATATTATGTAGTTCCACCCACTCTGTGTATCCTAAATCAAGCAGTTTGTCAAGATCATGGGTTTCCCAGTTGGTTTCATAACCTCTCCTTGTAAACCTTATGCTGGGAATGTTCTTTCCTTTTCGCCTTTTCAGTAGAACCTGGAGGATTGGTTCTGGATGCTTTCTATAATGGATCTTTTCAGTAACTTGTCTTTTCTCCAAAGCATCAAACCAATTATGGGCTTTCACACTTTCTTTCACATCTTTAACTTTCTGTGATGGTGTAGAATGAACCACCACCTTCTTCTTTCCTTTTCCTTTGCTCACAACTTTCTTTTTAGAACCAATGGCTGTAAGATCTTCTTCATCTTCCTTATTTAATTGTTCTTGAACAGCCTTGGCAATTTCAGAATCAGACTTAGTTGCAGCAATTCTTTCTCTTTCTAGTCTGTCCTCCTTAATCATTTTATATGCCACCTCAACTGTTACCCCAAGCTATGGAGCAGTTTCAGTTGCAATCTCCCAATCCTTTTCTTTCTCAGTTAAGATCTTCACACCACTTGACCCAACTTCTGTAGTTCTTTTCTTGATCATGAACTGGGACAGAGTGGCCGTGTCTTCACTGGATGAAGATCATCAATTTGTACTTTGGGAGCTGGGTCAGCTTGAGTTGGCACAGCTTGCACATGAACAGCTTAGGAGGACATTCTTTTCTTTTCAACTTTCTTCTCTTTTTCAACACCAACATCCTTCCTTATATCTCCCATTTCATTAACAGTCTCCCCCTTGGTTGTATCACTCTCCTTTTCAGTTTCTTCATTCAATTTTCCAACAGTTTCACCACCAGACTCAGATTCTGGTCTTTTTATCTCTTCCTTCTCACCTTCCACCCTAGAACCATGCACAACCAATCTTCTATCATTTTGTGCTTCCTCAGCTCTGGCCTTATTCTGTCTCTCTTTCAATCTTTCAAGGTATTCTTCAATGTCCTTGTCAACCTGAGCTTTTTGCCTTTCTTTTTCTAGCTCCATTTCAGCTTCACTCATTGCACTCCTCTTTCTCTTAGTAGCATTCTTCTCCCCCTTTTTGTCATCATCAGCAGGGAAAGAGCTCACTGGAGTAACAAGAAGTCTTTGAGATCTTGGTTGATCAAGTCAATTTTGACATTGGTGAGACAGCAGGCTCTTCTTAGCTCAACATAATCCTCATAGAAGAGTTCTATCTTGGATTTAACACCCTTAGAAACTTCAATCAGATCATTCTTGAAATCTGCTTGTGACTTGTTTGCAGATCGAAGTTCTATGGTGACTTCCCTTTTAAACTTGGTTGCAGCATTCTCAATCTGACCCAGAGTACTCTTGTTTCTTTCATTCTCTTCATTGACTGCCTTAGTAAGACTATCAAGAGACTCTGTCAGCTTGCTATGGTTCTGCTGCATCAAATCAACTGCTTTCTTAACATCATTTTCTTCATTGACTGCCTTAGTAAGACTATCAAGAGACTCTGTCAGCTTGCTTTGGTTCTGCTGCATCAAATCAACTGCTTTCTTAACATATTCTTCCAATGCAGTCTGATCTTGACTCAGCTTATCCACCTTCTTATCCGTCAAATCCTGATCCTTTTGGATCTTTTCCAAGCATTCGGTCAGCTTTGAGCTCTCAACCTTAGAGGTTGAAATGAACTCAGTGAGCTGACCCACCACATCTGAAAATGAGATAGTGGCAGCTTGGGAAGAATTTGCAGTTGGCTTAAAAGCCACTGACTCTGGAAAGAGCAGCCTACAATCCTTAATATCAGGGTCATTGGGCATATTTAGAAGGGGGTGGAGGTTTAAGGAGTTTTGGAACATTTGCTCATGAGAGTGAGTCTCATGAGTGGATCTGTCAGAATTGATGATGAGTTGGTCAGCCTGAGAAAGATTAACGTTTAATTCAGGCTGAGGGCCAGTGGGAATGTGTTGATCTTGATTTTGATCAACTCCTCCACTGGCATCTTCCATCAGAGCATCCCTTGAGGATGGATAGGCAAACTCATCATCGAATGAAGAATCACTTCCGGAGATAGTGATCAGATTCTCATTGACATCGTGAGGACCATCAATGGTTCCCTTTGCTGCAAAAGGGGCTAACATGACTGCCTTAAAGACAGCCAAGTAACCTGTAGAATCCCTCTGTCCAAGGACAGATGCAGACACAGACTCTGCAGGTGTAATGTTTTGTGTAATTGATTGCCCTTCAACAGAGGTGTGTTGTTGCACCAAAGTATCCTTAGGGAGAATTGAGGCCTGTACCCCTCCTTGTGACATAGAAGGGGCATTGGCAGCCTGTGCAGACTCAGAGTGTAAGATAGAAGGAGTCTGATCAGCTTGGGGAGGAGAAGCAGTGTCACCAATGCGTTCGATACTTCTCTCCTTAGGCTGACCATCCTCAGAAATGATGTAAATTGACTCTGACTCACTTTGGATCTGGGCTAGATCCTCTATTACCCCTTTAATGATATCATCAACCTTTTGGGAGGCTGATGATGGCGAATTCGGTTTAGACACAGTATGACCTTGGGAGGAGGTCTTTCTTTCAATACCTTCACCCTGTTTGGAGGGTTGGGTAGCAGTAAGTGTTCCCTTTAACTCGTTTACAGTCTTTTGGGAGAGTGCAGATGGGCGTGGCGTTTTTGGCTTGTCAGCTTTGGTGACAGGGACAGCTTTGGAACGTTCCTTAGCTTCCACTGCACCTTGGGGGATCTCAAGAGAAGATGTTGCATTATCAACCTCAGAAGCTGACACAGATTTCTTATGCGATCTTTTCTTTTTGGCCTTTAGAGGTACTAAGTCCTCAACAAGGGGTCTTTTAGAATCGGATTTTGAACGAGTAGACGAAGGTGTGGCTAGGGTGGCTGATGTTTTGGCCAACCCTTCACCCTCTTTTGTAGGAGTAGAATGTTGAACAGATTCAGAAGAGTTTGAGGGTTCAGAAGCATGTGTACCTGGGTCCCCCTGATTAGCAGATTGAGTGTCAGACTCAGATCGCGTCGAAGAAGGGACAGCTTCCCTAAGTGCTTCTTGATCCTCTTCTCTTTTCCTGCAAAAGTCAAGGTAGATCTGCATTGCTCGGGTCAGACCCTGCACAGATACCTTGGGACTATTGAAGATGTTGTTATTGATAGACTTGCATTCCACAGTCTGACCAGTTGCCAGACTGTAATCATTGTCAAGAATAGCTTCAATGATAAGAGCAAGAATCCTACCATAAGGTATGGTAAGACTCTTTTTATGAACGCGATCAACAAGGTCCTTAAAAATTAAAGCAGCAAAATCTATTCTGGTCATGGTGACCATTGCATGAAAAATCTGCAATTCTAGAACATTAGGCTGATCAAAGCTGCCTGCTTTTACTTGTAAGGTTTTCGGAATTGTGCTCAATAAGTAGTTCCAAATACCAGTTAAATGTTTCATTTTAACTACTGAAGCCAATGGACCAGAATATCCAACTTCTTGTAAAACATTTTTGGCTTCAGTATGAGACACAACAACATCATATTCATCATCAGGCATATAAGACAGCTCAAAAGCAGACCTAAGCCTCTCGTAAGAAATATATACCTTTTTCTTACCGTTGAGGATTGAGCCATAGATTGCAGCATCTCCTTTCTTATTCTGTTTCACAACACAGCTCGCCCAAAATTTGCACAAAAGATCTTGAAACACCCAGTCTGGCTTCTCAATCATCACCTTGCCGAATGGATGATGCCATAAGAAAGCCACAATCTCATCGTATCCTTTAGCCCATGAAGGAGGATGAATATTGGCATAAACCAGACTGCCAATCTTGATTTTACCAGTATCAAGATCAGCCGGAACCACTACTACCTTATCTCCCACCACATAAGGTGAAAGCTTGTTGGCGCTTATCGGAGCTGGGTATAGACTTTCAGGTTCAGAACTAGATGGAGAATCATTAGTATGAATAGAAACAGATGATGATGCCATTTTGAAAACAAATTTTAGAAGAAATTAAATTTAATAAAACAGTAATCAGATTTGAGAGAAAATTTGATTTTAAGAAAATATGAACAAGTGATTTGGGATTTAGGTTAAATGAAAGTTATATACAAAACCCAAAATATCTTATTTGAAAAAGTTGGAGAGAGAAAGATTTTGATTGGAGGATCAACAAGTAGTGGTGGTACTTTTTCAGTAACCGGTAGGACCACTACACGTGTCACACTCCAATAGGATCAACAAGTACACTAAATAAAATAATAAAAGTAATAAAACGCACTGAGATATTTAATAACAAAAATAACCACGAAGCTGGGTCAGACTCAGCTTACCCTCTTTCACTTGAAATGCACCAAGTGTGAAAGGGTAGTCTGGGTCTGACACAGCTTACCCTCAAAATTTAATATAACTCTAAGGGGTCAGATTTGTTATTACTTAGCTCACTACATTCTACAAATTAAGCATACCTAGCTTACTTATGAGGTAGTTGACCCTTGATTCATCCAATGGCTTTGTGAACAAGTCAGCAAGCTGATTGTCTGTTGGAATGAAGTGGAGTTCAACATCTTCTTTCATTACATGATCCCTGATGAAATGATATCTTATATCAATGTGCTTGGTCCTTGAATGAAGCACATGGTTGTTTGAAATTGCTATGGCACTGGTACTGTCACAAAAGATTGGAGTTTTTGTTGCAGTGACACCATAGTCTTGAAGCTGATATTGCATCCAAAGAATTTGAGAGCAACAACTTCCTGCAGCAACATATTCAGCTTCTGCAGTGGAGATAGAAACTGAATGCTGCTTCTTGTTGGACCAGCTTACAAGTTCTATTGCCAAGCAATTGACAAGCTCCTGAAGTGCTTTTTCTGTCAATCTTACAGCCTGCAAAGTCAGAATCTGAATAGCCAATTAGATCAAATCCTGAGTCTTTGGGATACCAAAGACCCAGATTGGGACTCCCTTTAAGGTATCTAAAGATTCTCTTCACAGCTTTAAGATGAGATTCCTTAGGACTAGTTTGATATCTTGCACAAAGGCATGTAGCAAACATAATATCTGGTCTACTAACAGTCAAGTAAAGTAATGATCCTATCATACCCCTATAAGCTGTGATGTCAACAGATTTGCCATTTTTATCTTCATCCAGCTTATCACCAGTTCCCATAGGAGTTTTCATAGGTGAGCAATCAGTAAAACCAAATTTGTTTAAGAGATCTTTAACATACTTTCCTTGGTTTATGAAAATTCCATTTTTAGTCTGTTTAACTTGTAAACCCAGAAAATAGTTTAGTTCTCCCATCATGCTCATTTCATACTTTTTAGACATTAATTCAGAAAACTTTTTGCAAAGTCTTTCACTGCTAGACCCAAATATTATATCATCTACATAGATTTGTACAAGCAGAATATCACCATTATACTTTCTCACAAAGAAAGTCTTGTCAACATTACCCCTTTTGAAGTTATTAGCCAATAAGAATTTAGACAAAGTATCATACCATGCCCTTGGAGCTTGCTTCAACCCATAGAGAGCCTTGTCAAGCTTGAACACATGGTCAGGAAACTTTGAATTTTCAAAACCAGGAGGCTGTTCAACATAGACTTCTTCTTCCAATTTTCCATTAAGAAATGCACTCTTCACATCCATTTGATAGACTTTGAAACCCTTGTGAGCAGAGAAGGCCAAGAACATTCTGATTGCCTCTAATCTTGCCACTGGTGCAAAAGTCTCATCATAATCAATTCCATCCTCTTGTCTGTAACCAAGAGCTACCAATCTTGCTTTATTTCTGATCACAACTCCCCTTTCATCCATTTTGTTTCTGTAGACCCACTTGGTTCCAATCACAGTCTTGTGATGAGGTCTTGGAACAAGTTCCCAAACCTTGTTTCTTTCAAACTGTGTTAGCTCATCTTGCATTGCATTAACCCAAGAGGGATCTTCCAGAGCTTCATCAACCTCAGTTGGTTCCATCTTGCTTACAAAATTGACAAACATGCAGAAATTGCCTGTTGCCTTTCTTCTTGTTTTCACACCAGAGAGTAGATCACCAATGATTTGGTTAATTGGATGACTCTTTGTCCATATAGTAACTGGGACAATGGACTGATTCAGATTAGATGGTTCAGCATGATCAGCTTGATGAAGAGGCTGATCAGCTTGGACAGGAATGGAGGAGTCTGAACCAGTTGGAGAGTCATTAAATGGATTCTGGACAATTTCTTCAGTAGGAGCAGGAACAGCTTGTGCATCTTCAAAGATTGGAACATCTTCTTCTTCTTCTTCAATAAGTTGCTCCCCCTGAGTTTGAGCATTATTAGCTCCAACTGGAGGATTAGTTGGAGGCTCATTCTCAGGTACAGCCAGTTCTTCAAAATTGAAGTTTTCATCTTCAGGAGGAGAGCAGTCTGGCTTAGAACAACCTTCATCAATGCTTACATTTACAGAGTTCTCAATTGTTTTAGTTCTCTTGTTGTACACTCTGTAGGCCTTCATCATTGTTGCATATCCAAGTAGGATACCTTCATCGGATTTCTCATCAAACTTTCCAAGATGGTCTTTCTGATTCAGAATGTAGCAAGGACTTCCAAACATTCTTAGGAAACCAATCTCAGGTTTTCTCCCCCTAAGAAGTTCATATGCAGTCTTCTGGTGTCTTTTCACAATGAGGGATCTGTTCTGGGTAAAGCAAGCTGTGTGTACTGCTTCAGCCCAGAAATGAGACTTGACATTGTTTTGAGCCATCATGGATCTGGCAGCTTCAATGAGAGTTCTGTTTCTTCTTTCCGCAACACCATTTTGTTGAGGAGTTCTGGCAGCAAAGTAGACTTGTGAAATTCCCTTTTCACTGCAGAATGAATTAAGAGTGATATTCTTGAATTCAGTACCATTGTCACTCCTTAATTGCCTAACAGGCCTTTTGTAGAGAATTTCAGCTTGCTTGATGAAATGAATAATGCTGTCAGTAGCTTCACTCTTGTGTCTTAGAAAGAAAACCCAGGTGTATCTTGAATACTCATCAACAATTACCAAGGAGTACCTCATTCCAGTGAATGATGGAGTACTGATTGGTCCAAATAAGTCCATATGAAGCAGATCCAAACAATTATCAAAGGTTGAGCATGTTTTAGACTTAAAAGTAGCTTTATGTTGCTTGCCTTTCTCACAAGCACCACACAGCTTGTCCTTCTCATAATTGATCGCAGGAAGACCAGACACCAACTCTTTCTTGCACAACTTGTTGATGTCTTTGAAATTCATATGAGACAGCCTTTTATGCCACAACCAATTCAGCTCATCTTGAGACTTTGACATGAAACAGACTTCTCTTGTGACAGTTAGATTTCTCATGTCAAAAGAATACAAAGACTCATCCCTCTTTGCAATCAGAACCACATTGCCTTCTAAATCAAGAACAATACCCTTATCAGACTTGAATCTCACTTCATAACCAGAATCACACAACTGACTCACACTAATCAGATTGTGCTTCAAACCATTTACATATGAGACTCTTCTGAAAGTAAGAGGACTATTTGAAAGAACACCAAAACCTTCAGTCTTTCCTTGAGAATCATCTCCAAAAGTAACATTAGGACCAACGCGAATCCTAAAGCTACATAGCAGGGACTTACATCCGGTCATATGCTTGGAACATCCACTATCCAAGTGCCAGGTGTTATCGTCATGACTGCCCTGCAATTATGATAAGAGATTAGTTCATTTTGGGAACCCATCCAAGGATGGGTTCACCAGAGCTGACCTTCTGGTCTGACTCAGATTGGGTAACTAAACACAGACTTTTATCACATTTTGAAACCCATTGTTGCTTGGTCTGTCCTTTACCAGATTCAAAGTTCTTTCTAGCAACATTCAAAGTTTCCTTCTTAACAAAACCTTTGCCTATTCCAGCTTTCTTACATTCAGCTCTCAATTTTCTTTGATCAACAATTTTTGGATCAGACACCTTCTCAAGAAAATTGGTTTTCATTGACACCTTATCAGTTTTGGACTCAACATATTTTAAAATCAACTTGTCAGAGTCAGACTTGGTGTTACTTGAAATAGACTCAGATTTTGCTTGTGACTCATTTCCTAGAGAACCAAACTTCTTACTCTTTAAAAGCTTAATTTTCTCTTTAGGAACACTGTGATCTCTATCCTTTCTTTTATTTATCTTTAAACTATTCTTGTTTGTTTTATTCTTTGAATCTGACACAGATTGGGTGATGGTCAGCTTGGACAAGTCAAGACTTTCTTCAGGTTTTAACTCAACAACCTGATCAGCTTCAGACACAGCTTCAGCAATGGTCTGACCCATAGTTTCAGGATCTTTAAACCCAACACCAGATTTCTGAACCAACTTAATTGGTTTAGAAATAGTCTCTTTGGTTTGGACTTTGGGTGGTGAAGGAGGCTGATAACAAGGCTCCATAGCACATACTTCAGCTATGGCTATGGCACTATCATAATCACCATCAAAGATAGATTGGATCTGATGAGGTATTTGTTTATTTACACATTTAGCAACTCTTTTAGAGCTTATACACCATGTTTCAGTAATCTGTTTAACCTTTAAAAACTTTTCTTCTGCAGTTTTAGCTTCTTTAATCAAAATGGAGTTTAATTGCTTTTGAGCTTTAACTTCAGATTCTAGTTTTTCAATGGTGTGACTCTTAGAGCTGTTATCAAGTTTCAAAACATGTATTTCCTTTTTGAGTTCTTGATTAAAATGTTTTTGCAGTAAAACCTCATCACCAAGTTTGTTCAGTCTGGACAGCTTCTCATTATCAGACAGATTGGAAAAAGAAGTTACCTCAGGTGGGGCAGTCTGACTGGTAGATGCCTGGTGAGCTGACTCTGATTACTGTTGTATTTTCACCAGATCTTCAGCAAATCTTTGAGTAGCTTCTTTAGCCATGAAACACTTGGCATCTTTGTACAGCTCATCATCAGATGATGTGGCACTTTCAGCCCAGTCTTTGGCTACCAGATTCTTCTCATTTTTGTTCACCTTCTCTGTCAGCTCAGCTACTTGTGCTTTCAAGGCTTTGTACTTAGTCTTGAGCTTAGAGTATTTTTCACCTCTTCCACCTTTGGCTGGCACAGCTTGAGCAGTTTCTTTAGATCTGCAATCTCCAGCCATATGTCCAGTCTTGCCACACTTGTAACAAGTGACCTTGGACATATCAAATTGCTTCTTGGTCTTGTCAGCTTGGCCACCTCTTCCTTTTCTTTTAAACTTATTAAAGGATCTCCTTCTGATCCTCTCAGCCAACATAGCTACTTCATTAGCTAGTTCATCACCATCAGATTCATCACAAACAGAGTTAGGATTAGACATCACAGGAATATCATCATTAACACAAGGAATGATCTCATTACTAATTGAACTAGGGTGTTCAGTCAAAGAAGCAACAAGTGCAGCAGCAGGCTGACCATAAGAATCACCCATAGCAATTAACTTTTCAGCCTCTGAACATTCTTGGTTATGAAGCAAACCAAAAAGTCCAGGGAGATCAAGATCATGATAAACAGAACTTAATTTAACAGAAGAAATATAGTTGTTCCATTTAGGTGGTAATGAATCAAAAAATTTGCTCTTTAAAACCTCATTTTTCTTATTAATTCCAACAGCAGCTAAATCATTTACCAAGGCATTAAAGCGGGTATGAGTGTCAGTCAAGGATTCATTTCTCAAAGAGAAAAATCTCTCATACCTCCTGGTCAATGTAGTAATTGTGGATTCATGGAGGTAGAGCAACCCTCAAACATAACAGTCAAAGTACCCCATATTTTCTTTGCTGTTGACCACATTTTAATTGAATGGTAAAGGTCTTTGGGCACAGCTTGGACAATGAAATTTCTAGCCTTCACATCCAAGTTTGCCAACCACCTATCCTCATCCCCCTAATCTGCCTTGTCCTTAACAATAGATTTGACTGTGGCAGGAATGGTTGGTTGACCTTCCCTGACCACAGCTTCTACCACAATGGTTTGTGTAGGAACATAAGGACCATCCGCAAGGATGTCAGGCATATTGTTATCAATGGATTCAATGAACAAAGACATTCTACCTTTCCACCCACTGAAATCATCTTTGTCAAACATGGGTGGTCGGGTTGAAGAACCATTATCTATATATGATGACATAATGCTTTACTATAAATGAAAATATGCAAGGATCAAGTCAAGTTAATTCTCAACCACCGCTCTGATACCAATTGATACGTCCCACGGTGTATCAATATACCAAAGTATATTGAACACAGAACAGTTGTAGAGGGGGGTGAATACAACTTTTCACAATCTTTACAAACTTTTATCACAAAACGTTTTAAGATTCAGATAATGAATATTAAGCAAGTAAGTAAAGTGCAGGAATCATTAAAACAGTAAAGCAGTAAAGAAATAAAAACATTCTTGAACACATATTGTGGTTTTCAAATGTAATCCTTTATTAAGAAATAATCTATACAAAGAATTACAGGGTTGTTGCGGAATAAAGATAGCCTGTAGATATCTAAACAACCCTATGAAATGACAAACAACAATCAATCAGTTTCAGCTCAAGAGAATCAGCCCAAGCTGATCTCATACAGACTAAGCTGTGTGTAAGAGCAGAGAAACTTGTGTGAAGAATGATTCTCAGGAAATGCCACACATATGCAATCCATGAATGAGGCTTTTATAGGCACAAGCGCTCCTTCATTAGGTGTCCGTTGCAGCTACGTGTTCTTCAATCAGTGGTTGATGAAGGAATAATCAATCGTGCCTTTCATAGTACTTGTGGTCTCCACGTACTGACGCACATTCTTCATCTACCAATAGGAGTATGGACACGCATATGTAAAACCAACCACCAGCCTGGATCCTAGGATTCTTCCTAGTCACGTCATTTGTCCTTATCTTCAATCCAGGTTGTTATCTTCACTTGATTGTCAGACACAGATTGGGCCATTTGTCAAGGCACCAATCTGCCTAAGTGTTTCCAAGCCGACTGCTAATCCCAAGCTGTCTTCCACTAACATCTTGGTCTTCTATCTTCAATCCTCCTCTTCGACTTGGACTGAATGCTAGTACATTGTTGATGCAGCTTGAATAACACTTGCTTCCATAAGATATTACAATTACAAGTATGAAGCATGATCTGGGTCAGAGACAGATCGTAAGCTGTGTCAGCTTAGTCTGATCTAGATCAGATTACAAGAACCAAAGATTACTGTTTATAGGTCAGATTTGTCATCATTAAATTTACAATTAACATTGGGACTCAACAGAATTACTCTAATCCCTCCCAAAGTGCTGCACCATCAATGGCGAGATCACAACATGCTCATGAGAATGTTGTTGCAACAGTAGGTGTTAATGGGGTGAATGGTGGTGGACCTAGAGTTGTGAATGCACCACGCATTAGCAACTTTAAATATGAGAGCTTTCAGAAATGTGGTGCCAAGGAGTTTGATGGTACCTAAAATGCAGTGGGTGCTATGGAGTGGATTGAAGATATTGAGGTAGTATTTGCATCTTGTTACTGTCCGGATGATATGAAGGTTTTGTGTGCTAGTAGGATGTTGAAGAAGAATGCCCGTAACTGGTGGAGGGCTACTACAGTCTCCATGGCCCCTGAGGTACTTGCTGTGATGCCTTGGGGTACATTTAAGGAGAAGTTTTTAGAGGAGTATGTGGGAACTCGAGAGTTGAGGCTTATTGAGAAGGAGTTTAGATCTTTGGTTGCAAGACCCGGTGCAATTACGGACTATGCACATTCCTTTATGGAGAAGTTGAAGTTTGTAGGACATTTGGTTCGGAGGGATGAAGATCAGGTTGAGGCGTATTGTGATGGCCTCCCAGCTAACTATCGAGGTTTGTGTAGGCAACATGTGACATTGTCGGCGGCGATTAAGGAGTCAAAGAGGTTGGATGATGACTTCAAAACTGAAAAAGTAGTTGAGAAAGTGGATGACAAGAAGTCGGGATTTAAGAGGAGGTCTAATTGGTCTTCTAATTCTAATAATAATAATAAGAAGTTCCGGGGAAGTTCTAATTCAAGTGGGGACAAGGATAAGAAGAAGAGTGGTACGTGGTGTGCCTTTTGCAAGACTTCTCATGACTGTCAATGTACGGATAAGACAAGGAGGTGTCACAAATGTGGTATGTTGGGACATCTTGCAACTGAATGTAAGGATAAGGCTCGTTGCTACAAGTGTAAAGAAACGGGTCATCTTATTGCCGATTGCCCAAAAATGAAGAATGACGGGAAGAAAGCAGCCACTTCAGCTACTAAAGTTCGAGCCCTACAGATGACGGTGGATGATGCAAAGAGCAACGATGAGGTAGTAAGTGGTACATTTCTTGTTAATTCAAAACATGCCTCTGTTCTATTTGATTCTGGTGCAAATAGGTCATTTGTGTCTACTTTATTCGCTCCTAAGCTAGAAAGAGTCACTACCCCTTTAGATTGCTCAATAGAAGTAGAAATTGCTAATGGTACGGTTAGTGATATACATGTGGGTTATGATGATTGTGATATTGAGATTGAAGGTCGTTCGTTTCCGGTCCAACTATTGCCTACTACTTTACCCGGTTTTGATGTAGTGATAGGTATGGATTGGTTGTCTCAGAATGAAGCTAACATTTTGTGTTCACAAAAGATTATTCGGTTTTCTACACCCGATGGTAAAGTTGTTACAGTTTATGGAGATAAGAAGAGAGGGGAATAAAGATTATCAATATGATGAAGGCTCTTAAGTGTATACGAAAGAATAAAAGCCATTTCCTTGCTTATGTCATTGATGCAAGAAAGGAGAAGCCTTCTATTGCTAGTGTGGATATAGTTTCTGATTTTCCTGACGTGTTTCCCGATGATCTTCCCGGTATTCCTCCCGATCGAGAAGTCACCTTTCAGATTGATCTTATACCCGGTGCTACACCTGTTGCAAAAGCACCATACCGATTAGCTCCTACAGAAATGAAAGAGTTAATGTCCCAACTTCAGGAGTTACTTGACAAAGGGTTCATACAACCTAGTTCCTCGCCTTGGGGAGCTCCGGTTCTTTTTTTTTAAGAAGAAGGATGGATCTATGCGCATGTGCATAGACTACCGTGAGCTGAATAAGCGAACGATTAAGAATAAATATCCCCTTCCGCGTATTGATGACCTCTTCGATCAACTTCATGGTGCGTCCTATTTTTCTAAGATAGATTTGCGGTCCGGCTATCATCAATTGAAGGTTAAGAAGGAAGATGTAGCAAAGACAGCTTTCCGGACTCGATATGGACATTATGAGTTCCTTGTCATGCCTTTTGGGTTGACTAATGCACCAGCCGCGTTTATGGATTTAATGAATCGGGTATGCCGTCCCTTTCTTGATCACTTTGTGATTGTTTTTATTGACGATATTTTGATTTACTCTAAGTCCGAAGCTGAACACCGTGAGCACTTAAAGGTCGTCCTTGAAGTGTTGAGGGAGAAGAAGTTGTATGCTAAGTTCTCTAAATGTGAGTTCTGGCTGCGAGAAGTTCAATTTCTTGGTCATGTCATTTCTTCAGAAGGTATAAAAGTAGATACTCAGTTCATCCCGGTGTTACCAAGATGTATGCAGATTTGAAACCGATTTATTGGTGGTCGGATATCAAAGGAGAAGTAGCTCATTTTGTAGCAAAATGTTTGACTTGTGCACGTGTGAAAACCGACCATAAAAAGCCGTATGGATTGCTACATCAATTAGAGATCCCGGAGTGGAAATGGGATCATATCACCATGGATTTTGTAACAAAGCTACCAAAGACGCCAAAAGGGAATGATATGATATGGGTCATTGTGGATCGATTGACGAAGAGTGCACATTTTCTAGCAACTCGACAAGATGTACCCTTAACAAAGATGGCAAAGATATACATTAATGAAGTAGTCTCAAAACATGGAGTTCCTTTATCTATTGTTTCGGACCGAGACTCGAGATTTGTGTCAAACTTTTGGAAGGGTCTTCAACGGGAGTTGGGTAGTAGAATAAATTTGAGTACCGCCTATCATCCTCAAACTGATGGGCAAAGTGAGAGAACTATCCAAACATTGGAGGATATGTTGAGGACGTGTGTACTAGAGTATGGTGGAGCATGGGATGATCATTTGAGGTTGATTGAGTTTGCTTACAACAATAGTCACCATGCAAGTATTGGAATGCCACCATTTGAGATGCTATATGGAAGACGATGTAGGACTCCAAGTTGTTGGATGGAGCCCGGTGAGAAGCAATTAACCGGTCCTGAAATCATTGAAATCACCTCTGAAAAAGTTAATGTGGCTAAAGAAGCTTTACGTGTGGCTAGAGAAAGACAGAAAACATATGCAGATAAGAAAAGGAGACCGATTGAGTTCAATGTTGGTGATTTAGTGATGCTGAAAGTCTCACCATGGAAAGGAGTCATTCGATTTGGAAAGAAGGGAAAGTTGAGTCCACGTTTCATTGGACCTTTTAAAATCTTGAAACGCATTAAGGATTTAGCATATCAGTTGGAATTACCTCCAGAATTGGATGGAATTCACAACACCTTTCATGTCTCCTACTTGAGGAAATGCTTAGCCGAGGAGTCAAGTGTGATTCCTATTGAAGATGTGAGTATTGACCCAATGAAGAGAATGGTAGATGAACCAGTGGCGATACTTGGAAGGAAGCAAAAGAAGCTACGCCGGAAAGTGATTGATTTAGTGTTGATAAAGTGAAAGCATAATCATGGAGAAAGCTTAACGTGGGAAACTGAAGCAGTAATGAAGGAGAAGTATCCGGAGTTATTCCTTTCTGATGAGATTCCGGGGACGGAATCCTCTTAAGGGAGAGGTAATTGTAACATCCCAAACTTTTTATTTAACAGTTGACTGATGTCGTTAAGTCAACATAATGTGTCGTTAAGTCTATATTAGATTTAATGCATATATGTAGTTAAAGTGTGATTGTGTGTGAGGTTTGAAAGCCTAAAATGTATAATGCAGGATTAGTGCGTATATAATGTAGTTAAACGCCTATGTAGTGGCATCTAAAGAAGTATTTAGGTTGTATGTGGTCCGTAGGGTAGTTTTTGACTAGTAATGAAGGATTAGGAAGCTTGGGGGTTAATTTTGACATATGAGGAAAACTAAAAACGGGATTAGGGAATTAGAGGGTGTCATTAGATCATTATTTGCAGCCAATACATTCTCTAAACAAGCCCTAAGCCGCCCCATAGCATTCCTCCATCAAATTGCAAGCCGAAAAGTCTTCCAACGAGTGATTGGAGAGTGTTTTGTCAAGAGTTTTGCATCCTATTTGTGATCTACATGTAGAAAAGGTATTGTAATGTAGATTTATATCTTTTCAATTGTATGGATTATTAAGAAGTGGTTTAGGTCATTGGAGGATCAATCGATGTCGTAATAACGTTTGTTTTTATGAAGAAAATCATATGTTGTTTAATGGGGAAGTTTATTGCATTTGATTGGTCATAAAATGAAGGATTTTGATGTATAAAGGTCTGATATTTGATTTGGAATCGTTTGGTGTTGGTTTGGGGTTTAATCGTTCGATGTTGTGCAGAATCGCAACGGGTTGCGGCGCAACTCCTAGTTGCGGCGCAACTCAATTCCAGAAGAATAAGTTGTGGCGCAACATAATGTGTTGCGGCGCATTTGGAGGCTTGAGCTGCGGCACAACTCTATGTTGCGGCGCAACTCATCAGTTTTCAGCAAATGTTATAGTTTTGAATCGTAACCTCGTTTTGACGCATAGCTTACTCTTGAAATCTAGAGTGTGTCCTTAGATGTGTAATTCCAGCTTATGGTCTAAATGATTAGTGTATTAATGTCCGTTTACTAATTATAGGTAGACAAGGGTTGTTGCTTTGTTCGGTAACTTAGCTATCCTTATTGCGTGCTACTTCGAGGTAAGATACACTACTTTTGACACGCTGAGGGTTCCACAAGCAATGGTTACTTGTTATAACTTCCCTAATGGTAACTTATGATAAATGTGATGTATTTCGGGTTACACGGGAGGTATTGTGGGATATGAAGTTGACCATGAGACCTAATATGCAGTCCCAAATGTAGTGAAATGATGTAAGGTGTAATGTAGCGATTGTTATGCAAATTATGTAGTATATTGCAATACTTGAAATGTAGACATGACGTAGATTCTTGATGCGTGCATACTTACGTGACTTGTTCACCTAGTTCACTAGATTTACTAGGCTGCCATGTCACTTGCACGTTTAAGGGCCCTAACAAAATGAAGGAAATGTGTGACTATGTTTAGGTTGTGGGATGCCTAAACTAATAATGTGTGAAACCGAGCTCGTAAATTTATAATGCAGGGAAGTGTTAAGCTTAACCCGTACTTGCCCTAGCCCAGCGAGTGCGTGAACGTAGGTTGCTTGGGTGGCTCCTTGCAACATGGTCATTTAATGCAGGGCGAGTAATACGAGGGGTCTGACCCGCCTCCATATACGGATTACTCCGGGATTGGCTTGCCATTCCTTAACGACGTATGATGAGTAGCCTTTTGGCTGATCATCTAGTCGGGTGTGATGCAGGGCACACTTATATGCAGTTAACGAAGATACGTGTGACTATGTGTGATATAAAAGAAGGATAGGCACAATTAGGGTGATTCATCCTAAGTTGAAATGCAGATTGTATGTGTGTGTGTTATGTGGGTCGTGCCTTAATGTTTTGTCAACAAAGTAGAAATGTTTTAATTGGACAAAGCTTTATAACTTGAGTGATATCTTACTTAGCTAATTCGTTAGCTAACACTTGTTTCTTGAAATGTGTGATTCCCTCAGGTTTAGCTTGAAGGTAGACGAGGAAGGATGAGCGAGGATTGGGTAGATAGCTGCTGATGGCTTTAGCTACCCTTAGATGCTACATCTCATTAGACATCATTTGCATTTTGATATTATGCAGAATTTATGTAGTACTATGTTGACGGTTGTTTTGTGTTGGGCAACCGTTGGGTTTTCATTTAGACTTATTTTATGGTATGGCATGTAACACCAATAAATGCAGAAACCGAACAGTTTTTATCGGTTTTAACTTTTAAAGATTTCTTCCGCAATTTTGACACCGTTAGGTGAAAGTTTTTGAAAACCCATGTTTTTAAATGTCGGGTGTTACATATGCCCTCGGCATGCTTATTGAGCTTTCCTTTTGACAATGTCTTTGTAAAAGGATCAGCTAAGTTACAATCTGTGTGAACTTTGAGTAAATTGATTTCACCTAGTTCGATTTGCTCACGAACATAATGATATCTTCTTTGGTAATGTTTGGCACCTGTTTGAACTCCGGGTTCGTTGGCAATGATGATTGCACCAGTATTGTCACAATACATATCCAAAGGTGTGTTATTTGAGGGCATCACGTCAAGCCCAGAAATAGACTTTCTAATCCTGACAGCTTCCATGGCGGCATCCGCGGCGACAATATACTCAGACTCTGTCGCAGACATAGCAACTGTGGTTTGCTTCCTACTCCTCCAATCCACTGCTCCTCCATTTAAAACGAAGACGTATCCCGACTGAGATTTTGTATCATCTTTATCAGTCTGAAATCCAGCATCACAGTATCCAGTCACTTTGAGCTCTGTATCGGGATTTCCTCCATACACCAGAAATAAATCTTTAGTAGCACGCATGTACTTAAGAATATTTTTCACAGCAGTCCAGTGATCCTCACCCGGATTCTGTTGATATCGGCTAACGATATTTTGTGCGAACGCAATGTCAGGTCTAGTGCATCTTACCGCATACATAATAGATCCCACAGCCGAAGCATAAGGAACTCTTTGCATACGCTCCACCTCCTCAGGTGTAGAGGCACCGTTTTTGCTAGATAAGTTAAGTCCTTCTTGCATAGGTGTGAAACCACGCTTGGATATCTTCATCTTGAATCGCTTCAAGATCTTATCAATATAAGCACTTTGACTTAGTCCAATCAACCGTTTACTTCTATCTCTATAGATCTTGATTCGAAGAATGAATGCTGCTTCACCCAAGTCTTTCATAGCAAAACACTTACCAAGATGGGATTTTACATCTTGCAACATTGGAATGTGATTTCCTATTATCAATATGTCATCAACATACAATACAAGGAAAGTAACATTACTCCCACTAGCTTTGCGATGTACACATGGCTCATCAGGATTTTGAGCAAAACCAAACTTTTTGATTTCCTCATCAAACCTTTTATTCCAACTTCTTGATGTTTGCTTTAGTCCATAAATGGACCTTTGAAGCTTGCACACTTTGTTGGGATATTTTGAATCGACAAAACCTTCTGGTTGAACCATATAAACTTCCTTGTCTAGATAACCATTCAAGAAAGCGGTTTTGACATCCATTTGCCATATCTCATAGTCATAGTACGCTGCTATGGCTAAGATGAGCCTAATAGCTCTAATGTCCGCAACGGGAGAGAAAGTTTCCTCATAGTCAACTCCATAGAGCTGAGTATAGCCTTTCGCCACAAGACGAGCTTTATAGGTGTGTACATTTCCATCCATGTCGGTCTTCTTCTTGAAGATCCATTTACACCCAACGGTTCTACCATTAGGTGGAAGATCAACCAAGCTCCAGACTTGATTATCTTTCATGGATTTCATTTCCACATTCGCAGCTTTAAGCCATTTGTCAGATTCTGGATCTGATAATGTAGCTTTGAAATTAGGAGGTTCATTTAAGTCTCCTAATACGTGTTCTTCAGACTCAATATTAAGATTCAATCTTTCACGAGCACGTATCGTCCTTGAGGACCTATGAATTGGAATCGCATTATCTTCAACTTGAGGTTCATCACTTTGAACATTTTCCCACCCAAGTTGATGATCGCTAGTATTTTCAGAAGGTGACACATCTTCTTCTTGAGTTTCATCAAGCTCGACAATCCTCCTACTGTTTTCTTGATTTATGAGATTCTTTTCAAAGAATTCATCATATCGAGCAACTTTAACAGTGTTGTCGGTAGGAAAGTAGAAGTAGTAACCCATCGTTTCCTTTGGGTATCTTACAAAGATGCACTTAACTTATCTAGGTTGAAGTTTGTCAGTCGTATCTCGCTTCACAAGTGCCTCACATCCCCAGACTCTTAAGTAAGACAAATTAGGGACACTTTCATGCCACAATTCATGCGGTGTCTTGTCAACCTTCTTGGTTGGAACCATATTGAGAATGCGTACAACAGTCTCTAGAGCATAATCCCAAAATGAAAATGGGAGAGTCGTAAGGTTCATCATTGATCTCACCATGTCTAGCAAGGTTCGATTTCTACTCTCAGATACACCATTATGCTGTGGAGTATATGGAGGAGTAAGCCGTCGAATAATTCCACAAGCTTTTAGATAATCCTTAAATTCTTGGCTTAACTATTCTCCACCTCGATCCGAACGAAGAATCTTGATGGTTTTACCGAGTTGATTTTCTACTTCATGTTTAAACTCTTTGAATGTTTCGAAGACTTCATGTTTATGTTTAAGCAAGTAAACATAACCATAACGACTGAAATCATCCGTAAAAGTTATGAAGTAGCTAGCACCTTTCCTTGACACATGTCTAAATAGGCCACATACATTGGTATGTATAAGTCCAAGTAGCTCTTTATCCATCTCCGGTTTATGCGGAAAAGGTTTTCTTGTCATCTTGCCGGAAACACAAGACACGCATTTGTCAAATGATTCATCATTTAATTGTAAGATCCCTTCACGTTGAAGTCTTTCAATGCGTTTCTTGCCAACATGAGCAAGACGACAATGCCAAAGATAAGTAGAGTCCAAATTGGGCTTGACTCTTTTGCTAACATTATACATTGAATTATCATTTGAATCACAACCATGCATATCAATTTCATAAATACCATCACAAGCAATAACATTCAAATAATGAACATTATTTCGAGAAACTGAAATACCATAATCATTAAAAACATTAATGAATCCGTTGTCTTTCAACAAAGAAACTGAAATACCATAATCATTAAAAACATTAATGAATCCGTTGTCTTTCAACAAAGAAACTGAAATTACACCTCTAGTAATAGATGGTGCATAGTGACAATTGTCTAAAACAATAACTAAACCAGTAGGTAAAACTAAATAAAAGTCTCCTATTTCTTCTACAGCTGCCGGTAGACCATTGCCCACGAACAGTTGTAAAGCTCCTAGCTTTAGTTTCCTTCTTCCTCTAAGCCCCTGTAAAGTATTACAGATATGAGTTCCACAGCCAGTGTCATAAACCCACGAATTACGCTTAGAAAAGGAATATAATTCAATTGTGAAGATACCTGAAGTACTGGCTAAACCAGCTTGCTTTTTCTTCGCATTCAACTCAGCTAGATACTTGGACAATTCCTCTTCCAGTGTCCCACCTCAGCATAGTGATGACAAGCCTGGTCTTTAGCCGGATGCTCCTTTTTCGCCACAGGGGTCTTTTTAGGTTTCGAGACTGAAGCACCTTGCTTTCCCTTACCATCGTTCTTGACCATAGCTTTCGGTTGTTTTCCTTTCCGAACCCTTCCCCCTTTGATCATAAGAACTTGGGGTGTAGCAGATTTCTTTGGAAGGTTTTTCTCATACTCAACCAACATGGCATGAAGTTCAGCTATGGTTTTACTCATGCTATGCATATTGTAATTGCGCACAAAATCCTCAAAATCCTTTGAAAGAGACTTAAGGATCATGCCAATAGCAATAGGCTGATGTTACGCATAGTTTAACCTTTCCAAGTGCTCAAAGCATCTCTTCATCTTGAGTACATGAGGACTCACCGGTGTTCCATGCTCGTGTTTCAAATCATGGAGTGACTCAACAAGTTCAAACAATTCAACTCCAACTTGCTTTTCGTACATAGACTTGAGTTCTTTGATCATATCACACAGATCATTATAATTCTCGAATTGCTTTTGAAGCTCGGGAGTCATGCTGCCTAACATCAAACAAGCAACCTCATTGTGTCTATCGAAATGAGCATTGTATTCTGCCAACTGTGCAGTCGTGGCACTGGCACCCGGAACAACGCGCATCTGCTTTTCAAGGACATCCAATTTCTTTTCGGCTCTTAGAACAATTCTCAGCTGACGAAACCAGTCATTGAAGTTGGTTCCGGAAAGTGTTTCTCTTTCAAGCATCTACCTGAAAGCCGATTGGTGTTTTGTGGAGGATTTGTTGTTGCCATCTACAAAACAGATATAAGTTCAAAAATCAGTATTTTCGATAATAATCCTTAAGAAATATAATTTACTCATGTTAAATCATTTAACAATTAATTTCATTAAGGCTAGGATCCAATTGACATACCATCATTTCATCAGTTGATCTGCTAGAAATGATGTACTCAAAAGGTAAGTGACGAGCAGTAATTGTATTACAAGTACAATTCCTAGATTTATGGGACTTACAACAACACTTATAGGGGTATTAAGTGTTTTGTAAACATGTTTTGTCCCATCTTATGCCACGGGTCAAGGTCTCACCGCTTAACTCGCTTTAAGTCGCCCAATTAAGAACTTGTAAATAGTCTACCACCGTCTCACGATGAGTAGTAGTTTACCTTGGAGTTACAATTCACCTACGTCACACGTAGAGCAAAAAGCACTTGCAAGTGTTCTTAGCAAAGTGGGTGGCAAAGACTTAACTTTAATTGGGTAATGCAATTGATGTGAATCAAAAGTTTATGTATGAAGACTCATGCACATCTTCATAACATAATGTTTAATAAAATCATTTTTATTGTCTTAACAACACAAAAGAGCTCGATAGCTCCATTTGAACGCACAAAGAAGCGCATGATCAAAGGTTTGCGATATACGCAATTAAAAACCCGCTCCTTTAGGAGGCTAGCGCACTCCGACTTATACCTCTCTTAGAGTTTGTTCAAATGGGTGAGCTGGTGTATCTTTTGATTGTAAAACACCAATTTTATTAAAACAAAATCATATTTCGATATTTCTTAGTCAAGTTTATTCTTTTCCATAAAACAATTTTGCATCACCATTTACAATAAAAGCAAAATAATAAACTTACTAACTATTAACAATTAATCATGCAATGATTTATGGTAGGCCACCTAAATCATGGTCACTATGGTTAATGTATATGTCTAAGTCGGCTCCCCCTTCAAAGAAGAGGACCACATACATCAAGTTACCTTGATTGCGTAAGCCTTTAAACAAACAATTATCAAATAAATACATATAAACATGCTGACTGGAAATTTCCAGAAGCTTCACGACCAGTTTAGTCCTATTTGAAGGCCGAACCAAGAGAGGGAGAGAAGGAGAGAATTGTTAGGGTTTTACCTCACAAATGACTTGCTAAAACCCTTAACCTTTAACCTTTATTTATAGGCTTAATTGTTAGGGTTTTAAACTTGATGGGCAAGTTTAGTCAAGGCCTAAAAACCCATAAGAATTTTCGCCCCGCCCCCCCAATTAGTTTTATTAGAGTCCAACTCTAATTCCTAATTCACAATTAAGTCCTTCTCCTTTAATTAATTAATAAACATATATATTTAACTTTTAACAAATGTTTATTAATCATTTCGTGAACATATTAATTAATATATTACATGAACATATTAATTAATTACATTATATGTGTTTTTAAATATTCATTTACATATTAATTAATATATTACATTTACATATTAATTAATATATTACATTTAATATTAATTAACATATTTAACTTTTAATGATCGTTTATTAATCATTTCGTGATCATATTAATTAATATATTACATTAACATATTAATTAATTACATAGAGTATACGTGTCATTTTGTGTGACCCCGTAGGCTTAAATATTTTCCGGACATGCGTTTATTTAACGTGATCATATTCCAACAGCAACTAGCTGAATGCAAGATATGCTGCAGCTGGATATCCCAGGTCTCGTGGCATTGGAGCTTGTGCTATCACAATTACCCTTGGTGGGCTTAATTAGTATACTTAATGATATTGCCGGTGCACACAATGAAAATTTGCCTGTTATATGTATTTTGGGTGGACCAAATTCAAACGATCATGGAACAAACAAAACTATTCGGTGTAAAATCTACTACTTATATGGCAAAATGTAACACCCCAACAAGGCGGAATCATGAGGGTTACACAAATAGCACAACACGACATGGAAATTAAGTAGAGACAATTCTAAATGCATAAAAGGATTGGACAATCCACAACAATCATTCAAGAATACAAGTACCGGACCATACAAAAATGCATAAGGAGCACGACCATCAAACGTTTACAAAAGATAGTACAAAAGATGGTAAAGGATCCTAAGCATAACCCATGAACGGGAACTATGAATCACGGATCCAAGAGGTAGTCCAAGTCCAATCCTAGCACATGCAATCAACAAATCATCCAATACGTCTTTGATTAACCTGTTCACCTGAAAAGTGTACTAAAATGTGTCAACATAAAGTTGGTGAGTTCGTAGGTTTAAGTAATAAAAATCAAGTGTCGGGATATCAACCGTTATCGATAAGTGAGGATTAGAATACCTAATCACGTCAAGAAACCCTAAAAGGGTTCACGTTAGCACAAATCAACACATACAACGTCAACGTCTCATAATAATCGTCAATACATATAATAACGTCATAAAGATTCAACAACCCGTATCGCGGTTATGATCATGCCGGGTGCGGATTCGTCAATCCACCGTCAACGTCTTACATAATATATACTATTCGTCTTACGTCTCAAATATAATATCGTCATAATGTGGCCACGATCATACCGGGTGTGGATTCGTCAATCCACCGTCACGTCTTACATAATATAATATAACGTCTTTTGTCACATATAAATGTCTAGTAACACGTATCACAAGCAAACAATAGATATCTAACATCTCATTTTATATCATAACAATTTGTATCAACCGACAAACGTTTAAACGACGAGTACACTTTCCACCCCAAATAAAGTAAGCGTAGGGGCAACGAAACTCACCTTTGCCGATTAAAAGCAAGTTAAGATCGAGTTATAAGTGTTCAACGAGCTACGAATGTCCAAGAATCCTCAATGCTCACGACCGATCAATATGTATATGTTGGGTCGAAAATCGACCAAGTATAATTTGTTCAGAAATAGTTGAAGATTCAGTGAAGATACTTGTATAGAATTTTGAACCTCTTCAGAATTAGTTCACTGAAGCTTCACTTCAGTTTCAGATCAGCCCAAACTGAAACCTATCATTCTGAAGTCAAAGACTGAAGACTGAAGAAAGAGAATAATCTCAGAAGCAGAGCCTGGAGAAGATTCTACCTGATCGAAGACTGAAGCATCTCAGTGTAAAGTACTTACCACACTTTACACTGATTACGAGGAAGCCTTTTTACTTTACCAACCTTTACCCGGTTAATAGCTTTATCTATTAAAGATACAAGGTTGAGTAAAAGGTTAGGAATAAAGTGTGAAATGTCACATCAAATGACTTTCACACTTAACCTTAAAAGTATGCATGTTAAGGAATTGACTTTAATTCCTTAAATGCTCCCAACCATATTTGTACGGCCTGGTCCACATCAACATGAACCTTGCCTATAAATATAAAGGCTTCTCACAACTTGCAAAGTGCTTGAAACTTTGGCATTGCAACTTGTGAGATATACTCTAAGTAATCTTAAGAGTATTTCCAAGTTATAGATCACTTGTATTTCAAGGTTGTTTAGATATTACACTTTTGTGTTTATCTTTGTTCCGCATCAACCTTTGTATTTTATTTAACATAATTAATAAAATACATTTGAAAAGTACATCGTGTCTCAATGCTACATACTTGATTATATATATTACTTATATAGTTTCAGCACTTTTGTTTCTTGCAATTTACTTTCAGTACATTACTTTATTGTTTAATCCATATCTGGATCGCATTCTGAACTGGTCTATTTCCAGAATAGAATTGCTTGCCAGTCGGGTAAACCATCATATTTGGGACTTACATATATTATATATATATATACAGTATTTGTAAGATATATACACACACACACACACACACACACACACACACACACAGATATATATATATATATATATTATATATTATATATTATTATTATTATATATTATATATATATATATATATATATCGACCCATGCTTAATCGTATTTGATTGAGCTTAGGTTTTATCCCCGACCTTGGGACACCTCTCATGAACTGAAATAGGCACCAAAAGTGGCAAGGAAAGACCCTACTCAAGGCTGGACTCGATACGAATATCAAGGAATCCAAGCTAGGACAAACAAAAAACTGAAAATGGGGAGTACCGTAAGCTACGGTGAAGACCACGGTAACCTACGATGGGCTAAACTTAACCGGCGTAAGCTACGGTCCAAGAACCGTAATGTACGGTGGATTGGAAACCCTTCTTTTGGCGTCTTGGTCACTCAACAAGCGTAACACAGAGGCAATTCAACGTAAGAGTGTTGGAGAGCACCGTAAGCTACAGTGTCCCCACCGTAAGAAACGCCACAAGAACATCACCACTGTACCTTACGCCACATACAACGTACCCTACGCCCAGCCACCCCAGTCCCAGCGTAACCTACGCCAGGAAGCGGTGTACGAGATGCCACAACCTGGGCTGACGAGTAGCAGCAGCAGTTCTACCCTCCAAACACGACCCAAAAAGCATTAAAACCCCAATTTGACTACTAAGACGTTTAGGAAAAGTTCTTAACTCATTTTGACACTTGAATATACATAAACAAACATAAAATACTATAACCCATCACCTCAAATCCATTTCATGTCCCAAATTCACTTCCAAAAATCTTGTTAACCCATTCCAAACCCTAAACAAACCCTAATCCGACCCGAATCGGTTTTGACTCAAATTTTGACTCAAGAATACATAAATTCGACGAGAAATATGATTGTAAACATGAAATAATGGTTTGAGAGAAGTTGACTTACCAAATCTTCCACCACAAGTCCAAATCCGAATTTAAGCTTTAAATGGTGATTTCTTGCACTTGAAGAACCAAATTTTTGATATGATGATTAAATGATGATAATGATGATTAAACCAACCTAAATCTATCTTGAAACACAATAAATGAAGTAGAATTTTAGAGAGAGGGAGGGAGTAAATCTTGCATTGAATATAGAGACAGAAAGGAAAGAGATAGAATGAGATAATGAAGTAGAATTTTAGAGAGAGAGAGGGAGTGAATCTTGCATTGAATATAGAGAGAGAAAGGAAAGAGATAGAATGAGATGGATGGATAGGATGGGTGGAAGAGTGGGAGGATAGGGTTGGGTCATGGGTCATGGGTTTGACCCACGGGTGATCCATTTCGGTTCCTAGTCAATTTAAACGTCACGTTATATCACATAATCTATTAACCCTATCACATAACCCCGACTAGCATATTATACGTGACCATATCGTCAAAAAGGCATTAAATGATTTCAACTAATTAAATTAGTTAATCATTGGGTCAAAAATCAATAAAGTCACCAAATTATGGGATTAAATCACATTTAATTACGTTTAAATCACGTTAACTACAAGTCAAACGAGTCAAAATTTACGAATGTTACATCATTCTCCCGTTAAAGGAATTTCGTCCCGAAATTCTAATCTAACTAGACTCGTTAAATAAATGGGGATACTTGGCTTTCATGGAGTCTTCACGTTCCTAAGTAAATTTGGGTCCACGTCTCGCTTGCCACCTTACTTTAACAATCGTATATCAAGTATTCTTTAGCTTTTTAATTTGTCGATCTAAAACCTCTATCGGCTCTTCCACGAATTTCAACGTTTTATCGACACAAATTTCTTCAAGAGGCACATGAAGTGTTGGATCCGCCAAACACTTCCTAAGATTACAAATATGGAAAACATTATGAACCCCACTCAAGTCTTGAGGGAGCTCCAAACGGTACGCCACCGGGCCAATTCGTTCAAGGATTTTAAATGGGCCAATATATCTCAGGCCCAACTTGTCACGTTTCACAAATCGAACCAGGCCTTTCCACGGGGACACCTTTAATAAAACAAAATCACCCACTTCAAATTCGAGGGGTCATCGTCTCACGTTTGCATATTTTAATTGTCGTTCACGGGCTACTCTCAAATTTTCTTTGATTTGTGAGATCACCTTGGTAGTTTCAACAACAATCTCGGGTCCAATGAGTTGGCTTTCACCAATCTCCGCCCAAGCTAATGGTGACCTACATTTTCTCCCATATAAAGCTTTAAACAGCGCCATTTGAATGCTAGCATGATAGCTATTATTATAGGAGAATTCGACTAACGGTAAATGCACATCCCAATTGCCACCAAGTTCGATGGCACAATCCCTTCATATTCAATTCACTTTGGTTAAATATGTGTTGAAGGCTTTTGTGATCGGTATAGATCACACTTTTGGTGCCATATAAGTAATGCCTCCAACATTTCAAGGCAAACACGACCGCTCCCAACTCCAAGTCATGTGTCGGGTAGTTCTTCTCGTGCACTCTTAATTGTCTAGATGCATAAGCAATCACCTTGCCCTGTTGCATCAAAACACAACCCAATCCTTGCCCGGATGCATCACAATAAACAACAAAATCATCGGCTTCATCGGGGAAGCTCAAGAATGGAGCATCACACAACTTATCCTTCAGTAATTGGAAGGCTTGCTCTTGCTTCTCGCCCCAATCAAACCTTCTTTCCCGTTGAGTCAACAAGGTCAAAGGTTGGGCAATTTTGGAAAAGCCTTCAATGAATCGTCTATAATAACCCGCCAAACCAAGAAATTGGTGAATCTCGGTTGGCGTCTCGGGTCGTCTCCAATTTTTCACCGCTTCAATTTTGCTTGGGTCCACATGGATTCCTTCCTTGCTCACCACGTGACCAAGAAAGTGGACCTCTTCAAGCCAAAATTCACATTTGGAAAACTTGGCATACAATTTCTCTTCCCGAAGTAACTCCAAGACTTTCTCCAAATGTTCGGCGTGATCTTCTTTAGTTTTGTAATAGATAAGGATGTCATCAATGAAGACAATGACAAATTGATCCAAGTAGGGCCGACACACCCGGTTCATCAAATCCACGAACACCGCCGGTGCATTGGTCAACCCAAAAGGCATAACCGTGAATTCAAAGTGTCCATAACGCATTCGAAAGGCCATCTTGGGAATATTATCTTCATGAACACGCAACTGGTGGTAACCCGACCGCAAATCAATCTTAGAAAAAAAACGAGCACCTTGGAGTTGGTCAAATAAATCATCAATCCTTGGAAGAGGATAACGATTTTTCACCGTGAGTTTGTTTAGTTCTCGATAATCGATACACATACGGAAAGAGCCGTCTTTCTTTTTGACAAATAGAACCGGTGCGCCCCACGGTGATTGACTAGGGCGGACAAAACCCTTTTCTTGAAGTTCTTTGAGTTTGGTAGCCAACTCTTGCATTTCGGTTATGGCTAAGCGATAGGGTGCTTTGGCCACGAGAGAAGCATTTGGAATAAGATCAATACGGAAATCGAGTTGACGAGATGGAGGCAAACCCGGTAGGTCATCCGAGAATACATCCATGAACCCATTAACCACGGGCACGGTTTTCGATTCGACTTTTGTGATGTTGACACTATACACTTTTCCTTCCCATGGCTCGGTCGTCTCGCCTTAAACCATTAATTCCTCACCACTTTCTAACGAGATCCTCACCACTCTACTACCTCAATCTATAACCGCATTCATTGCCGACATCCAATCCATACCCACAATCACGTCAAAACTACCGATATAGAAAGGAACAAAATCTATAAGGAATGGGTAGTCATATAACTCTAAGGTACAATCACGAACAACTTGGTCAATTTTTGTTAATCCGTCATTTACCATTTCAAGTTCAAAGTAATACGACAACGGACTAAGGCTAGCATCAATCAACGGTATGAAATCATTGGAAACAAGACTAAAATCGGCCCCAGAATCAAATAATACGGTGGCATATTGATTGTTGAGGAGAAATGTACCTGCAACGACGTTAGGATCAACACGAGCCTCGGCCGCATTCACGACAAAACTTGTCCACGGGGAGCAAGTTGTTGTTGAGATTGATGTTGTTGTTGGCCTTGGTTTCCCCGGTTTTGATTTGGACTGGCAATTTGCAATTGATTAGGATGCACGGTCACTTGGACTTGTTGGCCAATAAGGTTGGGCCACCGGTTGTGATAATGTTCTTGGCTACCACATTCGTAGCAAGTGCCCTGGGCCATCGGGGGATGTCTCACATTTAGAGGAGCAACATTCAATGGAGCGACCCGACGATTGTTAGGACAAAATTTGGAAGTGTGACCCGGTTGGTTGCAATGGAAGCAAACATCGCACCTCACATTAGGCCAATGGTGACGGTTACACCTAGGACATAAAGGACTAGTCCCGGCATAACCACCTTTTGGCGGCTCAACCGCCGGCACAACCGCCGCATACACCTTCCCACCATGACTATGGCGCTTATTTCCTCTTTCTTGGTGCCACTTGACTCGGCCACATCTTTCCTTTTGCCATCATTTTTGCTTAACTCACCACCCTTCACTAACTCCACGGTAACACTAGCGGTGCGATTTATGGCTTCGTTAATAGTCAAAGGCATGGTGGGGTTAGAAACAAGCACCCTCACCTTGTGGGGAAAACCAACCACATACTTCTCCACCTTACAATCTTCGGGCCTTACAAGATGGGGTATGAGTCTAGAGAGTTGGTTGAAATGGCGAGTGTACCCCTCATAATCGGCTCCCTTCATGGTGAGGTTAGTAAACTCTTCTTGTAGGTTCCTCATCTCATGTGGCGGGCAATACTTGGAAATCATTCTTTGTTTAAAGTCACCCCAAAGTAAGGAGTTAGCAACATCAATCCCCAACTCATCCACCTCCAAATTCCACCATTCAAGAGCACTTCCCTTTAGCATACCGGTGGCATGAGAAATTCGTTGCTCATAGGTGCAACCACTCCGAGCAATGATTGATTCAATTCTCTCTAGCCACTCTAAACAACTCGTGGCACCACCTTCTCCACCAAACTCCGGAGCTCCACAAGCTTTGAAGTCTTTAAATAGGCAACCTTGGCGGTATGCATAATTGATTCTTGGATCAACAAAGGCTCCTCCTCTATTCTCACCGCCATTCACATTCACATTTTCATTCTCCTCATCTTCAACATGAACCGCTTCAACTTCCGGTTCTACTTGTCCACCCCTAGCTTCCATGGCCGCCGAGATTCGGGCCACAAGATCCGGCATGAGATCATTTAAGGCTTGAGTGATAACCTCGGTTGATACCGGGGGATTGGCACCACCCCGGCCACCTCGACCACCACGACCTCCACAGCCTCCACGACCTCCATGACCACCTCTACCCCCACGTCCACCTACAACTTCTTCTTGCTCATCTTGATTACGACGATTTCTCACGACTCTCCTTGGTCTCACCATTATCCTGAGCACACGTGTTAGGTTAGCAAGTTAGTTCTCACAATTCACACACACGAGATATCCGAAAGCAATCATCACATAACAAGCATTTCATATCTAGGGTTTTCCTAAATCATCTAGAATACACATCTCTACGGGGATATTATTGTAACACCCCAACTAAGGCGGAGCGATGGGATGTACAGAAAGTCGAGTATTCAAAACAAAGGATAATAGATAGCATTCACCATAGCTTTAGTTGATAAAAATAATTTTACAATGCACAAGCATGTGAACTAATTTCCAAGTACAATACGTCTACCATACTTGAATATTGAGTCCACGAGACAAATAACAGTTACATGAGATGATATACTACAATGATCAGGGCGGATTCCATTGCCCGTCACAAGGTTTGATCTTTGACTCCCAAGTGCAAGCAAATAATCATGATGCATATAATTCCTCAAAGCTTATGCTAATTCCTGAAAAGCATGAAGAAAAAGTGTCAACTACAAAAACGTAGTTGGTGAGTGCATAGGTTTGCAAGTAAACCTCGTTACATATCCATTTCAAAATAGTTGAGAAATCCATGGTAAATTATAAAGTTCTCATTTGTCACATTTATCGTGAGAGAAAAATATATCAATCAATTAATCATTCTTCATACCAAAGCCATTTGGTCGTCAATACTTCAATATTGCTAAATTCAACAGTTTTCAAGATTCCATATAAGGTCCAATACCCAAACCGTATGTTCAATTCATAATATCCAACCATAAATAATATCAATACCGCTTGGTCAATGGTAAGACTACCATGACGTAATTCGATGAGATTGTTCTTGAGCCACTACTAAGACCGGTTATGTCCCAATAATCAGATATAATGTCCCAAATGATAAGATAATGATAAGCACATGCTGTCAATCACGTGCATAAAGATAACCAAGGGTCGTGCCATGGAGACGCCCATAAATATATAGTAGTTAGAGCACCGCGAGGCCAGACTGGCGATGAAGGTGGCCACCAAGGCAGACCAAACATCCACCGTTACCTATAATAGTGGATGAGGGGACAAGTCCTAGTTGCGCAACCCTCTAACTACAGGCCTCAAATGAGTTAATAGTAGTGTACAGGGGACCACAGTTTGACAGTACTCAAGCTCATCATATAACATATAACATGTTGAACATACAACATAATTCCCACATCATTATCATTGTTTCAAAGAATCATTTCATAAGATAAAGCCATTTTAATTAGACATGCTTTTCACCCCGAAAGTAAACACATAAAAGAGTTTGAAAGGGGGCTATGACTCACCTTGATATGCTGCATATTATATTCACTCATCCAAAATGGGTACTTCCCATCTATCGCCTCCTTGACCATATATCCATCATATTCCTCAATCACACTTCAAGCCAAGACTATCCCTACGATAGGACTAATATACGTAAGTTCCTATCTTAAGCCATCACTAAGAAATGCCACTTTTATTATGTTGTTATCAATTATGGGATCCAAGTGTATTGCTAGTATTCACATCTTTTGGTTGTAAAGATTGGTGGTAAGAGTCGTTTTCTCATTATACGTTTTTGTATGTTTATTGGAATTTCGGTAATTTGGATTTGGTTTATATGATTTCCATTGTATACTTTGCTTAGTAATAACATTTGACATTAGTGGTCTTATAATATTAATATTTTATGTATATTTTCTGATTTGTAATTATATATTTAATTTTAATTTAATATTATTTAATTAATTATTTATTCATTTTATTGATTTATTAATTAAATAATTCCTTAAAATACTTTTAAGTGTCATAATTACCTTTATAAATTATGGATAATTTCATTTGAATTATCTTCTGATATATATGCTCCTTAATTTATAATTTCATGATTTATACTTTTATTTGTGTATTTTCCATTTATTTTAATGATAATTTTTAATTAATTATTTTTACTCAATTATTTATCTTTAAATTATGTAACACATGTCTCTTGCCTTTTAACTATTTTTCTCCAGTAGGTTTAGTTATTTTTATCAATGGTTAAGATGATTTAACTTCATTCTTGATTTGCATAATTTATTTATGGATTTTTATGTCTTTTAATTACTATTTAAATTCAATAATTCATGAAAATTCTTAGAAATCATCACTAAACATTTTGGTCAAAATCTCAGGCCTTTTAGGCAACTTTTATCCATACAAAATCATATCAATTCAACCTCTCTTGTGTCTTGCTCATTTTGAGGGTTTTATGATTAAAAATCGTTTACCGAAATGGTGATTTTAGCCTCATTCTCAAGCAATTAAAGTGCTTCAAAATGGATTTTCATCCTTATTCCATTATTTACAGAATGTTCATTATATTTTGGTGTCTTAAGTTGTGATCGTGGTGGTGGTGTGATATTTGCAAATTAAAGCTTTCGGTTAGTGCTTATATGAACCGAATTAGTGATTTGTAGGCTTGCCTTTGCCATTTAATAACCAAGTTAAGTTTTATAACTTTTATTTGACATAATCTCAGTAGGTTTATAATACTTTTTGTTACGAGATTGTTGGAGTTGATTAAAGTTGCAATCTAGTGACTTTTAGCTTATTTTGTTGTGAAGAACTTTTACTTGGAATTTTCTGTTTTAACACTTATTTTCATAAAATGTTGAGTAGTCATTTTTGGTTAAGTTGAATTATTTGGATGTTGGTGATTTTTGTACAGAGACATATATGTGTCCTATATTTATGTGAATTTTTGCTAAATTTTTAGACATTGTTTACTACCTCTAAAAATTACAAAACCAAGGTTGGTCAGAAAGCTTGCTGCTGTGCGACTCAATATATTTTATAAAAGATTTCTATGATGGACATTTAAGAAAAATCTCCCAATTTTATTTTAAGTTAGGGACACTTTGAACTCAGTTCACACCAAGTTTAAACTTCTGAAACCTATTGTTAAGGAATTAAAAATCGTCAAAGTTGACTCAACATTAAGACAAAAATCCAGTTTGACCACTTTTGGTAGAAAAATCATATCTTTGGTTTGGTTTAGTATTTTTGAGTGATTCCAGTTGGAGGTTAATCTTAACTCTTTTATCTACAACTTTTATTTTGAAAGTTTTGCTTGAAACGGCCCTCACATGCTCAGTTTATCCATCCAAAGACAGAAGAATAATTCTGTCAGAAGCATTTGGGTCCAAACAACACACCAATGACCATTCTTGCTTTATTAACACTTGAGTTCATCATTTACAAGATTAATACTTTATTTTTATACCTCTTAACATCAAATTTCCAGATTATTATACCTCTTTTAACATATTTTTCACTTAACACAAGTCCATCCATCTCATAATCCAACAACAAGATTCAACTTTCTTAGATCTAACATGTATTCATTCAAATCAACACTTTTCAATACCAATCTTTATAGATCTAACTTTTAACAACATAAAAACATCTTTTTAATGAAAAATCTCAGAAATATATTCTTCAAAATATACAAAAACATATAGATCTATCAAAAGGAAAATCACTTTAAAAGCTACTAATCTATAACAACACTTTTGGGTCTTAAACTTGTTGAATCCTTGATCTTTCTCATAGATTTCGACATGCATATGCATGAGGAGAAAGATCCTATCAACTTGCCTTCATCAAGTGTATATAACAAAGAAATCAAGAAGAAAACATAAACTTTTGATAAAACCTTTGAATATAAACAAGAGCAAGATTTAATCTAGTAAAAAGGATGAAGATTTATACCCTCTTGGATTCGGTTTTGATGATGAAAAGGGGCAGAATTTTCGTGACATTCAAGACCACCAAATGACTCCATACTTGACCTTAGATGATGAATTAACAAGAAAAGTTATTATTACAATAGTTTAGATTAGATTTAAGCTCCATTTTTCCTTGCAAAATCCGAAAATGGTGAAGAAGGTGTGAAGAAAAGTTGAGAGAAAGTTTTAAGAAGTGTGTGTGTTGTTTTTGGTGGAGAGTGTGTGTGAGGGGGGGGGGGACGACCAAGGAGTATAAAGTAGGGTTTCTCACCTTTTTTTTTTTTTTATTTTTATAAGTGTATAAGGGTGTATGAATGTATGTATGAGTTAGGTGTTTGTATATGTATTTTGTAAGGTTATTTGTATTAGTTTGTAGTGTAAGTACATTTTTATTCTAGTATGTGTATATGTATATATATGTATATATTTTTGTGTTTTTAATTTGTTACATAAGCCTTTATTTATAAACTTGTATTTATTTTAGCATATATATATATATACTTATTGTTATTTAAACACTTTTATGTACATATATAATTTATAAATATATATATATATATATATATATACTTAAATTGGTTTGGTGATTGATTTGTTGGACATTTATAAGAATATTGATTGATATCTCAACTTGTGGGACTCACATTATTATTTATATAACTTAACTTCTCGAAATAAAGTTTTTGGTTCGTTGACCTTTTGTCAAGTTCAATTAGAACTAGTTTATAGTTTGAGATTGTCTATAGTTATTATTTATGGCATTTCTAAGACAACTAGCTATCTTTGGGAATTCTACTGAACTAGATGGCAAGTATCACTATGCCTTAATGTCTGGAAGGCAAAATCTCTTAAGAAACCTCTAGGGATAGATATCTAGATGAATATAAGTAAATTGTCCTAGTCGGAAATTAAGGGTTGTTACAATTATCATGGCAATAAGCTAAGGCATCATCGTTTCATTCAATTCTCAATCAATATCACAAGTTCAAACCAATTCATACAAATATAAAGGGGTCAAGTCATAAACAAGGCGGGTAAAGCATAGTCCGAATCTAACTTCAACATTCAATACATTAAAGGTGTTTGTATACAGGTGATACCAGCGGCTTTCCCTCCACACCATTAATATATTGAATGGATGTCGGGATTTGGTTCCGTTATGCCTTCTAAGTATTGGTTGGGTTTGTATACAGGTGATACCAGCGGCTTTCCCTCCACCCAACCAACACTCATCAAACATACCGGGTTACCTACTATACTTTATCCACAAAGCGCAATCCATGATGTTATTAACTTGCATATGACATAGGGCTACCATAGAATCGTTGATCAGGTGTTTCTAGGGTTGCTGAATGCCATATTCCGCTAATACCATCACTTCATTTTGCTAGGGTTAAACAATCAAAAGAAATTACAAGAATATACGTCAACGTCAATTCGATAAGCCACGGTGATATCCCGACACTAACACATATGTCAATCACATATCCATCAAGTCAACAAGTCATGTAAACCCTACGAACTCCGTTTAAACAAGTTTCACATTTCATACAATTTACGTTGCACACATAATTTCCTATCATGCATGCTAAATATGAAATGTGGGTGCAATGGCTATAGGCTAGGTCAATCACGGCTCTGATACCATTCTGTAACACCCCAACAAGACGGAATCATAAGGGTTACACAAATTGCACAGCACGACATGGAAATTAAGTAGAGACAATTCTAAATGCATAAAAGGATTGGACAATCCACAACAATCATTCAAGAATACAAGTACCGGACCATACAAAAATGCATAAGGAGCACGACCATCAAATGTTTACAAAATATAGTACAAAAGATGGTAAGTGATCCTAAGCATAACCCATGAACGGGAACTATGAATCACGGATCCAAGAAGTAGTCCAAGTCCAATCCTAGCACATGCAATCAACAAATCATCCAATACGTCTTTGATTAACCTGTTCACCTGAAAAGTGTACTAAAACGTGTCAACATAAAGTTGGTGAGTTCGTAGGTTTAAGTAATAAAAATCAAGTGTCGGGATATCAACCATTATCGATAAGCGAGGATTAGAATACCTAATCATGTCAAGAAACCCTAAAAGGGTTCACGTTAGCACAAATCAACACATACAACGTCAACGTCTCATAATAATCGTCAATACATATAATAACGTCATAAAGTGGGTTCAACAACCCGTATCGCAGTTATGATCATGCCGGGTGCGGATTCGTCAATCCACCGTCAACGTCTTACATCATATATACTATACGTCTTACGTCTCAAATATAATATCGTCATAATGTGGCCATGATCATACCGGGTGTGGATTCGTCAATCCACCGTCACGTCTTACATAATATAATATAACGTCTTTTGTCACATATAAACGTCTAGTAACACGTATCACAAGCAAACAATAGATATCTAACATCTCATTTTATATCATAACAATTTGTATCAACCGACAAACGTTTAAACGACGAGTACACTTTCCACCCCAAATAAAGTAAGCGTAGGGGCAACGAAACTCACCTTTGCCGATTAAAAGCAAGTTAAGATCGAGTTATAAGTGTTCAACGAGCTACGAATGTCCAAGAATCCTCAATGCTCACGACCGATCAATATTAATGTAAGCAACACACACACACACACACGACACACACACACACACACATATATATATATATATATATATATATATATATATATATATATATATATATCGACCCATGCTTAATCGTATTTGATTGAGCTTAGGTTTTATCCCCGACCTTGGGACACCTCTCATGAACTGAAATAGGCACCAAAAGTGGAAAGGAAAGACCCTACTCAAGGCTGGACTCGATACGAATATCAAGGAATCCAAGCTAGGACAAACAAAAAACTGAAAATGGGGAGTACCGTAAGCTACGGTGAAGACCACGGTAACCTACGGTGGGCTAAACTCAACCGGCGTAAGCTACGGTCCAAGCACCGTAATGTACGATGGCTTGGAAACCCTTCTTTTGGCGTCTTGGTCACTCAACTAGCGTAACACAGGGGCAATTCAACGTAAGAGTCTTGGAGAGCACCATAAGCTACGGTGTCCCCACCGTAAGAAACGCCACAAGAACATCACCACTGTACCTTACGCCACATACAACGTACCCTACGCCCAGCCACCCCAGTCCCAGCGTAACCTACGCCAGGAAGCGGTGTACGAGATGCCACAACCTGGGGAGACGAGCAGTAGCAGCAGTTCAACCCTCCAAACACGACCCAAAAAGCATTAAAACCCCAATTTGACTACTAAGACGTTTAGGAAAAGTTCTTAACTCATTTTGACACTTGAATATACATAAACAAACATAAAATACTATAACCCATCACCTCAAATCCATTTCATGTCCCAAATTCACTTCCAAAAATCTTGTTAACCCATTCCAAACCCTAAACAAACCCTAATCCGACCCGAATCGGTTTTGACTCAAATTTTGACTCAAGAATACATAAATTCGACTAGAAATATGATTCTAAACATGAAATAATGGTTTTGAGACAAGTTGACTTACCAAATCTTCCACCACAAGTCCAAATCCGAATTTAAGCTTTAAATGGTGATTTCTTGCAATTGAAGAACCAAAATTTTGATATGATGATTAAATGATGATAATGATGATTAAACCAATCTAAATCTATCTTGAAACACAATAAATGAAGTAGAATTTTAGAGAGAGAGAGGGGGAGTGAATCTTGCATTGAATATAGAGAGAGAAAGGAAGGAGATAGAATGAGATGGATGGATAGGATGGGTGGAAGAGTGGGAGGATAGGGTTGGGTCATGGGTCATGGGTTTGACCCACGGGTGATCCATTTCGGTTCCTAGTCAATTTAAACGTCACGTTATATCACATAATCTATTAACCCTATCACATAACCCCGACTAGCATATTATACGTGACCATATCGTCAAAAAGGCATTAAATGATTTCAACTAATTAAATTAGTTAGTCATTTTGCACGTTCAAGTCAACGGGTCAAAATTCAATAAAGTCACTAAATCGTGGGATTAAATCACATTTAATTACATTTAAATCACGTTAACTACAAGTCAAACGAGTCAAAATTTACGAATGTTACACAAAATGCAAAATACCAAAATATGATACTAATATGAACTATTCATCCTAGATAGCTTTGATCTTAGTGGAGGTCGTCATTCCTCTTTCCGTGACAAAAAAAAAACTGATTCTATGGAGTTGTGTTAAAGATATCAAAATTATCTTCTTAATTATGTTTAAGTTTATGTGCAGGAAAAACTTTGAGGGACTATTTCTGCACTTCTGGAAAGTTGATTAAAGCTGAAAGGATCAAGAATAAAAGAGAGGGACGAATTCTGAAGTTTATGGAAGATGAGGGTTGCTTATGAAGATTGTAGAAGTTATTCAGTATAAATACTTCTTATACTGAATTTAGGGTTAATTAGAAAACCCTATTTTATATTTTTTTCTCTCTCGATTATATACAACTTCTATATATATATATATATATATATATATTTCTGTGTATTGATCATCCTTTGGATGATTGTTATCTAATATTCTGTAATAATAAAACTCTTTAATTCTATTCAATAATAATCTTCTTCATCTGTTTGTAATAATCTCTTTATTCAAGAGATTTTGTGTCTGGATTTGTGATTTCTTACATGGTATCAAAGCCTATCATCGATTATTCGGTGGTATTTGTTTCGATCGTTGATATAATTGATTAGATCTAGGGCGTATTCCATCTGGAACCCTAGATTTGATTTTTTGGGGATCTTGTTCGATTGAGTTAGGGTTTGTTAAATCAAACCTGTTCTGGTTCTTCCGCTGCAACTTCTGGTGTTTTACCCTAAATAATTAGGGTTTTCTGGTTCAGATCCTGATTTATCTCTTGACTAAGTGAATCAAGAGTAAATTAGGGTTCATCTTCTTCTGCCTATAGCACTGTATTGTCGTTCTTCTCTTATCTCTTTTATTTGATCAGATCTGTTTTTTTAATAATATTTTTCAAAAAATCTTATTTCTCGTAAAAACAATTGTGTTAATACTTGAATTGCCTTCATGAAAGGTTAGGAATCCCGTAACTGGCACTTTTGTGAGATTTAAGAGTTATTTTTACAATTTTTTATTATTGAGAAGATAATATTCGTAGATTTCTTGTCTGTTATTTTGATATATATATATAACTTCAATTTCTATTGTTTTTTGATATATTTGGTTGATTATTGTCTGTTTAATTGTGTTTATCTACTTTATTGAACTATTTGTTTGTGGTTATTGTGTTTATTCTCTGAATTGCTTGTTATCTGTTGATTACTTGAAATATTTGTGGTGTTCTTTCTAATTGTTTGCTATGGATGCTAATAATAATAATAATAATAATAATAATAATAATAATAATAATAATAATAATGAAGATTCTGATAATAATTCTGAAATTTCTATTGATGTTGAAACTAGAATTAGTAAGTTGGATTTTGGTGATCCTTTGTATTTGCATGCTAGTGATACTGTTAGCACTCCTTTGATTGGTTTTAAACTGCTTGGTACTGATAACTATAAAGTCTGGTCTTGTGCTATGGAACTTGTTTTGCAAACTAAGAATAAAATAGGTTTTATTGATGGTACATGTTTAAAATCTACTGATAATCCTATTTTAGCTAGTCACTGGGATAGATGTAATGCTGTTGTGCTTAACTGGATTCTTGGTTGTGTTTCACGAGAATTGTATCTTGGACAAATTTTCTCTAAAAATGCTGCTGCTGTTTGGCAAGAACTTAAAGACACATATGATAAGATTGATGGTTCTGTTATTTTTAATACTCATCATAAAATCAATTCTTTGACTCAAAATGGTGCTTCTTTGTCTGAATATTATCATAATCTTACTTCTCTTTGGAAACAATATGATTCTATGGTTACTTTACCTGCTTGTACATGTGCTGCTGCTACTACTGTGAAAAGTCATAATGATTTGCTTAGGTTGATGCAGTTTCTGATGGGTTTGGATGATGTTTATATGATTGTCAGGTCTAATATTTTAACTAAAGAACCTTTGCCTAATGTGAGGACTGCATATGCTATAATTTCAAAAGAAGAGTCACATAGGGCTGGGTTAACTGATAAGACCAGTTCTGCTGGTGTTTTTTCTGCTAAAAGTAATTTTACAAGGAATTCTTCTTCAAAACCTGCACCTTATAAACCTCCTTTTGATACAAAAAGACTTTTGACAATCATTTTGAATCAAAGAAAACTTTTGATAATAATGCAAGAACTTTTAGACCTCCAAATCCTAATCTTCAATGTACTAATTGTCATAGAATTGGACATACTATTGAAAGATGTTTTCAGTTGGGATATAAAAGGCCTAATTTTCAAAATGGTTCTAAGTTTTCTAATAATCATGTGAATGTTGATTCAAAGACTTCTTATCCTGCTAATTCTCAATCTGTGAATGATTTTGTTCTGTCTTCTTTAACTGCTGATCAAGTTTCTAAGTTGTTGAGTTTGATAGATTCCAAACCTTCTTCTTCATCTTCTTCTCCATCTTCTTCTTCATCTTCTTCTTCATCTTCTTCTTCTGGTCTGCATGCCAATATGGCAGGTATGCCTTTGTGTAGTAATTCTTGGTTCTTTAGTTGTCATTCTGCTTTGTACAATGCTATTCTTGCTTGGATAATGGATTCTTGTGCAAATCAACATATGACTAACTCTGAAAAGGAACTTTCTCAAGTAGTAGATATTTATGATCTAAATCTTAAAATTGGACATCCAAATGGAACCTGTGCAGCTGTAACTAAAATTGGTAATCTTCATTTGAAAAATGGAATTGTTTTATTTGATGTTCTTGTTGTGCCTGATTATAATGTGAATCTTATGTCTGTTCACAAACTTGCTAGGGATAATAAGTTGTATATAGGATTTTATGAGGATAAATGTTACATACAGGATTTACTTCAAAAGAATGTTCTGGGGACTGGTAGTCAACATGGTGGCTTGTATCTTTATGATGATAATTCTGCTTGTTCTAATGTGGTGTGTAATTCTGCTAAACTTCCTTCTGATTCTAAATTTCTATGGCATATGAGACTTAGTCATCCTGCAGACCAAGCATTATCTGTTTTACATGAAAAATTGCATATTACTTCTGGTTCTAAAGGTCCTTGTGATGTTTGTCATAAAGCAAAGCAAGTTAGAGAACCATTCCCTTTGAGTGAACATAAAACTAAATGTTTTGGTGATTTAATTCATTTAGATGTTTCGGGCATTTATAGGGTTGCAAGCAGAGAAGGTTTTAAATACTTTCTTACTATTGTTGATGATTATACTAGAGCTGTTTGGACTTTTATGATGAAATCTAAAACTGAAGTGTTTGATCACTTAAGTTTTTTTTATAAACATGGTACTTACACAGTTTTCAGTAAAAGTTAAAATTGTTAGAACTGATAATGGGACTGAATTTGTTAATAACAGAGTACATTCTTTGTTTCACTCTAAAGGGATTTTTCATCAGACTTCTATTCCTTATACACCCCAACAAAATGGGGTGGCTGAAAGGAAACATAGACACCTTCTTAATGTGGCTAGGTCTCTTATGTTTCAGGGGGGAATTCCTTTGTATCTCTGGACTGATTGTGTGTTAACTGCAACCTACTTGATTAATAGAACACCTTCTTCTGTCTTAAAAGGCAAAACTCCATATGAATTAGTGTATGGTTTTGAACCAAATTTAGATCATTTAAGAGTGTTTGGATGTTTATGTTTTGCTATCAAGTTAAATGTTTCTGATAAGTTTGAACCTAAATCTGATAAATGTGTTTTAGTTGGTTACTCTAATTCTCAAAAAGGTTACAAGTTGTTTAGTCTTGAGTCTAAAACTTACATTTTTTCTAGATATGTCAAATTTTATGAAAGTATATTTCCTTATACTATGAATAATAAAGATGTTCTGAAATCTGTAACAAGGTCTACAAATCATCTTAATTTCTTTGACAAACTTGATACTACTAATTCATATAAGAGTAATGTCTAGCCAATGTCCAATGATGAAGAGGAAGACAAGGTGGGTGATCATAATGTTGGCAGTGAGCACAGTTTGTCTTTGGCAGTTTTGATGATCACGTTAGTGATAAATCATCACTTGGCAGCACTTCTAGAGCTACCAGTGACCAGTCTTCACAAAGTGATTCAGATAATACTACCAGACAAACTAGTGAGCATGCTACCACATTAACTGAAATGAATATAAATAATTCTGAGGACAATTTGGTTGATGATGATCAAAGTCTTAGAAGGTCTACAAGGCATAAAACTCTTTCTACTAGATTAAAAGACTTTGAATTAACTGAAAAAGTTAAGTATAGTTTAAATAAAGTTGTAAACTATGCTAATTTAAGTAATAATGCTTATGCTTTTATTTCAAACTTAAATAAAAGTATGGAACCTTCCTCTTATTTTGAAGCTTCAAAAGATAAAAATTGGATTGATGCTATGAACTTAGAAATGGAAGCTTTAAATAGGAATGGAACTTGGATTTTAACTGATTTACCTCCTGGTAGAGAACCAATAGGTTGTAAATGGATTTATAAGATTAAGTATAAGGCTTCTGGTGAAATTGAAAGATATAAGGCAAGATTGGTTGCTAAAGGTTTTTATCAAAAGGCAGGTGTTGATTTTGATGAGACATTTTCACCTGTTGTGAAAATGGTTACTATTAGGACTTTGTTAACTGTTGCTATTTCAAAAAATTGGCCTTATTTCAATTGGATGTTAATAATGCATTCTTATATGGTGATCTAGTTGAAGATGTATAAATGAAATTACCTCAGGGGTATTTTGATAAGATTGATAATAGAGTTTGTAAGCTTGTTAAGTCTTTATATGGACTTAAACAAGCACCTAGACAATGGAATGCAAAACTGTCAAATGCTTTAATTGAATATGGCTTTTGTCAAAGCAAATGTGATTATTCTTTGTTTACAAAATCTTCTAGTAACAGTTTTGTTGCATTACTTGTTTATGTGGATGACATTGTGGTTACAGGTAGTAATATTGATGAAATAAATAATGTTAAGAATTTTCTAAACTCAAAGTTTAAAATCAAAGATTTAGGTAAACTAAAGTATTTTCTTGGGATTGAGGTTTTGGAAACTAAACTTGGTTTGTGTTTATCTCAAATAAAATATTGTTTAGAGCTTTTGAATGATTTTGGATTGTTGGGTTGTAAACCTATTGCTACTCCTTTAGAAATCAATTTAACTATTAAACCTGAAAGTTCAAAATCTAAACCTCTTGAGAATATTTCTGCTTATCAGAAACTTATTGGTAAGCTTATTTATCTTACTTTGACAAGGCCTGATAATAGTTATGCAGTTCAATGTTTAAGTCAGTTTATGCATGCTCCTCTTGTTGAGCATTTTCAGCTTGGTCTTAGAATACTGAGGTATTTAAAAAAGGCTCCAGGTAAAGGTTTGCATATCAAATCTTGTAAGTCTCTTCCTCTCAAAGCTTTTGTGGATTCTGACTGGGCTAGATGTTTAAAAACCAGGAAATCTGTAACTGGTTACACTGTCTTCCTTGGTGATACTCTTATTTCTTGGAAAAGTAAGAAGCAAACTACTGTTGCTAAGTCCTCTGCTGAAGCAGAATATAGGGCATTAGCAGCTGTAACTTGTGAAATTATGTGGCTTTTGAACTTGTTAAAAGATTTTGGCTTTAATACTGGTATGCTTCCTGTTACAGTAAATAGTGATAGTAAATCTGCTATGCAAATAGCTGCAAATCCTGTATTTCATGAGAGAACTAAACATTTTGAAATTGATCTTCATTTTGTTAGAGAAAAGATAACTGCAGGAATTATTGAAACTGTTAAAGTTGATTCTGAATATAACATAGCAGATTTGTTCACTAAAAGCTTAAGTTCAAAGCAACATATATATCTTTGTAATCAATTAGGTTTAATTGATTTGTTTCAGGGATAATTTTGAGGGGGATGTTAAAGATATCAAAAATATCTTCTTAATTATGTTTAAGTTTATGTGCAGGAAAAACTTTGAGGGACTATTTCTGCACTTCTGGAAAGTTGATTAAAGCTGAAAGGATCAAGAATAAAAGAGAGGGACGAATTCTGAAGTTTATGGAAGATGAGGGTTGCTTATGAAGATTGTAGAAGTTATTCAGTATAAATACTTCTTATACTGAATTTAGGGTTAATTAGAAAACCCTATTTTATATTTTTTTTCTCTCTCGATTATATACAACTTCTATATATATATATATATATATATATATTTCTGTGTATTGATCATCTTTTGGATGATTATTATCTAATATTCTGTAATAATAAAACTCTTTAATTCTATTCAATAATAATCTTCTTCATCTGTTTGTAATAATCTCTTTATTCAAGAGATTTTGTGTCTGGATTTGTGATTTCTTACAAGTTGCAGTAAGTGTTAATAGAAATCTATATATAAAATGAAAGGTCTAACTTTTTTACATATCTAAACACAGTTTAATTAGTTAATGTTCTGTTTTTGCAGTATTATTTACGTTTTAGTTGATGAACTTACTATTTTATGTTTTATATATATATGCTGTCCCTTTCTAAGAACGTCGCAACTGGATTACTGGATATTATGTGTTAGTTTTGTGCATAAATGTCAATTAAAAATGTTGCCCAAAGCGAAACAGAATTAAAGAGTACATCGACTGATATGGGACACCATTAATAGTATTTTTTCGAAGACTTGAGGCTCATCTGGTAACAAAATGACTCAAATAAAGTTGCACGTTATTCCATTTGGAATGATATCAAAGATAAAACCTGAAAGTAGATATCTATAATCCTATTATTTAGCAAACTGATAACTATAGTACTGAATATATGCACAGTGTATGCCAGAATGTAGAGAATAGTGTGATTTCTAAGGTATGATCGATTTCCGCATAAACAGTTATGAAGTAATCAATGTGATGGTAAAGATATAAATGATACCTTAAAATGCAGAACAGCTGCTTAAATTGTTCGATATTTATATCGCAGGCTGTAGTGAACAACTTAGGAAATTGCTTTTCTTTTCATATTGAGACATTACTTATATCTAAGCTGCTATTCATAATATTCATGAAATATACTTTGTATTCCATTTGGATGAGCCCGACCCGTTTATACTTTTACTAGAAATGGTCATTTTTGTACTCCCCACCCGACTCATTAAGTCAATTAAGTTCTAAAGAAACACCACCTTAGACTTTAGACTGATATCATTATACATAGACAACTAACTATCTAGTATCTATCTTTCAAAGGAACATCGACATATATCAAGTTATATATTTAGCTCAAATGATATCAAAAAACATGTTTTTTTACACCACACAATTATAAACATTATTTATGTCCCCCCTTGGGAAAAAGCAAATGGTTGATACTTATAGTACACTCCAAAATAAAATGAATGTGGCCCATGAAGCTTGGTCCCTCTTCAATAATTACAAATGAAAAATCAAAGATCAAACAAAAGGCTATTGGTGATATGAATGGGGAGTAGCTTTGATGATCACAAATGCTGATAATTGACAAAAAGTGCTCCTACACATCATTAACCAAGTAGCAATTTCGATCTATTTACTTGAGAATGAGTTGACTGGGTCAAGTTCAATATCAGACGGCCCAAATACAAATTAAAAAGGTTATTTAGAAGGGAAGAGATCGAAAAGTATCATGCCAAAATGAAGTTTTTCCTATATTTTTTTTATTCAAAAATCACAATGAATACGCTTAAACTACTCTTTTAGTGATTATTTATGAAAAAAAGTGTAAATGAAAAAAAGGATTACAAAAATGTTTTTGCAGTCAGCTCAACCCATCCAGACCGGTCTTGTCAAGACTCCTAAGATCAAAAGCACGTGTAAAAGCCTTGAAAAGGACTCATCTTCTTAGTCCTTATCAATTGGCTCGTCTAATGGTACCAATAGTTCATGCAATTTATGACAGAAAAGGATGTAAAGATTACAACTTTATAGATGATTAAGATGAGCAAGTTACCCTGATTGCATCGAATTAATGGACGAGTTTGCAAGTAAATTTCAACCCATTTGGATCCTTAATAGTGTTTCCATGCATAGGATCAGTGAGCCAAGTGACGATAGTAAGATTCCGAAGTTTCACTTTCATGTTCTAGGCTCCCATTCTTGTTATGACAGTAATCTTTCCGGTTTGTTCTCGGGGTTCAAGATATCTATGACCTTCACCAACTCATTTGGGTCCATTTTGTCACTCTCCTGTTCAAAAAACATCACAGGCTTTCATATTTTAACTTTTAAGTATATTCAGTAAAATCACAAAATGGATGAGTTGGATAACATGTCAAACCTCATACAAGGCGAGTAAGGTTGGGTTGACCCAAAACAGTATTTCTACAATAAAATAAAAAAACCTTAATATCTTTAAATTAATTCCTCTGTCAAATTTTGATTTTGAAAGTTCAATTCAATTGTTTCAAATATAAGCTAAGGTTTGATTTAGACGGTTTTGTAGTAACACAGTTGGACATATTTAATCCCAATTGACCCGTTCTAATTTCTTCTAAAACCAAGTAGTTTTTTTTTTTAGTTTATTTTACCCGTTAGAAATAAACATAGCGCAAAGCGGCCTATTCATAAGTGAGAACTCATAGTTTCCATCTTAGATAAAATGGTAAGAAACATGGTTAATTTAAACCATAAGATATACCTTAATTCCAAGAGGATTTGTGATTCCTCTTAGGAACTCTACATGAGCCCCATCCAATTGGCGGGCTTGCTCACCAGCCCAAAGAAAATGAGCTGAACAATCATAGTATAAGCCGGAAGTTGAATCTAATCGACTTATAGATTGTTCATATGGCAAGTGTAAGCACTCATGTGATTTCCAGAAATCGTTGGTGGTCATGATCAGGTATTGAATCGTAAGACTAGCAGCTACCATGAAGCCAAATGCTTCATCAACTTGAGGTTGAATGCATCACCATCTACATAATCCCCTCTATAACTTGGAACCTTTACCCCGTCCTTTTCTTCAAATTGGCTGATTGAGGCTTGGCAAATTGACCCGCCATTCTTCCTACTTGTTATAATTAAATATCCAGAATCCAAAATCATTTCATTTAGATTTACATTAGAGTGCAACAAGTTTTATCATAAGCAATAAGTTTAGTTTTAGTAAAATCTATACACGGATTTATATTGCTCACTGAAGGGGTATGGCCTAAACCTTTACCCGTGATTATATAATGAAGAGGAGAGTGAAACCCGATATACACATATTACATATATATATATATATATATACACGAGTATATATGTATAACATGACAAGAGCTAGTTTCAAGAGCTCGTTGGGAGTACCCTTTGACAGGAGCTAGTCGAGAGCCTATTCCTTGGCAAGAGCTCTTGAGAGTATCCAAAGCATATGTTAATGTGGCTATGTCCATTCTTCATGACATACTTGTCGTATCAAGTCTCTACAAATTGCACACTTATTATTGGATATGAGATATCCAATCACGGAATAGGTACAAAATATATTAACCATACTCGAAGGTTCTATTCCTCGTACACATCTCTTTTTGGGTCATACCCTACAAACTAAGGCCCATTTCTGATAGGCCCAAAATACGATGATGACCTAATTGGACGGTCTATAAATACCAAATGATTACTGATTGTCAGAGGTCAGAAACAATACACTCACTCACATTCAATTCACTCATTCAATCAATCATTCATCAAAAAACACACACGTTTAATATCCTCCAGAGACGAAACGTCTCTCTGGGAAAATCATCATTCACCTTAGATTCGTTAAGAATTTAGTAGGTTTGCACTGCATAGCAGGAGATCATGATGGTTTTCTTGGTTAAGTCTGTTTGTTATTGAGCCCAACAATCTATGCTCAAACAATCACTATACCTTTAATTCTTCGGATCTTCACTCATTATCCTTCTTCGAACCTTTTGGTATGTATTGCCCCCTAAGTATAGACCAGAAATAAAATTCTACACTGCTGAAGAGTCAGTGGACTTATCCACCAAGGCATTCGTGGATTTTCTATGGATTGCGTTGGGGGAAATCTACCAAAGCTAGGCAGATAGATAGACTCCATTGGGTATGCAGGTACTAAGAGTCCTCTCACTACCAACCAGCAGACATCATCTGCTTGGGTCTTGCCGGTATCAACAACGATAAAAAAAAGAACTACCGAATGAAAACAACTAACTATGACTCTTAGGCGTAGGGGAGATCAGAGCAAGACGACATTTTTTATATTTGCTCCTTGTCCACGAATATGGGTAATATGTTCTCACACATAAGAAACGACCAACCCCCACTTAACATTAGTTTAGTCTTTCTATTCTATGATCTAGTACCTCAAGGTGTTCCAAATTTTCTGCCTATTTAGGGGAAAGAAGGGGGGGGGATGTCATTTGTTTTTCAATTATTCATTAGTTTAGTTTTCATTGTTTAAGTGACAAGCAAAAGGAGAAAATGGTGAGATGTAATATGTATGTGTACGTTTGTACAATAAAGTGATAAAAGAATGGACGATGAATGTGTGAAGTTAGAAATACTAACATAGATGTGATAATTATGAGTTTCTAAATAATTTAAGAATTTCTAACTAATTTAAGACTATGAGGAGTGGAAATTGGAAGCTCCAAAGGCACAAATGTAAAAAAGTAAGTAACTAAGCACCCAATGTTGTCTTTTAGGGGTACTGGGTCCTAATACATCGACGGTGGATGGGGGAAGTTAAGATGTAGACAGCTTTACCCCTACCACGACGGTGTAGAGAGACTGCTTCCAGGTTCTATCTAAGATAGAAAAAGACCTCCAGTCTTGCAAGACATGAGGATAGAACCCTTGAGCTCTCTGAATCCAGAGACAATGATGTTAACCACTTATCCAACCTTCAAAGGCACAAATGTGAAGCCCCTTTTATTTTCTTGGAGTGAAGCTTTCGTTAGGATGGGCGTTCTCTTTCCATGTCATATTGTGTAATTGGTTGAGGAATAGTATTGAAAAGTGGAAAACGGGAAGGGAGGGAGAGAGAGAGAGAGAAAGGGGAGGGGGGAGAGATTGTAGGATTCGTGTTTGGTTCGGGAAGGGATCATGCAAATTTTGAGATGAATGGAAAGATAATTAATTTTTAATTAAGTGAAGCTGTAAGATCATGAACAAAACCTCTTTAGCAATCCAGTAGAATTTTTTTTTTTTTTTTTTGGGGGGTGGTGGTGGTGGTGGTGGTGTTATGTGTTAAGCTAAGCATCTAACAACCAACTATATTTTTTTCCTTGGCTTGGAACTCCCCCCGACAGTGTACACGATATTCTTTGGGCGCTGCGAGTCACAAAACACTTCATTCCTCGTAGCCAAAGTAGTCTTTGTAGTTTGATGTCTCAATTGTAATCTTGATTGATTTCAATATAGGTTTACCTAGTATTCGTACACTTGAAGATACTACAAAAAGTTAATGTCCCACTATGAATTTTTAATCACACTCAACTTTTGTTGATTATAAGATATTACTAAAATATTATTTTTGTTTTCTCTTTACTTTCTTTGTAGAAAAAGGAAACTAAAAGAGAGAAACACTAACAATAGAATTCATGGGAAAATAAAATACAAAATGATACTCAATCTTGTTCTTACACGCAAAATGTGTCCTACTCCTAATATGACAAACACTACAACACGGGGACAACAATTTTTTTAAAAAATAGTAAGAGTCCAAAGCTGCAAGGTTTGAATCGCATGTGAACACGTGATTTCGAACCTGGTACCACGTCCCATATACTCGTGTATGAGTGTATCTACTTTAACTACTTCCTTTTCTCAAAATAAACGCTGATTTTAATTTTAACAATATACATAAGTTTATGTTATACTATAGTATATACTATATACTATATATATATAGAGTTGTATTCATGCAAAACCTACAAATTTGGTGAGATCCAAGGGCTAAATCTCAGCCCTTGGATCAAAACAGATCGACGGTTCCATTAAAAAAACAAAAAAACACGTAGAGGGGTACTTTGGTAATTTTGCACATTATCTCACACCCCAATTATTTCTTTCCAGTTTCAAACACACACACACACAAACACACACAGATCTCTCTCTCTCTCTCTCTCCCCACTAAAGCAAGCACCATAACCACCACCACCACCACCACCACTACCACCACCGTGCTCAGGTCACCATCGCGTTTCAATCGATATGGTACAGCCATCGTTGCCTCTGTCGTCATCATCTCCATCATTCATCATCAATTGATCTTGAAGATGACTTTTTGTTATGTAAATTCGAAATATTCAAATGTAATTAGATAACATGTGATTAGATCTTTCCAACATTTGAATTTGTTAAATTTTATTAGTTATTTAATTGACTTTGTTGTTTGGTATAATATTGCCTACAAGGTGTTTGATGAAATGTTTAAACCAAAGTTTCTTATATATGATTTAGTATCAAATCACATCTGATTGAGTATTGCATATAAGGTGTTTGATGAAATGTCTAAACCAAAGTTTGATAATACCTTTATGATTCTAAATCAAATTTGATTGTGTATAGGTTTTTTGATATGGACTCCATTTGGTTTTCTAAATGTATGCATAAAATCAAATTTGATTTTGTATAGTTTTTTGAAGCTGTATGTATACAATCAAATTTGATTGTGTATAGGTTTTTTGATATGGACTCCATTTGGTTTTCTAAATGTATGCATAAAATCAAATTTGATTTTGTATAGCTTTTTGACACAGTACGTATCAAATATGGGTAAAATCAAATATGATTTCGTATGGGTATTTCACAATGTATGCTTAAAATCATTTTTGATTTTAAATGGATTTCTTGGTATGGAACTCATTTGGTTTTGTCTCAAAGTGCTATAAAAATCATATATGATTTTGTACATTTTCTTGACAATGTATGCGTAAAATCATTTTTGATTTTGAATAGTTGATTTTGAATAGTGTTTTCATACTTTATGAGTAAAATCAAAAATGATTTTGAATAAATTTCTTTTTATGGAAGTCATTTGGTTTGACTCAATGTGCTACACAAAATCATAAATGATTTTGTACATTTTCTTGACAATGTATGCGTAAAATCATATATGATTTTCTATAAGTTTTTCACACTGTATGCGTAAAATCAAAATTGATTTTAAATAGGTTTATTTGTATAGAACTCATTTGTTTTGTCTCAATTTTATACGTAAAATCATATATGATTTTGAATAAATTTTTCACAGTGTATTCTTAAAATCAATTTTGATTTTGAATAAGTTTATTTGTATGGAAGCCTATACAAAATCATATATGATTTTGAATGGGTTTAATGATATCGAACTCACTTTTTTTGTCTAGATGTATGAATAAAATCATATATGATTTTGTATTTCACAATGTATGCTTAAAATCATTTTTGATTTTAAATGGGTTTCTTGGTATGTAACTCATTTTGTTTTGTCTCAATGTGCTATACAAAATCATAAATGATTTTGTACATTTTCTTGACAATGTATGCGTAAAATCATTTTTGATTTTGAATAGTTGATTTTGTATATGTTTTTCACAATGTATGCGTAAAATCATTTTTGATTTTGAATAGTTCATTATGTATAGGATTTTCACACTGTATGAGTAAAATCAAATATGATTCTAGGCATAAGAACACAGGTAACTAAAACCTCAATACAAAATCAAATTTGATTGTACAAAACAAAGTTACAAAACACAAATCTATAGAATCTATATACAAAATCAAATATGATTTTACACATACAGTTACAAAAACAGAAATCTCTATAATCTCTATACATAATCAAATATGATTATGAATGGTATTTCACATGTATGTATACAATCAAATTTGATTGTGTATAGGTTTTTGATATGGACTCCATTTGGTTTTCTAAATGTATGCATAAAATCAAATTTGATTGTGTATAGGTTTTTGATATGGACTCCATTTGGTTTTCTAAATGTATGCATAAAATCAAATTTGATTTTGTATAGCTTTTTGATATGGACTCCATTTGGTTTTCTAAATGTATGCATAAAATCAAATTTGATTGTGTATAGGTTTTTGATATGGACTCCATTTGTTTTCTAAATGTATGCATAAAATCAAATTTGATTGTGTATAGGTTTTTGATATGGACTCCATTTGGTTTTCTAAATGTATGCATAAAATCAAATTTGATTGTGTATAGGTTTTTGATATGGACTCCATTTGGTTTTCTAAATGTATGCATAAAATCAAATTTGATTTTGTATAGCTTTTTGATATGGACTCCATTTGTTTTCTAAATGTATGCATAAAATCAAATTTGATTGTGTATAGGTTTTTGATATGGACTCCATTTGGTTTTCTAAATGTATGCATAAAATCAAATTTGATTTTGTATAGTTTTTTGACACAGTACGTATCAAATATGGGTAAAATCAAATATGATTTCGTATGGGTATTTCACAATGTATGCTTAAAATCATTTTTGATTTTAAATGGGTATTTCACAATGTATGCTTAAAATCATTTTTGATTTTAAATGGGTTTCTTGGTATGTAACTCATTTTGTTTTGTCTCAATGTGCTATATAAAATCATATATGATTTTGTATAGATTTTCCCCAATGTATGCGTAAAATCATTTTTGATTTTGAATAGTTGATTTTGAATAGTTGATTTTGAATAGGTTTTCATACTTTATGAGTAAAATTAAAAATGATTTTGAATAAATTTCTTTTTATGGAAGCCATTTGGTTTGACTTAATGATCATAAAATCAAATTTGATTGTACAAAACAAAGTTACAAAACACAAATCTATAGAATCTATACACAAAATCATAAATGATTTTGTACATTTTCTTGACAATGTATGCGTAAAATCATATATGATTTTCTATAAGTTTTTCACATTGTATGCGTAAAATCAAAATTGATTTTAAATAGGTTTATTTGTATAGAACTCATTTGTTTTGTCTCAATTTTATACGTAAAATCATATATGATTTTGAATAATTTTTCACAATGTATTCTTAAAATCAATTTTGATTTTGAATAAGTTTATTTGTATGGAAGCCTATACAAAATCATATATGATTTTGAATGGGTTTAATGATATCGAACTCACTTTTTTTGTCTAGATGTATGAATAAAATCATATATGATTTTGTATAGCTTTTTCACACTCTATTCTTAAAATCATTTTTGATTTTAAATGGTTTTCTTTGTATGGAACTCATTTGGTTTTGTCTCAATGTGCTATAAAAAATCATATATGATTTTGTATAGATTTTCCCCAATGTATGCGTAAAATCATTTTTGATTTTGAATAGTTGATTTTGAATAGTGGTTTTCAATAAGTTTATTTGTATGGAACTATACAAAATCATATATGATTTTGAATAAGTTTATTTGTATGGAAGCTATACAAAATCATATATGATTTTCTATATTTTTCACATGTATGCGTAAAATCATATATGATTTTCTATAAGTTTTTCACACTGTATGCGTAAAATCAATTGATTTTGAATAAGTTTATTTGTATGGAAGCCTATACAAAATCATATATGATTTTCATATTTTTCAATGTATGCGTAAAATCATATATGATTTTCTATAAGTTTTTCACACTGTATGCGTAAAATCATTGATTTTGAATATTGATTTTGAATAAGTTTATTTGTATGGAAGCCTATACAAAATCATATATGATTTTCTATAAGTTTTTCACACTGTATGCGTAAAATCATAAATGATTTTGTACATTTTCTTTACAATGTATGCGTAAAATCATATATGATTTTCTATAAGTTTTTCACACTGTATGCGTAAAATCAATTGATTTTAAATAGGTTTATTTGTATAAAAGCCTATACAAAATCATATATGATTTTCATATTTTTCAATGTATGCGTAAAATCATATATGATTTTCTATAAGTTTTTCACACTGTATGCGTAAAATCATATATGATTTTCTATAAGTTTTTCACACTGTATGCGTAAAATCATTGATTTTGAATAATTTTTCACAGTGTATTCTTAAAATCAATTTTGATTTTGAATAAGTTTATTTTTATGGAAGCCTATACAAAATCATATATGATTTTGAATAATTTATTCACAGTGTATGAACTATACAAAATCATTTGATTTTGAATAAGTTTATTTGTATGGAAGCCTATACAAAATCATATATGATTTTGTATAGATTTTCCCCAATGTATGCGTAAAATCATTTTTGATTTTGAATAGTTGATTTTGAATAAAATTTTCATACTTAAAATCATATATGATTTTGAATAATTTATTTGTATGGAAGCCTATACAAAATCATATATGATTTTGAATAAGTTTATTTGTATGGAAGCCTATACAAAATCATATATGATTTTGAATAATTTATTCACAGTGTATGACTATAAAATCAATTTTGATTTTTATAAGTTTATTTGTATGGAAGCCTATACAAAATCATATATGATTTTGAATAAGTTTATTTGTATGCTATACAAAATCATATATGATTTTGAATAAGTTTATTTGTATGGAAGCCTATACAAAATCATATATGATTTTGAATAAATTTTTCACAGTGTATTCTTAAAATCAATTTTGATTTTGAATAAGTTTATTTGTATGGAAGCCTATACAAAATCATATATGATTTTGAATAATTTATTTGTATGGAAGCCTATACAAAATCATATATGATTTTGAATAAGTTTATTTGTATGGAACCTATACAAAATCATATATGATTTTGAATAAGTTTATTTGTATGGAACTATACAAAATCATATATGATTTTGAATAAGTTTATTTGTATGGAAGCCTATACAAAATCATATATGATTTTGAATAAGTTTATTTGTATGGAACCTATACAAAATCATATATGATTTTGAATAATTTATTTGTATGGAAGCCTATACAAAATCATATATGATTTTGAATAAGTTTATTTGTATGGAACCTATACAAAATCATATATGATTTTGAATAAGTTTATTTGTATGGAACTATACAAAATCATATATGATTTTGAATAAGTTTATTTGTATGGAAGCCTATACAAAATCATATATGATTTTGAATAAGTTTATTTGTATGGAACCTATACAAAATCATATATGATTTTGAATAATTTATTTGTATGGAAGCCTATACAAAATCATATATGATTTTGAATAAGTTTATTTGTATGGAAGCCTATACAAAATCATATATGATTTTGTATAGTTTTTTGACACGTATGCATAAAATCAAATTTGATTTTGTATAATTTTCATGTATGCGTAAAATCAATTTTGATTTTGAATAATTTTTGTATGGACTTAAAAATCATATATGATTTTGAATAAGTTTATTTGTATGGAACCTATACAAAATCATATATGATTTTGAATAATTTATTTGTATGGAAGCCTATACAAAATCATATATGATTTTGAATAAGTTTATTTGTATGGAACCTATACAAAATCATATATGATTTTGAATAAGTTTATTTGTATGGAACTATACAAAATCATATATGATTTTGAATAAGTTTATTTGTATGGAAGCCTATACAAAATCATATATGATTTTGAATAAGTTTATTTGTATGGAACCTATACAAAATCATTATGATTTTGAATAAGTTTATTTGTATGGAAGCCTATACAAAATCATATATGATTTTGAATATTTCTTTGATATGGAACTCATTTGTTTTGTCTCAATGTATGCATAAAATCAAATTTGATGTTCCACGAGACTCAAATAACTACAAAAAAGGTTATGCTATGCACAATCAAGTATGATTGGATGTATAATTAGCAAATATGTATATAATCAAATTTGATTTAGTACATATACTTTGGTTTAGACATTTCATCAAACACTTTATGGGCAAAATTCTTTAAACAACAACAACAACAACAACAACAACAACAACAACAACAACAACAACAACAACAACAACAACAACAACAACAACAACAACAACAACAACAACAACAACAACAACAACAACAACAACAACAACAACAACAACAACAACAACAACAACAACAACAACAACAACAACAACAACAACAACAACAACAACAACAACAACAACAACAACAACAACAACAACAACAACAACAACAACAACAACAACAACAACAACAACAACAACAACAACAACAACAACAACAACAACAACAACAACAACAACAACAACAACAACAACAACAACAACAACAACAACAACAACAACAACAACAACAACAACAACAACAACAACAACAACAACAACAACAACAACAACAACAACAACAACAACAACAACAACAACAACAACAACAACAACAACAACAACAACAACAACAACAACAACAACAACAACAACAACAACAACAACAACAACAACAACAACAACAACAACAACAACAACAACAACAACAACAACAACAACAACAACAACAACAACAACAACAACAACAACAACAACAACAACAACAACAACAACAACAACAACAACAACAACAACAACAACAACAACAACAACAACAACAACAACAACAACAACAACAACAACAACAACAACAACAACAACAACAACAACAACAACAACAACAACAACAACAACAACAACAACAACAACAACAACAACAACAACAACAACAACAACAACAACAACAACAACAACAACAACAACAACAACAACAACAACAACAACAACAACAACAACAACAACAACAACAACAACAACAACAACAACAACAACAACAACAACAACAACAACAACAACAACAACAACAACAACAACAACAACAACAACAACAACAACAACAACAACAACAACAACAACAACAACAACAACAACAACAACAACAACAACAACAACAACAACAACAACAACAACAACAACAACAACAACAACAACAACAACAACAACAACAACAACAACAACAACAACAACAACAACAACAACAACAACAACAACAACAACAACAACAACAACAACAACAACAACAACAACAACAACAACAACAACAACAACAACAACAACAACAACAACAACAACAACAACAACAACAACAACAACAACAACAACAACAACAACAACAACAACAACAACAACAACAACAACAACAACAACAACAACAACAACAACAACAACAACAACAACAACAACAACAACAACAACAACAACAACAACAACAACAACAACAACAACAACAACAACAACAACAACAACAACAACAACAACAACAACAACAACAACAACAACAACAACAACAACAACAACAACAACAACAACAACAACAACAACAACAACAACAACAACAACAACAACAACAACAACAACAACAACAACAACAACAACAACAACAACAACAACAACAACAACAACAACAACAACAACAACAACAACAACAACAACAACAACAACAACAACAACAACAACAACAACAACAACAACAACAACAACAACAACAACAACAACAACAACAACAACAACAACAACAACAACAACAACAACAACAACAACAACAACAACAACAACAACAACAACAACAACAACAACAACAACAACAACAACAACAACAACAACAACAACAACAACAACAACAACAACAACAACAACAACAACAACAACAACAACAACAACAACAACAACAACAACAACAACAACAACAACAACAACAACAACACCACCAACAACAACAACAACAACAACAACAACAACAACAACAACAACACAACAACAACAACAACACACAACAACAACAACAACAACAACAACAACAACAACACAAACAACAACAACAACACACAACAACAACAACAACAACAACAACTTTGATATGTTTAATAAACTTAATAGTCCAATAAAATTTATCTTTTTAATTTTTATAGCCCACAATCCACTTAGCCCATTAATAAATCTTTGTTTTTAGGCTTTGGTCTTCCTACCTTTTTGAGTATTGGTAGTTTTTTGTTTGTTAAAAACTATGTATTGGTAATTTGAACGGAAAACTTAGATTATTAGTACCTAACCCGAATTAGTAAATTACATGACCCTAATATAATACCCGAATTATAACGATGACAAAAAAAAAAAAATCAGGCCCACAATACTAAAACTTTTAAGATCCGCCACTGCTTCAGGATACGCACTCAACATTCGTTAACCGCCACCACCACTACACCGCGGATGCGCGCCGTCACACCGCCACCACCACTACACCGTCGCATCGCGCGAGTATATGATTTGTCTATCATAATTCATATAGAGGTTCTTTTCATGATTCTAATGTCTACAATATGAAGCATTGTTGGCAGGTTGTTTATTGGCGCGACTGTTTATAATATGGGAAACGATCTGTACACCACCCTTATAATATAGGGCATGAAGGAAATAATCGTTTCCATGAATCGAGTTCAAGCCTTAATCCGAGGCTATATATCTTTAACGTTATACCGTTGAAACTCTTGTTACTCAAGCTGTGAAACTACTACAAATTTCCAACAGGCACGGAAGCTTGATAGTAAATAATTTCCTGGAAGAGAGGTTTTATTGGAGGTGTCATTGTAAGTTCAAATTCTATGATAGAATTTTATAAATATATATTAAATTTGGATTTAAGAGATTTATCTAATTACCTTTAAAATAAAAAAACCGTTTACTTGGAAAAGACATGACCAATATTCAAGCATTTTCTATGGCATAAACAAACAAAGATATAATGCATGGTATACAAGAAATCAATGTAGTACAGTATTATTCATCAGGAATTGTAGGTCTATTTGAATTCAACGTGTTTGTACACTTGTACCATTACGAATAAACAGGTTCACAACAGAATGTCATTATTTTCTTTGATATTTATAAAGACTTGAGCCTTTTTCTAGTACAAATAATAATGTACATTTTCTGTAACATAAAGTACTATACATTCAATAAAAAGGAACCAAGTATGAGGTACAATTCATAAACCATTACTATCTTTTCATCTTGTATCATCACTTCTTTGATTCTAACCACAACTCATTATGCTGGAAATTCTTTAAAAATTTCTAATTCTCAAATAAAAGTGTTTTGAGCTACCCAGACCATTCCAGTATACAATTTTGACTATACAAGGTACGTAGTACAAGTCATTATTACAGAATAATAATAATAATAATAATAATAATAATAATAATAATAATAATAATGATAATAAAAAATTTGGGATTCTTTTTATGATCATTTTTGTTTTTACCAAGTAAAATTCGTATGATCAGATAAAGATTGAGAGATTCTACCGACTTTCTTTAATCAAGTTAGGTGTCTTGGTAATAAGATAATTAAAAAAAAAAAACACTAAATACAACCTAATGGTTTAGTTAACGTGAATAAAACAAGTTATATTTTTTATATAAAAAATCACTCATGAATTTTATGATAAATATATAAATATCTTTCTATAACTAAGAGAGAATATAAAAATGATTATGCGTTTATGCTAATCTTGTACCAAGTCAGCTTTTTGCTTACTTGGAATTTTTTCATGTATGTATTGTGTTATGTAATTGCCATATGGGCCAAATAAATAATGATTATTTTTAGACCTCCTAACTATTATTTAGGGGATATATATATTGTGTAACTTTTGTAGATAGGAAATTTGAATCCGTATTATCATTAATTTAAATATTGAAGTTGAAACAAAATCAAGTTTATGATAAATATAAAATTTTGATAGCGTATTTTGGAGTCAACATGGCATAGATATAGATATATTCATATAATATTTATGTATAATTATACTAATTTGATATGTATGTATATATTTGTTTCCTATTGTAATTCAAATTACTTGAAGAATAAACAATGTAATGGAAAAAACCTAATTCTCTTATAAATAATACATGATTTTTAGCAAATTATATCCTCTCACCCTCTTAAGCATTATTTGGTTGGACGATAATGTTATCAGTTTCAAAGTGAAACCATATATGAACCAACACAGTATATGTTGAAGGTCGAGTTTTCTCTAATTTTCTTATAAATAATATATGATTTTTTCGGTTTGCTGTTGTATTATATATCTTCATTTAGCTTACAAGTAGGATTATTGCTTATTTGTTTCTTTAATAATAGTTTTATAAATTTAAAAGCAATTATAATTTGTTTCTTTGTAACTAAAGAAGGATAATTTTGGACTGTGTATTTTTATTTTTTTTGCCGAGTAAGATCTTTTACTCTGTGACGCTTTGTTTATATGTATCTATAGGTGTAATATATAATTCGAAAATATTTAGTAATCATTCTACTATAATATTTTTTATAATAAATTTATATTACATTATGATTTATAATAGTCTACAAGTATTAAAAATATGTATTGTTATATTACTACTTGATAATTATAACATTACCGTCCAAAGGACGGGTTTAATCTAGTTTTATACATGTTAACTTAGGAACTGTATTTAGCAAGATCCGGACTTCATACGAGACTAATCATTACTGTTGAACAACATTGTAAAATCTTAAAATTAAGATCTTAGCAACCTTGGTTTGAAGACTTCTCATTGATAACAAGTAGTTTCCATTTATTTGTTTTAAGCTCATGCTTTTGGGCAAGTAACAGTTTAAAGATGATTTCTGCACATTAAGAGGCAAGTAGTATACAAATAACACTTCAAACAACAATTCATAATATATAAGTAACATACAATAGTTTGAAGCCTTTTCAATAGAAACAAGTAGTTTCCATAAAAGTAAACAATGTATCCTTCTAAAATGTCATCTAAAGATCTTCTAAATTAACATTTGGTGGGGGAAAAAATGCTTTATTTGTTTTCAAGTGCATGAATCTTTACCAATATCATTTAAGATGATCTTTAGAAACCAGTTTAGAAGGATATGACTTTTCTTTTCACAAAATTCCTTAAACCCAACCATTGACATAATTCTCATTAAACCCTTCATAAAACCTAAGTTCTAATCTCCCTCCAATCCTGTCTTCATCATCCTCATCGTCTTCTTCATCATCCCATAAACCATCGTCATCTTCATCCAAGCTTTCATAATCATACAACGAGTCAGTATCCGAATAATCTGAACAACTATGACCCTCAAACTGATCTACTACATGAGGGCCCAACACCTTAAGTCCTCGAGGCCTTTTGTCGAGCCAATCTTGATCCAACTTTACATCCCAACACCCTCTAACATCCAAAAACTCAAGCTCGTGGCAGCTCTTTATGATATCCACTACGCTTAGGGTATCTATACAATTATATGCCATTTCAAGGTGCTTCAACTTGGACATGGTGGATGCAATGGCAACTGCCTCATCAGCCTGTGGCCGTCTCTCATTTAAGTCTATAGGGTGCATGTTTCGGCAGAAGCCTACAAGTGACTTGCAAGATTTTCCAATGGCAGTCAATGAACGAGCACTTACCTTGCAGCAGTAGCTCAAGTCCATGAATGTGACAGATGAAAGCTTGCTTGATAATTGTTCAACAATCGAATCACTAATGTTACATCGTGGAATCTGCAACGTTTGTAGCGCCCTTGCACTATTATAGCAAACAGGGTGGCACAAAAATCAGATAAAAGAAGAAGAAAAAGACTAATCTGATAAGAATTAATTATACATAACAGTGTATAACTAACTCTAACCCTAGGATTGGATAATCATTTTTATTGCATCTAACATATAACCAAGGGCAAAAAGAGTATCTAAGAAACTTAACTCTGCTTTCTAACAATGTATTTTGTTACAGCTATAATTACATGACTCTAAGAGACGTCATAAATATATAGACAAGTAGATTACCCAAACATCAAAAATATGTAAAAGATAATAAGATTTTAAGTGCACGTCTAAACTCTAAACACATTTAAACTGCGAAAAAAGAGAGTTTATCTGACTTACTGATCTGCAACTAATGAGAAAGTGAGATCATTCAAGATTCCCGACACCGTGATCTCACGGAGGGCACCACCACTTCGGGTAACAAGAATTCGAAGCATTTGGTCAATGTGATTGGGGTTCGTACGGTAACTCCATTCAAGAATGTTAATGTATTGCCAACAGTAAGGACCCAAGACTGCTTGGTTCCATGATTTGCAGACCCTTGGAACAACTGTGAGTACTTCTTGAAAAGATAAGTTGCTAAAGATTATTCCAAGTGCATCAGGCAGCAGATCTGCCCAGTTTCTTATAATCACCCCTCCTTCCATTATTTCTCTGATTCTATTAAACATAAGGAAACAAACAAAATTAATAAATGGTTCACAAACTAAAGATATATAACAAGTCAAACTTAATATGTGTAAATTACAATTTCAACATTCAAATTTTCACCTTTTTAGCTCTTTTTTTTGTAATGTGAAACTATCCTGGATAGTTTAGAATGGGCTGTCAATGTTTCTTTGTAGAAACAGAGCAAATTTGAAAATTTTGAAGTTCAAAAGGAAGAAGTTTGACCTCAAACGTCAAACAAGGCAAATTATGAAGCTTTGTTTGTGGAAACTGATTGGATTAGTGTAACATTGACAGTGTAGTGTATACATGTATATCACAAGCAGAATTGAATTGTTAAAGAGTCAAAAAGGTCAAATCTTGACCAACCTTTTTTAACTTAAATAGATCTTAGTTACTAGTCTAGCTAGTTGGTAGCCACACAAAACAATTATTATTCAAACAACATGAGGTTCATATAAAATTCATGTGTATAATTAATAATACCCAGTTAAAGATTATGACTTTGACAGAACTGAATCCACTCAATGAGATATTCTCTCTTATATTAATTGTAAGTATTAATAATATAATATATATATACAAATTCCATCTTTAGAGGAGGAAAAAAAAAGAGATTCACATGAGATCTTGAAAAGAAAAGCAAAAAGGAAACAATTTTTATACTAATATTAAACACAAAAGTTATGTTAATTTATACAATCTTCTTATTCAATCAATTTCATTTCAAGATTCTTGAATCATTAATGGATAATGAACAAATAATAACATTTTCATTTTAAGTGGCAAAAACCCATATCAAATCTCATTACACCTTCAAATTTCCTCCATTAATAATCCATAAAGATCGAAACTTTATGAAATTTCAGCTTAAAATACAAGCAAAACAATTAAGTTGTTCAAGATTTTTACAGAAAAATAAGAAAATAAAGTTACCCAGTTGAGATATATAAACATCAGTCTCATTTCCATTCAAATCAGTATCCAAATAAATTTTTTTGATAATAATTAAGAAATTTAATATAAACTAAAAAGAAGCTTATGAGATGTATGATTATTACCTTCCAAGCAGAATGTGTCTTCTCTTTAAAGAGATAGTTAATACAGGATCAAACACTATATAATATGCCAAAAAACCATGAGATTTTCTTGCAACAAGTAGAAAGAAATGGAAATAAAAAGATGGTGAGATTTGCAAGAAATCTCAAGATGGAAATGTAAAATGAGCAGAAAACAAAGCAAGAAAAAGCAGGAGGTTAGAAAGTGTGAAAGAAGCTATATACAAAAAGTAAAAGCTTTGTGTTGTAAAGTTGGTATATTTGTGACTTGTGAAGATAGAAGTTGTTTATCTGTATTTTAGTGAGTGAATGCACACAAGAAAATATTGTTCTTCTGAGAGGAGTAGGTGATGGTTTTATTGAACTTTGCTATTTGTGTAGATACAAAATGTTGAAATCCATATAATGTACAGGTTTTGAAGGCATAATGTACAAGTGATTTATGTTACATTGTTTTGTATTTGGAAATATTTGTTGTTGAAAAAGGGAATATCTTTTAATGTGATGGAAATTTATATAAATGAGAAAGAGTGGAGTGTGAAACAAAAAAAAAAAAAAAAAAAAAAAAAAAAAAAAAAAAAAAAAAAAAAAAAAAAAAAAAAAAAAAAAAAAAAAAAAAAAAAAAAAAAAAAAAAAAAAAAAAAAAAAAAAAAAAAAAAAAAAAAAAAAAAAAAAAAAAAAAAAAAAAAAAAAAAAAAAAAAAAAAAAAAAAAAAAAAAAAAAAAAAAAAAAAAAAAAAAAAAAAAAAAAAAAAAAAAAAAAAAAAAAAAAAAAAAAAAAAAAAAAAAAAAAAAAAAAAAAAAAAAAAAAAAAAAAAAAAAAAAAAAAAAAAAAAAAAAAAAAAAAAAAAAAAAAAAAAAAAAAAAAAAAAAAAAAAAAAAAAAAAAAAAAAAAAAAAAAAAAAAAAAAAAAAAAAAAAAAAAAAAAAAAAAAAAAAAAAAAAAAAAAAAAAAAAAAAAAAAAAAAAAAAAAAAAAAAAAAAAAAAAAAAAAAAAAAAAAAAAAAAAAAAAAAAAAAAAAAAAAAAAAAAAAAAAAAAAAAAAAAAAAAAAAAAAAAAAAAAAAAAAAAAAAAAAAAAAAAAAAAAAAAAAAAAAAAAAAAAAAAAAAAAAAAAAAAAAAAAAAAAAAAAAAAAAAAAAAAAAAAAAAAAAAAAAAAAAAAAAAAAAAAAAAAAAAAAAAAAAAAAAAAAAAAAAAAAAAAAAAAAAAAAAAAAAAAAAAAAAAAAAAAAAAAAAAAAAAAAAAAAAAAAAAAAAAAAAAAAAAAAAAAAAAAAAAAAAAAAAAAAAAAAAAAAAAAAAAAAAAAAAAAAAAAAAAAAAAAAAAAAAAAAAAAAAAAAAAAAAAAAAAAAAAAAAAAAAAAAAAAAAAAAAAAAAAAAAAAAAAAAAAAAAAAAAAAAAAAAAAAAAAAAAAAAAAAAAAAAAAAAAAAAAAAAAAAAAAAAAAAAAAAAAAAAAAAAAAAAAAAAAAAAAAAAAAAAAAAAAAAAAAAAAAAAAAAAAAAAAAAAAAAAAAAAAAAAAAAAAAAAAAAAAAAAAAAAAAAAAAAAAAAAAAAAAAAAAAAAAAAAAAAAAAAAAAAAAAAAAAAAAAAAAAAAAAAAAAAAAAAAAAAAAAAAAAAAAAAAAAAAAAAAAAAAAAAAAAAAAAAAAAAAAAAAAAAAAAAAAAAAAAAAAAAAAAAAAAAAAAAAAAAAAAAAAAAAAAAAAAAAAAAAAAAAAAAAAAAAAAAAAAAAAAAAAAAAAAAAAAAAAAAAAAAAAAAAAAAAAAAAAAAAAAAAAAAAAAAAAAAAAAAAAAAAAAAAAAAAAAAAAAAAAAAAAAAAAAAAAAAAAAAAAAAAAAAAAAAAAAAAAAAAAAAAAAAAAAAAAAAAAAAAAAAAAAAAAAAAAAAAAAAAAAAAAAAAAAAAAAAAAAAAAAAAAAAAAAAAAAAAAAAAAAAAAAAAAAAAAAAAAAAAAAAAAAAAAAAAAAAAAAAAAAAAAAAAAAAAAAAAAAAAAAAAAAAAAAAAAAAAAAAAAAAAAAAAAAAAAAAAAAAAAAAAAAAAAAAAAAAAAAAAAAAAAAAAAAAAAAAAAAAAAAAAAAAAAAAAAAAAAAAAAAAAAAAAAAAAAAAAAAAAAAAAAAAAAAAAAAAAAAAAAAAAAAAAAAAAAAAAAAAAAAAAAAAAAAAAAAAAAAAAAAAAAAAAAAAAAAAAAAAAAAAAAAAAAAAAAAAAAAAAAAAAAAAAAAAAAAAAAAAAAAAAAAAAAAAAAAAAAAAAAAAAAAAAAAAAAAAAAAAAAAAAAAAAAAAAAAAAAAAAAAAAAAAAAAAAAAAAAAAAAAAAAAAAAAAAAAAAAAAAAAAAAAAAAAAAAAAAAAAAAAAAAAAAAAAAAAAAAAAAAAAAAAAAAAAAAAAAAAAAAAAAAAAAAAAAAAAAAAAAAAAAAAAAAAAAAAAAAAAAAAAAAAAAAAAAAAAAAAAAAAAAAAAAAAAAAAAAAAAAAAAAAAAAAAAAAAAAAAAAAAAAAAAAAAAAAAAAAAAAAAAAACAAAGTCATCAACTTCAAAATGCCTGTTTCAAGTCTAGCCTTAGTGCGTCAATTTAATTAATGTGGTCCTTTTTACCATTTTCATAACGTAAGTCCCAAATTTTGACTCTTAATCAGGCCAATTCGTAAGGAAAAAAAGAACTAGGTACTTTTTACCCTTTTCAAAACGTAAGTCCCTAATTTTGTTTTTCTTTTTAATTTGGTTTATCCCAAAAAAGTCAGTTTATATTAAGGAAAATACCAGTTAATTTTACAATTTTATTATTGAATAATGTTTTTATCACTAGTTTTAAAAATAGATGAAAAGAAATTTATTTTTTTTTTACTCAACTATAGCATTAGATATTTCTAGGTAATTTTTTTTTTTTTTTTTTTTTTTTTTTTTTTTTTTTTTTTTTTTTTTTTTTTTTTTTTTTTTTTTTTTTTTCCCTTACTAACTAACTTTTTTTTTTTTTTTTTTTTTTTTTTTTTTTTTTTTTTTTTTTTTTTTTTTTTTTTTTTTTTTTTTTTTTTTTTTTTTTTTTTTTTTTTTTTTTTTTTTTTTTTTTTTTTTTTTTTTTTTTTTTTTTTTTTTTTTTTTTTTTTTTTTTTTTTTTTTTTTTTTTTTTTTTTTTTTTTTTTTTTTTTTTTTTTTTTTTTTTTTTTTTTTTTTTTTTTTTTTTTTTTTTTTTTTTTTTTTTTTTTTTTTTTTTTTTTTTTTTTTTTTTTTTTTTTTTTTTTTTTTTTTTTTTTTTTTTTTTTTTTTTTTTTTTTTTTTTTTTTTTTTTTTTTTTTTTTTTTTTTTTTTTTTTTTTTTTTTTTTTTTTTTTTTTTTTTTTTTTTTTTTTTTTTTTTTTTTTTTTTTTTTTTTTTTTTTTTTTTTTTTTTTTTTTTTTTTTTTTTTTTTTTTTTTTTTTTTTTTTTTTTTTTTTTTTTTTTTTTTTTTTTTTTTTTTTTTTTTTTTTTTTTTTTTTTTTTTTTTTTTTTTTTTTTTTTTTTTTTTTTTTTTTTTTTTTTTTTTTTTTTTTTTTTTTTTTTTTTTTTTTTTTTTTTTTTTTTTTTTTTTTTTTTTTTTTTTTTTTTTTTTTTTTTTTTTTTTTTTTTTTTTTTTTTTTTTTTTTTTTTTTTTTTTTTTTTTTTTTTTTTTTTTTTTTTTTTTTTTTTTTTTTTTTTTTTTTTTTTTTTTTTTTTTTTTTTTTTTTTTTTTTTTTTTTTTTTTTTTTTTTTTTTTTTTTTTTTTTTTTTTTTTTTTTTTTTTTTTTTTTTTTTTTTTTTTTTTTTTTTTTTTTTTTTTTTTTTTTTTTTTTTTTTTTTTTTTTTTTTTTTTTTTTTTTTTTTTTTTTTTTTTTTTTTTTTTTTTTTTTTTTTTTTTTTTTTTTTTTTTTTTTTTTTTTTTTTTTTTTTTTTTTTTTTTTTTTTTTTTTTTTTTTTTTTTTTTTTTTTTTTTTTTTTTTTTTTTTTTTTTTTTTTTTTTTTTTTTTTTTTTTTTTTTTTTTTTTTTTTTTTTTTTTTTTTTTTTTTTTTTTTTTTTTTTTTTTTTTTTTTTTTTTTTTTTTTTTTTTTTTTTTTTTTTTTTTTTTTTTTTTTTTTTTTTTTTTTTTTTTTTTTTTTTTTTTTTTTTTTTTTTTTTTTTTTTTTTTTTTTTTTTTTTTTTTTTTTTTTTTTTTTTTTTTTTTTTTTTTTTTTTTTTTTTTTTTTTTTTTTTTTTTTTTTTTTTTTTTTTTTTTTTTTTTTTTTTTTTTTTTTTTTTTTTTTTTTTTTTTTTTTTTTTTTTTTTTTTTTTTTTTTTTTTTTTTTTTTTTTTTTTTTTTTTTTTTTTTTTTTTTTTTTTTTTTTTTTTTTTTTTTTTTTTTTTTTTTTTTTTTTTTTTTTTTTTTTTTTTTTTTTTTTTTTTTTTTTTTTTTTTTTTTTTTTTTTTTTTTTTTTTTTTTTTTTTTTTTTTTTTTTTTTTTTTTTTTTTTTTTTTTTTTTTTTTTTTTTTTTTTTTTTTTTTTTTTTTTTTTTTTTTTTTTTTTTTTTTTTTTTTTTTTCACTGTTCTTCAATTTTTCACCTCTCAAATCACATAAAATCACACTTATTTGTTCATCAATAGATTCGTGATAGTTGTAAACATAATCCTGTCAAGTTTCAAGTTCCAATTCGATCTAAATCTCGAGTTTGAATTTTTGGATTTTGGCGCGATTTTTGGGTTTTGAATCTGCTATGTTTTGCGTTGAATTTTGTTAATCGGTGTGTTGCTAAGGTGAAAACAAACAGTTTGCAAGTGAATTCGTGATCTAACTCCTAGTAAATCGAAAGTTATTGAAGCTTTGCCATGTCGTTAATGGAGAAAACTGCTGCTGTTCATGTTCATGATGGAGAAGATGACTTCAGGACGATCTTGTTCCTGATTTTGTATTGATACGATCTCCAGTAGTATTTTTGATCTAGAACGATCTTCTCAAGATCATCTCAGGCTTTTCTGCTTCTCAAGACCGTTTCATTTCAAGATCGTTTCATTTTTCATACTTAACCAAATTTCACAAAAATCACCTAGGACGATCTTACCTAAAACGATCTCACCCAGGACGATCTTCTCAAGATCTCAAGATCGTTTCATTTTCTGCTTCTCAAGATCGTTTCATTTTCTGCTTCTCAAGATCGTTTCATTTCAATCGTTTCATTTCAAGATCGTTTCATTTCAAGATCGTTTCATTTCAAGACCGTTTCATTTCAAGACCGTTTCATTTCAAGACCGTTTCATTTCAAGATCGTTTCATTTCAAGATCGTTTCATTTTCTGCTTCTCAAGATCGTTTCATTTCAAGATCGTTTCATTTTCTGCTTCTCAAGATCGTTTCATTTCAAGATCGTTTCATTTCAAGATCGTTTCATTTCAAGACCGTTTCATTTCAAGACCGTTTCATTTCAAGATCGTTTCATTTCAAGACCGTTTCATTTCAAGACCGTTTCATTTCAAGATCGTTTCATTTTCAACTTCATCCAAGATCGTTCCAGTTCTTTGAATCATTTCATTCCAAAACATATTAGCTCAAGATCGTTTCATTTCAAGACCGTTTCATTTCAAGATCGTTTCATTTTTCATACTTAACCAAATTTCACAAAAATCACCTAGGACGATCTTACCTAAAACGATCTCACCCAGGACGATCTTCTCAAGATCGTTTCATTTTCTGCTTCTCAAGATCGTTTCATTTTCTGCTTCACAAGATCGTTCCAATTCCAATTCCAATATAAAAAAAAAAAAAAAAAGTCTTTTGGCGGGAAAAATAATTTTTGCCCAGGATCTTAAAAAGGGATAATTCATGAAGATTTAAAATTTGATAGCATTAAAAAAAAAAAAAAAAAAAAAAAAAAGTCTTTTGGCGGGAAAAATAATTTTTGCCCAGGATCTTAAAAAGGGATAATTCATGAAGATTTAAAATTTGATAGCATTAAAAAAAAAAAAAAAAAAAAAAAAAGTCTTTTGGCGGGAAAAATAATTTTTGCCCAGGATCTTAAAAAGGGATAATTCATGAAGATTTAAAATTTGATAGCATTAAAAAAAAAAAAAAAAAAAAAAAAAAAAAAAAAAAAAAAAGTCTTTTGGCGGGAAAAATAATTTTTGCCCAGGATCTTAAAAAGGGATAATTCATGAAGATTTAAAATTTGATAGCATTAAAAAAAAAAAAAAAAAAAAAAAAGTCTTTTGGCGGGAAAAATAATTTTTGCCCAGGATCTTAAAAAGGGATAATTCATGAAGATTTAAAATTTGATAGCATTAAAAAAAAAAAAAAAAAAAAAAAAAAAAAAAAAAAAGTCTTTTGGCGGGAAAAATAATTTTTGCCCAGGATCTTAAAAAGGGATAATTCATGAAGATTTAAAATTTGATAGCATTAAAAAAAAAAAAAAAAAAAAAAAAATTATCGTGAAGAATAAAAAAAAAAAAAAAAAAAAAAAAAAAAAAAAAAAAAAAAAAAAAAAAAAAAAAAAAAAAAAAAAAAAAAAAAAAAGTCTTTTGGCGGGAAAAATAATTTTTGCCCAGGATCTTAAAAAGGGATAATTCATGAAGATTTAAAATTTGATAGCATTAAAAAAAAAAAAAAAAAAAAAAAAAAAAAAAAAAAAAAAAAAAAAAAAAAAAAGTCTTTTGGCGGGAAAAATAATTTTTGCCCAGGATCTTAAAAAGGGATAATTCATGAAGATTTAAAATTTGATAGCATTAAAAAAAATTTTAGGCCAATTTTCATCCGTTATCGACGCGGTTTTGGCGAAAATTTTTAGAAATTATCAAATTTTTCCTATGATCATGATATCCAAAGTTTACATGAAATTCTAAGTTTCGTGAGAACATATTTCGGCGAAAAAATTTGGAGGGAAACCTGAAGTACAAAATCTCCAAATTTCAATTTTAATTCTTTCACTTCAATTTCAATCACAATTACCTTTTCATTTCATTTCACCCTTTGCTAAACAAAATGTCAAGTCCAAGTATCTCAAATTCAGTCAAAAATGATTTCGTCTTCAATTTGTGGTTAACTTCCTCACCCAAGACACCTACTTCATCTGAAGAGAAACTTCATAAAGGTGGACTGTGCTCATGTTGTATGACTACTCATTTGCGATCTGAAACAACTCCTTGTCAAGTGATGAAGATATTGATTCATTCGATTGCCACTGAAAATGTCAAGTCCAAGTATCTCAAATTCAGTCAAAAATGATTTCGTCTTCAATTTGTGGTTAACTTCCTCACCCAAGACACCTACTTCATCTGAAGAGAAACTTCATAAAGGTGGACTGTGCTCATGTTGTATGACTACTCATTTGCGATCTGAAACAACTCCTTGTCAAGTGATGAAGATATTGATTCATTCGATTGCCACTGAAAATGTCAAGTCCAAGTATCTCAAATTCAGTCAAAAATGATTTCGTCTTCAATTTGTGGTTAACTTCCTCACCCAAGACACCTACTTCATCTGAAGAGAAACTTCATAAAGGTGGACTGTGCTCATGTTGTATGACTACTCATTTGCGATCTGAAACAACTCCTTGTCAAGTGATGAAGATATTGATTCATTCGATTGCCACTGAAAATGTCAAGTCCAAGTATCTCAAATTCAGTCAAAAATGATTTCGTCTTCAATTTGTGGTTAACTTCCTCACCCAAGACACCTACTTCATCTGAAGAGAAACTTCATAAAGGTGGACTGTGCTCATGTTGTATGACTACTCATTTGCGATCTGAAACAACTCCTTGTCAAGTGATGAAGATATTGATTCATTCGATTGCCACTGAAAATGTCAAGTCCAAGTATCTCAAATTCAGTCAAAAATGATTTCGTCTTCAATTTGTGGTTAACTTCCTCACCCAAGACACCTACTTCATCTGAAGAGAAACTTCATAAAGGTGGACTGTGCTCATGTTGTATGACTACTCATTTGCGATCTGAAACAACTCCTTGTCAAGTGATGAAGATATTGATTCATTCGATTGCCACTGAAAATGTCAAGTCCAAGTATCTCAAATTCAGTCAAAAATGATTTCGTCTTCAATTTGTGGTTAACTTCCTCACCCAAGACACCTACTTCATCTGAAGAGAAACTTCATAAAGGTGGACTGTGCTCATGTTGTATGACTACTCATTTGCGATCTGAAACAACTCCTTGTCAAGTGATGAAGATATTGATTCATTCGATTGCCACTGAAAATGTCAAGTCCAAGTATCTCAAATTCAGTCAAAAATGATTTCGTCTTCAATTTGTGGTTAACTTCCTCACCCAAGACACCTACTTCATCTGAAGAGAAACTTCATAAAGGTGGACTGTGCTCATGTTGTATGACTACTCATTTGCGATCTGAAACAACTCCTTGTCAAGTGATGAAGATATTGATTCATTCGATTGCCACTGAAAATGTCAAGTCCAAGTATCTCAAATTCAGTCAAAAATGATTTCGTCTTCAATTTGTGGTTAACTTCCTCACCCAAGACACCTACTTCATCTGAAGAGAAACTTCATAAAGGTGGACTGTGCTCATGTTGTATGACTACTCATTTGCGATCTGAAACAACTCCTTGTCAAGTGATGAAGATATTGCCACACATTCATCATGAGGGGAAGAAAGAGGATAATGAAGTCGAAAAAGTTTATTTGAAAGAAGAATTTATCAGTTGAGGGGAAGAAAGATAAAAAGTTTATTTGAAAGAAGAATTTATCAGTTGAGGGGAAGAAAGATAAATTGTTGACTAAAGTGATCCCCAAATTTTTCTTTGAAGATAGTTATCGCCAACGTGGTGGGTACGCCGCGGGTACACCCTATACATAAGCGTTGGTGGTACGCAAATATGATTGTTTGATCGAGGGGAAGTTTGTGATGAAAAAGATGTTTGTCCAAATGCTTCAAGAGAAAGATTCATTAATTAAGGGGAAGTGTGACAAAGTTAAGATTGTCAAGAAGAGGCTATCATGTTCAAATCTAAAGAGCCAAGATCAAGTTTCCGCAATGCTCAAACTCTGAGAAGTTCAAGACTTAAAGATACATCTTTAAGGTAAGTGTGAAGATTAAAGACATAAAGACAAGTTTGATGGAAGATCTTGAAGACAATGAGAAAGCTTCGAAGACCTTCATCAACAAATTCGTATTTATAGATGATATCGTGCATGAATTACATTTCAACACCAAGGGGAAGAATGTTAGAAATCTAAAATGGTGTTAAAATGTAATTATTTTAATAATGGAAGGAGTATTAGTGAAAGTTAGTCAAGTGTATAAATACTCCTCTCCATACCCAAAATTGTAAGCTTTTTCCCATTTTCCATAATTAATTCCAATAATTCAACATTAATTCTCTCTCATCTTCATCCCTGACCTCCATACACACACAAACACACTTTTCACACACTAACCAAAATCCTCCATTAAACCTTCAAATCGAGCTTAAATTTCTTCTTAACAATTGGTATCAGAGCAAAATCAGTTAATCTGAACGATCCATAGCTCGATTTGTTGCAATTTTCATTCAATTTTCAAATTTTTATTCAAAACCGTTTTTCACTGTTCTTCAATTTTTCACCTCTCAAATCACATAAAATCACACTTATTTGTTCATCAATAGATTCGTGATAGTTGTAAACATAATCCTGTCAAGTTTCAAGTTCCAATTCGATCTAAATCTCGAGTTTGAATTTTTGGATTTTGGCGCGATTTTTGGGTTTTGAATCTGCTATGTTTTGCGTTGAATTTTGTTAATCGGTGTGTTGCTAAGGTGAAAACAAACAGTTTGCAAGTGAATTCGTGATCTAACTCCTAGTAAATCGAAAGTTATTGAAGCTTTGCCATGTCGTTAATGGAGAAAACTGCTGCTGTTCATGTTCATGATGGAGAAGATGACTTCAGGACGATCTTGTTCCTGATTTTGTATTGATACGATCTCCAGTAGTATTTTTGATCTAGAACGATCTTCTCAAGATCATTCTTCAAGATCGTTTCATTTTCTGTTTCTTTCAAGATCGTTTCATTTTCTGCTTCTCAAGATCGTTTCATTTTCTGCTTCTCAAGATCGTTTCATTCAAGATCGTTTCATTTTCTGCTTCTCAAGATCGTTTCATTTCGTTTCATTCAAGATCGTTTCATTTCATCGTTCTTCAAGATCGTTTCATTTGATCGTTTCATTCAAGATCGTTTCATTTTCTGCTTCTCAAGATCGTTTCATTTTCTGCTTCTCAAGATCGTTTCATTTTCTGCTTCTCAAGATCGTTTCATTTCTTTTCATTTCAAGATCGTTTCATTTCAGATCGTTCTTTCAAGATCGTTTCATTTCTCGTTTCATTTCAAGATCGTTTCATTTTCTGCTTCTCAAGATCGTTTCATTTCTCGTTTCAGCTCAAGATCGTTTCATTTCAAGACCGTTTCATTTCAAGATCGTTTCATTTTTCATACTTAACCAAATTTCACAAAAATCACCTAGGACGATCTTACCTAAAACGATCTCACCCAGGACGATCTTCTCAAGATCGTTTCATTTTCTGCTTCTCAAGATCGTTTCATTTTCTGCTTCACAAGATCGTTCCAATTCCAATTCCAATATAAAAAAAAAAAAAAAAAGTCTTTTGGCGGGAAAAATAATTTTTGCCCAGGATCTTAAAAAGGGATAATTCATGAAGATTTAAAATTTGATAGCATTAAAAAAAAAAAAAGTCTTTTGGCGGGAAAAATAATTTTTGCCCAGGATCTTAAAAAGGGATAATTCATGAAGATTTAAAATTTGATAGCATTAAAAAAAATTTTTAGAAATTATCAAATTTTTCCTATGATCATGATATCCAAAGTTTACATGAAATTCTAAGTTTCGTGAGAACATATTTCGGCGAAAAAATTTGGAGGGAAACCTGAAGTACAAAATCTCCAAATTTCAATTTTAATTCTTTCACTTCAATTTCAATCACAATTACCTTTTCATTTCATTTCATTTCATTCAAGATCGTTTCATTTTCTGCTTCTCAAGATCGTTTCATTTTCTGCTTCTCAAGATCGTTTCATTTTCTGCTTCTCAAGATCGTTTCATTCAAGATCGTTTCATTTTCTGCTTCTCAAGATCGTTTCATTTCAAGATCGTTTCATTCTTTCTCAAGATCGTTTCATTTTCTGCTCTTCTCAAGATCGTTTCATTTTCTGTTTCATTCTCAAGATCGTTTCATTTTCTGCTCTTCTCAAGATCGTTTCATTTTCTGTTTCATTCTCAAGATCGTTTCATTTTCTGCTTCTCAAGATCGTTTCATTTCAAGATCGTTTCATTTTCTGCTTCTCAAGATCGTTTCATTTCAATCGTTTCATTTCAAGATCGTTTCTTTCAAGATCGTTTCATTTCTCGTTTCATTCTCAAGATCGTTTCATTTTCTGCTTCTCAAGATCGTTTCATTTCTGTTTCATTTCAAGATCGTTTCATTTCAAGATCTTCTTTCAAGATCGTTTCATTTCAAGATCGTTTCATTTCAAGATCGTTTCATTTCAAGATCGTTTCATTTCAAGATCGTTTCATTTCAAGATCGTTTCATTTTCGTTTCATTCTCAAGATCGTTTCATTTTCTGCTCTTCTCAAGATCGTTTCATTTCCTGTTATTCTCAAGATCGTTTCATTTTCGTTTCATTCTCAAGATCGTTTCATTTTCTGCTTCTCAAGATCGTTTCATTTCTGTTTCATTTCAAGATCGTTTCAATTCCTGTTAAATCAAGATCGTTTCATTTCATTTCACCCTTTGCTAAACAAAATGTCAAGTCCAAGTATCTCAAATTCAGTCAAAAATGATTTCGTCTTCAATTTGTGGTTAACTTCCTCACCCAAGACACCTACTTCATCTGAAGAGAAACTTCATAAAGGTGGACTGTGCTCATGTTGTATGACTACTCATTTGCGATCTGAAACAACTCCTTGTCAAGTGATGAAGATATTGATTCATTCGATTGCCACTGAAAATGTCAAGTTTCAAGAGGAAGTAGTCACGTTACAAGCTGAGAATGTCAAACTGAAAGAACAAATGATCTACTATCGAGCTGGAAATGTGAGACTTACAAATGAGATGAAAGAACTTCAAGTTGAATTTGGAGACCTTGCAGTTTGGAATGAAATTGACAAACAAACTTTGAAGAAGAATGATGAGTTGATGTCACAAATGAAAGCTGCGATAAAAGAACTTCAAACAGAATTGAAAACTTCCAACAAGAAGCTGAATGATAGTATCTTGGAAAGCAAATCAAGAGAACTTATTTTGCAAGAAAAGATTTCAAGTTTTCAATCTCAGTCAAAAAATGAGACATCTATATTCTTATCCATGGAGAGCAAGTTTATTGATGAGATGAACAAAGTTGAGAAAGAGAGACAAGATGTTTGCAACAAAATCAAGACTCTTGAAGAGAATTGTTTGCAATATCAATCAAATGAAACATCTCTACGAAAGAGAATCTCTGAACTTGAGATGGAATTGCAAACACAATCAACATCTTGTGACACTCAAAGTGATGATGGCTCAGTTTATCATGATGCAAGTCCAATATTTCCAACTGAACTTGATGCTTCAAAGAAAGTTTGCACTGAGTCCATCCCAAAGAGCTCAAAGATCAAAGTTTCATCTCCTGCTAAACATAAAGCTTCTCAATTTACTAACTATGCCTTATTCAAGGATAGAAAGTATTCGTCGAAGCCTACTATAGATGGAACACAGACTCTCATTCCATTCTTGTCATTTGAAGACAATACCAAGTTCATCTCTCAAGCAAAAGCTCAGTTGACCAAGATCAAATGGAAACCTGTCTACAAACCAAAGTCAACTGAGTCAAAGACAATCAAATACTCACTTTGGCAACTCTATGAACTTGCACCAAAACCAATTACCGTGCAAGAAGTGAATGTCTTTGCATCTCCACTGCGTCCACAAAAACTCAACTTTTCAACAACCTCGAGTTTTCACCCACCATGGACTGCAGATTCTATTCGTCGAATCGATGACACGTACATTTGGAATGTCAAGACAAAAACCGTTGGGCCTACACAAAAATGGGTCCCAAAGGTTGTTTGTAAGTAATTCGATGAAATGGCTTATACACATGTCAGTGTATAACCCGGGCTAAAGATGTTGTTTATTGGACTACTACTTCATAATGGTTGATTCCCCAGTTTCGACTTCAAAGAGACATGATGAACATGTTGCCACACATTCATCATGAGGGGAAGAAAGAGGATAATGAAGTCGAAAAAGTTTATTTGAAAGAAGAATTTATCAGTTGAGGGGAAGAAAGATAAAAAGTTTATTTGAAAGAAGAATTTATCAGTTGAGGGGAAGAAGAAAGATAAATTGTTGACTAAAGTGATCCCCAAATTTTTCTTTGAAGATAGTTATCGCCAACGTGGTGGGTACGCCGCGGGTACACCCTATACATAAGCGTTGGCGGTACGCAAATATGATTGTTTGATCGAGGGGAAGTTTGTGATGAAAAAGATGTTTGTCCAAATGCTTCAAGAGAAAGATTCATTAATTAAGGGGAAGTGTGACAAAGTTAAGATTGTCAAGAAGAGGCTATCATGTTCAAATCTAAAGAGCCAAGATCAAGTTTCCGCAATGCTCAAACTCTGAGAAGTTCAAGACTTAAAGATACATCTTTAAGGTAAGTGTGAAGATTAAAGACATAAAGACAAGTTTGATGGAAGATCTTGAAGACAATGAGAAAGCTTCGAAGACCTTCATCAACAAATTCGTATTTATAGATGATATCGTGCATGAATTACATTTCAACACCAAGGGGAAGAATGTTAGAAATCTAAAATGGTGTTAAAATGTAATTATTTTAATAATGGAAGGAGTATTAGTGAAAGTTAGTCAAGTGTATAAATACTCCTCTCCATACCCAAAATTGTAAGCTTTTAACATAATTCCATAGTTACTTCTCTCTAATCTTATACTTTCTCTCTCTAAACTCATCTTCAACCTCCATTTCACACACAAACACACTTTTCACACACTAACCAAAATCCTCCATTAAACCTTCAAATCGAGCTTAAATTTCTACTTAACAATTGGTATCAGAGCAAAATCAGTTAATCTGAACGATCCATAGCTCGATTTGATATAAAAATTGTCCTTAAAAACATGTATGACATTAAAAAAAAAAAAAAAAAAAAAAAAAAAAAAAAAAAAAAAAAAAAAAAAAAAAAAAAAAAAAAAAAAAAAAAAAAAAAAAAAAAAAAAAAAAAAAAAAAAAAAAAAAAAAAAAAAAAAAAAAAAAAAAAAAAAAAAAAAAAAAAAAAAAAAAAAAAAAAAAAAAAAAAAAAAAAAAAAAAAAAAAAAAAAAAAAAAAAAAAAAAAAAAAAAAAAAAAAAAAAAAAAAAAAAAAAAAAAAAAAAAAAAAAAAAAAAAAAAAAAAAAAAAAAAAAAAAAAAAAAAAAAAAAAAAAAAAAAAAAAAAAAAAAAAAAAAAAAAAAAAAAAAAAAAAAAAAAAAAAAAAAAAAAAAAAAAAAAAAAAAAAAAAAAAAAAAAAAAAAAAAAAAAAAAAAAAAAAAAAAAAAAAAAAAAAAAAAAAAAAAAAAAAAAAAAAAAAAAAAAAAAAAAAAAAAAAAAAAAAAAAAAAAAAAAAAAAAAAAAAAAAAAAAAAAAAAAAAAAAAAAAAAAAAAAAAAAAAAAAAAAAAAAAAAAAAAAAAAAAAAAAAAAAAAAAAAAAAAAAAAAAAAAAAAAAAAAAAAAAAAAAAAAAAAAAAAAAAAAAAAAAAAAAAAAAAAAAAAAAAAAAAAAAAAAAAAAAAAAAAAAAAAAAAAAAAAAAAAAAAAAAAAAAAAAAAAAAAAAAAAAAAAAAAAAAAAAAAAAAAAAAAAAAAAAAAAAAAAAAAAAAAAAAAAAAAAAAAAAAAAAAAAAAAAAAAAAAAAAAAAAAAAAAAAAAAAAAAAAAAAAAAAAAAAAAAAAAAAAAAAAAAAAAAAAAAAAAAAAAAAAAAAAAAAAAAAAAAAAAAAAAAAAAAAAAAAAAAAAAAAAAAAAAAAAAAAAAAAAAAAAAAAAAAAAAAAAAAAAAAAAAAAAAAAAAAAAAAAAAAAAAAAAAAAAAAAAAAAAAAAAAAAAAAAAAAAAAAAAAAAAAAAAAAAAAAAAAAAAAAAAAAAAAAAAAAAAAAAAAAAAAAAAAAAAAAAAAAAAAAAAAAAAAAAAAAAAAAAAAAAAAAAAAAAAAAAAAAAAAAAAAAAAAAAAAAAAAAAAAAAAAAAAAAAAAAAAAAAAAAAAAAAAAAAAAAAAAAAAAAAAAAAAAAAAAAAAAAAAAAAAAAAAAAAAAAAAAAAAAAAAAAAAAAAAAAAAAAAAAAAAAAAAAAAAAAAAAAAAAAAAAAAAAAAAAAAAAAAAAAAAAAAAAAAAAAAAAAAAAAAAAAAAAAAAAAAAAAAAAAAAAAAAAAAAAAAAAAAAAAAAAAAAAAAAAAAAAAAAAAAAAAAAAAAAAAAAAAAAAAAAAAAAAAAAAAAAAAAAAAAAAAAAAAAAAAAAAAAAAAAAAAAAAAAAAAAAAAAAAAAAAAAAAAAAAAAAAAAAAAAAAAAAAAAAAAAAAAAAAAAAAAAAAAAAAAAAAAAAAAAAAAAAAAAAAAAAAAAAAAAAAAAAAAAAAAAAAAAAAAAAAAAAAAAAAAAAAAAAAAAAAAAAAAAAAAAAAAAAAAAAAAAAAAAAAAAAAAAAAAAAAAAAAAAAAAAAAAAAAAAAAAAAAAAAAAAAAAAAAAAAAAAAAAAAAAAAAAAAAAAAAAAAAAAAAAAAAAAAAAAAAAAAAAAAAAAAAAAAAAAAAAAAAAAAAAAAAAAAAAAAAAAAAAAAAAAAAAAAAAAAAAAAAAAAAAAAAAAAAAAAAAAAAAAAAAAAAAAAAAAAAAAAAAAAAAAAAAAAAAAAAAAAAAAAAAAAAAAAAAAAAAAAAAAAAAAAAAAAAAAAAAAAAAAAAAAAAAAAAAAAAAAAAAAAAAAAAAAAAAAAAAAAAAAAAAAAAAAAAAAAAAAAAAAAAAAAAAAAAAAAAAAAAAAAAAAAAAAAAAAAAAAAAAAAAAAAAAAAAAAAAAAAAAAAAAAAAAAAAAAAAAAAAAAAAAAAAAAAAAAAAAAAAAAAAAAAAAAAAAAAAAAAAAAAAAAAAAAAAAAAAAAAAAAAAAAAAAAAAAAAAAAAAAAAAAAAAAAAAAAAAAAAAAAAAAAAAAAAAAAAAAAAAAAAAAAAAAAAAAAAAAAAAAAAAAAAAAAAAAAAAAAAAAAAAAAAAAAAAAAAAAAAAAAAAAAAAAAAAAAAAAAAAAAAAAAAAAAAAAAAAAAAAAAAAAAAAAAAAAAAAAAAAAAAAAAAAAAAAAAAAAAAAAAAAAAAAAAAAAAAAAAAAAAAAAAAAAAAAAAAAAAAAAAAAAAAAAAAAAAAAAAAAAAAAAAAAAAAAAAAAAAAAAAAAAAAAAAAAAAAAAAAAAAAAAAAAAAAAAAAAAAAAAAAAAAAAAAAAAAAAAAAAAAAAAAAAAAAAAAAAAAAAAAAAAAAAAAAAAAAAAAAAAAAAAAAAAAAAAAAAAAAAAAAAAAAAAAAAAAAAAAAAAAAAAAAAAAAAAAAAAAAAAAAAAAAAAAAAAAAAAAAAAAAAAAAAAAAAAAAAAAAAAAAAAAAAAAAAAAAAAAAAAAAAAAAAAAAAAAAAAAAAAAAAAAAAAAAAAAAAAAAAAAAAAAAAAAAAAAAAAAAAAAAAAAAAAAAAAAAAAAAAAAAAAAAAAAAAAAAAAAAAAAAAAAAAAAAAAAAAAAAAAAAAAAAAAAAAAAAAAAAAAAAAAAAAAAAAAAAAAAAAAAAAAAAAAAAAAAAAAAAAAAAAAAAAAAAAAAAAAAAAAAAAAAAAAAAAAAAAAAAAAAAAAAAAAAAAAAAAAAAAAAAAAAAAAAAAAAAAAAAAAAAAAAAAAAAAAAAAAAAAAAAAAAAAAAAAAAAAAAAAAAAAAAAAAAAAAAAAAAAAAAAAAAAAAAAAAAAAAAAAAAAAAAAAAAAAAAAAAAAAAAAAAAAAAAAAAAAAAAAAAAAAAAAAAAAAAAAAAAAAAAAAAAAAAAAAAAAAAAAAAAAAAAAAAAAAAAAAAAAAAAAAAAAAAAAAAAAAAAAAAAAAAAAAAAAAAAAAAAAAAAAAAAAAAAAAAAAAAAAAAAAAAAAAAAAAAAAAAAAAAAAAAAAAAAAAAAAAAAAAAAAAAAAAAAAAAAAAAAAAAAAAAAAAAAAAAAAAAAAAAAAAAAAAAAAAAAAAAAAAAAAAAAAAAAAAAAAAAAAAAAAAAAAAAAAAAAAAAAAAAAAAAAAAAAAAAAAAAAAAAAAAAAAAAAAAAAAAAAAAAAAAAAAAAAAAAAAAAAAAAAAAAAAAAAAAAAAAAAAAAAAAAAAAAAAAAAAAAAAAAAAAAAAAAAAAAAAAAAAAAAAAAAAAAAAAAAAAAAAAAAAAAAAAAAAAAAAAAAAAAAAAAAAAAAAAAAAAAAAAAAAAAAAAAAAAAAAAAAAAAAAAAAAAAAAAAAAAAAAAAAAAAAAAAAAAAAAAAAAAAAAAAAAAAAAAAAAAGAATGTTCACTGAATTTTGTTAGGTCGAAACAAATAAGTATAATTTGTCTGGAAATAGTTGAAACTAAACACTTGTACAAGATCATATTAACTAAAGCATTCATATGAAGTTGCAAACTAAAGACTAAAGAAAAAGAATCATCTCAGTGGCGGAGCCCAGTGGAAGATTCTACAACTGATCGAAGACTAAAGCATTATCAGTATAAAGTTCTTACAACACTTTACACTGATTACGAGGAAGCTTTTTCACTTTACAAACCTTTATCCAGAAAATATTAAATTGTCTGCTTCAAGTACAAGGTTGTGTAAAGGTAGTTGATAATAAAGGTAAAATGTCATATCACACGTGACTTTTATTTACTTACTTTGTTTACACATGTTAAGGAATTAAATGCATTCCTTAAATGCTCCCAACCCCATTTGTACGACATTAATCTACATCATCATGGACTTTACCTATAAATAGAAGCATTTCACAATTTTCAAAGGACTCGAAACTTTGGCAGTGCAAGCTCGTGAAATTTACTCTAAAATATTATTTCGAGTTTGAACACTTCACAATTTTAAGTGTTTGTATCTATTTGAGTAGTTCCAAGTATTTAGATCACTTGTATTTGAAGGTTGTTAAATATTACACTTGTGTTTATCTTGGTTCGCAACCACCTTTGTATTTTATTGAACAAATTTAATTAAATACATTTAAAAATTATACATTTTGTTCCATTACTATTTACTTTATATTATATATTGTAGAGAAATTGTTACAAATCGTCCCTGTGGTTTTCTCGATTTGCATTTTCATCCCTGTGCTTTTTTTTCCATTAGGTGTCCCTGTACTTTTCATTTTCATTGTCAGTCGTCCCTGACACTAACAGCCATTAGTTTTCATCCGTTAAACCCCTCATGTGCAATGCACATGAGGGCATTTTCGTCCAGTTTGTAACCACAGGGACTATTTGTGATAAAACATCTTTGAGGGTGACCGTTGCTGCCGGAAAGACGTCACCGGAAAACTCATTTTCGAGATTTCTAACGTGATTCTTTGACTTAGAACTCGAGGTTGGTACCAAAACGCTCAGACGCGAATTCCGCACAAACCCTAGCCAAAAGAAACCCCCTCTTGGCAAGTGGTGGGTTGGTGGTGGTTCACAGCGATTCAACCCAGGGAGAAAAGGGAACCCGTTTTAGGGTTTTTAGAGAGAGATCGCGTGAGGTGGAGGTCGAAAATGGAGGCTGTCGTGGTGGGGGACGCTCATGCTGATGGCAGTTGGGGTTGCGACGGTGGTGGGAGGCGGCGGTAGTAGGTGTTGCGTGGTGGTGGGTGTATGGTTTTGTTAGTTATGGGGAGGTACAAGGTGATAGGGGTGTTTGGGGTTTGAAATGGTGAAGATGATGAAGTGGGGTGGTGGTTCTCGGCTTTCAGCGACTTTCCGGCGGTGGCAGGCGGTGACCGGCCGGTCAGGGATGGTGGCCGAAATTGTGGGGGAAGATGATGAAGTGTGTAAACCCTCAAAGATGGTTTATCACAAATAGTCCATGTGGTTACAAACTGGATGAAAATGCCCTCATTGCACATGAGGGGTTTAACGGATGAAAACTAATGCATGTTAGTGCCAGGGACGACTGACAATGAAAATGAAAAGTACAGAGACACCTAATGGAAAAAAAAAGCACAGGGATGAAAATGCGAATCGAGCAAACCACAGGGACGATTTGTGACAATTTCTCTATATTGTATTATATAGTTTTAGTCATTTAATCTTTGCATTCACTTTATTACTTGCTTGACAGAAATCTGGATCGTATCATTAAATTGGACCAGTCACGAGATCAGTAAAGCTTGTCAGTCACTATTGTTGACGTAAAGCTGTGTTCGGGGATCCATATAATTTGGGGCTTACAAATTTCTATTGTGGTAAAATCAAAACTGGTTTTAATTTGCATATAGATATATGTGTTTGTATTAATTTGTGTTATACGTACATGTACATTACTTAAGATTTAAGACTTAGATTTGTATACATGTATTGCTCTGGTTTCTTCCTCTTTTTGTATCAGTTAGTGTTTTAGGATGAGTCTAGAATTGTACCTCCAGTTTTTTTTCTAGATTTGCTTTTGTAAATGTACGCTTTAGCAACTATCGCCTCATTAATTTGCCTTTTAATAATATGTCGTTGTTCTTAAAAAAAAAGATTTTTATTGTTATGTTATCATTGTCGTTGATGATGAGGGGTCAGGGCCTTTTTCGGGAAATGTTGGATTTTAGTTTGTATATATATATGTGTGTGTGTTTGGATGTATGGATGTATGTTAATATCGACTTAAATTTGTAAATTGAAGAAAATCTAAATTGAAAAAATACATATTGTGTAATCATTGTATATTTGGATTTTTTGTGTTTTGTACTTTTGAGTGGCCAACATTTTGCTAGTCGACTTTATATGGGTTAATATGGTTTTTTTTATATAAATTTTTTTTACCGTTAAAGGTTACTTTTACCGTTGTTGTACAAGATAAAAAAATTTAAACACTTCCACCCCGAATCGATCGCGGTGTCGGTGTGGTACTCCCTTGGCATTGGACACCATAATTCACAAACCACCCGAAGAATAGAATGATATCTGGTGCTCTTATATATATTTACGAGATCCATCTTAATTCAACAGAAAGAGTCAATATAAGTCAAATGATTAAGTAAAATAACAACCATTATTATGCTACTTATCGATCAAAATTCATGAGAAGGATACATAACTAAGTTATCTACTTTAAGAGCTTTATGGACAAATTTATTCTTGTGTGCAATCATATACCGCATATATATATGCATAAAAGAATCAGATTTGATTCCTATTCGCGACTCGACATTGAAGTTACTTTAAAAACTTGGTCTCATTACCAATCAATCACATGGTCCTGTTTTAGTCAAGATACTAACTTTCTTATATGGATCCTTTTAGTTATTTTTTAATTTTACATTGCAACAAATTTTGTGTGCTAGGGTGCTTGAAACTTCATAATGAGGTACTTACTGGAATCTTTGAGCTTGATCCATGGGAACTTTCACGACACAAATTTGGCCAACCTAGCGTACGAACTTTTATTCTCTTTTTTCTTTCAACCGGCAACGAATAATGTCTAGCCATTATGGGGAAGCACCTAAGGGCCCTATTGGCAAAAGGATCATAAACATACTCGTTTGCACCAGCTAAGTTGGATAGCCCAGTCCTCCATCTCCATTTTCGGGGAAAACCTGTCGCTAGAAAGCCTACTGCAGTAAAACCCAGTTGCAGTCAAACTAGACTCGTTGACCATTGGTCAGTGTCTGCCTTCATTGCAGGATACCCCCAACCATTAATTGATAATAGTAGAGATCGAACCTTGGTCAAACTTAATGACGAAGGAGGATCTTACCGCTACACCAAATGGTAGTGCGTGCTTACGTAACGGAATCCGAATTTTAACTGGCTCATTAGAGCAAGTGAAATATACGTCAAGCTGGCTTCTTTCTAGGATTCTCATCTGATTGAATAAATGATCCTATAAAGTTGGCAACAACTTAACCTATCAAGTAAATATTTTATGAGAAAATGAAAACTAATACTCGGATCCATAAAATGAAAATCAAATTAACAATATAGATTACATATATTTTTACACTCACAAAAATTATAACTTACTATAGTATAATGTTTTTCAGCAGATGATCTTTATCCGGGAGTTATCTAACAAGTTTTTCTTATGAAACAAAATTTATTGTACTATAAAATATATATTTTGATTCTAGTAATTGAAGCTTTATGTTGTCTTTAGAGAACACATATTTGCATCAAGTGACACATGATTGAGTAACAAGTTAACAATCCTTTATAGTTTATACACATAAGACAAACTTTATGACGAATATATGAATGTGCTAAGTAAAAGTAAAAAGTTTGTTTTGAATGATATTAAAGATAATAAGCGTTGTCTTAAACTAGTGAAGTTGGAAAAACTAGAGAAGATCCTAATCCATAAATCATAACTTTGTGGATTTTTCAGTTTTTACCCGTCACAATAATTCAAACAAACTGCATTATCTTTCGTTAAGCTCCTTTTAACCAAACTAATTAGTAATATAGCCATTCACCATTTACATTTCTTTTTTTCAAATAATGATAAGGAAATTATATTAACTTTTAAAAGAATATATTTTTTTTTTGAACGATCAAATCAATTTTATATTAGAAAGGGCTAGGAAGATGCTAAAGATACAAGTAAATACAATATAAGACGGATTATAGCAGCTTAAAAACAGAAATTACACCAGTGTTGCCAATCAATGATATTTGATCATGATCTATTCGCTATCCAAAGGAAGCTTGTGGACTTGATGTAAGTCCCAACTTGATAGATGGTACTACTGAAGACACCTCTATGTCGATGGTGGAGTTACTTTGCAATATATGCACTGAACTGGAGACGACCAGTTGCAGTGTGTATATATACCAAGTTCTAGATAGATTACTTATATAAATGACAATAAGTAAAGAACAAAGCAATAATACAAATAACTTGTAAGATAACTTGATGAGACAATATGTATTTTTCAATGTGTAATTTATTTATTGATATTAAACAAATTACAAGGTCGATGCGGAACCAAGATAATACACGAATGTAAATATCCTAACAACCTATGAAATACAATTGATCTATACTCGGAATTTCTCAAGACAATCGAAACACTTAAAGTTGTGAAATGTTCCTTTTAGCGATTGAGAGAATATTGCACAAGTTCACCAAGAATATTGCAGGTTTGCAAAGTGTGAAGTTATTCGTCTTTGTGAATTAACTTTGTGAGATCGAATACTTAAATTCTTGGTTGTGCAATGACTTGTATTTATAGGCAAAGTTAACATTGGGATGTTAACTTTAGCCGTACAAATGTGGTTGGGAGCATTTAAGGAATAACATTTAATTCCTTAAAAAGCAGTGTAAAGTCGCATGTTAAAGTGACTTTACATAACCACCTTTATGTACCTTTTAATACTTAAATAATAAGATAAGGCTTATTATCCGGGTAAAGGTACATAAAGCATATAAGTCAATTCCTCGTAATCAGTGTAAAGCTTTGTAAGGGCTTTCCACTGATGGTCTCCAGTTTGTAACTGACTAGAATGCCAACTGGGCTTCGCTGCCATTGTCATTCTCTATCTTCCATTTGTTGTCTTCGACTTCAACTGGAATGCTTCTTCAACTTGGTCAGTTCTCAACTGGAGGAAGTCTTCAGTTGCGTTAACTGTACGGTGCAACTGGACTTCAATATATTTCTCGACAAATCATCTTGGTCACCAGTTTTACTGGGTCACCAGATGCAACTGGTGACTGGCCAGTTCCAGGTGAACTGGTCCTAACAAATTCCCCCTATTTGTCTAGAAATATAGTCTAAGTCTTTTCTAGTTCTTGTATCTGTACAAGTGTGAACTGGTGACTGGCCAGTTCCAGGTGAACTGGTCCTAACAAATTCCCCCTATTTGTCTAGAAATATAGTCTAAGTCTTTTCTAGTTCTTGTATCTGTACAAGTGTGAACTGGTGACTGGCCAGTTCCAGGTGAACTGGTCCTAACAAATTCCCCCTATTTGTCTAGAAATATAGTCTAAGTCTTTTCTAGTTCTTGTATCTGTACAAGTGTGAACTGGTGACTGGCCAGTTCCAGGTGAACTGGTCCTAACAAATTCCCCCTATTTGTCTAGAAATATAGTCTAAGTCTTTTCTAGTTCTTGTATCTGTACAAGTGTGAACTGGTGACTGGCCAGTTCCAGGTGAACTGGTCCTAACAAATTCCCCCTATTTGTCTAGAAATATAGTCTAAGTCTTTTCTAGTTCTTGTATCTGTACAAGTGTGAACTGGTGACTGGCCAGTTCCAGGTGAACTGGTCCTAACAAATTCCCCCTATTTGTCTAGAAATATAGTCTAAGTCTTTTCTAGTTCTTGTATCTGTACAAGTGTGAACTGGTGACTGGCCAGTTCCAGGTGAACTGGTCCTAACAAATTCCCCCTATTTGTCTAGAAATATAGTCTAAGTCTTTTCTAGTTCTTGTATCTGTACAAGTGTGAACTGGTGACTGGCCAGTTCCAGGTGAACTGGTCCTAACAAATTCCCCCTATTTGTCTAGAAATATAGTCTAAGTCTTTTCTAGCTTCAGATTCATTTGTGATTTTTATACTCCCAGCACCAGCAGCCAGTACAGCGGACTTAATGTCTTCATTGGATACCTCGCCAGTTGATTCAACGAATGTGCTAAGGTCAGCATCTCTTGCATCTCTTGTCAGTGGTCTTCTTGGTTGTGGAATCCTTCTTCTTGGTGGATTCAATACATCCTTCACAACCTTTTTAACATTTGCAATTCTCTTAAGAATCCCACTGGCCCTAATCTCTTTTGCCTTCTCCACTGAAATGTTTAAGCTCCTGGCATCGAATTCAGCTTCATCCTCATGATAGTGTCTATCCAGTTCTACATCTAGCATTTCATTCAACTGGTCAACTATCCTAGGATCATTCTTAACCCTAACATACTCATCCTTAGTGATACCCAGTAGATTGGCATCACTCATATCCAGCAACTTAATCTGAGCAAGATGTGCCCTGGCCTCAACTTGGTTTCTTTGTTTCATTTTCTTTCTTTCTTTGATGTCATTACCAAGTCTAGCCAGTTTTCTACTATCACTATCTGAAACTGGAGGTAGTATGTCAGCATTACCAGTTTCTAACATTTCACCAGTGGCCGGCTGGGCAGATGCATCACCAGCTAAACCTTTACCTTTGTCCAAACCAACATTCCCCCTATCACTCTGCTCACCAGCTTCAGTACTGGTAGCCACAACCAATTCTCTTCCAGATCCAGATGGAGTCCTTCCAGGTGCAACTGGTCGTGTAAGGACTGAACTTCTTTCCCCCTTGGCAGCATCTAGACCTGCCCTAATTGCTTCCCATTCAGAGGGGTGAGATGGCAACCGGTCAAGAGGCTGCCATGACTGCAAGTCCTTACACTCTTTGAAAATGCCACACATCATCCTGAAGGACCTCCATAAATGGTTCGTCTCCTTGGACTGGGTCAAGACATTTGCAACAACTTGGTCTTGACCAGTTTTCAATTCATTCAAGATCTTGGAGTCCTCATCCAAACCTGAGACAACCTTATCCTTAACTTCATCATCCATCTTCTTCAGATTTTCCACTTCAGTTGTCAGTTTCTCTATAGATTGAGCATGTAGAGATACCTGGGTGTTCAAACTTTCTATGCTGCCTCTCAACTGGTTGATCTCACTGGTAAGTGGGGCCAGATCAACCTGAGGAGTGGCCAGCTTGGTGATCTCAGACATCACCCTTTCAATCAAATGCTCTTCTCTAGCACCCAGCGTATCCTCTATTTTCTGACCAACCGAAGTCATCAACTGCTCTCCAAGGCCAGTTACATCTAGGCCAGGTCTTTCAATAAGTTCCTTAACCTGCCTTTCAATCTCTTTTAAGTCAACTTCTGAAGTTCTGACAGTATTTCCTAGCAAGTTGGAGATTGAACTGGAGACCTTGGAGTGAGTTAGGTCAAAGGCTTCCTTTAGAGTACCAGCTAGATTGTTGCAGCCAGTGACCAACTCATTAAGCTTTTTGAACACCAAGTCTTCATTAGATGAAAACTTGTTTATCCCCAGATCGACCACCTTAATATTTGTCAAATGATCTTTGTGGTATCTGGAGAATGACTTGGTGTTCTTGTCAAGTGTCTTCTGAATCTCCTCCACCCTGGTAAGAAGGTTTTGGAGATCGGCTTGTAGTGAGACAACTTGACTGTCCAGTGACAAAGGAGAAGGTGTCACTGGACCACTAGCAGTTACTACTGGAGCAACTGGAGGAGGCAAACTGATGGAAGTCTCCCCAGTTGTCAGGCCAGCAGTTGAAGAAATTATTGGAGTGGTGGTTGAAGAAAGGACTGGAAAATCAAATTGTTGTTCATGCTGAGAATGCTCAGGTGTGAACAACGGCGACGGTGGGGGTGGCATTTCTCGAGCAAGTGAGAATTGCCCAGTTGGTAAAGGAGCGAAATTTGTTGGTAAAGATATATCTATAGGCACATTTACTTGTGGTGGTGAAAATGAAATTGATGCGTCTGGAGGTAAGACTGGAGATGAAGGGTCTTGAGCTTGTACAGAAGCATCAAGAATCTCCAAGTCTGTTTCAGTACCTTCAGAATCCGAAGATTCTATAAGGATTTCCTCGTCATTAACACTCATGTCCAGATCCATGAATGTGACTGAGGGCTGACCAGTTACCTGGTCAGTCTCCAGATGACCTTCCCCAGTTTCCTGGATGGGTGCATCTGTTGATGGATCAGATACCGAAGTATCTTCACCAGGGATAGATGTGATGGGGGTTGCTTCAGTTATGGTTGCTCTATCCTCAACCACAACATTAGACACACTGGAGGGTCCCTCATTATTTTGAGGCCCGCCCAGTTGCCTTTCTGACTCACCTACAAGAGGTGCATCAGTTGAAGCGAATGCCAGTTGCATTCGTTCAGGAATTTCAACCTCACCAGCTTCAGATACCAGTGAGTCTAGATTCCTTAGCATGTCTGGAGCAGTGTACGGAGAATCTGTACTATTATATGCTTCCCTGCCCAGAATTTGCTTAAAACAAAGTGAGAGGAACCTTGAAAAGGGAATACAAACACCCCTTGTGCCCTTCAGTTTTTGAACTAGGCTTCTATACAGAATATCTGCAAAGTCCACTCTCAATCCGTTCCACAAGCAGTAAGCCATTTCTGCTTGCGAGGAGTTAATCTGGTCAAGTCCACCAGAACTCCCACCCATGCTCTCCACCAGGTGGATGAAAAAGTACCTCCATGAAGGTGTAAGGCCCTTCATGGTCATCGCACCTTTTGTCTTCAACACCCCATTCTCCAAACACTCCCTGTGTCCCATTTCAAGAAGTACTTGGCGAAAGTTTATATTTGGGGGCAAGACGACTGGAGATTCACCCTCTCTCCAGTAATTGAGGCGTAAGGCATCCCTCAATATATCAGCTGACAAGGTACACTGGATTGTTCCATCCTTTAATGTGAAACTGATGGAGGAACAATCGGAAGAAAGAACGGCAGTGTACCAAAACTCACATAAGTAGTTGTGAAACAACTTACGTGGGTTTAGAGAGAATGAGGGTCCTATTGGAGAATTCTTCAAAAACTTTTGAATTCTACCAATAAGGGTATCGGACCCTTGAGATCCTCGTAGGCTGGCCATAGGATTATTTGGATTTAGTTTTATGACCGAAGCACTACTAGGGGCACCAGGTGCCTGTGTGACATCTGGTGAGGGATTGTATGGAACAGTCAAGAGATTTACATCTCTTGAACGAGATGATCTAGGAGCCATAGAAGAATGAAAATGAAATTTGGGATTTAGGGTTCTTGATTTATGAAGCAAAGAGAAGAATGAAGCGATTTTGATGATTGGAAGTAAATGAAAGAATGTAAGAGAAGGAAGTAAATGAGTTCGGAGTAAATAAGGGTATTTATAAGGATTCAAGATCCCAATGAAACACCAAAATTATATTTTAATAAACAAAATCCCTTTTTGAAGATATTTTCACAAAAGTTGGTTTGAATTTTGAAATAAAATAATAATTTGCCATGTAAACATTAAATGCTTCCATGTCAGCATTAAATGCTACGACGGCTTATCTTACCCACGCGCCCACTCACTTTTTGTTTTCCCAATACAAACAGTTGTCAAGTACTAAAATGGTTTCAAACACGTCAGATCATGATATCAAGTGGTTTAAAACACTCGAGTATCATCACGTGTCACACATATTGACCAAGTATTTGTAACGTTATAAAAATAAGACAAGACTGAACCTGGTAACTGGAGGATCAGTCCAGTACCAGTTTCCAACTGAAGAGTTCTCCAGTTGCATTTTCAAACAAAAACGAATTTTAGTCAGAAAATTATTTTGAGTCTTTCCCCCTAAAATGATGATCCAGAAATCAATTAGTGCCAAGATAGTATCACAAAGGCGTTCGATAGCCTGGCGAGCAAAGATTATCTGGACCTCCTCAACTGGAGAACTTCATCAGTGTCACTGACGCGTTCAATAACAAAGAAAGCTCCAGTTAAGGGTTTAACATTCCCAGTTCGCTGATGAGATGTTTAAAGGTTTTCTCATCGAGAGGTTTAGTAAAAACATCAGCTAACTGTTTGTCAGTGGGGATGAAATGAATTTCAATATCTCCTTTCATAACATGATCTCGAATGAAATGATACCTGATGTCAATATGTTTTGTTTTGGAGTGCATCACTGGGTTGTGAGATATAGCAATTGCACTGGTGTTGTCACAAAAGATTGGGGTCTTAGTAAACTTTTGACCATAATCTAGTAACTGGTTCTTGATCCAGAGAATCTGGGCACAGCAACTGGCCGCAGAAATGTACTCTGCCTCAGCAGTGGACATAGAGACTGAAGTCTGCTTCTTGCTGGTCCAACTTACCAGTTTTCCTCCAAGGAAATGACAACCACCAGTTGTTGATTTTCTATCTATCTTACAACCTGCATGATCAGAATCTGAATAACCCATTAGATCTAATCCTGAGCCTTTGGGGTACCAAAGACCAAGATTAGGACACCCTTTCAGGTATCTAAAGATACGCTTTACAGCGTGCAAGTGTGATTCTTTAGGGTTAGCCTGAAACCTGGCACATAAACATGTTGCAAACATTATATCTGGTCGACTGGCAGTTAAGTACATCAGTGAACCAACCATACCTCTATAGTCAGTTATGTTAACTGGTTTGCCAGTTGGGTCAGAGTCCAAATTCAATGGTGCTGCAATAGGTGTGTTTTTTTGATGGGATTGAATCATATTTGTATTTTCTTAACAAATCTCTGACATATTTTCCTTGGTTTATGAAAATTCCATTTTCAGTTTGCTTAATCTGAAGACCTAAGAAAAATGTTAATTCACCCATTAAACTCATCTCATACTCAGATGACATGATTTTAGAAAACTTTTTACACATTGCATCATCAGTTGAACCAAAAATAATGTCATCAACATAAATTTGTACCAATAAGATATTACCTCTTTCTTTCAAGATAAACAAGGTATTATCTATTGCACCTCTTTGAAAGCCATTTTTAAGAAGATGTTTAGTTAAAGTATCATACCAGGCTCTTGGGGCTTGTCTTAGACCATACAATGCTTTGTTCAGTCTATAAACCCAATGAGGATGCTTCTCATCGATGAAACCTGGAGTCTGCTTAACATAAACTTCTTCTTCCAATGTTCCATTAAGGAACGCACTTTTGACATCCATCTGGAAGACCTTGAACTGCAGATGGGCTGCATAAGCCAAAAATATTCTTATGGCTTCAAGTCTTGCAACTGGAGCAAAAGTTTCATCAAAGTCAACGCCCTCTGCTTGACAATAACCCTGGGCAACTAGTCTGGCCTTGTTTCTTACAACATGGCCATCTTCATCCATTTTGTTTCGGTAGACCCATCTGGTACCAATAGGTTCTTTCTTTAACCCTGGTGGACAAGGAACAAGTTCCCAAACATTGTTCCTTTCAAACTGGAGGAGCTCTTCTTGCATAGCTTCCACCCAGCTTGGGTCTGCCATAGCCTCGTCAATCTTCTTTGGTTCAATTAAAGATAAGAAGGTGACGTTTAAGCATTGCTCACTGGTGGCTCTTCTAGTCTGAACCCCACTAGTTGGATCACCCACAATCTGTTCAATTGGGTGGGCTTTAGTCCATCTAGTGTATTGACTAGGCTGGTGTACTACAATATCAGTGCAAGTCACCTGGAGATCTTCTTCAGTTGCAGCAGCATCTGGAGAAGGATCAGTCCAAACAACTTCTACATCCTCATCAGAGTCAATGAGGTCTCGATTAGCATCATGAAATTCCTCATTTGAAGGCATTTCATGAAGAACTGGAGAGGTAGGTGTTTGAACTGGTGCTGATATTGGAATGGCACGTACATCAGATCCAATTACCAATTCTTGTGGTAAGTTGAAGTTGATAGAAGGATAAAATGATGTGTCACTGGAGGTGTTCTTCTTCTTAACTGGTTCCAGTTTGTTGTAACTGGAAGCATCTTCTGGTGAAACAACTGACCGATGAACTTGGTCAGTTTCACCAAAATTGATTGGAATGACTGGAGAAATATCAAGGCTTGGTCTCTTGTTGATTGCTTCAGTTGATTCATCGAATGTGACATGAATTGTCTCATGCACCTTTTGGAGTCTATAATTATAAACTCTAAAGGCCTTTCGAATATCTGAATATCCTAAAAATACCCCTTCATCAGCTTTTGCATCAAACTTCCCAAGCTGACTGGAATCGTTTAGTATATAAACTGGACAACCAAATACATGGAAGTATCCAATATTTGGTTTACGATTCCTGAGTACTTCGTAGGCAGTCTTCTTATGTCTCTTGATGTAGACTGACCGGTTTTGGGTGTGACAAGCAGTTGCAACTGCCTCAGCCCAAAAACTGGTGGGAAGACCAGATTCAGATAGCATACTTCTGGCGGCTTCTATCAGTGTACGATTCTTTCTTTCAAGATAAACAAGGTATTATCTATTGCACCTCTTTGAAAGCCATTTTTAAGAAGATGTTTAGTTAAAGTATCATACCAGGCTCTTGGGGCTTGTCTTAGACCATACAATGCTTTGTTCAGTCTATAAACCCAATGAGGATGCTTCTCATCGATGAAACCTGGAGTCTGCTTAACATAAACTTCTTCTTCCAATGTTCCATTAAGGAACGCACTTTTGACATCCATCTGGAAGACCTTGAACTGCAGATGGGCTGCATAAGCCAAAAACTGGTGGGAAGACCAGATTCAGATAGCATACTTCTGGCGGCTTCTATCAGTGTACGATTCTTTCTTTCAACAACTCCATTTTGCTCTGGAGAGTGAACTGATGAGAAGTTTTGAGAGATGCCAGTGTCATTGCAAAATGTTTCAAGTACTTTGTTTTGGAATTCAGTACCATTATCACTTCGCAACTGACAAACTTTTCGAGTATACTTGAGCTCAATTCGTTTGATAAGAGAGATGATTTCAGCAGGAGCATCACTTTTGGATCTGATGAATACCACCCAGCAATATCTGGTGAATTCATCAACCACAACTAGAGTGTACTTCTTTCCAGCTCTAGTTTGAACATTCACTGGACCAAAAAGATCCATATGGAGCATGTGAAGAGGTTCAGTGATGCTAAAATTTTGCCTAGTTTTAAAACTGGCTCTCTTCTGCTTACCCATCTCACACCCTGGACATGGCTTTTCCTTATTGAAGGAAATTTGAGGTATCCCATCAACCAGTTGTTTGCGAGACAACTTGTTAATGTTCTTAAAATTAAGATGGGATAATCTTTTATGCCATAGCCAGTTGGTGTCCTCATCAGCTTTGGTATAGAAACATTGCTCTTTTGGAGCTGGTTCCATATCCATGATGTACACATTTCCTTTTCTTGGTGCAATCATCACCACTTTCCAATCCTTGTTAAATATGGTGCCTTGTGCAATATCGAACAATACTCTGAAGCCATCATCGCAAAGTTGGCTGACACTGATCAGGTTGTATTTCAAACCATTCACAAATGCAACTCTTTTGAATTCGACTTGTCCATTATTGAGCACACCATATCCTTCAGTCTTTCCAGATTGATCGTTACCAAACGTCACTGTCGGTCCATCTTGGACAGTGAACTCTTCCAGTAGGGGCTTACATCCGGTCATAGTCCGGCCAGCAGCGCTGTCCAGATACCAGATATTCTTCTTTCGATCGCTCTACACACACACAAAAATCATTAGTTCTTTTTGTGAACCCATCTTTTCTTGATGGGTCCACTGGACTTCTCTACAGAAGCCACAGTTGATTGTTGAGGTGTTGAACTGGAGGCTGCATCTGGAGCATTATCACCAGCTCCAGGTGCAGGAGTAAAAACAATTGGTATTTGATACTTACTCCCTTTAATTTTACCAGATTTTGTTCCAGAAGGAACATTCTTTTGTTTAGGTATTGAAGGGAGTGGTTTAATATTTTGTTTGAAAACTGGAGGTAATAAACCTCCTTCCAGATTGTTAATCCGGGCAGTACAACTCTGAACCTGCCGAGACAAAAGTTGGAGTTGTCTTTCCAGATTAACCAAAATATTATTTTCTTCAGGCAGTTGAACCTTGGACCTTGGTTCAACTGGTGCTTTAGTCTGTCGGGTCTTGGGCACCTTAGACTTTTGAGGTAAAGGCTTGTTACCAGTGGCCTTTTTGACTGGAGCTTTAGCCTGTTCGGCTCCAGTTTTAACCTCAAAGGGGGTGGTCTCAAAGGTTTCAGTTTCAACAGCTTCAGGTTGATCATAAGGTGTTTCAACCTTGAGAGCTGGAGGCAATGCATGAAGATCTGGTATGAGAGCTGCCATCTCCAGATCTCCAGATTTCCATGCATTCTTCTGGGCATCTATAGTTCTTGAAAATGCATCATAGTTTTTGCCAGATGCTTTTACCCATGACTTGATAATCTTTTGTTCTTTTTCAAGATCAGAAAATAGTTTTTGATTATCAAGTTCTAAAGCCTCAATCTTTAAAACTGACTCCTTGAGAGCCAACTGGACACTTTGCAAATCATTTAGTTGTGGTTTAACATTGTTCAGTTCAATTAGGATAGTGTCAAGATATCTTTCACTATCAGCTCTTACAGTTTCCACAAATGCCAAATCACCACTTAATGATTCAGCCAGGTCCAGTTTTAGTTCAGGGTCAACCTGGTTATCATAGTCACATACCTTCTTCAGTATGATGTCCACCCATCTTCCAGAGATGACATCTTCTTTCACCACGTGTTGCTGTTGTTGATCTTCCAAGGCCATGAAGCACATGTCCCTCTCCTCTTCTTCATCATCAGATGAGTCATCAGAGTACTCCCATTTTTCCTCAGTTTGTGCCATTAAGCACTGATCCTTTTTCTTTTCCATGGACAGGAGGGCAATCTGGGCCTTAAGCTTCTTGTATTTAGCTTTGTAGCTATCATCAGGCCGATTGAAATTAGGGACAGAGGGGCCAGTTTGGTTGTTCAACTGACTAGATCTGCATTCCTTCATAAAATGACCTTTCTTGCCACACTTATAGCATGTAAGATTGGTCTTATCCAGAGAGCTGGAGCTGGAAGCATTGTTGGGGCCATTAAATCTTTTGGATTTATGCTTAAACCTATTAAAGGTTTTAGCAATCATGGCGACCAGATCATCATCGTCAGTTTCATTACAACCATCACTGTTTTCAGTGGTCAGTCCAGAGTTTAAGAAACTGTTCAACATCTCCTTCATCGAGTGTACCTGGACACTCTCAGCAGACATTAAAGCAGCACAAGGTCGCTCAGTTACACTAGCAACCTTGGGACTCTGGGCATGGTTCATGGCATCTTGCTCAGCCACAAGTCTTGCAGCATTATTATCTTCAGTGAATCTGAAGGCTCCATAGAGCGATGCAAGAGTATGAGTGTGCAAGGTTTTACCTTGTCTTAAGACAAGAACCATGTTTTCCCATTTGGAAGGAAGAATATCACAAAACTTCTCAAGAAGAATATCCTTATCCTTCTCTACACCCAATCCTCTCAACTGATTGATGAGGCTAGAAAATCTGGTGTATGTACCAGTTAGACTTTCATTGGGCAAGGCAAAGAAGGATTCATACTTCTTGTTCAAAGCAACTTTTCTGGTGACAATAGTGTCATCACCTCCTTCAAATTGAATCACTAATTCATCCCACATAGACTTGGCACTGGGAAACAACACAAATGTTGGAATTAGGTCTTCAGGGACAGCCCCAAGGATCATGTTTTTCAGTCTGGTGTCCAAGTCCACCAGTCTGCGATCCTCATCAGACCAATGGTCTTCTGGCTTTTCCCTTGAACCTCTTCTTCCAGTAGGATCAAGAAGAGGACTGACCCCAAGGGACATGGGTATATATGGTCCATCCTTAAGAATTTTCAACATATACCTTTCAATCCCACCAAAATGCAAAAGCATTCTAGCCTTCCATGTACCGAATGTCTCACTGTTTCCATCAAATTTTGGAACAGGAGTGTTAGAGTAGTGTACATGGACATGGTTTGGGGCAGTAGGAGGAGGAGGGTTGGTGTTAACATTTTGAAAAGGTTGTGCATTAGTATTCGAGGGGTTTTCACCTGAACCAGAACCATCTCCACCTTCAGTAGTGTTCATCTTAGCAGATCTAGGCAAGTTTATTAGCCTTCTGCTCTGATACCACTTGTAAGTCCCAACTTGATAAATGGTACTACTGAAGACACCTCTATGTCGATGGTGGAGTTACTTTGCAATATATGCACTGAACTGGAGACGACCAGTTGCAGTGTGTATATATACCAAGTTCTAGATAGATTACTTATATAAATGACAATAAGTAAAGAACAATGCAATAATACAAATAACTTGTAAGATAACTTGATGAGACAATATGTATTTTTCAATGTGTAATTTATTTATTGATATTAAACAAATTACAAGGTCGATGCGGAACCAAGATAATACACGAATGTAAATATCCTAACAACCTATGAAATACAATTGATCTATACTCGGAATTTCTCAAGACAATCGAAACACTTAAAGTTGTGAAATGTTCCTTTTAGCGATTGAGAGAATATTGCACAAGTTCACCAAGAATATTGCAGGTTTGCAAAGTGTGAAGTTATTCGTCTTTGTGAATTAACTTTGTGAGATCGAATACTTAAATTCTTGGTTGTGCAATGACTTGTATTTATAGGCAAAGTTAACATTGGGATGTTAACTTTAGCCGTACAAATGTGGTTGGGAGCATTTAAGGAATAACATTTAATTCCTTAAAAAGCAGTGTAAAGTCGCATGTTAAAGTGACTTTACATAACCACCTTTATGTACCTTTTAATACTTAAATAATAAGATAAGGCTTATTATCCGGGTAAAGGTACATAAAGCATATAAGTCAATTCCTCGTAATCAGTGTAAAGCTTTGTAAGGGCTTTCCACTGATGGTCTCCAGTTTGTAACTGACTAGAATGCCAACTGGGCTTCGCTGCCATTGTCATTCTCTATCTTCCATTTGTTGTCTTCGACTTCAACTGGAATGCTTCTTCAACTTGGTCAGTTCTCAACTGGAGGAAGTCTTCAGTTGCGTTAACTGTACGGTGCAACTGGACTTCAATATATTTCTCGACAAATCATCTTGGTCACCAGTTTTACTGGGTCACCAGATGCAACTGGTGACTGGCCAGTGTGAACTGGTGACTGGCCAGTTCCAGGTGAACTGGTCCTAACACTTGAGTTCTTTGATGGCAAAGCGGAGACATGGGGGTTTGTTGGAGAAAATATGCTCATTGCGTGTCTTCCAAATGGTCCAACAGAAAGCTAATATGGCTAGCTGGAGAGCCTTACTTTTCGCCGGGTGAATGGCTGGATCCTTATGGAGATTGAGCAGTTCACGGATCGAGGATGGTTTGATCAGTGGTGTTTTGGTCCATGTGAGCAGGTAGCTCCAGATAGAGCTCGAAAAGGAGCAATGTAAAAATAAGTGCTCGGAGGATTCTTAAAAAATGTTGCACAATGAGGAGTTCGTTGTAGCTAATGGGATGTTCCTTAGTGCAAGAAGGTCAGCAGTTGGTAGCCGGCTCATCTCTAAACGCCATCCAAATATATTCACTTTGTTGGGGGCCAGGGTGTTCCAAGAGAAGGCCCAATGTTTTGGTCCATATGAGGCAGCCTGTATGCGGGTTTTCATGGATTTGGTGGTAAAAACACCAGTAGAGTCTTGATTCCAAACCAAAGAGTTGTTTGATTCAGAAAGTGACAGGTTATAGATCATTGAAAGCATTGCCTGGTATTGATGAAGTTCTGTGACAGTCGATGGGGGAGTTATCCACTTCCACTCCCAGTTTGAGTAAATTCCATTGCCGGTGTATCGTTCCTTGATGAGGCATCCTTTATGCTTCTCTAACTTGAAGAGGTCGGGGAATGTAATTCACAAAGGCTCGTTGCCTGTCCATAGATCGATCCAGAATCGGATTGAGGAGCAGTCTTGAATTTTACCTGTGAACATACTAAGCAAAGAGATGTCAAAGTTGCTAAGTATTGAGTCAAGTTTTGCAATATTGGCCCACACTCCGGATAAAGCAGATTTGAGTGGAATGGGGTTGCAATTTCGGGGAGAGAGGTGGATGGCAGTAATCGAGCGGCCCCAAAGGCTACGAAGACGCCACCACCATTTAGATAAAAGTGAAAGGTTTTTGGTTTTGAGACAACCCAACCCAAGCTCGCCCGAGTCCATAGGAGCAATAACACGATCCCAACAAACCCAAGGGATTTTTTTGGTAGTACCCGTGTAACCCCAGAAGAACGACCTGCGAATTGACTCGAGCTTTGAGAGGATGCATTCCGGCGCCATGTACAACGAGAAATAATGCGTGGGGAGACTGTCAAGCACAGAATGGATTAAAGTAATTCTTCCAGCCAGGGAGAGGGATGAGGCTTTCCACTTGGATAAACGGTTTTCAAAAGTTTCAATTACCGGCGTCCAATTTCTAATTCGGTTCATATTGGCACCAACGGGGAGGCCAAGATAGGTTATTGGTAGTTGACCCATCTTGCAATTGAGGATCCTGGTTGAGGTGTTCATGGCGTTAGGATTCAAGTTGATGCCGTAAAAAAGGGATTTGTGAAGATTGATTTTTAATCCGGAGGCTAAGTAGAAGCACCGCATGATTCGTGCGATGTTCTCAAGATGAGTTTGGGACCACCGGCCAATTATCATTGCATCATCGGCATAGAGTAAATGGTTGATAGACGGGCCGAAATTGGGAAGTTGTATCCTGGCAATGAGGCCCACAGTAGCAGCTTGCTGGACGACATTAGAAAACGCTTCCATTGCGATGATGAAAAGGAATGGCGAGAGAGGATCTCCTTGGGGAACTCCTTTTTCACTGTTGAACTCGGATGTGGGGCTTCCATTGATGAGGATTGAAGAGCGGGTAGAGGATAGAATGCCTTTAATCCATTTTAGCCAGCGCATAGGGAAGTTCATTTGCTACATTATTGAGATGAGGAAGTCCCAGTTAACAGTATCAAAAGCCTTCTCAAAGTCTATCTTGAAACAAAAAGCCTCTCGTTTGTTTTTCTTCAGCCAACCGATAATTTCATTAAGTATGAGGGGCCCATCCAGGATATTACGGTTGGAGAGATAGGCCGATTGGGTTGGCGAGATGACTTTATCGATTCTTGAAACAAAAAGCCTCTCGTTTGTTTTTCTTCAGCCAACCGATAATTTCATTAAGTATGAGGGGCCCATCCAGGATATTACGGTTGGAGAGATAGGCCGATTGGGTTGGCGAGATGACTTTATCGATTACAGCCTTGAGACGATACGCCAGAATCTTTGAAATAACCTTTTTGATGCATCCTAGCTACTAGAGTGATGGGCCTGAAATCAGCAAGGGTTTTGATGGAGCTAGTTTTAGGTATGAGTGTAATGTGTGATAAACTGCATCCATGACTAATAAAGCCCGTTCTGTGAAAGTCCAGTAGGATGTTAAGAAAATCCATCTTCAAATAATCCCAGTAACGTTTTATGAAACCGAGATTGAATCCGTCTGGGCCGGGGGCTTTATCACTATCACAATCCCATACTGCCCTAGTAATTTTGTTCAGGGTGAAGGGAGAGATAAGCATGTTTGAGTCTTCCTGGGATAGTGTTTTAAGACAAGAACATATGATCTTGGGTCTCACCTTCATTGTTTCTGTAAATTTGCTCTTAAAGAATTGAAGGGCCTCTTCACGGATTGAAGGTGGATCTGTGTGCCATGTGCCATTAATTTCAAGTCCACTTCTTCTATTCTTGGCAATTCGATTGTTGATGTACCCATGAAAAAAGGTCGAGTTATCATCACCATCTTTGATCCACTTTGCTCGAGATTTCTGCATAAGGTCCATGTGTTTAGACTTGTCTAGGTCCTGGAGTTTTCCTTTTGTTTCAGTCCACATGGCAAGTTCATCCTCGGTAAAATCCCGATCCTCAATGACATCATCAAAGGACTCAAGTTGGGCTATTAAGTCGTGTCTTTCCTGATTTTGTTGGTTGTTGAAATGGTGAATCCATTTTTTGATTTCTGATTTTAGGCTTTTTAGTTTGAAGTGGAGAATTTGGTCAGGGCGTACAGATGCGATGCATGTGTTTAGGTGGTTGATGACAAGGTCATCAAAACCTGGTTTGAGAAACCAAGAATTGAAAACCCTGAAAGGAGGGGGCCCAAAATCGGTGACGGTGGTGTTTAGAATTAGTGGGCGGTGATCGGAAAGGGAGCGGGGAAGAACAGTGGTTGATGAAATCATGAGACACAAGTATTCTATCAAGCTTACTTTTTTTGATCCCATTATCCGATACATAAGTAAAAAACTTACCATGCATCGTATATTCTTGAAGCCCGTTTTGGTGGATGAAATTGTTGAAAGCGGTTGCCACGGAATCATTGAATTGTGATATGAGAAAGGTGATTTCGGCATTGAAGTCACCCAAAATAATCCATAGGCCTTGGGTTGAGGATATGAGAAAGGTGATTTCGGCATTGAAGTCACCCAAAATAATCCATAGGCCTTGGGTTGAGGATATGAGAAAGGTGATTTCGGCATTGAAGTCACCCAAAATAATCCATAGGCCTTGGGTTGAGGATATGAGAAAGGTGATTTCGGCATTGAAGTCACCCAAAATAATCCATAGGCCTTGGGTTGAGGATATGAGAAAGGTGATTTCGGCATTGAAGTCACCCAAAATAATCCATAGGCCTTGGGTTGAGGATATGAGAAAGGTGATTTCGTCCCAAAGTTGCCCTTTAGCTCTAGGATCATGAGGTGCATAGATATTGAGAATGTTGCATCGGGTTGTTATACCATTAATGTAACAGTAGAGAGGAGATAGTATGTTGATTTCACAGCATTTGTATGAGTAAAAAAGGAGGGATCCCATATGTTTAAGAGTCCTCCAGATCGACCTTCGTTACCAGAGGACGTAACCAAGGGTTTGGTTAAAAGGAGTTGTTTGGGGAGAGTTTAGATCCATTTGCATGGAAGGAGGAGGGGAGTGCATTGGGGAAAGTTGTCGTGGTCTTTTCCTGGAGAGACTTGGAGTTGGGTTTAATTGATTTGGGTTGATAGACGGAGGTGGGTTTGTCAGGGGATGTGGGATTTAATATTGTCTTGAATATTATCTTTTTTGGATGATGGAAAAGGTTGGGAAAAGATTGTATTTATTGCACCTTTTGGAGTTCCGAGACAAGACTAATCACCAGGGGAATGTGGGGGGACGCCGACCTGATTTGAAAAAATTCCGGCAGCTTTGCTACTCGTGCTTTCTTCTTCCGCCATTGTTTCAAAAAAAGGGGGAAGCCAATCCGTGGTGTCCTCTGTTACTTTCATGATAAAGGTTTTGGAACGCCATTTCAGTGTAACCAGGTGGTCAATTTTTTGATTCGAGTTAATGAGGATGGTCATTTTATGGGAGGACAGGTTACCATCATTGTAAGTGACAGTGGACGGTTCAAGGGTGTGACCCAGGGTTGATGCGATTTTGTCGAAAACTTTTGAATCCCATAAAAAAGGGGGACTCCAGTAATTTTGATTGTGACAATCCTTCCATGATCCTTGTCTTTACCATTCCAAATGTTGTAGCTTGAAAACCATTTTTTGAGAAAGTCTGCCTTCGACACCATAAAATCTTTTGCTAAGGAGGAAGCGTTAAAAGATGGAAAGGCCACCAACCAACATACATGATGTTGATGCTGGTGTTAACCGGGGTATCATGGAGGATAGATTTAAGCTGTTGGAGTGTGGCAAATTCTTTGACTGTTGCAATTATCGATCTTTGCTTCCAAGCGGATGGCGTTATAGGCTCTTCTGGTGGCAAGTGAATGGTGGCTGTTTGTGGTTTTGAGTTGTTCAGTAGGATGTCCCGGTGGTTGCTCCGGGTGGCGGCGATTAAAAGTTTGATCATGGGTTGTGTTACTGTATTGATGATGGTGATGGGTGTGGTTTTGTTTTGGGTGTGGAGGTTTTGGTTTGGATATGGGCGTTTAGGATGGTCGGCTTGGAGAGGGTTGCCAGATTTGTCGTTTTTTGCTGGGTAGACACTAAGAACGAGACCATCATGTTTGGTGTTTTGAAGGGATGAGAGGAAAATATCAGGGTGTTGTATGTTTTTGAATCTGATAAAACCAAAATGATTGTTGTATTTATCTTTTTTCTTGGCTACATAAGCATCAGTGAGGTTGCCATGGTGATGGAATTGTTGTTTAAGGTTGGAGCTGGTAAAAGATGGGGGTATGTTGTAGACAAAATAGGAGATGATGTTTTGGGAGGTGGGTTTTTTCCTGTGCTTGACATGAATCCATTCCTGATTATTTCTCATTGAAGAATCCGGTCGTCGGAAGTTGCAGGGAGGGGGAGGGTTTACACTCACACACTAATTACACTTGAATTGTAATGAAAGAATATTAATGTCCGTTAGACATGAATAAACTAGCTCATTTGTTGTAATTACTATTATTATTAGTATTGTTTTTGAACGTCAATATCTATTAAATACATGACTGCACACTAGCTACTTAGCTAGCAAGATAATAAACGCCAAAAAGTCCAATTAGAAGTCTAGAAATAAAACAATACTACACATCCTAGACTCTCGAGAACATTTAACTTTGAAGACCTGCAAAAATGATACAAAAAAAAACAACCAAACCAACAGATGTCGAGATACCGGTTTTCACTTTAGTATTTTTGATACAGTATCAAACAAGCTATGAGGATAACGTTACAAGAAGGAGAGAAAAGCATTTTGTTAACCACAATCGTATCACAAAATACAACTGTTTTTATATATACTATAAGAATAAGACACGATAAAATAAAAAAGAAGATTGTCCCTGTGTTTCACCGATAAGATAACTTCCTCGTTCCGGAACTTCCATATCTCCACCAACCACGAAACACAACCGCATTGCATAATGCCTTTCTTTAATGTTGAAACTCTCATATCGTCAATAATCTACACCAAGTCAGTTGGCCCATGAATAAATTTAACCATTTCTCACGGATGACCATATACCTGGCACGCGACCGAGCATAAGAAAACATGACTAGAAGATTGTGGAATAGTAGATCCAGTAAAATCTACATATAGTATGAACTATTCTTCAATTTATCACATTTTAATTGCTCTTGTTACATAGTTTATACTCTTCGATATCAATACATGTATACTAGTTTATAAGTAGCAAAAAAAGTACTATAATACTATAACTAATTTTAGTTGACTATATTAACTCAACCTTCAATAACTTTTGAAATGCCAATTTGCATTCAAATGAAATGTTCCTAGTATCATGCATGCAATGCATCTTATATGACCTGTAATTGTGTATGATTTCTATTCTAAATAATAACGGTCATGATTTTTCATCCAAATAATGATTTATCTTTTTAAAAATTCTTTTTAATAATTCTGTTAACAATATAGTCAAAAGATAAGATTAGAAAATACAGTTAATATATAGATTCCGCGACTATTAGCATCTATCATTTTATAGAAGGTATATCATTAATCAATTTGGTTAATAAATTACACTTGTTGTTATGACATTCGGAGATTATTACCTGGATTCTGTAGTAGGTATATCATTAATCAACTTTTAACTTCTGTAATTATAACAGCATGATATACATCGGAGTGCAACACCAAGGCGAACGATATTGTTAGACTTATTGTAGCGAACGACCCCAACTGTTAAGGTTAATTAAGGCCAATAAAAATTCTTTTGTGTGAGAAAGTGTTGGGCCAATTAATGATAGAAGTTGGGGTACCAATTAAAAAAGATGGTGAGAAAATGTATTGGGCCTTGTTTCTTATGTTTTTCTTTGAAAGAAATAAATGTTTAATTAAAAGTAATAATTTTTCACCTCTAATTTGTTTATTAACTAGTATTTAACCCCGGCGTTGCTCGGGAGACAAAACTGTACGTAAAACGTACAGAAGGTACTACACGAACGTTAGAAACTGAAAAACTATTTACAAATGATGGTCATATAGTTGTAGCGGAAACACTACACGATTCTCTGTCCGTTGGTCGGTGATTACCCGGCTGTTAAAACTGTTTAAAAGAAAAACAGTTAGTATTGAAAAAGAAATATAAAAAATATTGCAGCTTTTTAAACACATAAAAAAGGTTAAAAACTGACTATTTTGTTATAGCAGAAACAGTTCTGTGGTGGTTACATGACTATTGATCGGTGTAAAAAATATAATTCTTTTTTATCAACGTAAGTAATTCAAAAAGTTAGAAAACCTGGGGTGCAAAGCACAAATAGAAAGGAACAAAATTTAGTAGCAAAAAGATAAATTCTATAACTTGTGGTGAAAGTTAATGCTAAGAAATTGGGGGGTTCAAACCATAATTTATAAAATGGGAAATTAGCCAATAGGTTGGTGACCCATTGATAAGTTCTTAGACATTGGGAAAATCCATCAAGGTTGGAATCCCGTTTTCTACATTTGCAGGAGTGGATTTTTAGGGGGGTTTTCGAAAGTCTTGTGTTTTATACCAGACATGTGTGGTTCGAGCTCCGCATACTGCCCAATTGAATGTCACCGTGGTGTCTCGAAATCATAAAGTTAGTGGTAAAGTGAGAAACTAAGAAAATTGAGGGGTTGAAAACAAAAAAAATAAAAAGTGAAAAACTTATGGGGCTAAAATAAAAAATCAAAAAGTTTGAGGTAAATTTAAAAAAGAAGAAAGTTTACTATTCCTAAGGATGTTTATAAATGTATATATATATTAATACATAAATAAATAAATAAAACCCCTTTAATCATTGAAAAAGTTTAAACCGCTAGGTGATTTTTACTATGGATTTCTGATATTCAGATCAATAGATAATGTCATCATATAATTTTGAAGAAAATCAATAAAAAGGTAACCTTTTTACACAAATTTCTTATTAAAGAAACCTATTTAGTTTTCATCTATTTAAAGAATCCCATTTTTAAGAATTCCGCAATAAAGAGAACATCGTTAGTTTTTAAAGCCAATTATCCGTTAAATGCCACGTCATCACTGCCACGTCTTCCAATTTGCTTATGTGGCATTTGACTTTGACTGAATATGCATAAAGGGAACGTCTTGTTTACGCCATTCCCACTGTTACAGCTTGTCCTGACTCAAGTTCTCGAAGAAGCCGGTTACAAGAAAGATTCTTTATTAGTTCAATCTGACTTCATGAAGGTAATGTGAAGTCAGCTGTAACTGACTGCAGATTTTAACTTCGTTCAACACTCATTGTAGATTTCAACATTGTTCTGCTTTTTCTAATAAAAAAAGTTCTTAGTGTGGAATGAAACATTGCATTAAATATATTTACATATATAATTGTGAAACCGCAACCCTGTTTGTGAACTAGGGAAGTTTTATTAGTTCTGACATAACCTATTTAGATTATCTACATGTGTAATGCATTTACCATAACATACTTTTAACAAATTCAGTTTTGGCATGTTGCTTTTCAGTTACAAAGTTCCCTTTTTCACGATGTCATTTTTGGATATTTTAATGTAATTGGATTAACTTGTTGTGACCATTATTGTCATAATAATACATCATTTAGGCTTGGAGGTGCGAAGTGCACGCCTATCTGAATTTATTATGACCGTAGCCCCTAAGATACGGGGGTCCGGGGGCAGCGACCCTGGGAGCGGGTCCAAGGGGCGGCAGCCCCTGGCGGGGGTCGAGCAAAATTTTTTATTTCTATTAAACTGTTATGGTAAAAATCCCTCCGAAAATTTATTTTTCGGAAATTGAGGGACTAATTTTGCCAAATTCGAAACCTATGTAATTAACTGCCTAAAAGGCAGTTAATGGGCCTGATTGATAAAAACCCCGTTCATTGTTGATGGTCGATACATTCTTTTCTTATTATCTGGTTCACGCTATCTCAAACAACAACACACAGAACATTCTAAATTCTCTGAATTGTATCCGATTGAATAGTTTGGGTGAACCGCCAAATTGATTCAATCTGAAAGTGATTACACGCCTTCCAGAGATTGTTATTATCCGGTTATCTGTTCATTATTTGCAAAATTCCCCAACAAAGATTGAATCAATTTACCGAAGATGACGAACAACGATTCTGTGAAGGATATGACGAAGAACTTTGAGAAATTGGACAAGTTTTCTGGGCAGGATTTTCGTCGCTGGCAGAAAAAGATGCACTTTTACTTGACGAATTTGAAAGTGGTATATGTTCCGAGTACCCCATGCCTTGAGGCTGTTGAGATTGAAACCCTGGAACAAACTCGCGCACGTTCAAAGTGGGAAAACGCAGACTACATCTGTTGTGGTCATATTCTTAACGGTATGTCTGATTCCTTGTTTGATGTCTATCAAAACGTAGAGTCTGCAAAAGAATTATGGGATTCCCTTGAAGCCAAATACATGGCAGAAGATGCGTCTAGTAAGAAATTTCTTGTTAGTAATTTCATTAATTATAAGATGGTAGATACTAGGCCTGTCATGGAACAATATCATGAATTGCAAAGGATACTAGGACAGTTTGCACAATACGATATGAAAATGGATGAATCTATTTCTCTTTCTAGTATTATTGATAAACTGCCCCCCTTTTGGAAAGATTTTAAGAATAATCTGAAACATAAGAAAGAGGAATTGAATCTGGTTGAACTTGGAAGTCACTTCCAAATTGAACAATCCATACGTGATATGGAAAAGGGTTCTGTTGGTGGTACAAAAACCATGGCTGGTTCTTCTGTGAACATGATGGAGGAGGGTGAATCCTCTAAGGCTGGTAAAGGGAAACGAAAACGTCAAGGCAATAACAATAAAGGGTCTGATAAGAAACCAAAATTGGCCTGTTGGAAGTGTGGGAAACCTGGACACTTGAAGCGTGAATGCAGGTCTGGTAAGGGTAAAGGAAAAGGGAAACGAAAACGTCAAGGCAATAACAATAAAGGGTCTGATAAGAAACCAAAATTGGCCTGTTGGAAGTGTGGGAAACCTGGACACTTGAAGCGTGAATGCAGGTCTGGTAAGGGTAAAGGAAAAGGGGAAAACGAGGCTGGTACAAGTGGATCCAAGGATCCAGAAAAACAAGCAGGTTCGTTTTTGGTACCATGTGATCATTCTGTTCAGATTTATTATGTATCAATAATATCTGAAGCATTTTATGTGCAGGTGTAACACCCCAATAAGGCGGAAATATGGGGCATTAATAGAAAAGCTCAGCGTGACATGGAAATTAAGTAGAGACAACTAAATGCATTCAAGGATTAGAGCAATCCTTACATAATTCAAGTACAAATACAAGTAACGGATCAAAATAATGCACAAGGAGCACAACACCATCAATAGTTTACAAAAAATAGATCAAATGATGGCTAACGATCCTAGGCATAACCCATAAATGGGAGCAATGAATCACGGATCCACAAAAGTCCAAGCTCAATCCTATCACATGCAATGCAATCATCCATCACGTCTTTGATTCACTTGATTACCTGAAAAGTGTACTAAAATGCGTCAACATTAAGTTGGTGAGTTCGTAGATTTTGACTATAAGAAACAAGTGTCGGGATAACAACTGTTTAACCTTGATTAAATCATAACGATCACATAACCTTGATACGAACATACAACCTTGATTGGATCAATAAATGACCACTTAACCTTGATTTGAAACCTTGATTTGATCAATAAATGATCATATAACCTTGATACGAACATACAACCTTGATTGGATCAATAAATGATCCATAACCTTGATTTGATCAATAAATGATCATATAACCTTGATACGAACATACAACCTTGATTGGATCAATAAATGATCACATAACCTTGATTTGATCATAACCTTGATTTGATCAATAAATGATCATATAACCTTGATACGAACATACAACCTTGATTCAATAATTAAACGAACATCTAACCTTGATACAATAGACAAACGATCATATAACCTTGATTAAATAATTAAACGAACGTATAACCTTGATACAAAGGACAAACGATCATATAACCTTGGTTAAATAATTTAAACGACCATATAACGATCAAACAAGCCAAAGAAACACAAAGTACACTTTTCACCCCAAAATCATGAAATGTAAAGGGGCTACGAACTCACCTTTGTCGAGCTACAACAAGTTAAAGTCAAATTATAAACATCCAACGACCGCTTCGTGTGCACCACCTATCAAGTACACATATTACAATCACGTGTAAACCCTAATCGGAGCCTTAGGAAGGTACTTTAACTTTGGGTGACAATCGGGACTCGACTTGGTCATGTCTTAACCCTCAAACGTCTTAATGGCTCTACCGGACACAAACAAGGACACTTTAACACGACATTTATAGAAATGAAGATGGATTCAATCTAAAATCATGATACCATGAAAAATTAGAGTCTCTCACGATTCCAACGATAGGTCATACGTTTAAAACGAACTTACGGTTCAAAAGTTATCGACGTTTGAAAACTGGCGCGCAAAACAGGTGAAAATCGCGACGTGAGGATCCCAGCTCGCGAGGCGAGGTGCACAGACCTCTCACGGCACGAGGGACCTGTCTCACGGCGTGAGAAAAACCGCTGACCCAAGAGGATGCAACCTTGCGACGTGAGGAACTTGGTCGCGACGCGAGAAGGCTCAGATCTGCAGATTTGCAAGCCAAACACGCCCCAAACACTAACCTAACACCATTTGTGACTTGCAAATCGGCTTGGGATGTTTCAAAACTCATTTTGAAGCTTAAACAAACATATTTCAACATGAATAAACATAACCCATTGCATGAATTCGATTCCTAACCTCAAACCTAGCTCAAACTCGATCGAATCCAACCCAGGAACATTTAAAAACCCTAATTCGACCTTAAAACCGATTTTGTTCGTTTCAATGACAATTTCGGGCCCAATGAGTTGGCTTTCACCAATCTCCGCCCAAGCTAATGGTGACCTACATACTCTCCCATACAAAGCTCTAAACGGCGCCATTTGGATGCTAGCGTGATAGCTATTATTGTATGAGAATTCGACCAACGGAAGATGTACATCCCAATTACCACCAAACTCGATGGCACATGCTCTTAACATATCTTCAAGCGTTTGGATCGTTCTTTCACTTTGACCGTCGGTTTGTGGATGGAATGTCGTACTCATATCGAGTTGAGTACCCATTGCTTTTTGGAACGCCTTCCAAAACTTTGAAGTAAATCGGGTATCCCGATCGGTGATTATGGAAATCGGCACTCCATGTTTGGATACCACCTCCTTGATATACAAGCGTGCCATGGTGTCAAACTTATCATCTTCTCGGATAGCTAAAAAGTGAGCCGATTTAGTCAACCGGTCAATAATCACTCAAATTGTGTCACGACCACTACTCGTTCTAGGTAACTTCGTGATGAAGTCCATAGCAATTCCTTCCCATTTCCACTCTGGTGTTACCGGTTGAACTAGTAAACCGGGTGGTTTCTTGTGATCGGCCTTTACTTGCAATCATGTAATGCATTCACTCACATACCTAGCAATATCCTTCTTCATCCCCGGCCACCAATACAAGTCTCTCATGCCAAAGTACATTTTGTCGGACCCCGGGTGAACCGAGTATGCCGACTTATGGGCTTCATTTATCAACTTCAATCTTAGACCCCCAAGACGGGAATCCATAATCGTTCTACAAAATACAAACCATCATCATCCTTCCGATCAAATTGTTCTTCTAGCCCATAAAGTGCTTCATTAATGAAGTTTTTCGGTAAGGTAGCCATTCTTTGAGCTTCAATTATGGTGTCTCGAACACTTCTTGGTGCGGTGAGGCTCATGGCTTTAATTCGTCTTGGTTTCACACGTTCTTTTCGGCTTAAAGCATGGGCTACAACATTGGCTTTACCCGGGTGATACCGGATAACACAATCATAATCACTAAAAAGTTCTAACCACCTCCGTTGTCTCATGTTCAATTCGCTTTGATCAAAAATGTGTTGTAGGCTTTTGTGATCGGTATAGATCACACTTTTGGTGCCATACAATTAATGCCTCCAACACTTCAAAGCAAACACAACCGCTCCTAACTTCAAATCATGCATCGGGTAATTCTTTTCATGCACCTTCAATTGTCTAGATGCATATGCAATCACCTTACCCCTTTGCATCAATACACATCCTAAGCCTTGCCCGGATGCATCACAATACACAACAAAATCATCGGCTCCATCGGGCAAACTTAAGATTGGTGCATCACATAACTTGTCCTTAAGCAATTGGAAGGCCCGTTCTTGCTTCTCACCCCAATCAAACCTTCTTTCCCGTTGTGTCAACAAGGTCAAAGGTTGAGCGATTTTTGAGAAGCCCTCGATAAACCTCCTATAATAACCCGACAAACCAAGAAATTGACGAATCTCGGTTGGCGTCTCGGGTCGCCTCCAATTCTTCACCGCTTCGATCTTACTAGGGTCCACATGAATCCCCTCCTTGCTCACCACGCGACCAAGGAAATGAACCTCTTCTAGCCAAAATTCACATTTGGAGAACTTGGCATACAATTTCTCCCCTCGAAGTAGCTCCAACACTTTCTTCAAATGCTCGGCATGATCTTCTTTTGTTTTGGAATAAACAAGTATGTCATCAATAAAGACAATGACAAATTGATCTAAGTAGGGCCGACACACCTGGTTCATCAAATCCATGAACACCGCCGGTGCATTAGTCAACCCAAAAGGCATCACCGTGAATTCAAAATGCCCATATCTTGTTCGGAAAGCGGTTTTAGGAATATCTTTTTCATGGACCCTCAATTGATGGTAACCCGACCTCAAATCTATCTTGGAGAAATATTGGGCACCTTGAAGTTGATCAAATAAATCGTCGATCCTAGGAAGAGGATAACGATTATTCACCGTTAGCTTATTCAATTCTCTATAATCAATACACATTCGAAACGATCCATCCTTCTTTTTGACAAATAAGACCGGTGTGCCCCAAGGTGATTGACTAGGGCGGATGAAACCCTTTTCTTGAAGTTCTTTGAGTTGGGCGGCCAACTCTTGCATTTCGGTCATGGCTAAGCGATAAGGCGCTTTAGCCACAGGATAAGCATTAGGAATGAGGTCAATACGGAAATCAAGTTCACGAGATGGAGGCAAACCCGGTAAGTCATCCGGAAATACATCCATAAACTCATTAACCACGGGTACGGTCTTCAATTCAACTTTAGTAACGTTCACATTATACACTTTCCTTTCCCATGGCTCGGTTGTCTCACCTTGGACCACTAATTCTCCCCGTTTTCTAAAGGTATCCTCACTACCCTACTACCACAATCGATCACCGCGTTCATTGCCGACAACCAATCCATACCCACGATCACATCAAAGCTACCGATATCAAAGGCATTAAGTCTATGTAAAATGGGTGGTCACATAATTCTAACGTACAATCACGAACAACTTGACTAATTCTAGACAATCCACCATTTACCATTTCGAGTTCAAAGTAATACGACAAAGGGCTAAGACTAGCATCGATCAACGGAATGAAATCATTTGAAATAAGGCTATAATCGGCCCCGGAATCAAATAACACGGTAGCATATTGGTGATTGAGAAGAAAAGTACCTGCCACGACATTGGGGTCCACACGAGCCTCGGCCGCATTCACGGCAAAAGCTCTTCCACGAGGGGCTAGTTGTTGTTGTTGAGGAGCTTGTTGTTGTTGGCCTTGTTGTCCCCGGTTTTGATTGGGACCAGCGATTTGCAATTGGTTCGGGTGCACGGTCACTTGAACTTGTTGGCCAATAAGATTAGGGCACCTATTCCGGTAGTGGTCTTGGCTACCACATTCGTAACAAGTACCCCGGGCCATCGGGGGATATCGAACATTAAGGGGCATAACATTCAAAGGAACGACACGAGGATTGGTAGGACACATTCTTGATATATGACCCACTTGATTACAATGAAAACAAGCATCACACCGAGTGTGAGACCTATGATGACGATTACACCGAGGGCATAAAGGAATAGCCCCGGTGTTAGCCTCCCTTGCCGGCACAACCGCCGCAAACACCTTCCCACCTCTAGTTGGCTTCTTGTGATGGTACCCCTCCCTCTTCTTAGTATCACTAGATTCGGCCACATCCTTCCTCTTGTTGTCATTTTTACCCAATTCACCGACCTTCACAAGCTCCACCGTTACACTAGCGGTGCGGTTTATTGCCTCATTGATGGTTAGTGGCATGGTGGGATGAGAAACAAGTACCCTCACTTTATGGGACAAGCCAACCACATACTTCTCCACCTTACGGTATTCGGGTCTTACTAGATGAGGAATGAGTCTAGAAAGTTGGTTGAAATGGCGAGTGTACCCGACATGATCGGCTCCCTTCATAGTGAGGCTAGTAAATTCTTCTTGTAAATTCCCCATTTCATGCGGTGGGCAATACTTAGCGACAATCATTTGCTTGAAGTTTTCCCAAGGTATGGAGTTAGCAAGATCAATCCCCAAAGCATACACTTCCACATTCCACCATTCTAGAGCATCACCCCCTAACATGCCGGTGGCGTGGGAAACTCTTTGATCATGAGTACACCCACTTTTAGCAATAACGGCTTCAATCTTCTCTAGCCACTCCAAACAACCGGTGGCTCCACCTTCTCCCTTCCACTCCGGAGCTCCACAAGCCTTAAAGTCTTTAAATATGCAACCTTGTCGGTAAGTATTGTTGATTCTTGGACCAACAAATGCTCCTCCCCCGTTCTCACCGCCATTCACATTCACATTTTCCTCCTCCTCATCTTCCACGTGGACCGCTTCGACCTCCGGTTCCTCTTCTGCACCCCTATTTTCCATCGCCGCCGAGATTCGGGCCACAAGTTCCGACATAAGCTCATTAAGAGCTTGGGTGATAACCTCGGTTCTTACCGGGGGATTTTCACCACCCCGGCCACCTTGGCCACTACGACCACCACGACCTCCTCTATTACCCCTACCTCCTCGACCACCTCTACCGCCACGATTCCCACCTTAATTCTCTTGAACAACCGGCTCTTCTTGCTCATTTTGACGCCTGTAGTTAGTGTTAACTCTTCTTAGACTAACCATCTTTCCTGAACACACGTGTTAGATTAGCAAGTCAATTCTCACAATTCACACACGAATATCAAAAATCGACCTTCAAGTAACACACATTTCCTACTTAAATCCTTCTAAGTCATTGTAAGAATGTAATTATCTCTACGGGGATATTATCATGGCAATAAACTATGTCATCATTAATTCATTCATATTTTAATCAATTACACAACTTCAATTCAATCACAACCACTTCATTCAAATTAATCATGCAAATTTAATTATAGCAAGGCAAGGCATGGAACAAGGCGGGTAAAGTATAGTCTGAACCTAACTTCAACATTCAATACATTAAAGGTGTTTGTATACAGGTGATACCAGCGGCTTTCCCTCCACACCGTTAATATATTGAATGGATGTCGGGACTCGGGTCCGTTATGCCCTCTAAGTATTGGTTGGGTATGTATACAGGTGATACCAGCGGCTTTCCTCCACCCAACCAACACTCATTAAGCATACCGGTTTTCCTACTATACTTTATCCACAATGCGCAATCCATGAGGCCATTAACTTGAGTATGACATCGGGTAACCGTAGAACCGTTGATCGAGCATTTCTAGGGTTGCCTTTTGTCATACTAAATTAAGACCATCACTTCCCTTTGCTAGGGACAAACAATAAATGGTTCCAAGAATCCACACATCAACATACGTCACAATAATTCAACAATTCACGGTGTATCCCGACACTATTACGAACATCAATCAATAAGTTTATCAAAACCCTACGAACTCCGATCAAACAAATCCACACATTCCATACAATTCACGTTGCACACATAATTTCCTATCATGCATGCTAAATATGAAGTGTTAATGCAATGGTTATAGTCTAGGCCATTCCACCTAATTCTCTACAACCACGGTTGTGATACCATTCTGTAACACCCCAACAAGGCGGAAATATGGGGCATTAATAGAAAAGCTCAGCGTGACATGGAAATTAAGTAGAGACAACTAAATGCATTCAAGGATTAGAGCAATCCTTACATAATTCAAGTACAAATACAAGTAACAGATCAAAATAATGCACAAGGAGCACAACACCATCAATAGTTTACAAAAAATAGATCAAATGATGGCTAACGATCCTAGGCATAACCCATACACGGGAGCAATGAATCACGGATTCACAAAAGTCCAAGCTCAATCCTATCACATGCAATGCAATCATCCATCACGTCTTTGATTCACTTGATTACCTGAAAAGTGTACTAAAATACGTCAACATAAAGTTGGTGAGTTCGTAGGTTTTGACTATAAGAAACAAGTGTCGGGATAACAACTGTTTAACCTTGATTAAATCATAACGATCACATAACCTTGATACGAACATACAACCTTGATTGGATCAATAATGACCACTTAACCTTGATTTGATCAATAAATGATCATATAACCTTGATTGGATCAACAAATGACCACTTAACCTTGATTTGATCAATAAATGATCATATAACCTTGATACGAACATACAACCTTGATTCAACAATTAAACGAACATCTAACCTTGATACAATAGACAAACGATCATATAACCTTGATTAAATAATTAAACGAACGTATAACCTTGATACAAAGGACAAACGCATATAACCTTGATACAAAAGACAAACGATCATATAACCTTGGTTAAATAATTTAAACGACCATATAACGATCAAACAAGCCAAAGAAACACAAAGTACACTTTTCACCCCTGTTAGGTCCAGATTTACTGGACTCGCTCCAGACTAGACAACTGGAAAGTCTCTGAAGACTTGTCCAGAAATAATATGTCCAGACTTGAAGACTGGAGCGACCCTGAAGATTTGTTCAGAAATAATAGAAGACTAGTGAGCAAATACTTGTATAGGAAATCTGGAGTATTCCAGATTAGCTCACTGGACTTCACCCCAGTCCAGATCTATTCTACTGAAGACATTCTCACTGAAGTCAAAGACTGAAGTTAGAATAAAGAAGACTGACAAATGGCGGAGTCCACTGGAAGTCTTACCAGATCTGAACACTGGAGGTTTGTCAGTGTTCTAGACCTTACAAGTCTGAACACTGATATCGAGGAATTGACTTTTTGCCTTTACATACTTTCCAAAGAACATTCCACTTGTTCTTTACTAAAGTATATACGTGTGTAAAGGTGGTTGGTTAAAAGGATTATTGTCATATTGATGTGACTTTATCCTTGTACCTAACCAATGCATTTAATGATTTTGTCGGTTAATTAAATGCATGCAACCATATTTGTACGGCACAAATTCACTGGTGAATTTGTTTGCCTATAAATACAAAGTCATATTCTTCGTTAAAATTACTTTTAGCATAAAAGGTGAATTTGTCTAAATACTCTCGATCTTAAACAGGGATACTTCACAACTTTAAGTATCTCGATCTAAAAGAGTTATTTGGCAAATATAGATCATTTGTAATTCATAGGTTGTTAGGATACTTACTTATTTGTATTATCTTGATTCCACACAACCTTGTATTTTATTTAACATCATAAATAAAATACTCTTGGAAAATTACATTGTGTTCCACCTTTATTTTACTCTTGGAAAATTATATTGTGTTCTACCTTTACTTTAAGTCATGTATTACTTTGTTTATATACTTACATTTATATTCATGTAATACTAGTCCAATCTAGTGCTTATTAGACTTGTTGTATTTTACATTCTGGGTTAACCATCTAGAGAGTTTGGGACTCACAATTGGTATCAGAGCAGAATGCTAAACATTGCCTAGATCTGTTTCTTTGATGGCCAACTCAGAAAATACTCAAGGAAATCTTAATTTTGGTCCTGATCCTAATGCTAATATTAATGATCAAAATAATGAACCACCTGTTAACACTAATCCACCACCTCCTCCTCCTACTCTTGCTTCTCCACATGTGCATGTGCACTACTCAAATAATCCTGTTCCTAAATTCAGTGGGAATAGCGATGAATTTGGTACGTGGAAGGCTAGGATGATATTACATATCACTGGTATTGAGAGAAATATGATGAAAATCTTAAATGAAGGACCTTATGTCCCCACATCACCTCTCAATGCTCTTCTTGATCCTACTGGATCTAGAAGAGGCCGGGAAAAGAGGGAGGAACATTGGTCTGAAGAGGAGAGGAGATTGGTAAATTTAGATACCCTTCTCAAAAACATGATCCTCGGGGCTGTTCCTGAAACCCTAATTCCCACACTAGTTCTTTTTCTCAGTGCTAAAACCATGTGGGATGAACTAGTGAACCAGTTTGAAGGAGGAGATGACACCATTGTCACCAGAAAAAGTCTCCTTAAACAAGAGGTATGAGTCATTTTTTGCTCAGCCAAATGAGTCTCTCACTGGTACTTACACCAGATTTATGAGTATCATAAACCAGTTGAGAGGTCTCGGGGTTGAAAAAGACAAGGATATACTTCTGGAGAAATTTTGTGATATTCTACCCACCAAATGGTCTCACATGATCCTGGTCTTACGACAAGGTAAAACTCTGCACACACATACTCTTTCAACTTTATATGGAGCTTTCAGGTACACTGAAGAAAATCAAGCTCAGAGAGTTGTGGCAGAACAAGATGCTTATAACCATGCCTCCAGTAGTCCTATTGTGGTTAGTCATACTGAACCACAAAGTACAGCACTGATATCTTCTGAGAATGTATTTTCTATGAAGAAGATGGTGTCTGAACTCATGGATTCTGGAGAAGCCAGTCAAATCTCTCCAGATTGTGATGAAGCTGAAGATGATGACCTGGTTGCTATGATTGATAAAACGTTTAACCGTTTCAAAGCAAGAGCAAATAGGCCATCTGGACAATTTGCATCCAGTTCTTCAACTGATAAGACCAATTTCACATGCTTTAAGTGTGGCAAAAAGGGTCATTTCATGAAAGATTGCAGGTCCAGTCAGTTTGTATCCCAGCCTGGTCCATTTAATTCTAATAAAAAGCCTGATGATAGCTATAAATTGAAATATAAAAAGCTTAAGGCTCAGATTGCTCTCATGGCACAACAAATGGAAAATAATAATAAGTGCATGATCGCAACAACTGAAGAGAAATGGGTTCCTTCTGATGATTCATCTGCTGATGAAGAAGAAGAAAGAGATTGTTGTTACATGGCTCTGGCAGACGAAGAGCACCTGGTGAAAGAAGATGTCACATCTGGACGATGGGTGGACATTGTTATAAAAAAGGTTAGTGATTATGATACTGCAACTGACCAAGAATTAAAATTGGACATTGCTGAAGCTCTTAATTCTGATTTAATATTTGTTGAAACTGTTAGATATGACTGTGTAAATGGTCTAGAAACAGATTTTTCCGAAATAACTGTTTTAAAATCAAAATTAAAAGAACTTCAAGACATTGAACTGGCATTTCAAGCCCAGGTTCTGGTAACTGAACAATTGATTCAAGAAAAACAAGATCTTGAAGTCATTTTAGAGAAAGAAAAACTGGTGATTAAATCATGGCTTGAAACCAGAAAGCCATATGATGCTGGAGTAAATCAATTTCCCACACAAAAACGTGCTTATTTGGATGGAAATACTCATGTTGAATCATTAATCCCAGCAATTGATCGATTACCAGAGGGATTCAGGCCCGTTGCTATTTATGATGAGCCTGTAACTCCCAAGGCCAATATTTTCCCAGTTCAATCCCCAGAGGTTAAGACTGGAGCATTCCAGATGACTGCTCCAGTTAAAAAGGTTAATCGGAATAAACCTTTGCCTCAGACCAATCCCCTACCTAAGCCTAGAACTGGAAAGGCTCAGGTATCATCTGATGAAAATGTTTTGTCAAGGTTAGAGAGCCAGTTTCAACTACTGACTCGTCAATTTCAAAGTTTTAATGCAAGATTAAACTTTATTGAGGGTACTTCATCTGGCCCTAGACAAAATACCAAACCTTTTGCAAAGAAAGATAAATTTATTTCTCCAGTTGAGAAAAAGAAAAAGGTTTCAAAACTATCAACCCCAGTGGTCTTTTCAACTAAGACTACTGTTGAAGAAAGTGAACTAAACCAGATTGCTCCAGGGACCTATAAGGGAGGGTCCAGTGAACCCATCAGTCGATGGGTTCCAAAATCTAATTGATATATCTGGTGGATGTGCAGGGCGATCGAAAGAAATATATCTGGTATCTTGACAGCGCAGCTGGCAGGACGATGACCGGATGTAAGACCCTGCTGGAGGAGTTCACCATTTCTGATGGACCCTCCATTACTTTTGGAAATGATGGTTGTGGAAAGACTGGGGGATACGGTGTTCTGAACAATGGACAAGTCAAGTTCAGACGAGTTGCATTTGTGAATGGTTTGAAATATAACATGATCAGTGTAAGTCAACTGTGTGATGATGGCTATCAAGTTCTATTCAATATTGCTCAAGGTATCGTATTCAACAAGGACTGGAAGGTAGTGTTGATTGCTCCCAGAAAAGGGAATGTGTACGTGATGGATATGGAAAGCTCCCCTTCAGAGCAGTGTTTCTATACTCAAGCTGATGAAGACACAAACTGGTTATGGCATAAAAGGTTATCCCATTGAAATTTCAAAAATATTAATAAGTTGTCTAGAAAACAACTTGTAGATGGGATACCTTCAGTTTCCTTCAAAAAGGAAAGGCCATGTCCAGGATGTGAGATGGGTAAGCAGAAACGTACTAGTTTCAAGACCAGAGAGAATTTCAGCATATCTGAACCTCTTCATATGCTTCATATAGACCTCTTTGGTCCAGTGAATGTTCAGACTCGTGCTGGTAAAAGATACACCCTGGTGATCATAGATGAATTCTCCAGATATTGTTGGGTTATCTTTCTCAGGTCTAAAAATGAAGCTGCTGCTGAAATCATCAGTCTTATCAAGCAAATTAAGCTCAAGTACAGTCGAAAGGTGTGTCAGTTAAGAAGTGACAATGGAACAGAATTCCAGAATGCAACTCTGGAGTCATTCTGTACTGACACTGGCATCTCCCATAACTTCTCTTCAGCCCGCTCTCCAGAGCAAAATGGAGTTGTGGAAAGGAAAAATCGAACGCTGATAGAAGCTGTTTTTGGTGTGGGTGGGGTTGTGGGGGGGATAGGTGGTGGAAAGGAAGAATCGAACGCTGATAGAAGCTGCCAGGAGTATGCTTGCTGAATCTGGTCTGTCTACCAGTTTCTGGGCGGAAGCAATTGCTACTGCTTGCCACACCCAGAACCGATCAGTGTACATCAAAAGACACAAAAAGACAGCCTATGAAGTCTTAAGAAATAAAAAACCAAATATTGGTTATTTTCACGTTTTTGGATGTCCAGTTTATATCCTGAACGACTCCAGTCAGTTAGGCAAATTTGATGCCAAAGCTGATGAAGGGTATTTCTTAGGATATTCAGCCATTCGCAAGGCCTTCAGAGTCTACAACAAGAGACTGGAGAAGGTCCATGAGTCAATTCATGTCACATTTGATGAATCAAATGCCGCAATCAATAAACAGCCAACCCTTGATACTCCCCCAGTAACTCCAATTGTCTTCTGTGAATCTGATCCTATCAACTACAATAAAGAAGATTCTCCAGAAGAAGTTTCCAGTCATACTGATCTGGAACCTGTTCAGAAAAAGAAACTCTCCAGTGGTACTCCATTCTATCCTTCTATTATTTTCAAACTACCCTCTGAAATTAATATTGGATCAGATGTTCGTACTACTCCCCCAGTATCAGTCCCAGTTGAAACTGAACCAGTACTTCAAGAAATGCCTTCAATGGAAGAATTTCATGATGCAAATCGTGATTTACATGACTCAGATGAAGATGCTGAAGTAGTCTGGGAAGATCCTCCTCTAGAAGCAACACCAGAGGAGACTCAACTGAATTCTTGCACTGATATTGTTGTCAGTAACAATCCTGGTCAATACTCCAGATGGACAAAAGCTCATCCTATCGATCAGATCATAGGTGACTCCAGTCGAGGAGTTCAGACCAGAAGAGCCTCCAGTAATCAATGCTTATATGTTAGTTTCCTATCACTGATAGAACCTAAGAAGATTGACGAGGCTATGGAAGATCCAAGCTGGGTGACTGCTATGCAAGAAGAGCTTCACCAGTTTGAAAGGAACAAGGTTTGGTACCTGGTCCCTTTCCCAGTTGTAAAGAAAGAACCAATTGGAACCCGATGGGTCTTCAGGAACAAAGTAGATGAAGATGTCCACGTAATCAGAAACAAGGCCAGACTGGTAGCACAAGGCTACTGCCAGTCAGATGTCGATTTTGATGAATCATTTGCTCCAGTGGCTAGACTTGAAGCTATCAGAATATTTTTAGCATTCGCTGCTCATCATCAGTTCAAGGTCTATCAGATGGATGTAAAGAGTGCTTTCTTGAATGGAAAACTTGAAGAAGAAGTTTATGTCAGACAACCACCAGGTTTCGTTGATGAAAAGCATCCACATTGGGTATATCGTCTGGACAAAGCGCTTTATGGCCTCAGATAAGCCCCACGTGCCTGGTATGACACTCTGACTAAACATTTATTGAAAAATGGTTTCAAAAGAGGTGCAATTGACAATACCTTATTTATTCTTCATGAAAAAGGTAATCTGTTGATGGTACAAATTTATGTTGATGATATTATTTTTGGCTCTACTGATGATAAAATGTGCAAGAAATTTTCGAAAATAATGTGAACTGAATATGAAATGAGTTTGATGGGTGAATTAACATTTTTTCTAGGACTCCAGATTAAACAGACCAGAGATGGTATTTTTATTAATCAAGAAAATATGTTAGAGATCTTTTAAAGAAATATGATATGAACTCTTCACCATCTAAACCCACTCTAATTTCTGCACCATTAACACTGGACTCAGATCCAGATGGTAAACCAGTGAACACCACTGTCTATAGAGGCATGGTTGGTTCACTGATGTATTTAACTGCCAGTAGACCAGATATTATGTTTTCAACATGTTTATGTGCCAGATATCTGTCTAATCCAAAGGAATCTCATATGCTTGCTGTAAAGCGCATACTGAAGTACCTTAAGGGTGTCCCCAGTTTGGGTCTTTGGTATCCCAAAGGCTTAGGCATGGATCTAATGGGTTATTCAGATTCAGATCATGCAGGTTGTAAGATAGACAGGAAATCCACTACTGGTGGATGTCATTTCCTTGGTGGCAAACTGGTCAGCTGGACCAGTAAGAAGCAAACTTCAGTTTCATTATCCACTGCTGAAGCTGAATACGTGTCTGCAGCCAGTTGTTGTGCTCAGATACTCTGGATGAAGAACCAGTTGTTTGATTATGGTATTAAGTATTCAAAGACCCCAATCTTTTGTGATAATACCAGTGCCATTGCTATCTCGAACAATCCAGTCATGCACTCAAAGACGAAGCACATTGATCTCAGGTATTACTTCATTCGTGATAATATTGTGAAAGGCAACATTGAACTCCATTTTATTCCCACTGACAAACAACTCGCTGACATTTTTACTAAACTCTGGATGTCAAAACTTTTGAATATCTTGTTGGTGAGTTGGGAATGTTAAACCCTTAAATCTGGAACCTTGGTATTGAACGCCATTGTGTACTACTGAGGATCTTTGATTTAAAGATTTATGAATCTATAACTGCTTAGATATTGAACGCCGTTGTGTACTATCTCTGCATGAATAGATTTCTGGATCAACATTCCAGGGGAAAGACTTTGAAAGATATAATTTTGTTCTTAAAAATGTTTTAAGTTCAGGGGGAATTTATTAATTTATTTTCTCACTGGACAAAATTTTCCAGAAAATATTACTGGTACCTTGTAAATGTGTCCCTGTCACTGGTAATTAGATAGGTTGAAGTGCATGTTTGAGGTGACTTTTTGTCTCCTTGTAAATGTGTCCCTCTCATTTGTCTGTATTAGTTGACGTGCACGTTTGAGGTTACCAGTCTCTTTCAAATGGTTTTTCACTGGTACTTTACTGGAGTGTCCCTCCAGTGTACCATCAGTACATGCTTCACTGGACTAATCCACCAGTGATACTGGAGTGTCCAGTCAACCTCCAGATGTACTGATATGTCAGTCATAATACTTTTTATACTTGGTCATTGTGCGTGCCACGTATGCAAAATCTTTTGAAAAGATATTTATCTTGATATTTATCTTATTATCCTACGTGGCATGTAAATTTTTCAAAGAAATGATGGTATTTTTATCTTGGGAAGACAAAAAGTGCAACTTGATACTGTTTGTGGGATGTAAACCGTCACACATTTATGTGTGATGTGATGTAATTAATGCGGATCTCAGAACCCGATCAAAATTATATTTGATAATTTCAAATTAACCGTTTGAGTTCCACATTCTCTCTCCTATATAATACCCACTTTCACTTTCATTTGCATTTACTTCGAACATATTTACTCTCAAATCTTCAAATTCCTTCATTTATTTCTTCATTCAATTCCAATCATAAATCTCTTTCACATTTAATTCATCAAATCTTCATCAAAACCCTAAATTCTTCAATTTCATCTTCATATATCTATCATATTCAATGGCACCAAGACAATCTAATTCACCTAAAAATCTGCTCGCCGCCGAATATGCTCCTGTTCCAAATGTTGTTAAGGCACCCCATATCACCTTAGAGGCAAAGGCCATAAGGATTATGAACAATTGGTTGGCTAGACTCACTAGCACCACTCATGCTCCCACCTCTCTCATCGGACGACTGAATGCTTTTTTCCTTAGTTGTCCACTCTATGGTGCTCTCACACGTAATCCGGGTAAAATGTATCATGATTATTTGTGTGAATTTGTTGGGATTTTTGGGTTTTTATCAAAGTAATATTATCCTTATAATATTAAAACGCAGCGGAAAATTGAACCATTTCAATGTGTTATATGTGGTTAAAACCAAAGTTTAACTTTTAAAAGAAAACCCAAACAATAAGGATCCATGTATATGAATAACATACATACAAAAAAACAACCATAGGGTGTTTTAGAAGACTACCTTCTTCCAAGCTATGATAGGTAGAAATGAAGAATGTGAAGTCTTCAAATGGCAAGTCTTCAAACTAGAAGAACCTCAAGCTTGTATACCCCAAGCTTCCAACAAACACCCCAAAATATGTTAGGAATTAAACTTGAAAAGTCTTCCTTCTTCTTTCCCTTTTGTTGGCCGAAAATTCCAAGAGAGAAACCAAGAAAGAAAAGCTAGTTGAGTGTTATGAGAGAATTGCTAGTTCTTTTGCATGTAAGAAGTGTTGACACAAACTATGTGTTGTGTTGTAAGTCATGCAAGACTACAAGTGTTTTAAGTAGAACAACACATCAAAATGCACATGGGGGGGGGGGGGCCCCTAGGTCCATCACATGGGCATTTTCCACCAATTTTATAAACTTGTATTTTATATAAAACATTTTATATAAAAGTCTTGTAACTTGTTACATACCTTATGTAACATGTTATATATTATACAACACACATAAATGTTTATTTTGCCAAATAAACATATTCACATTTCTCTCAAAATAAATCATCCATATAATTTATTTACATATCTCAAGTGCAATTATTTAGAAAACCACTTTCTAAATGTTTCAAGTATTGGTATTTATTTAAAGATCAAATCATATAAATAAATCATAAGTGTTTGTCTAGCTTGTTATTGGGTATGACCCGACTTGGATCATCACGTACTAGCCACGTCAATTTAATATGTGTCTTGGGCAGATGAATTCCAGAATTATGGTATTCTGCTGTGTATGTTGAAAACACTAAAACCATCAACTACACATTGCAACAAGGCACCAGGTCTTTCACTCTCACTGTCGATTCTCTCAGAGATGTTCTTCAATTAAATTATTTGGCTAAGAATGAGATGGCAATTCCTCTCCATACTGGTATCAATTTCAGGGATGTGTGCAGATTGATGGGGCACACTGAAATATTGGATGAACATGGCCAGTTATTAAGAAAAGGCACAATTTACATGAGTAAGCTGACAGACTCATGGAGATACTTTTTCACTCATCTTGTTGAGTGTTTAGGTGGCAGTTCTGGAGGATTAGATCAGATCAATCAAATGCAACTCCAGATTGCCTACTGTCTTTGGTTTGGCTATAGAGTCGATTTCGCCCAGATCTTCTTTGATGATCTGGTGGACCGTCTAAAGGTGAAAGGTAGAAAACCACACATTCCATACATTCGTTTTCTTTCACTGGTATTTTTAAGAGCTTTGGGTGCTGAGTATGATTATGAAACAAATCATTTCTCTATGTGTGAATATCTGAGGGAATTAAGTTCCTTAAAATCAAGGGCAGGTGAGGTTGAATTCCTGCAAATATGTTGAGTAATTTTGGAAATGATGCACCTGAAGAGCAAGAAGAGGCTCCAGGTAGGGGTCAGATTGTTGTAAGACCCACTGGAGTCGTTGATGTTGAAAATGTGCAACCAGTAACCCAGGTGGCTCCTGTCACTGGACCTAGAACTGCCAGACGTCTAAGAAGAGGTGGAGTTCAGATCAATCCGAATAGAGCTGAAACGAGCCATCCTGGTGATATTATGAACATAGATGGGTCTCCTATTTTTGAACAAGAGAATGTTGAGCAGACAGAAAATGTACAAGTTGTTGAGCAGGTGACTGATGAACAGATAGTAAATGTTGCTCAGAATGTTGAGCAGGCTGGTCAATTGGACTTGAATGTAGAAGTTGGTGAACAGGCTGGTGATGAAACAGTTGGTGAAACATTTGTCTGGGATGAGGCTGATTCACCCATGTCAGAAGGTCATAATTTTGATGTAAATATTGATTTTCTTGGAGATGATGTAGTAGAAATAGAACGCTTACCAGAAATGCCACCACCTCCACCAGAATCAAATGTTCCACCACCAGAATCCACTATGCCACCACCACCACCACCTTCAATTCCACAAACAACTCCATATTTCAATCCTCCCACAATTCAAATTTCACAAACTCAACCACCACCACTTGAAACTCCAATCGACTTATCTGAACAACGTGTGCTGGACTCAACAGTTGTAACTGCTGAAACTTCCTCTGAAGAGGTCTGGGCACAAGTACCTTTAATGACCAGACTGACTTCAAATCTTGATCCTCCCAGTGGTCCCTCCTCTTCTTCTTCAGCCGAGGTCCAAGGCCTTTTAAGTAAGGTGGCGGACCTGGAGAGATCACTCCAGAGTTCATCGCAGGTTATATCTGACTTCAAATCTCTTTTATCAAATAACCTTGTCAGAAATGAATCTGTTTGCTGGTAATGAGAAGCTGGTATTTGAGAAGTTGAATGAGCTGGTACTGGCCACCAATAACAATTCTGGAAATCTCAAAGTGGCAGTCCAGGGATTAGAAGCAAGGCTGGTTAGTTCTGTTCAGACTGCAGTGAAAGGTGAACTTGTTCAACCACTGGCAGGTCTGACAGAGAAGTTCAGAAGTTGACAACCAGGATAAGTAGTTTGGAAAGTAGGCCAACACTTGATCAGAATGCTGTTGTTAGCACTATCAGTGATGAATGTGCTAAGAAGTTTAGACATGGCATGTTGAAGGAAATATCTAAAAAAATTTCTGGGTCTGTACTTCGAACCATTCAAGATAGTTTGTTGCCTCAAGTGGTTCATATGATTGAGAATGAAATGCCAAAGCACTTGTCTTCAGAAGTTGAAATTATCAAGAAGGAAGTGACTCAACTGAGGAAGACTGTGAATATAACAACTCCAGTGACTGGAAGAACTTTTATCCGGTTTCATTTCTCTTCACACAAACACAGAAACCACCAACACCATGATATAATGTTTGTCCCAACAACTTCAATCTTACATTTTAGTCACCCATAGGATCTTCTTGGGTTGGGCTACTAGTTTAGGTTGATGTTTTGATGGTTGACATTTCTCCATGTCTTTTTATTCCTTGTGACACTTAATCAATCACATTTGTGCATAATGACATTGATTCCCAATTTTGTCATTATGAGGGGGAGAAAATATTATGATTATGATTGATTGATTCATAGTCTTTGTCATCTGAGCTTTTGCTTCGGAAATGAATTTGGTATTGTCTTCAAATGATACCATCTTTCTATCCTTTTCAAGGCATAGTTAGTGATAAAAATGGAATGAGAGTCTATGTTGAGAAATTTTTGATTTGGGTGTTTTCAAATGGAAAAGGCTTATCAAAGTTTGTGTATAGGGAGAGAAAATTGTTCATGATAAGTCAATAGTTTCAGATTCTCACTAGACTTTAGTTGATTAAGATTTTGATTTCAAAAAGGGAATCTAAATTGACTTTTGAGATAAGAA
>CM067173.1:7350758-7460671 GCA_034093135.1 Erigeron breviscapus
CCTCTGAAATTAATATTGGTGCAGATGTTCGTACTACTCCCCCAGTATCAGTCAGTTGAAACTGAACCAGTACTTCAAGAAATACCTTCAAATGAAGAATTTCATGATGCAAATCGTGACATGACTCTGATGAGATGTGAAGTAGTCTGGAGATCCTCCTCTAGAAGCAACACCAGAGGAGACTCAACTGAATTCTTGCACTGATATTGTTGTCAGTAACAATCCTGGTCAATACTCCAGATGGACAAAAGCTCATCCTATCGATCAGATCATAGGTGACTCCAGTCGAGGAGTTCTGACCAGAAGAGCCTCCAGTAATCAATGCTTATATGTCAGTTTCTTATCACTGATAGAACCTAAAGAAGATTGACGAGGCTATGGAAGATCCAAGCTGGGTGACTGCTATGCAAGAAGAGCTTCACCAGTTTGAAAGGAACAAGGTTTGGTACCTGGTCCCTTTCCCAGTTGTAAAGAAAGAACCAATTGGAACCCGATGGGTCTTCAGGAACAAGGTAGATGAAGATGGCCACGTAATCAGAAACAAGGCCAGACTGGTAGCACAAGGTTACTGCCAGTCAAATGTCGATTTTGATGAATCATTTGCTCCAGTGGCTAGACTTGAAGCGATCAGAATATTCTTAGCATTCGCTGCTCATCATCAGTTCAAGGTCTACCAGATGGATGTAAAGAGTGCTTTCTTGAATGGAAAATTGAAGAAGAAGTTTATGTCAGACAACCACCAGGTTTCGTTGATGAAAAGCATCCACATTGGGTATATCGTCTGGACAAAGCGCTTTATGGCCTCAGACAAGCCCCACGTGCCTGGTATGACACCCTGACTAAACATTTATTGAAAAATGGTTTCAAAAGAGGTGCAATTGACAATACCTTATTTATTCTTCATGAAAAAGGTAATCTGTTGATGGTACAAATTTATGTTGATGATATTATTTTTGGGTCTACTGATGAAAAATGTGCAAGAAATTTTCGAAAATAATGTCAACTGAATATGAAATGAGTTTGATGGGTGAATTAACATTTTTTTCTAGGACTCCAGATTAAACAGACCAGAGATGGTATTTTTATTAATCAAGAAAAATATGTTAGAGATCTTTTAAAGAAATATGATATGAACTCTTCACCATCTAAACCCACTCTAATTTTTGCACCACTAACACTGGACTCAGATCCAGATGGTAAACCAGTGAACACCACTGTCTATAGAGGCATGGTTGGTTCACTGATGTATTTAACTGCCAGTAGACCAGATATTATGTTTTCAACATGTTTATGTGCCAGATATCAGTCTAATCCAAAGGAATCTCATATGCTTGCTGTAAAGCGCATACTGAAGTACCTTAAGGGTGTCCAGTTTGGGTCTTTGGTATTCCAAAGGCTCAGGCATGGATCTAATGGGTTATTCAGATTCAGATCATGCAGGTTGTAAGATAGACAGGAAATCCACTACTGGTGGATGTCATTTCCTTGGTGGCAAACTGGTCAGCTGGACCAGTAAGAAGCAAACGTCAGTTTCATTGTCCACTGCTGAAGCTGAATACGTGTCTGCAGCCAGTTGTTGTGCTCAGATACTCTGGATGAAGAACCAGTTGCTTGATTATTATGGTATTAAGTATTCAAAGACCCCAATCTTTTGTGATAATACCAGTGCCATTGCTATCTCGAACAATCCAGTCATGCACTCAAAGACGAAGCACATTGATCTCAGGTTTCACTTCATTCGTGATAATATTGTGAAAGGCAACATTGAACTCCATTTTATTCCCACTGACAAACAACTCGCTGACATTTTTACTAAACCTCTGGATTTCAAAACTTTTGAATATCTTGTTGGTGAGTTGGGAATGTTAAACCTTAAATCTGGAACCTTGGTATTGAACGCCATTGTGTACTACTGAGGATCTTTGATTTAAAGATTTATAAATTTATAACTGCTCAGATATTGAACGCCGTTGTGTACTATCTTTGCATTAATAGATTTCTGGATCAACATTCCAAGGGGAAGACTTGAAAGATATTTTTGTTCTTAAAAATGTTTAAGTTCAGGGAGAATTTATTAATTTATTTTCTCACTGGACAAATTCTTCAGAAAATATTACTGGTACTTGTAAATGTGTCCCTCTCACTGGTAATTAGATAGGTTGAAGTGCATGTTTGAGGTGACTTTTGTCTCCTTGTAAATGTGTCCCTCTCATTTGTCTGTATTAGTTGACGTGCATGTTTGAGGTTACCAGTCTCTTTCAAATGGTTTTTCACTGGTACTTTACTGGAGTGTCCCTCCAGTGTACCATCAGTACATGCTTCACTGGACTAATCCACCAGTGATACTGGAGTGTCCAGTCAACCTCCAGATGTACTGATATGTCAGTCATAATACTTTTTTATACTTGGTCATTGTGCGTGCCACGTATGCAAAATCTTTTGAAAAGATATTTATCTTGATATTTATCTTATTATCCTACGTGGCATGTAATTTTTCAAAGAAATGATGGTATTTTTATCTTGGGAAGACAAAAAGTGCAACTTGATACTGTTTGTGGGCTGTAAACCGTCACACATTTATGTGTGATGTGATGTAATTAATGCGGATCTCAGAACCCGATCAAAATATATTTGATAATTTCAAATTAACCGTTTGAGTTCCACATTCTCTCTCCTATATATACCCACTTTCACTTTCCTTTGCATTTACTTCGAACATATTTACTCTCCCAAATCCTTCAAATTCCTTCATTTATTTCTTCATTCAATTTCCAATCATAAATCTCTTTCACATTTAATTCATCAAATCTTCATCAAAACCCTAAATTCTTCAATTTCATCTTCATATATCTATCATATTCAATGGCACCAAGACAATCTAATTCACCTAAAAATCTGCTCGCCGCCGAATATGCTCCTGTTCCAAATGTTGTTAAGGCACCCCATATTACCTTAGAGGCAAAGGCCATAAGGATTAATATGAACAATTGGATGGCTAGACTCACTAGCACCACTCATGCTCCCACATCTCTCATCGGACGACTGAATGCATTTTTCCTCAGTTGTCCACTCTATGGTGCTCTCACACGTAATCCAGGAAAGTGTATCATGATTATTTGTGTGAATTTGTTGGGATTTTTGGGTTTTTATCAAAGTAATATTATCCTTATAATATTAAAACGCAGCGGAAAATTGAACCATTTCAATGTGTTATATGTGGTTAAAACCAAAGTTTAACTTTTAAAAGAAAACCCAAACAATAAGGATCCATGTATATGAATAACATACATACAAAACAACAACCATAGGGTGTTTAGAAGACTACCTTCTTCCAAGCTAATGATAGGTAGAAATGAAGAATGTGAAGTCTTCAAATGGCAAGTCTTCAAACTAGAAGAACCTCAAGCTTGTATACCCCAAGCTTCCAACAAACACCCCAAAATATGTTAGGAATTAAACTTGAAAAGTCTTCCTTCTTCTTTCCCTTTTGTTGGCCGAAAATTCCAAGAGAGAAACCAAGAAAGAAAAGCTAGTTGAGTGTTATGAGAGAATTGCTAGTTCTTTTGCATGTAAGAAGTGTTGACACAAACTATGTGTTGTGTTGTAAGTCATGCAAGACTACAAGTGTTTTAAGTAGAACAACACATCAATATGCACATGGGGGGGGGGGGGCCCTAGGTCCATCACATGGGCATTTTCCACCAATTTTATAAACTTGTATTTTATATAAAACATTTTATATAAAAGTCTTGTAACTTGTTACATACCTTATGTAACATGTTATATATTATACACAATACACATAAATGTTTATTTTGCCAAATAAACATATTCACATTTCTCTCAAAATAAATCATCCATATAATTTATTTACATATCTCAAGTGCAATTATTTAGAAAACCACTTTCTAAATGTTTCAAGTATTGATATTTATTTAAAGATCAAATCATATAAATAAATATCATAAGTGTTTGTCTAGCTTGTTATTGGGTATGACCCGACTTGGATCATCACGTACTAGCCACGTCAATTTAATATGTGTCTTGGGCAGACGAATTCCAACAGAATTTTGGTATTCTGCTGTGTATGTTGAAAACACTAAAACCATCAACTACACATTGCAACAAGGCACCAGATCGTTCACTCTCACTGTCGATTCTCTCAGAGATGTTCTTCAATTAAATTATTTGGCTGAGAATGAGATGGCAATTCCTCTCCCTACTGGTATAAATTTCAGGGATGTGTGCAGATTGATGGGGCACACTGAAATATTGGATGAACATGGCCAGTTATTAAGAAAAGGCACAATTTACATGAGTAAGCTGACAGACTCATGGAGATACTTTTTCACTCATCTTGTTGAGTGTTTAGGTGGCAGTTCTGGAGGATTAGATCAGATCAATCAAATGCAACTCCAGATTGCCTACTGTCTTTGGTTTGGCTATAGAGTCGATTTCGCCCAGATCTTCTTTGATGATCTGGTGGACCGTCTAAAGGTGAAAGGTAGAAAACCACACATTCCATACATTCGTTTTCTTTCACTTGTATTTTTAAGAGCCCTAGGTGCTGAGTATGATTATGAAACAAATCATTTCTCTATGTGTGAATATCTGAGGGAATTAAGTTCCTTAAAATCAAGAGCAGGTGAGGTTGAAATTCCTGCAAATATGTTGGGTAATTTTGGAAATGATGCACCTGAAGAGCAAGAAGAGGCTCCAGGTAGGGGTCAGATTGTTGTAAGACCCACTGGAGTCGTTGATGTTGAAAATGTGCAACCAGTAACCCAGGTGGCTCCTGTCACTGGACCTAGAACTGCCAGACGTCTAAGAAGAGGTGGAGTTCAGGTCAATCCGAATAGAGCTAAAACGAGCCATCCTGGTGATATTATGAACATAGATGGGTCTCCTATTTTTGAGGAAGAAAATGTTGTTCAGATTGAAAACATTGTACAAGATGCTGAGCAGGTTGTGACTGATGAACAGGTAGAAAATGTTGCTCAGAATGTTGAGCAGGCTGGTCAATTGGACTTGAATGTAGAAGTTGGTGAACAGGCTGGTGATGAAACAGTTGGTGAAACATTTGTCTGGGATGAGGCTGATTCACCCATATCAGAAGGTCATAATTTTGATGTGAATATGAATTTTCTTGGAGATGATGTAGTAGAAGTTGAACGCTTACCAGAAATGCCACCACCTCCACCAGAATCAAATATTCCACCACCAGAATCCGATATGCCACCACCACCAGAATCCATTACTGCACCACCACCACCACCACCACCACCACCTTCAATTCCACAAACAACTCCTTATTTCAATCCTCCCACACTTCAAATTTCACAAACTCAACCACCACCACTTGAAACTCCAATCGACTTTCCTGAACAACGTGTGCTGGACTCAACAGTTGTAACTGCTGAAACTTCCTCTGAAGAGGTCTGGGCACAAATACCTTTCATGACCAGAATGACTTCAATCTTGATCCTCCCAGTGGTCCCTCCTCTTCTTCTTCAGCCGAGGTCCAAGGCCTTTTAAGTAAGGTGGCGGACCTGGAGAGATCACTCCAGTCTTCATCACATGTTGTTTCTGACTTCAAATCCCTTTTATCGAATAATCTTTCGTCAGAAATGAATCTGTTTGCTGGTAATGAGAAGCTGGTATTTGAGAAGTTAAATGAGCTGGTACTGGCCACCAATAACAATTCTGAAAATCTCAAAGTGGCAGTCCAGGGATTAGAAGCAAGACTGGTTAGTTCTGTTCAGACTGCAGTGAAAGGTGAACTTGTTCAACCACTGGCAGGTCTGACAGAAGAAGTTCAGAAGTTGACCACAAGGATAAGTAGTTTGGAGAGTAAGCCAACACTTGATCAGAATGCTGTTGTTAGCACTATCAGTGATGAATGTGCTCAGAAGTTCAGACATGGCATGTTGAAGGAAATATCTGAAGAAATTTCTGGGTCTGTACTTCGAACCATTCAAGATAGTTTGTTGCCTCAAGTGGTTCATATGATTGAGAATGAAATGCCAAAGCACTTGTCTTCAGAAGTTGAAATTATCAAGAAGGAAGTGACTCAACTGAGGAAGACTGTGAATATAACAACTCCAGTGGCTGGAAGAACTTTTGGTGCTCTAGACAGACATATGCTTGAACAGTTGTGGAATGATCTCAAGTCAAGAACTGGTGATCATTCCAAGGGGGAAAAGGTCTGTCCAAGAAGGTTTGGTAGAAAAAGAAAGAAGTTGTTGCCAGTGCTATTGAAAAAGCCTTTGCTACTGAAAGCATCGTGCAACAAGAACAAGTGACTGGTACTGATGCCAGTGCACAAGAAGCACAGAAGGAACTTGGCACTGAAGCCATTGTGCAGGTTGAAGAGGCTGCTGGTACTGATGCCAGTGAGCCCCAGTTTGAAGAATTCCCAGATATCACAACCAGTCTAAAGTCAGCAAAAGGAAAGAAACAGATGGTATCTGGAAAAGAAACTGAAACTGCTGAAGGTTCATTAGAGTTTCCTACTGCTGATGAAGACACCTCGAAGAGACTGGAGCAAGAATGCATTATGATTGAAATATTCAAGAAAAATCAAAGAGATGAATTGCTGGCCCACCAAAGGGAGATGGCAAATATGGGGACTCTGGATTCGTACAATGCTGGCAGGTTGGGCATTCATATTGATGTGTACAAAAAGATGAAGGATGACCCCATAATTCATCAATGTCTGAATGCATTGATGATGTGTTCATTCGCTCCAGGTACTCTGAAGATGAGCAGACCTATGATGCTGTAACTTATGGGGTAAGTGTGACTGAACTGATAAGACAAAGAACGGAGGAGCTGGTGAACCTCCAGAAAAAGATAAGGAAGAATGCTGGTGCTCTGGAGATAGAGTACAGGAAGAAGATAAAGGGCCTGCCAAAACTGACTGCCAAACAGATCAAGGAAATCAAAGACAGAGATCTGAGCACATTCATTCCGTTGGATACTTCACAAAGAATTAATCGTGAAGCATTCCAATCTGTTATTGAACAACAGAGAGTATCCAAGGAAACTGAATATATGATCCAGATGGCTAAGCAAAAAGCCAAATATGAAGATATGTTGAAATTCAGGGCTGATGCCAGAAGGATCATAGGTGCAGAGATTAAACTCGTTGAAAATCATGAAGGCATGACCAGGTTTAATATAAAGTTGACCAGAGAGGGTAACTTTACTGATGAAAGAAAGAATGCATCAGTCCAAGCTTTTGGATGGACTGAACTGAAGGAGAGAGGATTAACTTTCAAAGGAAAAACTGATTTGTCTCCTGATGTCAAGGCATTTATGAAGAGGATTGAAAAGTGTGAGTCCCTCGATAGCTATGGATCGCTCTCGAGATCGTCTATGGTTATGTCGTGAGTGCGGAATCCTCACGAGATAACTGTTTGATTAGTTATCTATATTATTGCTAATTAACAAGAGTGTAATCAGCCGTAATTGCTCTATATTCGTTTGGTATTGATTACCAACGAACTTAGATGCTTTAGGTGTGTGTGATATATCGACTGGAGACTCAATTTAGGTTTTCCAATCGTTTATATATGTTCACAATTGATATTGGGCTTGCTGGGCTTTGTTCTTACGAACTTAGCAGCCCAGCCCATCAAACGAAGATAATCTTCGTTTGAGCATAACGAAGTTTATCTTCGTTAGCTGTAATCCGTTTGTTATTTTCCAATTACTTAACATATAAGGAACCTAACATATATTACGTTTGTTCTTGTATATCATACATAACAAACATCATATATAAACATATATAACACCTAAATATGTAATCGATCATTACCAAAACATTATGTTCATAATCTATCAATTACATATACAGATAAACGTCTAATCAAATCTAAGTTGCTGTTGTCACATCAACGTGCATCAACAAACTCCCCCTTGACAGCAGCATCTTGGATTTCTTTAGTCTTCAAAAATCTTGTCATCCATCAAATAACAACCTCTTGCTATTGGCATGGATATTCTCATGTAAGCAAACTTGAATAATCTTACGATATCGGCTTTCTTCATCCTTCCAAAATGGCAAAAATGAGCACTCTGTATCGTATAACCTTCTTAGATCATTTCTTGAGAAGTTGACCAACTGCATTGGATCATATATTCTTCTCAACAAAATCTTCTTCTGTGAGTCTGCATACATCTTGGCTTCACCAGTATTTCGATCAATCTCCCAATTATCCATCTTTTCTAGCTCATCTTGTGGCCACTTCTTGGCTGGGACTTTGATCATGCACTTGATATCACGTTGAATATACTCAACGCTTCTATCTGGTTTCACCACCTTCTTCTTCTTTCTCGGTTTGATATGAAACTTCGGCTTATCTGAGTCTTTCATACTCGATCTCATCTTAAAATCTTCACGAAGCTTCTTACCAATGACATCAGCAAGACCATACTCGCTTGGATTGATAATCCAAGTATTTCCAAGTTCATGTAGGTCTTCTTCACATAAACTTCTAAAATGTCTCTCACTCCATGCTAAATACTGACAACCTTCTGGTCTTTTGAGAACGAACAGCTTCAGTTCTTCATCATAAAACCAACTCCAGATAATTGTCTTGTATTTTGCAGCATCTTTATCCGAGATATGAGTCCAATACACAGAGGGTCTCAGAGTATCCCTAGTGACTCTAAATTCACCAACTCTCTGACCAGGTACAAATCTATCAATCACCTGTAATGGATCATCATCTCTGAGAGGCACTGGAAACTCATTTGGATTAAATGGTCTTGTCAAATTAATCTCATAAGGAAAAGGAACCAATGCATCTTCAACCTTAGCATATACTACACAGTTTAAAACTTTAGTATTGCTACTAAATGGAGTTTGAAGCATCCTTTCCTTAACGTCATTCCTCTTTAATTCCAACACATTTCTTTCTTCTACTGATGGGTCTTCAGGAATTGAGTTCCAAAAATCATCAAACCCATAAGGCTTCTTGAATAAGTCCATATTCGGCTCAGGAACAATCTCACCTTCCTCAAGATCATCACCATCAAAGAACAATTCTGCATCATCTGAATCGTCAAGTGCTTCAATGACCTCAGCATCTCGAGGAGCACTTGATCCACCAGCACCAGATGTACCAACTTCATGAGCAGTATCTCCTGCAGTCTCCCCCTGAATCTCAACACCCTTTCCTTTGTCCAGAACTGGGCGAGAATCACTTCTATCACCAGCATTATCAGCATCATCATCATCTCTGAGAGGCACTGGAAACTCATTTGGATTAAATGGTCTTGTCAAATTAATCTCATAAGGAAAAGGAACCAATGCATCTTCAACCTTAGCATATACTACAAGGTTTAAAACTTTAGTATTGCTACTAAATGGAGTTTGAAGCATCCTTTCCTTAACGTCATTCCTCTTTAATTCCAACACATTTCTTTCTTCTACTGATGGGTCTTCAGGAATTGAGTTCCAAAAATCATCAAACCCATAAGGCTTCTTGAATAAGTCCATATTCGGCTCAGGAACAATCTCACCTTCCTCAAGATCATCACCATCAAAGAACAATTCTGCATCATCTGCATCATCTGAATCGTCAAGTGCTTCAATGACCTCAGCATCTCGAGGAGCACTTGATCCACCAGCACCAGATGTACCAACTTCATGAGCAGTATCTCCTGCAGTCTCCCCCTGAATCTCAACACCCTTTCCTTTGTCCAGAACTGGGCGAGAATCACTTCTATCACCAGCATTATCAGCATCATCATCATCATCCTGACGTCTTGGCTGTACTACTGATAATCTGCAAACCTCTTCAGGTACATCTCCCCCTTGATTCTTGACCCAGTTGATGAGAAAGGTCAACGCAGCTCGGGTATCCGTAAGATCAGACTCTAAAGTATTAACACGAGCCTCTAAAACATCTATACGGCGAACTAGCGGAAGAGGAGGAACAACTGGCATCCTTGGCAAAACAGGTAAAGGACGCAACAGTGGAGGCAAAGTGACACTACCAGCAACAGAGGCAATCTGTGCTGTAGATACAGTCGCGCACGCTTAGCGCTGCTATACATAAGAGGAGCATCCGAAGTTCTTTTAAGAGTCTCGGTATGAACTGGACTCGTTGCATTCTCCGGATCACTGATATCTTCAAACAGTTTAGCTAATTCAGGATCGTTCTGAGCCGCAACCTCAGGATCAATACTTGCATCAAGCTCCATAGCCTTATCTTGTTGTTCAACATGAGCAGATTGAGCTGTATCAGAAACTGTAGGAGACGAATGACATGCCTTGCTCCTACGTTCCCTGCGTAACTCACCAGATATGCCTTCTAGAGAAAAGTGATAAGAACGATCACCTTCAGAAGCAACGTCACTTTCAGACTCAACCGGAACATCATGAACCCTTTTTGTTCGATTTTCATTGCCAGAATCAGCCGCGACACTATCATAATCATCTGTGTCAACTGCATCATCATCACCATCAGAACCACTGGTACTAGCTTCTTGACCATCACCATCATTCCCATGATCAGAATCATCATCGGAATCATCATCAGAACCACTGTCAGAACGTTCTGTATCATCATGATCAGAATCTTCAGCAGCATCCACAAACATATCATTCTCAAGACGAGAATGATAGTTTGGATTAATCAAATGACCAAAAAGTGGTGGATCATTGAGACCAGCCACGTTGCTAGTATTGGCCGCAAGATCAGCAAACAAGCGAGAAGGCCATGCATGTAGTATATAGCGTGGACCTTGATCAAAAACTAAGTTCGGACAAAAATGTCTGACTATGGCCATAACAAAACGAGGATAAACCAGAAATCTCTTTCGTCCCCTGGCGTTGATTTGATCAATAAATTCTTGATAAAAATATACCGAAAATGGATAAGGCCTATTATAAACCAATGCAACCATCTGCGACGATAACTGAGCAGAAAGTTGATCGAAACCTGCTTTACGATTGCTTAGACAAACCAATAAAGCATAAGCCAAATATCTCCAACGGCCTTGAAATCCGCTTTTATCAAATGGAAGCTTGATTGCACCTACATAGCCCATCCGTTGAAAGCAGCGATAAAGAAGATCAAATGAATATGTCATTTCTACCGCTTCTTCTGGTTCTGCACCTAACTGCAGAATATGACGAAGAGTTGCAGCATTGAATCTAAATGTGATCCCTGCAACTGTAGCTTGAACAAAGCTACGATCATTTACCATAATCTCATGAGCAGTACTCCAAAAATCATCGATATACTGCGTCACTAGTCTTGGTGAATCAGTAAATGCGAATGATAGTTTGGATTAATCAAATGACCAAAAAGTGGTGGATCATTGAGACCAGCCACGTTGCTAGTATTGGCCGCAAGATCAGCAAACAAGCGAGAAGGCCATGCATGTAGTATATAGCGTGGACCTTGATCAAAAACTAAGTTCGGACAAAAATGTCTGACTATGGCCATAACAAAACGAGGATAAACCAGAAATCTCTTTCGTCCCCTGGCGTTGATTTGATCAATAAATTCTTGATAAAAATATACCGAAAATGGATAAGGCCTATTATAAACCAATGCAACCATCTGCGACGATAACTGAGCAGAAAGTTGATCGAAACCTGCTTTACGATTGCTTAGACAAACCAATAAAGCATAAGCCAAATATCTCCAACGGCCTTGAAATCCGCTTTTATCAAATGGAAGCTTGATTGCACCTACATAGCCCATCCGTTGAAAGCAGCGATAAAGAAGATCAAATGAATATGTCATTTCTACCGCTTCTTCTGGTTCTGCACCTAACTGCAGAATATGACGAAGAGTTGCAGCATTGAATCTAAATGTGATCCCTGCAACTGTAGCTTGAACAAAGCTACGATCATTTACCATAATCTCATGAGCAGTACTCCAAAAATCATCGATATACTGCGTCACTAGTCTTGGTGAATCAGTAAATGCGAATGATAGTTTGGATTAATCAAATGACCAAAAAGTGGTGGATCATTGAGACCAGCCACGTTGCTAGTATTGGCCGCAAGATCAGCAAACAAGCGAGAAGGCCATGCATGTAGTATATAGCGTGGACCTTGATCAAAAACTAAGTTCGTAAGGCGAAACCTAAACAAATTTGCAACAACAAATAAAATGTAGCTAAGTTCGTAAGGTCGAAACCTAAACTAAATTTGCAACAACAAATAAAATGTAGCTAAGTTCGTAAGTTATAAAACGAAAGCTAAATTCGTTTGTGTTAGCACTAAGTTCATTTTGATGAAACGATCATTAAGTTCGTTAAAATAGGGAAACGAAAATAGGAACTAAGTTCGTAAGTTAAAAACAAACGAATATACCATGCTAAGTTCATAAGCATTGCATAAAACCTAAGTTCGTAGAAAGTAAACGAAGTATCAACTATGTCGTTAAGTTCGTTTGCCTTACATCAAACGAAGATAGCAAACGAAGATGAACTTGGTTTTCACCAAACGAATGCTAAGTTCGTAAGGTCGAAACCTAAACTAAATTTGCAACAACAAATAAAATGTAGCTAAGTTCGTAAGGTCGAAACCTAAACTAAATTTGCAACAACAAATAAAATGTAGCTAAGTTCGTAACTTCGAAACCTAAACTAAATTTGCAACAACAAATAAAATGTGCTAAGTTCGTAAGGTCGAAACCTAAACTAAATTTGCAACAACAAATAAAATGTAGCTAAGTTCGTAAGGTCGAAACCTAAACTAAATTTGCAACAACAAATAAAATGTAGCTAAGTTCGTAAGGTCGAAACCTAAACTAAATTTGCAACAACAAATAAAATGTAGCTAAGTTCGTAAGGTCGAAACCTAAACTAAATTTGCAACAACAAATAAAATGTAGCTAAGTTCGTAAGTTAAAAACAAACGAATATACCATGCTAAGTTCATAAGCATTGCATAAAACCTAAGTTCGTAGAAAGTAAACGAAGTATCAACAACAAATAAATGCTAAGTTCGTAAGGTCGAAACCTAAACTAAATTTGCAACAACAAATAAAATGTAGCTAAGTTCGTAAGTTAAAAACAAACGAATATACCATGCTAAGTTCATAAGCATTGCATAAAACCTAAGTTCGTAGAAACTAAACGAAGATGCAACAACAAATAAAATGCTAAGTTCGTAAGGTCGAAACCTAAACTAAATTTGCAACAACAAATAAAATGTAGCTAAGTTCGTAAGGTCGAAACCTAAACTAAATTTGCAACAACAAATAAAATGTAGCTAAGTTCGTAAGGTCGAAACCTAAACTAAATTTGCAACAACAAATAAAATGTAGCTAAGTTCGTAACTTATAAAACAAACGAATATACCATGCTAAGTTCATAAGCATTGCATAAAACCTAAGTTCGTAAGTTATAAAACGAAAGCTAAATTCGTTTGTGTTAGCACTAAGTTCATTTTGATGAAACGATCATTAAGTTCGTTAGAATGAATCTTAAGTTCGTTTTCAATTAATTCCTAAGTTCGTTTTCAATTAATTATCTTCGTTTGAGCACTCTTTGCTACAGATCAGCACGGATTCAAAGATAAAATTAACTATCATTCGATTTTGCACACAATGCAGTACACAACTTTTAGAATTGAGTAAATTACACATAACCCATTCGTTTTTACAAAAGAATCAACGATCTAAAGGGTTAAAATCATGAACGAAATTAATCCCCAATAAAATAAGAAAAACCGACTGAGTTCATGTGAAAGAAGGGTAAAATCAGCCAATCTAATTCGAAATTTGTGAAGAAAATGGAACAAAAACATACCTAAATCACTAGTAACAATACTGATCGTAACAAAAATCAAAATAAACAAGTATCACATTGATTATTTTCACTAAATACATGAATATTAAAGTAAATAACTACTCCAAAAGCACGTTCATGTATTATTCCTTCACGTGCTCATATCTGCAACACACCTATTGTCACTACACACCAAGGATCGTATCTCCATGATATCATCCGTATGAATAACAATGTATTTGCAGAAAACAGCACTCCAACTTAATCTTCTTAACCTGAATACTGCACACTTGCCAAAAACTCATTAACGCATTGAGAACAAACATAGTAATGCAGAAAATTCAAGCTAAAAACATACAAAATTAGAGTTAACCAATACGAAATACCAAAATATCTAACAAAAGATCAAGGGAGGTCATTTCATTGTCAAACCCTAAAATGTCACCAAGTTATTAATTAAATTCTTAACTTGTAACAACTGAAAATTTGTGAGATTTCAAATAACTTTGACTTTTCACATAATATTTAAAAGATCATTTTCTAAACTTAAACAAATTAATGTCCATATCAGAAAATCTTCTTTTGACACAAACCACACAACCTCATCAAGAATTCTCATGAATGAATTCAGTAAGACATATACTCAGAATTGGAATAGGATCTCTCGTGCAATAAGAACTTATAAAAAAATACTATTTTGACTCAATATAAAGAAAAATAAATTAGAATAAAAATAACAGAATAATAAACTAAGCTATACACTAATTAACTTGAATTTATTCATCATTTATTCATTATTTACATGATGCTTGGTTACTGCTGACTAGATCAGTTTAGCAATTACATAAGCCTGTGGGTGAGAAATAATTCTCTTATTATTAGTTATGGACAGTGATCCAAAAACGATTACCAATATGTTTGTCCTCTTAAACACTCGGTACTTCCAGTCTCCTTTTTGGTTTGTGGCACTTTCGTATTACTTGAGCCAAGGACAGTCACCATGTAACCTAGTAAGTTACTCATGCCACAATTTTAGTTTGCGAACTTATGTGCCCCATATTCAGATACACTCTTACAATCGAAAAAGCACTAAGATTAAGACATTTGGTGATTAAAGTGAGAAAGTCTTTAAGAATCAAGTCAGCGGTGACAGGTCGGTGATTCCTCACGCGTAAAGCGACATAACTTGACTCACGTACGGAAATATACTTAACATTGCATAATGCCAAGTACTTGCATATTTGTGACATTAATTTACTTTAAAGCACTTATGAAAACCCGTGACTTTCTATGAGACCCGTGTAGCGAACTTTCTGACAACCTATCCCAAGTTGAAAACTTTAGGTAGGCTAGGTATACAAGGACACCCCAAGGACTTACTTGTTCGAATCTCAAAGGCCACATTAGCTTCATACTTTCAATAGATTTATTTTGATATTTGCATATCTTGTCACAAATATACATCCGAAAAAGCAATACATACACATATATGTACCCGAGACCTTCTTTATAAAGACCAAATATACCTAATTACAATGCAAGATCTTTCATAAGATTTAAAGGACTTGTCTATTTTAAGAACAAGTATTCGCAGCCATATATCTGAATAAGTTTCCCATAAGAACATTGTATACATTTAAGTTCAGATTATAAGGAAACCTTGGTACTTTGTGCCTATCGATACATCATATAATGGTATCACTGAACTAAGCATTTTAAAGTACAATTAAGTAGGCTTAAAAGCTAAAGTATCGTCACGTCTAATCATTTAGTGCAGTGACCGTACTTCATTTATTATATTTTTGGATTTTCCAATTTTTCTGATGTTTTTGGATTTTTCAGACACTAGATGTAACATCCCAAACGTTTTATGTTTGACTATTTGACTTTCCGTTAGTTAATGGATTTTCCAATTTTTCTGATGTTTTTGGATTTGTCTAATCATTTAGTGCAGTGACCGTACTTCATTTATTATATTTTTGGATTTTCCAATTTTTCTGATGTTTTTGGATTTTTCAGACACTAGATATGTACAAACTTATACTAAAACAACTCTTTTTGTATTTTAATGACTCTATCTATGTACGACTTAAACTACAAAGACTCGAAAAAATTTTAAGTTCTTTGAGAGAAACTACTCGGCATTCTTCATACCATTGAGTTGATATAACAACTCATGACGAGGTCTATCAAAAGCTTTAGTATAAAGATCAGCAAGGTTATCATCAGTAACAACCTTTTCTAAATGAATAAGCTTTTTCTCAAAACAGTCACGCAAAAAATGATGCTTTATATCTATGTGCTTGGTGACTTTAAAGTTTTTCGGATTCTTAGTAATATCTATGGCAGACTTATTATCAATACAAATAGGAGAGTCTGAGATATCCATACCATAGTCGCGCAATTGTTGCTGTATCCAAAGTACCTGAGAACAGCATTGACCAGCAGCTATGTACTCTGCTTCACAGGTAGACTGTGCAACAGATGTCTGCTTTTTGCACTGCCACGATATAATTCTCCCCCCTAAAAGTTGACATCCACCTGACGTTGATTTCCTATCCGAACTGCAGCCACCATAATCCGAATCAGTATAAGCTTTGAATTCAAAGGAACCATGCATGGGATACCAAAGCCCTAGACGAGGCTTGGCCTTCACATAACGAAGAATCCTTTTCGCAGCTTTCATATGTGACTCTTTCGGATTAGCCTGATATCTAGCACACATGCAAACAGCAAAGGTAATGTCTGGACGTGAAGCCGTCAGATACATCAAGGAACCAATAATAGCCCGATATTGAGTTGCATCGACTTCTGGATCATTAGTCTTATCAGGACACAGCCCATGATTAGTCTGAATGGGAGTAATTGCATCTTTAGCATCGGTCATTCGAAACCTTGTGAGAAGATCCTGAACATACTTGCTCTGATGAATAAAGAACCCATCCTTCAGTTGATCCACCTGTAATCCAAGGAAGAAAGTTAATTCCCCCATAGCACTCATTTCGAACTTAGCCTTCATGCTCTGCTCAAACTCCTTGCACATGGTCTTATCAGATGAACCAAAAATGATATCATCAACGTAAACCTGTACAAGCAAGTAGTCCTTCCCTTTCCATTTGATGAACAACGTGCTGTCAATAGAACCTCGAGTAAAACCATTTTCATGCAAATGAGTAGACAGTTTTTCATACCATGATCGAGGAGCCTGATGTAAACCATATAGAGCCTTATCAAGACGATATACTCTATTGGGAAAATCTGGATCCTCAAACCCCTGAGGTTGATCTACATACACTTCTTCTCTAATTTCTCCATACAAAAAGGCACTCTTTACGTCAAGTTGATACACCTTTATACCTTGATAACTAGCAAATGCCAGAAATAAACGAATAGCTTCTAGTCTAGCTACAGGTGCAAAAGTCTCATCGTAATCAAAACCTTCTTGTTGCTCAAATCCTCTAACTACCAACCGAGCCTTATTGCGAGTGACAACACCTTTGTCATCCTTTTTACAACGAAAAACCCATCGCGTAGATAAAGGAGATTCACCATGAGGTAAGTCAACTAACTTCCATACATCAAGCTTCCGAAACTGAGCCAATTCTTCTTGCATCGCCTCAACCCATGACGGATCTTTAAGAGCCATACCAACATTCTTAGGCTCAACCTGAGAGATGAAGCAATAGTACAAGTACCAAGTAATCGCCCCAGTATCCTTAACCTCAGCAAACATACTTGACATTTTCTTATGCTGATTCCTCGTGAGAGTAGAGGCAGAGGCATCACCAATAATTTGATCTACTGGATGATCCTTGTTGACTCTTGTCTGAGGAACCTTATCGACCGTAAGATCACTTCCCAAGTTTGTCTGCACATGATGTTCTGGAGTTTTAGGCTCTTCCTGATTTTCACCTTCCGTGTCATCAGTATCATAGAAAGGATCATCAGGTAGCGGTATATGTAAAGGATCAGTAAGATTTTTAGGAGCAGTATCTAAAGTAGAGTCTGCTTCTTTGGTCCCACTTGATTCACCAGATTTAGAAGCAGGCTCAACGAATGGTGAGGAAACAGGAGTGGAAACTGGAACCGGCCCACCATCAATTGGATCATGTAGAGTAACTACATCTTCCACAATCGGAACACCTGTAAAAGAAACAGGACCACGAAAAGAAGTGAAAACACCATCATAATCAAAGTCATTAGCAGGACCAATGTGCACAGCAGGTTTATGACTGACAATTACGACATTTGTACCAAAATCGACTTTGCCAGTTTTCTGATTGTACACACGCCGAATCGGTGTACTTGGCACATAACCTAAAAAGAATCCCTCCTCAGATTTAGGATCAAATTTCCCTTGAGGAAGAACTTTCAGAAAAGTACACGGAACACCAAACGGCTCAACATTCTGCAAATTGGGCTTTTTGTTGTGCAACAGCTCATAACAAGTCTTCTTAAACCGTTTAACTGTTAAAACCCGATTCAAAATGTGGCAAGCTGTATTCACCGCCTCTCCCCAGAAAGTAATAGGAAGCCCTGAATCAGCAAGCATCGTCCTGGCTGTTTCTATCAATGTCCTGTTCTTCCTTTCAGCTACTCCATTCTGTTGTGGCTCATAAGGTGCACTGAATTGATGTTGAATTCCTTTGGTCAAGCAAAATGCAGTAATAGTATTATTCTTGAACTCAGTGCCATTGTCACTCCTGATTCTCTTCACTTTAATCTCATGGACATTCTCGACTTGTTTAATGAAATCCATAAATCGAGCAGCAGTCTCATCCTTGGTCTTCAAAAAGAATACCCATGAGAATCTTGAGTAATCATCAGTGATCACCAAACAGTAAGACATCCCTCCAATGCTTCTTATGTTCACAGGACCAAAGAGATCCATATGAAGTAACTCGAATGGTTTGGATATAGAATTTTGCACCTTTGATTTATGGGGATTCTTATGTTGCTTCCCTTTCAAACAAGGTACACATTTATCTTCCATCCCAAACTTCTTTACCGGAACACCTTCAACTAATTCAAGACTGACAAGTTCATTCATCTTCCGAAAGTTGATATGTCCCATTCTTCGATGCCATAAGAGAGATTCCGACTCATTGGCCTTGCTCAACAAACAAAGGGGCTCCTTTGGATTATCAACACCTAAAACTAAACCATAGATGTCTCTCTTCCTAGGAGCTCTGAGCATAATCCATTCTTCAGGAATAACAAAACCCGGCTTCAAGATGAATGCCTCCTTTTCTGTGAAATGAACATTGTTGCCCTTGTCACAGATCTGTGAGACACTCATAAGATTATGAGTAAGTTGTTCCACATAGTTTACTCGTTCTAGAGTAAGTTGTCCATTGACGACATCTCCTTGACCGGTGATGTTACCGCCCTTGGATCCAGCAAAACTAACATATGACCCATGTATATCAACATAATTGGACAAAAGCTTCTTGTCCCCTGTCATGTGCCTGGAGCATCCACTGTCAAGGTACCACAAATGAATTGGTTTCCTAGGAACTCCCTGCACATAAAATGAAATAAGTTAGTTTTCGTGTGGGACCCAAACCTTCATTGGTTTGGGTCGTCCCTTCTCATCCTTGAGAAGAAGTTCAGTCCAATATCCATTGCTAGAAGCCTTGGATGGAACACGTTTCTCATCTTGTCTTCTCACTGGAGAAGTCTTCGGACCTCTCGTTGGAGAAGTTCTAGGAGAATGAGGGCCAAAAGAAGGTCGAACACTTGAGTGAACCCGGTCATAAAATGAATTACAACTTGGAGATGTTTGAGACTGACTCGAACTCCCAGTGGGGGTCGTGAATCTATCTTCTCTAGGTGATATACTCCTAGATTCAGGAGATACTTTCCTTTTTTGAGTTGAATTCCTAGACTTTCTAGCATCATCTATCTCATCCTTACCTATTGGAAACTTCTTAAGTGCAGGCATAAGGATTTGCTTCAAAGTCCTAGTAGCTACTTCATCAACAGCTGATCTATCCTCAGATTTTCTAGTTTTAGTCTGCCTAGCCAAAGGAGTGAGACGTGACTGACTTAATTTCTTCATGTCCTCAACAGTCACATCCCAGACTTTATCAATTCTTTTAGGGTCAATAGATTCTAAAGGGAATTCTAACTCAGTGTATACCCTATGACTCTTGTGAAGAGTAAAGTGTGTAACACTATCTTTCTGACCAAAAGAATTAGACTTATTCTGAACAATACCTTTCAATTTCTGTTCCTTTTTAGGTTGAGAAGAACCTCCTACAGACTCTTTTGTTTCCTTAGACAACTTGACTTCGGGAATTGAGTCTTTTGATTTACTAGCTTCAGTACTAGATTGAAGTAGAACTTCAGGAATGTTGGGTTCAACGGAGGTATAATTGTTGTTGAAAGGTGGAGGAACATCTGTGAGTCCCTTAATTAACGAGATGGTTAACCAATAGAAAGTGTAAAATACAACAAGTCTAATAATCACTAGAAATGGACTAGTATTACTTGTAAATAAAGATGCAAGATATATAAACAAAGTAATACAAGACTTAAAGCAATAAACAAATAAAGTGGACCATTATGTATGTTTCATGGGTATTTCATTTATTGATGTTTAAATAAAATACAAGGTTGTTGCGGAATCAAGATAACACAATTAAGTGAGTAACCTAACAACCTATGATTACAATATGATCTATGTTTGTCAAATAACTCTTTGGGATCGAGATACTTAAAGTTGTGAAGTATCCCTGTTTAAGATCGAGAGTATTTTAGACAAATTCACTTTCTTGCAAAGTGTATGCTAAGTAAGTTTTTGTTCAAGGAATGACTTAGTATTTATAGGCAACAAATTCACCAGTGAATTTGTGCCGTACAAATCTGGTTGTATACATTTAATGATCCGACAAGAACATTAAATGTATTAGATAAGAATAAGGATAAAGTCACATCAAGTGCAAGTGTATCCTTATTACCCAACCACCTTAACACACGTATACTTTTGTTAAAGAACAAGTGGATTGTTCTTTGGAAAGTGTGTTAAAGGCTAAAGTCAAACCTCGATATTAGTGTTCAGACTTGCAGGATCTAGAACACCAACAATCCTCCAGTGTGCAGATCTGGTAAGACTTTCCAGTGGACTCCGCCATTTGTTAAGTCTTCTTCCTTCAGACTTCAGTCTTTGACTTCAGTCAGAATGTCTTCAGTAGAGTAGATCTGGACTGGGGTGAAGTCTTCAGTGAGCTAATCTGGAGAATGCTCCAGATTACCTGTACAAGTAAATGCTCACTAGTCTTCAATTATTTCTGGACAAATCTTCAGAGGGACTCCAGATTCCAAGTCTGGAGTAGGTCCAGTAGAATATGTTTTCTGGTCAGATCTTCAGTGAGGCTCCAGTAGTCGGGTCTGGAGCGAGACCAGCAAAACAAGTTTTCCTAATAAACCTAAGTAAGGTTCCAGTAGTCCAGTCTGGAGCCAGTCCAGTAAGTCTGGACTAAATCTGGACCTAACAAATTCCCCCTATTTGTTTAGAAATAATGCAAGTATTTTTCAGACTTATAGATATACAAATTTGTATGTCTGGAAAACACTTGGTCGATTTAAGTCTAATCTAAGTTACTGGAAAACACTTTATAGATCATGAGTGTTTTTCAGTTTCATCTTTTAAGTTCTAACTTAGACTAAATCTGGTCATTCTACTTGTAAAAGTAAAAACTTGTAACTATTATTACTTTCATCAAAAAGGAAAATAATTACAACTTTCATAAAAAATAATTACAACAAGTACAATGTAGTAAGAGTTCAGGCTCTTCTTCTTGATGAATGCCCTGGTGCATCTTCAGAAGCCTTCCTCTTTGGAGATGGTAATGGAACAGACACTGGTGGTCTCAGACCCAACACAGCTTCCATTTCTTGGATTCTTTTCCAGATCTTCTCAATTCTTTTCATAAAAGCCTTTACATCTGGAGAGAGATCAGTCTTGCCTTTGAAGGTTAATCCAATCTCCTTTAGTTCACTCCATCCAAAAGCTTGGACTGAAGTGTCCTTCCTTTCATCAGTGAAGTTACCCTCCCTGGTCAACTTCACATTGAACCTGGTCATCCCTTGGTGATTTTCAGCCAATGTTATTTCAGCATTAACAATTTTCCTTGCATTGGCCCTGAACATCATCATTTCATCATATTTCGCCCTTTGCTTAGCCAACTGGATCATTTCTTCAGTTTCCCTGGATACACCACTCTGCTGTCCTTCAGTGGACTGGTGTTGATTAATTCTGAGAGTAGTATCCAGTGGAATAAAGTTGCTTAGATCACCATCTTTGATTGCCTTCAGTTGCTTTGCAGTTAGCTTGGCAGACCAGTCATTCTCTTTCTGTATTCCACTTCCAGAGCACCAGCATTCTTTCTGATCTTTTTCTGGAGGCTTACCAGCTCCTCCTTTCGTTGTCTGATCAACTCTGGAATGGTTACACCATAGATCAACGAGTCATACACCTGCTCTTCTTCAGCATAAAAAGAGCGTATATGTACATCGTTCAGTGCATCAAGACATTGATGAACTCTGGGATCCTCCTTCATCCTTTTGAATACTTCAATGTTTACGCCTAACCTTCCAGCGTTATAGGAGTCCAGAGTACCCATTTGTGCCATATCCCTATGATGGGCCAGCAGTTCATTTCGTTGATTAGTCTTGAATATTTCTATCATGATGCACTGTTGTTGTAGTTTCCTGGACGTTTCATTGTCCACATCTTCTACTTGTTCTTGTTCTTCACCAGACACTACCTTTTCTTTTCCTTTAGTAGATTTCAATGTAGTGGGAATGTCTGGGAAGGATTCGAATTGGGGCTCACTGGCATCAGTACCAGTAGCCTCTTCTTCAGTCTGCACACTGGCTTCAGTGCCAAGTGCTCTCTGGGCCATACGTGCACTGGCATCAGTACCAGTCACTTGTTTTCTTTGAATGACGCTTTCAGTAGCGACTGCCCTTACAACCTCTTTCTTTTTCTTATCAACCCTTCTTGATCACCAGTTGATGTAACTGGACAATTTTTCACCAGTTGATGGAACTGACAATTTTTCCCCCTTGGAATGATCTCCAGTTATTGACTTTAGATTATTCCATAAATGTTCCATCATTTGCCTGTCTACTGAAAAAGTTCTTCCAGTAACTGGATTAGCATGAGTCACATTCTTGACTGTCTAGGTGCCATTATGAATGATAGATGAAAAATGAAATTGAATGAATATTTAAGGTTATGAAGAATTTAATGAATTTGAAGTTAATATGCGAGTATGAATGATTGGAAAATGAATGAAGAAAGAGAAATAAATGAAGGAATTTGAGAATTTGGGAGTAAATGTTCGAAGTAAATGAAATTGAAAGTGAAAGTGGGTATTTATGTTCGAAGTAAATTAAATTATATCACATCACCCATAAATGGTTGATGGTTCACTGCCCACAAAAACGAACAACTTGTACTTTTTGTTTTCCCAAAGTAAAAAGACCATCATTGTTTTGAACAACTTACATGCCACGTAGGATTTATAAGATAAATATCTTTGAAAAGGTTTGCTTACGTGGCACATACAAAGATCAAGTATTTTGAAAATATTATGACATTATTTCAGTGCATCTGGAGGTTGACAGGACCGTCCAGTATCACTGGTGGATTAGTCCAGTGAAGCATGTACTGATGGTACACTGGAGGGACACTCCAGTAAAGTACCAGTGAACAACCAATTTTGAAAGACTGGAAACCTCAAACTTGCACGTCAACTAATACAGACAAATGAGAGGGACACATTTACAAGAAGACATAAGTCAACTCAAACACGCACTTCAACCTGTCCATACCAGTGAGAGGGACATATTTACAAAGCACCAGTAATATTTTCTGAAGAATTTGTCCAGTGAGAAAATTAATTCCCCCTGAACTTAAACATTTTTAAGAGAAAATATTTTTCAAGTCTTCCCTGGAATGTTGATCCAGAAATAAATTTTTGAATCTTTAAATCAAAGATCCTTAGTAGTACACAATGGCGTTCAATACCAAGGTTCCAGATTTAGGGGTTAACATTCCCAACTCACCAACAAGATATTCAAAAGTTTTTACATCCAGTGGTTTAGTAAAAATGTCAGCGAGTTGTTTGTCAGTGGGAATAAAATGGAGTTCAATGTTGTTTTTCATAATATGATCGCGAATGAAATGGTACCTTAGATCAATGTGTTTGGTTCTGGAGTGCATGACTGGATTGTTGGAGATAGCGATGGCACTGGTATTATCACAAAAGATTGGAGTCTTTGAATACTTAATACCATAATCAAGCAACTGGCTCTGATACCAAATGTGAGTCCCTTAATTAACGAGATGGTTAACCAATAGAAAGTGTAAAATACAACAAGTCTAATAATCACTAGAAATGGACTAGTATTACTTGTAAATAAAGATGCAAGATATATAAACAAAGTAATACAAGACTTAAAGCAATAAACAAATAAAGTGGACCATTATGTATGTTTCATGGGTATTTAATTTATTGATGTTTAAATAAAATACAAGGTTGTTGCGGAATCAAGATAACACAATTAAGTGAGTATCCTAACAACCTATGATTACAATATGATCTATGTTTGTCAAATAACTCTTTGGGATCGAGATACTTAAAGTTGTGAAGTATCCCTGTTTAAGATCGAGAGTATTTTAGACAAATTCACTTTCTTGCAAAGTGTATGCTAAGTAAGTTTTTGTTCAAGGAATGACTTAGTATTTATAGGCAACAAATTCACCAGTGAATTTGTGCCGTACAAATCTGGTTGTATACATTTAATGATCCGACAAGAACATTAAATGTATTAGATAAGAATAAGGATAAAGTCACATCAAGTGCAAGTGTATCCTTATTACCCAACCACCTTAACACACGTATACTTTTGTTAAAGAACAAGTGGATTGTTCTTTGGAAAGTGTGTTAAAGGCTAAAGTCAAACCTCGATATTAGTGTTCAGACTTGCAGGATCTAGAACACCAACAATCCTCCAGTGTGCAGATCTGGTAAGACTTTCCAGTGGACTCCGCCATTTGTTAAGTCTTCTTCCTTCAGACTTCAGTCTTTGACTTCAGTCAGAATGTCTTCAGTAGAGTAGATCTGGACTGGGGTGAAGTCTTCAGTGAGCTAATCTGGAGAATGCTCCAGATTACCTGTACAAGTAAATGCTCACTAGTCTTCAATTATTTCTGGACAAATCTTCAGAGGGACTCCAGATTCCAAGTCTGGAGTAGGTCCAGTAGAATATGTTTTCTGGTCAGATCTTCAGTGAGGCTCCAGTAGTCGGGTCTGGAGCGAGACCAGCAAAACAAGTTTTCCTAATAAACCTAAGTAAGGTTCCAGTAGTCCAGTCTGGAGCCAGTCCAGTAAGTCTGGACTAAATCTGGACCTAACAACATCGTTATAAGAGATCTTAACTGGGTCTAGACTCTTAGTGGGAGAATCCTCAAATTTGTTCATATGCATTAAAAGTTCAGAATGCCTAGCAGAATCTAATTTAGCATTTAAATCCAAAATCTCTATCTTAGCATCAGCTAGTTCTTTTTCGATAATTGCACACTTCTTTGCTAACAACGAGTAAGCTTCACCGCCTACTCTTTCTACAGCTACCGACTGTTTGACTTTGTCCTTCATTGCACTTAGATCAGACTCTAAGGACTTAATCTTTTCCTTGAAAAATCTTTCTTTATCATTGACTGTTAAATCCTTTTTAATTAGCCTATCTCTTTCTGATTGTGCAGCATTAACAATAGATTCTAAATTCCTAATTTGATTATTCTTCGATTCAATTTCATCATACATTTTATTCACAATTTTACAAATATGAACAATAGTATGTAAGGAATAAGATACCTGTTGGTCAGCTTCTTTACAATCGGCCATGTAGGCAACAAAGTCATCCACAGTCATCCCTTCAGGAATCTCAAAATCTTTCATCTGCTCTTTAATTGTCTTCTCGACCTTTTCAGCAGCAGAATCTTCATTAACTTCAGTAGCTTTTACCTCTGCAGTAGCTTTCACTTCCTCTTGGTTCTTATCATCTTCGAACTCATCTTCAGATTCGGAATCAGTATCATAAACACCCTCAGCATAACTTTCCACTTTCGAACTTTGAACATTTTCATACAAATGCTCATCATTATGGTAAACTGTGGTGTCAAGAAAGTCATCAGGAGAGTCCACAATATGAGCCATATCATCAACAATTTCAGCCAAATAAGCATTATTGGCCTCGTCCTGTGGAAGATTCCAGACATAAGAACCATCAGATTGAACAGCTACGATGGCCTTGTCATTAGCAGCAGTATCTTCAGTCAACACAAGTGCTCTATTTGCATTCTGATTATATGTACGATTACCACTTCTGTCTTGTCGCGTAGGGGTAGTATTGACATCCCTCTTTGGTCGTTGACACTCTCTAGCGAAGTGTCCAAATCCATCACAGTTGTAACACTTAACCTTTGACTTGTCAAAGCCCTGAGTGCCTCCAGTAAGAGGTCGTCCTGTCCTTTTCATGAATTTCTGCACTCTTCTTGTGATCATAGCCAATTGCCATTTTAGGTCCATCTCTTCAACATCATCTGGATCAATTTGGTCATAATCTTCATCTATGAGTGCAGGATCTGTGATTCTTCCTGCAACAAACACTTCATGAGCAGCACACATTGCAGCAAAGACATTCATCCGACCCTCAGCTGATTTCATATCCATTGGCATGGACTTGTAACCAGCAGCAGAAGATGTAATGTTACCGAACTTTAAACTTCCAGTCTTTACACCTTCAGCAGTCTTCTTACCTTTGTTCCCAGCATCCGAAGCAATGAAACCAACAAAATCATCTCCATCAGTATTCTCTGTTGTACCAGAACTACCAACTCCCGAAAAGAATGCATTTACATCAGCTGTTGGGTTCTTCATGGTGGCATGATACAGAGAAGGATCTTGAGTGTAATTATCTTGGAGATCCTTTGCTTTGTCTTTCATCACTCTGTTCCTAAGAGTAGATATGACTCCATCTATACGCAAAGATGCATAATCATCTCTTTCTTGTAGTCCATGACAAAACTCTTTATAGGCCTTCGGTAAACCATCCAAGAATTTATCCACAATTTCAATTGGAGAATACTTAAGATCAAAATATGCTAACTCGGCAAGCAGATGTTGATATCTTAGAATAAGATCTTCAACTTGTTCGTTCTTGGTAGCGTTGAAACAGTCAAATTGTTTCTTAAGCATTTTAATTCTGTTTTTCTTCAGTAGTGGATCTCCTTCACAATGTGCTTCAATAGCATCGAACAGCTGCTTTGAAGTTTTGTATTCTTGTTTGGGAAACAAATGCACTAACTCTTGTGGAATGCACATCCGAAGAGTCGAAAGAGCCTTTACTTCGATTGCATATGCAGTCTTTTCTTCTCCTTTTAATTCTGCCATCTTGTATGTCGAAGTAACGCCATTGACTGTAAGAGTAGGCCACTCATATCCTTCAGTAATCATAATCCACATATTCAAGTCTTCTCTTTGAATAAAATCCTCGAATCGACCTCTCCACGCCCAGAAATCAGCTAATGAGACTAACTTCGGTGGAGAATTAGTCCTTCCGACTAGATGATCATGATAAACCAGAGAATTCAGATATTGTGCAACAGCACTGTTGACAGACGATGTGGAAGCCATGAGCTAATATAGCAAAAACCTTAAAGGAACGAAGATAAATGAACGAACGAAGATAAGGTTGGAACGAAGATAAATGAACGAACGAAGATAAGGTTGGAACGAAGATAGAATTACAAACGAAGATAAATCTAAGTTCGTAAGGTGAAACTGAACGAAGATAAATTTAACTTCGTAAAGAGAGTTCAAAACGAAGATGGCCTAAATTCGTAGACAAAGATCTGAACGAAGATAAGTTAAATTCGTGGACAAAATTCGTTTGAAATAGATTCAAAACGAAAATGAAGATAACTTCGTTTGATGAAATTTTGAACGAAATTGAGTTAACTTCGTTTCCTATCTTCGTTGAGCAACTTCGTTTCACTAAGTTCGTAGAGCCAACGAACTTAACGACAGAAAAGTGTTCGGGAGGCTTTTGAGAGAATAACCACCAAACAAACGATCTCAAACCCTTCGATAAGATATCGAATGGCTCTGATACCACTTGTGAGTCCCTCGATAGCTATGGATCGCTCTCGAGATCGTCTATGGTTATGTCGTGAGTGCGGAATCCTCACGAGATAACTGTTTGATTAGTTATCTATATTATTGCTAATTAACGAGAGTGTAATCAGCCGTAATTGCTCTATATTCGTTTGGTATTGATTACCAACGAACTTAGATGCTTTAGGTGTGTGTGATATATCGACTGGAGACTCAATTTAGGTTTTCCAATCGTTTATATATGTTCACAATTGATATTGGGCTTGCTGGGCTTTGTTCTTACGAACTTAGCAGCCCAGCCCATCAAACGAAGATAATCTTCGTTGAGCATAACGAAGTTTATCTTCGTTAGCTGTAATCCGTTTGTTATTTTCCAATTACTTAACATATAAGGAACCTAACATATATTACGTTTGTTCTTGTATATCATACATAACAAACATCATATATAAACATATATAACACCTAAATATGTAATCGATCATTACCAAAACATTATGTTCATAATCTATCAATTACATATACAGATAAACGTCTAATCAAATCTAAGTTGCTGTTGTCACATCAACGTGCATCAACAAAAATGTTGAAAAGAATACAACAGATGGAAGTTGTTCTGGGTATGAGACCACCAGTTTCTGTACCATCCTCTCCATCACCAAAGAGAAAGGCTTCTGAAGATGCTCCTGGACAGACATCGAAGAGAAGGGCCTAACTCTTGTATCGTTTACTTGTACTTGTATTTATTTTCACAAAATTGTAACTTATTTTCTGTTGATGGCTGTAAATATAGTTGCATATTTTGTTTCACAAAGTAAATGATCAGATTTAGTCTAAGTTAAAATTAAAAGATGAAACTGGAACACTGATGATCTATAAAGTGTTTCCCAGTAACATAAATTTTTAGACTAAGTCAAAACAAGTGTTTTTCAAGCATACAAAATTGTATAGATATAAGCTTAAAAAAACCTTGCATTATTTCTAAACAAATAGGGGGAATTTGTTAGGTCCAGATTTACTGGACTCGCTCCAGACTAGACAACTGGAAAGTCTCTGAAGACTTGTCCAGAAATAATATGTCCAGACTTGAAGACTGGAGCGACCCTGAAGATTTGTTCAGAAATAATGAAAGACCAGTGAGCAAATACTTGTATAGGAAATCTGGAGTATTCCAGATTAGCTCACTGGACTTCACCCCAGTCCAGATCTATTCTACTGAAGACATTCTCACTGAAGTCAAAGACTGAAGTTAGAATAAAGAAGACTGACAAATGGCGGAGTCCACTGGAAGTCTTACCAGATCTGAACACTGGAGGTTTGTCAGTGTTCTAGACCTTACAAGTCTGAACACTGATATCGAGGAATTGACTTTTTGCCTTTACACACTTTTCAAAGAACATTCCACTTGTTCTTTACTAAAGTATATACGTGTGTAAAGGTGGTTGGTTAAAAGGATTATTGTCATATTGATGTGACTTTATCCTTGTACCTTAACCAATACATTTAATGATCTTGTCGGTTCATTAAATGCATGCAACCATATTTGTACGGCACAAATTCACTGGTGAATTTGTTTGCCTATAAATACAAAGTCATATTCTTCGTTAAAATTACTTTTAGCATTAAAGGTGAATTTGTCTAAATATTCTCGATCTTAAACAGGGATACTTCACAACTTTAAGTATCTCGATCTAAAAGAGTTATTTGGCAAATATAGATCATTTGTAATTCATAGGTTGTTAGGATACTTACTTATTTGTATTATCTTGATTCCGCACAACCTTGTATTTTATTTAACATCATAAATAAAATACTCTTGGAAAATTACATTGTGTTCCACCTTTACTTTAAGTCATGTATTACTTTGTTTATATACTTGCATTTATATTCATGTAATACTAGTCCAATCTAGTGCTTATTAGACTTGTTGTATTTTACATTCTGGGTTAACCATCTAGAGAGTTTGGGACTCACAATTGGTATCAGAGCAGAATGCTAAACATTGCCTAGATCTGTTTCTTTGATGGCCAACTCAGAAAATACTCAAGGAAATCTTAATTTTGGTCCTGATCCTAATGCTAATATTAATGATCAAAATAATGAACCACCTGTTAACACTAATCCACCACCTCCTCCTCCTACTCCTGCTTCTCCACATGTGCATGTGCACTACTCAAATAATCCTGTTCCTAAATTCAGTGGGAATAGCGATGAATTCAATCCAAAAGGATGATACCATGAGAAAGTAGAGTCTCTTACGATTCCAGCGATAGGCAATACGTTTAAAACGGACTTACGGTTCAAAAGTTATCGACGTTTGAAATCTTACACGCAAAACAGGACAAAATCGCGATGTGAGGATCCCAGCTCGCGACGCGAGGTGCACAGATATATTACAGAGTGCGAGACCTGGCTCGCGGCATGAGAAAAACCCCTGACCCAAGAGGATGCAACCTTGCGACGTGAGGAACTTGGTCGCGACGCGAGAAGGCTCAGATCTGCAGATTTGCAAGCCAAACACGCCCCAAACACTAACCTAACACCATTTGTGACTTGCAAATCGGCTTGGGATGTTTCAAAACTCATTTTGAAGCTTAAACAAACATATTTCAACATGAATAAACATAACCCATTTCATGAATTCGATTCCTAACCTCAAACCTAGCTCAAACTCGATCGAATCCAACCCAAGAACATTCAAAAACCCTAATTCGACCTTAAAACCGATTTGATGATTTCTTGAACTTGTTTTGAACATAAATAAGTATAATTTAACATAACCCACCTAAGAATTTCGATCCAAGACACATATCCAAGCATGAATTCGGTCAAGAACACAACCAATGCTCATAAACCCTAATTTTACCTAAAATGAGTTTTGACCCGAATTTGAATAAGATTTCATGTTATTTGACTTGATGACATGTTTATATACATAAAATGATGATTTTAGGATAGATTTAACTTACCAAAAATTCCAACAAAAGCCAAATCCGAATTTGACCCGAAAAGGAAGAATTCTTGCACTTTGATGAACCCAACTTTTGATATGATACTAAGATATGATGAAGATGAAAAGCCCTAACAAATTCTTGCTTGAAACATTAAATTTGGTGTATTAAATTTTAGTGAGAGAGAGCAAGAACTCTTGCAATGAATGTAGAGAGAGAGAGAGACAAGAGAAATGAATGAAGAAAATGGGTGGATGGGAAGAGATAGTGTGTGGGATATGGGTATGGGTCAACTAGATGGGTCATGGGTCAAGATTCATACCCATGGATAGTCCATCACCACTAGATTACTTACGCATTGCCTAGCATCGACATTTAAACAAAACGATCATTCGACCTCGACTAGCACCTTGAACATAGAATAATTCACAAACAACTCGATCATTCATTAATAATCAATTTAATTACTCAAAACGTACATACAATTAATGCGTCAAATTAAGTCAAAATTCACGAATGTTACAGCAGGATGATGATATTTCGTGGTGGACAGATTCAGGAGCAACATGTCATGTTTGCAAGGATCTTCGATGATTCAGGACTTTAAACCAATTGAAGATGGGTCTTTATTGAAGATGGGAAATGTTGCTACTGAACCTGTTAAAGGAATAGGATCTGTTCTATTAATATTTACTTCTGGAAACTCTTTACTCTTACATAATGTTCTATATGTACCTGGAATTCGTAAGAACTTAGTATCTGGTATTGTATTGAATAATTGTGGATACAAGCAGGTCATTGAAAGTGACAAGTATATCTTGTCAAAACATGGAACCTTTATTGGATTTGGATATTTGAATGAAATGTTTAAATTAAATTTGTATGTTTCTTCTATTGATAATTCTGTTTGCATGACTTCTACTAGTTCTAGCAATAATTTTAGCAAATCAGAATTATGGCATGCTAGACTAGGACATGTACATTACAAGAGATTAGTTGACATGTCAAAAATGAGTCTAATACCTTCTTTTGATGTTAGTAATGAAAGGTGTAAAACTTGCATGTTGACTAAAATTACTAGACAACCTTTCAGTAAAAACGTCACTAGAGATACAAAGGTATTAGAACCCGTGCATAGTGACTTGTGTGATTTCCATTCTACTCCATCACTTGGTAATAAAAAGTATGTGGTTACTTTTATTGATGATGCTACTAGATATTGCTATGTTTATATGTGTCATACAAAAGATGAAGCTCTTGATAAATTCAAAGTTTATAAAGAGGAGGTAGAGCTTTATCATGGTGTGAAGATTAAAACCCTTCGCACTGATAGGGGAGGTGAGTATTATGATCCAGTGTATTTTCAGTCCACTGGAATAGTACATCAGACCACGGCTCCTTATACACCACAACAAAATGGTGTATCTGAAAGGAAGAATAGGACACTAAAAGAAATGGTTAATTCCATGTTGTGCTATTCTGGCCTAAGTGAAGGATTTTGGGGTGAGGCTATGTTGACAGCCTGTCATTTATTGAATAGAGTTCCTAATAAGAACAACAAGATAACCCCTTATGAACTTTGGCATAAAAAGACTCCAAATCTGAGTTATCTTAGAGTTTGGGGCTGTAGAGCAGTGGTGAGACTGGCTGGCCCTAAAATTCATAACATTGGTCAAAGAGGTATAGATTGTATATTCATTGGCTATCCTGAAAATTCTGTTTGTTATAGGTTCTATGTCATAGAACCTAATGACTATGTATCCGTACACTCTATTGTTGAGTCATGGGATGTTGATTTTGGGAATGAGGATAGGTTCACATCTTTACCTAGACCTGGTGACATGGTGGCAAGCTCTAGTAACACTGGTGGAAATGACCAAGTGACTGATACACCTCCTGAGCCTAGGGGGAGTGAAAGATCAAGAAAACCCAAGTCTTATGGGGATGATTTCCAACTGTATTTGGTTTAAGGATCAAGGGATGGAATTGATTTTCAATATCAACATTGTTTTAATGTTGATGATGATCCAAAAACCTACAGTGAAGCTATGGCTTCAAGGGATGCTGCATTTTGGAAAGAGGCAATCCAAGATGAGATTGACTCTATTATGCATAGTAATACTTGGAAATTGGCTGATTTACCACCTGGGTGTAAGCCTTTAGGTAGTCAATGGATATTCAAAAGGAAGATGAAGGTGGATGGAAGCATAGATAAGTATAAAGCTAGATTGGTGATCCAAGGCTTTAGACAAAAGGCAGGTATTGATTACTTTGACACCTATGCTCCTGTTGCTAAGATTACGACCATTAGATTATTGCTAGCACTTGCTGCTACACATAATCTTGTAATTCACCAAATGGATGTTAAGACTGCCTTTCTAAATGGTGAATTGGATGAAGAGATTTACATGAAACAACCTGAAGGATTTGTCATGCCTGGTAATGAACATAAGGTTTGTAAATTAGTAAAATCTCTTTATAGTCTGAAGCAAGCCCCTAAGCAATGGCATCAGAAGTTTGATGAGGTGGTGTTGTCTCATGGTTTTGCATTAAACCAAGCAGACAAGTGTGTCTATAGCAAATTTGACACTTCTGGTAAAGGAGTAATCATTTGCTTGTATGTTGATGACATGTTGATTTTTGGTACTTACCAAGATCAAGTTCATAACACTAAGGAATTCTTGTCATCAAAGTTTAATATGAAAGACATGGGGGAGGCCGATGTGATTCTTGGAATAAAGATCATACGTGGAAAACATGGTATTACTATCTCTCAATCTCATTATATTGAGAAGATATTGGATAAATTTAATCATAAAGATAGTTCTCCAATGAGTTCTCCTATGGATCCTACTCTAAAACTTGTGCCTAACAAGGGAGATGCTGTGAATCCACTTGAATATTCAAAGGCTATTGGATCTCTCATGTATGCCATGGTTAGTACTAGGCCTGATATAGCCTTTGTTGTTGGAAAGCTGAGTTGGTACACTCACAATTCTGGTTTGATTCATTGGCAAGCGATTAATCGAGTATTTAAATACTTGAAAGGAACCAAGGATTATGGATAGACATATACTAGATTTCCTTCTGTTCTTGAAGGTTATTCAGATGCAAGTTGGATTACCAATTTAGAAGATCATTCTTTCACAAGTGCTGGGTATTCCTTCTTGGAGGTGGTGCTATATGTTGGGCATCAAAGAAACAAACTTGTATAACCAATTCGACAATGGAATATGAGTTTGTGGCATTAGCAGCAGCTGGTAAAGAAGCTGAATGGCTAAGGAATTTGATATATGAAATTCCATTGTGGCCTAAACCGATATCACCCATATCTATTAGATGTGATAGTGCAGCTATACTATATACGAACGGGTCCACTGCCCGCAAGTGTGTAGTAGTCAGTTTTAGGGTATTCCTTGTTTTAATTTTTAAACTCGATTTCACACATCAAGTTTTTGGCGCCGCTGCCGGGGAATGTGTGCCGATTTAGTTGTTAATTTAGTGGTTTGATCCTTTCTCACGCGTGAGAAAGTTACTTGTTTATTAGTTTAGTTTTCTTTTCTTATCACAGGTGCATTTGACGTGTTTGTGTTAGTTGTGTATTTGCAGGAATTGTGTTAGTTGATGAACTTGCGTTCTTTGGGTCTCCCTTTGAATAGTCCCTTGTCTACTCCGAGAAGACCAAGAGGGCGTAGGTTTAACTTCGCTGAACCCACAACACCAATACCGACACCATTTTCACCTGTAGCCAAACCCACTCCTGATTCGGACGAGGAAGGGTTCTTTTTGGACGAGTTTTTCAACTTTGGAGTAAAGCAAGAGGAAATGGGGGACGAACAACCAAGGGATCCGAATGACACTCGCTATGGCGAGAGGGTCCGAACTATCCCAACGGGACGTGGTTCCGCCATTAGACCTCCAACCATTGATCACACTTTCGCTTTGAAAGGAAACCATCTAAAAAGTATAGAAGAGAATCAATTTGATGGTAAACGGAAATGGGATCCTTACCAACACTTGGATAGGTTCGAAAAGTTGGCTCGGCTATATCAATATGGGAAAAACCAAATGAATGCCGTGAAACTTGAAACATTTCCCATGTCAATCACAGGAGAAGCACTTGATTGGTTCAATGATCTTCCAGAAAATTCTATTACTACTTGGAACCAACTCAAGGAGGCTTTCATTGGTGAGTTTTATTCACTTAGAACTCAAAGAAGGTTGGAGAACATGATAAGATCTTTTGAACAAGATGATGGAGAAGATGTTGTTGAGGCTTGGATTCGTTTCAAGGAAATGTTGAGAAATTGTCCAGGTCACGATTTGACTAGGGAGAAATATGTGGAGCTTTTCTTTGATGGGTTGGATAAAAGTCTAAACGAGAATTGGGATACGCTTTCGGAGGTAGTTTCAATAACATTACACCCAATGAAGGCTATCGAATCTTGGAAGACATGGCGAAGGATAGCTCAACTTTGGATGATGAAAGGTTTTTGAAGAATGAGAAAAAGATGAAGAGAGGTACTAACCAAGGGAGAGTTGCTAAGGTTGAAGCTAGCAATGACCAGGGGTTGTTGGAGAGATTAGGGCGCTATCTGAGCGCATGGAAAAGGGGTTTGCTGCTCAAGAGAGTAGGTTTGGAGCAATTGAGAGGGATGTAAAGGTAGTGGCCGATGGGTGTGATCATTGTGGTGATATGCACTATTCTGATGAGTGTCCAAATCGGGCACCCGAAGATGTGAATTATGTTCAAAATCTGCCCCAAGGGAATTTCTACCGCAACACCGGTTTCCAGAACCGGCCTTCAGGTAATACTTCTTATAACTCTTCTTTTCAATCTAATAATTCTCGTTTTTCAGGAAATAGGTGGCAAAGAGATAATTATCAGAATCAGCCACAACAGCAGACTCAGCAAGGACAAGGATCAGGTTCTTCTTCTTCTAATGCCGATCCTAATGCCGAGTTGAGAGAGATGATGAAGCAGTTGGCTAGTAATCAGGTTGAAACAAATACTAGCATTCAAATGATCAGGGAAGACACTAAGACTTTGAGTGAGAGGTTAGATCAGTTAAGTGGGAAGGTGGAGATCAATATGAAAAATCAGGGAGTTAATTTCAAGGATCTCGAAAGTAGGATGGCTGCTCTTGCTAGGCCCACGGGGACTCTTCCTAGCAACACACAGCAGAATCCTAGACCTCAGTTTAGTCAAGGACAGAATCAACCACAGAATCAAGGACAGAAATACACTCCACCACCAGTCCGCAATGAGCAAGCCAAAGCCATCACCACTCGTACTGGTAGGTCTTATGACTCACCTCCTATGCCTAATGTTGTTGTTTCTGATGTGCAGGATAAAGGGAGTGTTGATGATGAGGTTGATGAAGAGATTGAAATGGAGGAAGATTCAACCGTGAAGACTCCGGCCACTCCACCAAAACCGGATGTGGTTCCAGAAGTTAGACCTTACAAGCTGAAGATACCATTTCCGCAGAGGTTCAAAAAGGCAAAACTGAAAGAGCAATATAACAAGTTTGTGGAGATGATAACAAATGTTCATATTAATGTGCCTTTAGTTGATCTTATTCAGGGGATGCCACATTATGCCAAGTTCATTAAGGAGCTTGTGACTGACAAGGGAAAAATGGATGAGGTGAAAGCTACTTATCTTAATGCCGAGTGTTCTGCTATCTTGCAGAACCGCATCCCACCTAAGCTTGAAGATCCAGGAGTTTCCTTATTACTTGTTCTATTCGTACTCTTACTTGTAAGGCACTTGCTGATTTAGGTGCTAGCATTAATTTGATGCCTTACTCGGTTTGGAGTAAGTTAGCTCTAGGAGTTTTGAGACCTACCCGAATGAGTATTAGATTAGCTGACCATTCTTTTCAGTATCCCATTGGGATTGCTGAAAACATGACTGTCCGGGTACCCCTTATTCTTGGACGACCATTCCTTAATACCGCGGATGCTATCATCCGTGTGAAGGATAAGGAAATTTCTTTGGGTGTGGGTACGGATAGAATTGTGTTTAATGTTGAAAAGTCCATCAAGCAATCATATTCTAATGATGAGTCTTGTTTCAGGATTGACGTTATTGATGATGCTTTAGACCAAGAGTTTCAGGAACTAATGGAGGCCGACACTGGAGATGAGGAGATTGCTAATTTAGGATCGGGAGATATATCTGACGATGATTTGTTTGCAGAGGTTATGGCGCTTAGCTTGGATGAGACACCTCCCGAGGATGAGAGTTTTGAGGAGGTTGTTGCTGATGGAAGTTCGAGGGTACCAAATTCTGTTGATGTACCACCCACTGATTTGGAGCTTAAGCCATTACCTTCCCATTTGGAGTATGCTTATTTGTCAGGTGAATCTTCTTTACCCGTGGTTATCTCGTCCTCACTCTCGAGTGACGAGAAGGATTGTCTTTTATCTGTGCTTCGAGCCCATAAGCGGGCTTTTGCTTGGAAGACCACCGATATTCCAGGTATTAGTCCTAACTTTTGCCAGCATAAAATAGATTTTGTTGATGATGTTAAGCCCGTTGTCCAGAGACAAAGGAGGCTTAATCCGAACATGAAAGAAGTCGTTAAGAAAGAGGTCATTAAGTTGTTAGATGCCGGGATCATTTTTCCTATTGCTGATAGTCCTTGGGTTAGTCCTGTTCATTGTGTGCCCAAAAAGGGGGGCATGACAGTTATTGAGAATGAGAATAAGGAACTCTTGGCCACTAGGACTATAACGGGTTGGCGGGTTTGTATTGATTACCGAAAGCTTAATGATGCCACCCGTAAGGATCACTTTCCCCTTCCTTTCATTGATCAGATGTTAGAAAGACTTGCAGGTAATGAATATTTTTGTTTCTTATATGGGTTTTCCGGGTACTTCCAAATACCCATTGATCCCAAGGACCAAGAAAAGACCACCTTCACATGCCCATTTGGTACTTTTGCTTATCGGCGAATGCCGTTTGGTTTGTGTAATGCCCCAGGCACCTTTCAAAGGTGCATGATAGCTATTTTCCAGGACATGCTTGAAACCTCCATGGAGGTTTTCATGGATGATTTCTCGGTTTTTGGGGACTCTTTTCATACTTGCTTGCATAATTTGGAAAGGATGTTAGAACGGTGTGAAAGGGCACACCTTGTTTTGAATTGGGAAAAGTGCCATTTTATGGTGATCGAGGGAATTGTTTTAGGGCATAAAGTGTCTAAGGCCGGGATTGAAGTTGATAGGGCTAAGATAGATGTTATAGCCAAGTTACCCCCTCCTTCCAATGTGAAAGGGGTAAGGAGTTTTCTTGGACATGCCGGTTTTTACCGCCGATTTATTAAGGATTTTTCTAAGATTACTCGTCCTATGACCCACTTGTTGGAGAAGGACGTCCCTTTTGTGTTTGATGATGCTTGTTTGAGTGCATTTCAGGTTTTAAAGGAGAAGTTGACTAATTCTCCTATCATGGTTGGACCGGATTGGGAATTGCCATTTGAGTTGATGTGTGATGCAAGTGATTATGCTGTGGGAGCCGTGCTTGGGCAAAGGGTTGATAAGCATTTCAAGCCCATTTACTTTGCTAGTAAAACTTTGAACCCCGCCCAGCAAAATTACACCACCACAGAAAAGGAGTTGCTTGCAGTGGTCTTCGCATTTGATAAGTTTAGATCATATCTTGTTTTGAGTAAGACCATAGTTTTCACTGACCATTCAGCCCTTAAGTACTTGTTCTCGAAACAAGATGCTAAACCTAGGCTTATCCGATGGATTTTGTTGTTACAAGAGTTTGATATAGAGGTTAAGGATAAGAAAGGTGCTGAAAACTTGGCGGCCGACCATTTGAGTCGTTTGGAAGATCCTCACCGGGAGGAACTTCGAGATGGGGAGATTAATGATCACATCCCCGATGAGTCCTTAATGTTTATTTCTAACTCTGATGATGCTCCTTGGTTTGCAGATATTGCTAATTATTTGGTTGCAGGTGAGATACCGAATGATTTCACGTCCCAGCGAAAGAAGAAGCTCATATCGGATGTTAAGCACTATTTTTGGGATAGTCCATACTTGTTTCGTGTTTGTGCAGATGGTATGGTAAGGAGATGTGTAGCTGGAGCTGAGACGAGGGATATTCTTGATGCTTGTCACTATGGTCCAACTGGAGGTCATTACGGTCCTTCAGTTACTGGTAAGAAAGTTTTTGATGCAGGTTTCTATTGGCCTACAATTTTCAAGGAGGCCTAGACTTTGGTAGAGACTTGTGACATTTGTCAAAGACAAGGGAGCATAACTAAGCGGGATGAGATGCCTCAACAAAGCATTCAGGTATGCGAGGTATTTGATATTTGGGGTATAGACTTCATGGGACCATTCCCACCGTCTAATAAGTTTCAATATATTCTTGTTGTCGTTGACTACGTGTCTAAATGGGCCGAAGCCAAGGCTTTGCCCACGAATGACGCGAGGGTAGTCATTGATTTCTTGAAACAATTATTCTGTCGATTTGGTTGCCTTAGAGCTTTGATTAGTGACCGAGGAACCCATTTTGCAAATCATCAATTAGCCAAGGTCATGAAGAGGTATGGTGTTGTGCATTATTTTTCTACTTCTTATCATCCACAAACTAGTGGACAAGTAGAAAACACCAATAGGGCTTTGAAAAGGATTTTAGAGAAAACTGTTGGAGATAACCCCAAGGTTTGGTCAAAGAAGTTAGATGACGCCTTGTGGGCGTTTAGGACGGCTTATAAGACGCCGATTGGCACCACGCCATACCGGTTGCTCTATGGCAAAACTTGCCATCTTCCTATTGAGATAGAGCATAAAGCGTATTGGGCGTTGAGGAGTCTGAATTTGGATTTGATGGAAGCACGTGAACTTAGAATGTTACAACTACATGAGCTTGATGAGCTTAGGTTAGGTGCTTATGAGAATTCGAGGCTTTATAAGGAAAGGACCAAGATTTGGCATGATAAGAGGATCCGTAGGAAGGAGTTTAAGGTTGGGGCTAAAGTGTTGTTGTTCTTGTCCAAATTTAAGATTAAGCAACCCAAACTCACTTCTAGATGGATTGGACCGTTTGAGATTAAGCATGTGTACCCGTCGGGTTATGTTGAGTTGTTTAAGCGAAATGGTGAAGGATCGTTCATTGTCAATGGTCATCGACTTAAGCTATATTTGGAAGAAGAGCAGGTTGAGGGGATATTTGATGAGATCCCCGTGTTTGAATTGGAAACTTGAAGGTTGGTCGAGTCAAGCTAAAGACTCGTTAATAACTTAAGCGCTTTTCGGGAGGCAACCCGTGTTTATTTTATCGGATTTTACTTTTCTTTGAATTGGATAGTTTTAATCTTGTTTTAGTTAAGTAAGTGCAGGTGTGGTTTAGATTTGATGCGGTTCCGGGTATGTGGAATTTGAGTTTTGTCATAATTTTTTGAAGAAAAATCTTCCAGCAACTTCCCACTGCGCCGCAGTGGGGAGTGGGATAGGCTGACTGCGCCGTATGAGAAACCCACTGGTCAGTTGTACAAAATCCTTCACTGCGCCGCAGTGGGAGGGTGTGATGCCTCACTGCGCCGCAGTGAAGGGTCGGGTAAGTCAAGATGAGGCCAGGTAAGTGTTTTTTTTACTTTTTCACTTTCATTCTTTCTTCTTTCTTTCTCTCATCTAAGAACAACAAAACACCCATTGTTTCCCATCAAGATCTTCCATTTTTCTTCCATCTTTTCTTTCTTTCTCCTAGATTATCATCTCTACATTATCATCATGGGAAGAGGAGTAAGTTTTCTTGATTATTTTCTATGTTTATTTCTTTATTTTTGATTTTTAATTTTTAGGGTTTTTAATTTCGTAATTAATTCTAGGGTTTAGTTGTTTATGGGCTAATGAGGCTAATGGGGTGGTTAATCTTTCATTTAAAACGCTTGTTCATCCGATTCTGATTTTGATTTTGAAATTAGGGTTTTGTGAGTTTAGAGATTTGTGATGAACAAGTGTGGGGGAGGTTAATGTTGGATTAGTTGGTGACTATTGCTTCATTATAGCTGAATTTGAGTATTTAATTAACCCCTATTTGGCTACCCATCGTGATGAACTGATGAACTTGCCCAGATTTTCTTCGCCACTGCGCCGCAGTGGGTATGCATGTTGCCACTGCGCCGCAGTGGCCACCACCTGACCTGCACGTGATTACAATCTCATTGCACCGCAGTGAGGGCTGCCAAGTCTCACTGCGCCGCAGTGGGAGGGTGTGATGCCTCACTGCGCTGCAGTGAAGGGTCGGGTAAGTCAAGATGAGGCCAGGTAAGTGTTTTTTTTACTTTTTCACTTTCATTCTTTCTTCTTTCTTTCTCTCATCTAAGAACAACAAAACACCCATTGTTTCCCATCAAGATCTTCCATTTTTCTTCCATCTTTTCTTTCTTTCTCCTAGATTATCATCTCTACATTATCATCATGGGAAGAGGAGTAAGTTTTCTTGATTATTTTCTATGTTTATTTCTTTATTTTTGATTTTTAATTTTTAGGGTTTTTAATTTCGTAATTAATTCTAGGGTTTAGTTGTTTATGGGCTAATGAGGCTAATGGGGTGGTTAATCTTTCATTTAAAACGCTTGTTCATCCGATTCTGATTTTGATTTTGAAATTAGGGTTTTGTGAGTTTAGAGATTTGTGATGAACAAGTGTGGGGGAGGTTAATGTTGGATTAGTTGGTGACTATTGCTTCATTATAGCTGAATTTGAGTATTTAATTAACCCCTATTTGGCTACCCATCGTGATGAACTGATGAACTTGCCCAGATTTTCTTCGCCACTGCGCCGCAGTGGGTATGCATGTTGCCACTGCGCCGCAGTGACCACCACCTGACCTGCACGTGATTACAATCTCATTGCGCCGCAGTGAGGGCTACCAAGTCTCACTGCGCCGCAATGCAGACTCTCTGAACTGCGATTTTGTTTGTTATTACGTAATGGGTTAAGTCTTGCATTCTTAGTTCTCATGTTTTATTTGCTTTATGTATTTGATTGCAGACCGCTGCTGACAAAAGGAAACAAGCTGAAGGCCAATCTAGTGAGGCAGCTAACGTGCCTCATAAAGCACCTAGGCGACAAGAGGAAGTGCCGCTTCACTTTGTGGGAGAGTTGAATGAAAGACATGCTTGGTTGCAATTTGATGATATTAGGCAACCTCACAAGAACAACTACTTGAACAAACTGTACAAGCTTCAAAAGCATCCCGTTTGCCCACCTAAGTATTTCACTCATACTCAGGCTCAATACTTTGGGGTGCAAGCAGATATTCGTCAGTGGTATTCTATGGGGATGAGAGTTGGTAATAGGGTGGTCAATTGCGAAATTTGGGATAGAGTGTTTCTTAACAGGGAACCAGTTTACCGGGAATTGTGTTTGGAGTTTTATTCGACCTTGAGATTGACTAAGGAATTGCACAAGGTCAAAGACATTTTTGAGGAAAGGATTGTTGTGTTCTACTGTGGGGGAGAGAAGAGGAAGTTATCCATAGCAGAGTTTGGTCATTATGTAGGTATGTATTCTAGGCAAGAGTTGGATAACCCGGATTGGAGAAATCTTTTAAGGCAAGGATTTTATGTTAAGGCAGATTTGGGTGATGGTGAGTCCATTCCTCAGTATTGGACTCGGATTTCTGGGGGAGTGGCTTGGCCTACTGGTTATGGTAGTGTCTCTAAAATCAAAAGTGTTAAGTTACGGTTGCTCCACAGGATATTAGTGATGTCTTTTGTTCAAAGGTCGACTCATTGGGATAAGGCCTATCAATTAGATTTGTGGTTGATGAAGCTGTTTTCTAAGGGGTCGCCTAGAAAGTTTGCATTGCCTCCGATGGTACTCTTGGACCGAATGTGCAACCATTCCGATTCTGAGCTTGTTTTGGGTCATTTTATCACCCGGATTTATAAACGGATGGGAGTGTTCGAATTGGATGCGTGCCAGACGTATCTTTCTCAGGCCGTCTATCAAGTGGATTTAACTTCTAAGGAGTTGATTAGGGCGAAGATAGTAAGGAAGAAGCAGGGGAATGTGCCGGAGAGACTGTTGGATGATGAGGGGGTTGTAGGGTCACCACCGCCGGATGTGGAGGAGGATGATGTTGATATGGAGGATGCTCCTCAGGAGCCACAGAGGAGGCGTGGCCGTAGCGGTTTTGATTTGACTGAGTTAGGATCCACGGTTCAGAAGATATATGAGGATCAACAGGAGAGCCGCCGGGCATTTGAGGCTTATCAGAGACGATGGACCAGATATGACATGGGTTGGTTCGCAGCAGGCCTACACGAACTATACATTGGACTATTATCAGCCTATGTGGAATGCACAATATCATGGGAACGAGTTTGTTCCATCTGATCCGGTTCCGGAGTTTAGACCACCACCTATTCATGTCCCCGATTATCGCCAGGGTGGTCAGTCTTTCTTCCCTATGACTGCCCCGGGGGACATGTCACCTAGGCCCCATAATTTGGGAGGATCTCCTCGTGGGCCAGTGCAGTTTGGTACTTTTCAGGGTGGACATGATGCCGGTGGTTCATCTTCTTTTGTTCCTGGTTTTGTTGCAGGTTTGGATGCAGGTGCGTCAGGATTTGATGCTGATCAGTCAGGGGGAGGTGCTGGTGGTTCAGGTTCAGCTCAGGAGGAAGAGCAAGATTGGGTGACAAGTATATTTGGAAAACCTGGACTACCCTATGGCTACCATGGACATCAGCAGTGAGTGGAGATGATTCCCATCCGGCACCGTGGGATGGAATCATATAATGATTGATTTTGATTGGTATTCTGATGAAATTACTTTATTTGTCTTTGTTTGGTATCCACCCTACGGGGTGATGAAACATTTGTAATTTGCTTTGTTTCTTTTATTTTCTGCATGATACTCTTTTAGTTTGCATTTTGTATGGATATTTTGGATGGGTTCTTGTAATTGAGCAGGTTTGATCCGAATGATGGCAATACCTAGTGGCACCCAAGTGTGGGGGAGGACCCGTTGGATTTGTTTGATTGTGTGATCGTGTTAGTAGCTCACTATGATGTCATGTGCATATGCTGGCAGTAAGTTCAGCGCAACATTTTTGATTGGCATCTTTATTGACATTGTTTCACACACAGTTCTCACACCTTCCGTTTTGGGACTAGTTTGTTTCTCCCGTTAAGCAAATTGGACTTCCTCTTTAGGAAGAGCAATTTGTGGTGCGGGGTCGACTTCCTTGTTTTGAAACGGAATGTGTCCATGATCCGGTATGTGTTCTCATTCTTTCTGTCTATTGTGCTTACCCCTATTTACCTTTGTTCTGACCGAATATGGACATTGAGGGCATTGTCCATCTTAAGTGTGGGGGGGTGGCAAATAGGTTTAAGTAACCGGATGTATCTCTTTTGTTGTTTTGCCATTGAGATTTAACCGTTCTTGTAGATGTGTCCCTCTCGTAGGCTCTTGGGTTTTATCCAAGAGTAAGGGTTCTATCTTGAATTCTGAACTATGATGTGCATGTTTGAGATTGGTTGTTTCGATTTGGTAAGATGACGGAAGATGATATGATTTGAAACTTGTGTTGAGCTTGCCTTGTGGTAAATTGCTTTTGTCACTTAATTCATAATAACTTAATGAGCAATTTTACTACAAAATTTTTCCTTGGCACCATTTTAATCGGCGAAATGTGTTCTGAACGGTTATTGGGCTAATCCTTGTGGATTGATAACATTACTTGCATTCTCAAATTTCCCAAACACCTAAAGTTGTGAGATTCATCATTCATTTATAGATGTGCTAGGTGTTTACGGTTTGGTTTGATTGCCTTGTAATTTGTCCCTCTCTTAGGCTCTTGGATTTATTCGGGAGTAAGGGTTCCATTTCGAACTCTACACTAAGATGTGCGAATTTGAGGTTAATTTATTCCATTTTCGGGTTCATTTCTTTGATATGAGTGTGTCGGTGATGTGTTGAGCTAGAACTTGGCCTGGTGATCGTTACGAGACCGCAGTGAGATCACTTTTGTGATATAAGTACATTGGATGACGAATTGGCATATTAGGTTTGACCCGTATTTTCTTTCTTTCTTTGCACCTTGCTTATGTATATTTTTACCTTCAGTATACATACTTTTATACATGTACATACACTTTCTTTCCTTCCTTTGTAAACCTTTGTTGCACTCATCCTTAGTGCAAAGTACACTTATACATCCTTCTTTTTAACTTAGCCTTTTCCTTTGTATATATCCATTTAAATATGTAAACTTTACCTAATTATACCTTACTATACCGATAGTCTAATCTGGGGGGCCATTGATTGTCATTGGTTTGTTTGGATAGTTTGGGAGTGCGTCAGTGGATTGTCTAGTGGAATATTCTTGTCTATGAGAATACGTCATTTGGTCAAGTTATTGGGGAATGTCTTGGATTGTTCAAAGGAAGTATATTGTTATAGACATTGTTCATCATTGTAAGAGGGTGCCTACTAGTAGAGTAAAAATGGTTCAAAATAAGAGAAAAGAGTAATTCAAAAAAAAAAAAAAAAAAAACAAAAAAAAAAAAAAAAAAAAAAAAAAAAAAAAAAAAAAAAAAAAAAAAAAAAAAAATAAATAAAAAAAAAAAAAAAAAAAAAAAAAAACTTGGGCTACTAGTAGGTACTTTTCATTTTTAGATGTCTAAAGTTTTGTTGTATCATTAAGATTGGAAGACTTGGTGGAATTTAAGTTGTTTGAAGTTGATACACCACAATGGTGTCGGGTTTCGCTTGGTATTTTTGAGGTGTCTTAGCGGGATAACATCTTATGGGTTGTTGGAAATCAATGGTAAGGGTTTGATTAGACTATTTTGTACATAATTCATACATACCTTATACTTTTGTTACTTCCTATCACTAACCTAAATTTCCCATACTCCATTGTAAATTTCCATAATATATACCTTAGCCTAACTATACAACCGACCTATATGCCATATTTTGATGATGTACTTGGTGCTTACGCCACGTCGGTGGAGTTATGATCCTTGTTCAAGCCTATGGTAAGATATGCATCACGACCGCGCAATGAGTGATTACTCATATATATTCTACCCAATAGTAAGTTCGTTGGAGTAGGATGATTTTGATAGGCTCATTTGTTTCACTTTTGCTTAGTCGTGTTATTGTGGCTTGTGGATTGTTCAGATATTGTCAAACATTTCGGGGTTTCATTTAAGATTAAAACTGCTTCACCCAACTTTTTGTCATTGACATGCTTGGTGTGGCTTCTTTTTGATAATCGTAATGTGTTTATATGGCTTCGTGTCAAGGAACGCTTTTTGCTTAATTTCCAGATTTGCTTGAGGACAAGCAACGCTCAAGTGTGGGGGGATTTGATGTGACCAATTTATATAGATCGCTCACTTCATTATTGGCCTTTTTCGTATGTGTTTTGAGTCGATATTGTATGCATTTGGCGCGTTTATGGTGTTTGTTAGTGCTTTCAGGTTCTTAGCAGGTTGTGCGTCCATTTGGTACATTTTCTGACGATTTTAGGCCAAGATGTTGATCCGAGTGTTCGAGTGATGTTGATAAAGAAAATCAAAGATTTCAGCAAGATTTGACTGCGCCGCAGTGGGAGGAATGTTGCCCCACTGCGCCGCAGTCACTGGAGTGAAGAAGCCACATGGATTCCAGCAAGTTTGAGCTGCGCCGCAGTGGGAGTATTCACACCCCACTGCGCCGCAGTCAAGGTGTGCCAAAGCCAAGGCTTTCCAAAGGTTTTACACTGCGCCGCAGTGGGAGGAATGTTGCCCCACTGCGCCGCAGTGGGAGGAATGTTGCCCCACTGCGCCGCAGTCCTTGGTCGATCAAAAACAAAATAATTTCCAGTGGATTATAACTGCGCCGCAGTGGGAGGAATGTTGCCCCACTGCGCCGCAGTCAACCAAAGAACAGAATTCCAGGGGCCTGTCACTGCGCCGCAGTGCAGTGGTGGTGCACAAGACTCACTGCGGCGCAGTGAGTACACGGGGAGATCAGGGCTACAGCCTCTTTGCATCAGATTTGGGGGAGGTATATAAAGAAAAAAAAACCTATTTGCCCAATATCCAAGTTTTTCTTTCTAGGAGCTGTTCTACCACGAGTCTTTGACGGATCATCGCAGATTTCATCATTTGATTCATTGAAGATTCAAGAACATCCATCTAGATCGTATCTAATCTTCTGTCTTGCAATTTATATTCAACAATCATTGGTACAATATGTTTTCTTTCAATTTCTTTATTGCAATTCAATTTAGTATGATTGGCTAGATTTCTAATCATCCACTTTGATGAAACTTGACGAATGATATGATTGCAATATTTTAATTCAAGAGTTGATTCAATTATCGTTGTGTCGTGATCTTTATCAATTAATTCCTTGCGATTTATTCTTTTGATGTTGATGGTTTATGTGTTCATCGTTAGTGGTACTAGGTGAATACGTTTATCGTTTCAATTCGATTGTCTATGGTCGTTTGTCACCGGTTCATGGTATGACGGTGAATGTCAAATCTATAATAGGAGTTAATTGGTAAACGTGTTTAAAACGGTTGGTGGTACCACGTTTTCATTCACATAGGCATAATTGGTAATTGGATAATCGAGCAAACTAATTGTTGGGGAGATTTTCTAGGCATTGGTGGTACCGGCTTGGGTAATTTAACTAGCAACTTAGGTGTTTGGGTTATTTGTGAGCGGTTGGTGGTACCACGTGAGCATTTTATCCTTTCACGATTATCTTGTCAACTCTAAATAATCTGAACTTTATCGAGTGCAATCATAACTGAAGTCAAGTGGATTCGAAGTGGGTGATCTTTATTCATATCGTCTGAACTTTCTTTACTTTTCAATTGTCTTGTCATTTCAATTTCTTTAATTTCATATTATCAAGGTGAGGTAGCAATTCGGCTACGGTTCCATCCTTATTCCAAAACCACTTTAGCTGACAACTATTTCAAAACCATTCCCCGTGTTCGATCCTGGACTTACCTTCTAGCTATACTATATACGAACGGGTCCACTGCCCGCAAGTGTGTAGTAGTCAGTTTTAGGGTATTCCTTGTTTTAATTTTTAAACTCGATTTCACACATCACATAATAATACATCATTTAGGCTTGGAGGTGCGGAGTGCACGCCTATCTGAATTTATTATGACGTTAGGGGCGAATCCCCTAAGGTACGGGGGCAGCGCCCCTGGGAGCGGGGTCCAAGGGGCGGCGGCCCCTGGCGGGGTCCAAAGGGCAGAGCCCCTGGCTGGGGTCGAGCAAAATTTTTTATTTCTATTAAACTGTTATGGTAAAAATCCCTCCGAAAATTTATTTTTCGGAAATTGAGGGACTAATTTTGCCAAATTCGAAACCTATGTAATTAACTGCCTAAAAGGCAGTTAATGGGCCTGATTGATAAAAACCCCGTTCATTGTTGATGGTCGATACATTCTTTTCTTATTCTCTGGTTCACGCTCTCTCAAACAACAACATACAGAACATTCTAAATTGATTACACGCCTTTCAGAGATTGTTATTATCCGGTTATCTGTTCCTTATTTGCGAAATTCCCCAACAGTCATTATGCTACTATTCTTGTTCCCAGAATAACAAGCACAGGATATCAATAGTTATGCTTTTGGTTCACAAGCTTTATTATATTTTGTTATTATCATTTCAAAATAAATTCTTATAAGTTCTCCATGTGCTTTACAGAACTACATGTATGTATGGTAGTCTTTTTTTTATATAATATATAATAGAACGAATTGCATTTTAGGTCCCTGTGTTATCACATATTTTGCAAGTTTGATACAAAAGTGTGAAAAGTCGCGAAACCCATCCCTGTCATATCACACCTGTTGCAATTTTGGTCCAAAACTAACGTGCCGTTAGAATTCAGCCGTTAATGCCCCCATGTGCTTGTCACATGGGGGGTAGTTTCGTCCATTTATTGCTCATAGGACCATTTCTGCAAAAAAAAAAATTGTATAAATCTAAAAAAATTATTTTGTATAAATCTAAAAAATTATTTTTATATAAATCTAAAAAAATTATTTTGTATAAACACAATCGAAATAAACAATCTGATCTCATTCTCTTGTTCCTTTTTCAACTCCGATCCAAACCATGCCTAAAAAACCTAATCAAAATCGTGGAAAAAGTGAAAATAAATCTAAAAAAGTTGATGTTGAGTTCGACGACCTTGATCCTAAATCTTTAGGGTTTAAATCCGATTATGTTCAAGATAATGAAATCACTCGATCAAAATACAATCTGAGATCTAATTCCTCCAATTCTGAGTCATTTGTTGCATATTCATTCGAATCTAATGTTGCTGCTACGCTATTTCCTTCAAAAACGGTGGAAAACCCTAAAATCACCACACAACTGCCGCTCGCCGCCGCTGGGGTGGCTGCCGGCCAACAGGGGGAGGCCATGGCAGCGAATATCGATGGTGACGGGATTACTTTGATTAATTCTGACTGGAGAAACGATCTGGGGGCTGGGGGATCGAACAAAAACCCTAAAAATCCAGAAAACCCTAGTCGCCCCATATTTTCTTTCCCACCACCCACGGCTGCCGCTGCTACTGTTCAGATTCCGGTCAGCCACCAGGAGGCTCCTGGTGGTGCGACTGATAGATCCCAAGTGGCTGCTGCTTCGGGTAGTGTTGGGTCTTTGGGTTCAAACTTGAATGAAACACAAACCGAAAACACTTCTTTTTCATAGACTCATAGATATACTCGTATACAAAATAATTTTTTTTTTGTGCAGAAATGGTCCTATGAGCAATAAATGGACGAAACTACCCCCCATGTGACAAGCACATGGGGGCATTAACGACTGAATTCTAACGGCACGTTAGTTTTGGACCAAAATTGCAACAGGTGTGATATGACAGGGATGGGTTTCGCGACTTTTCACACTTTTGTATCAAACTTACAAAATGTGTGATAACACAGGGACCAAAATTGCAATTCGTTCTATATAATACTGAAAGAAACATTTCTACAGACCAACTGTGAATTTTGCGTTTCATTAAGGATTATTGTTTCATGGGGTCCGTTGTGTGAATCCAAATTTAATCTTCATCCATTGGCATCTGTAATCTTTGTCCAAATGCCACATAAGCAAATTTGATAAGTGGTGACGTGGCATTTAACGGAGGAGTGACATTAAAAACTAACGACATTCTCTTTATTGCGAAATTTTTAGAAATGAGATCATTCAAATAGACGAAAACTAAATAGGTTCCTTTTAATAAGAAATTTGTGTAAAAGGGTTAACTTTTTTATGAATTTTTCCCTATAATTTTATTTTAACAGCTTTTACATTAATCATTAATCATGGAATTTTTAACGAAAAACCGAAAGACACCAAAAGTTACATCAAATAGTTAGGACATACTTTCCATAATTCCCAAATTAACCCACTTTTCCTATTACCACATTTAAGAGCATCTCCAATGATGTTTGAAGGATAGCTTTTTTTGAGAAAAAAAGCTATTGTAAAAGGTTGATACCATTGTGAGTAAAAACTTTTTTGGGCAAAAGGTTGAAGATCTTCAAGCTTTAGAGCATCCACAATGGCAATAAGTCATTAAAAGCTTTTTTATTTTGCCACTTCATAAATCCATTAACTTTAACCTATAAAAAAGTCTTCCCTCCAATGGTAAAGCTTTTTTAAAGCTTTTTTTAATTAAATTAACATCTATTCCCATATAATTAGAAAAAAGCTTTTAGTCAATAGGTTGAGATTTCTCAACCTATTGATTAAATAACCCTTTGCACTCAATGGTATCAACCTTTTATAAAAGCTTTTTTCTTCAAAATAAGTCATTCATTTTTTACCATTGGAGATGCCCTTAGGAAGACTTTTTTTTATAGAAAGTTTCATTTTATCCCCTTAAAACTTTCATTTGTAACCTTGCTTTTCTATATTTTTGTTTTCTACCCTAATTAAAATTGCATAATAATCTAGTTTGTTTGATAATCACACTTAATATTTATATTTTTTAAAAACAAAATTTATAATCGAAAACATCTCGTCAAAACGAATCTAATGAGCCTAAATTTATTATAATTTTATCACCTTTTAATTTATTGAAAAAGTACATCTTAATTACTATTCTTATTAGATTAATAAAAAAAGGAAATGAAAATATGAGGTGAAATTAAAAAGAAGTCATTGGATGACTTGACCATTGTGGATGCTCTAATAAAAAAAAAGGACACGGACAAAATCATCAAAAATATCTATGTTATTCGATTTATTGTCTTCAAATACCACCCTATTACGGTGTCTCCATATTACCCACCACCAAATAAAACATACTGCATCTTTTTTTTTAAAAGTTAGTTTCGATTCAGACGTGTTGGGGGCAATTTTAACCAGCGATTAATACCTTGAGATGAAAAACCCAAGAGTCAATGTGAAAGTTTAATACAATTGATACGTTTTTATATGAGATCATAAAATTTAGGAGTTGTTTTTTATTTATAGGGTTCAGTTTATATAAGAAGAATTTGTATCCTAAATATAGTTTGATTCCAATTACTAATAACAACAATGATTATCCTAATTATAGTCTGATTACAATTACTAATAACAACAATGATTATCCTAATTATAGTCTTGATTACAATTACTAATAACAAAATTGATTATCCTAAATTTAGTTTGATTTCAATTACTAATAACAACAATGATTATCCTAATTATAGTCTGATTACAATTACTAATAACAATAATATTACAATTAATTTGATTACAGTTAATAATATAAAATAAAATATTGATAGTAAATGTAAAAATAAAAAAAATATTTATACGTTAAATGTAAAAATATACTTGAGATATTCAAACGTTAATACTGAATGCTAGATCATATCAAGGCTAGATGGTATAGCAGAGTCTCTTTTATACAAACCTTTCCAGAGAAGCAATATCTTAACTTTGATTATACAATTGACCGAGTTCTCATTGATGTCTTGCAAAAAAGTAATTTTATTTTCGTTAGCCACGGGAAGCAATATCTTAACTTTTATTACACAATTGACCGAGTTCTCATTGATGTCTTGCAAAAAAGTAATTTTATTTTCGTTAGCCACGGGAAGCAATATCTTAACTTTTATTACACAATTGACCGAGTTCTCATTGATGTCTTGCAAAAAAGTAATTTTATTTTCGTTAGCCACGGGAAGCAATATCTTAACTTTTATTACACAATTGACCGAGTTCTCATTGATGTCTTGCAAAAAAGTAATTTTATTTTCGTTAGCCACGGGAAGCAATATCTTAACTTTTATTACACAATTGACCGAGTTCTCATTGATGTTTTGCACAAAAGTAATTGTATTTTCATTAGCCATGATTGTTAAGAACAATAAAAGTAGCAGCTGGTTCATGGGGTTTTCAATGATTTCGTGTGTTCTGATTTTATTTATAGGGTTCAGTTTATATAAGAAGAATTTGTATCCTAAATATAGTTTGATTCCAATTACTAATAACAACAATGATTATCCTAATTATAGTCTGATTACAATTACTAATAACAACAATGATTATCCTAATTATAGTCTGATTACAATTACTAATAACAACAATGATTATCCTAATGATAGTCTGATTACAATTACTAATAACAACAATGATTATCCTAATTATAGTCTTGATTACAATTACTAATAACAACAATGATTATCCTAATTATAGTCTGATTACAATTACTAATAACAACAATGATTATCCTAATTATAGTCTTGATTACAATTACTAATAACAACAATGATTATCCTAATTATAGTCTGATTACAATTACTAATAACAACAATGATTATCCTAATTATAGTCTTGATTACAATTACTAATAACAACAATGATTATCCTAATTATAGTCTGATTACAATTACTAATAACAACAATGATTATCCTAATTATAGTCTTGATTACAATTACTAATAACAACAATGATTATCCTAATTATAGTCTGATTACAATTACTAATAACAACAATGATTATCCTAATTATAGTCTTGATTACAATTACTAATAACAAAATTGATTATCCTAAATTTAGTTTGATTTCAATTACTAATAACAACAATGATTATCCTAATTATAGTCTGATTACAATTACTAATAACAATAATATTACAATTAATTTGATTACAGTTAATAATATAAAATAAAATAAAAAGATTTAATAAAATCCATATGCCATTATTTTATAGTTTTAGGAGGATTATTAAGATAATCTTCAAAAATATATATCATTTTACAAATTATATTTAACAAAACAAAAAAATATATAGTTGAATACATTCATACATATAAGTTGGATACACTTATACACTATACACATCAAATTAAAAGATGTAATAGTATTTATATTGTTACTTTATTGAAGAGTAGTCTAGGTCTACAAGACATTAGAGTAGCTTGCGGCTACATTCTAAGATTGAAAAATATAACTTTTTATCCGTAAAAGATGTGTAAGTGGCTTTTTTATGTAAGTTAAATTATATGGTTTAGTTTTTGGTTAATTGTTAGGATTTGTAATGAGTTAAGTTGATTACATTAATATTTTATATATATAACATAAAAAATAAAAAAATCGGGCCTCGGCCCATCGTCCACTTTGTCCCACCCTTAGACCGGCCCTGTACACGGGTTTTATAACATTATCAATATAAGAATTAATATATAAAATAAAAAAAATATTTATACGTTAAATGTAAAAATATACTTGAGATATTCAAACGTTAATACTGAATGCTAGATCATATCAAGGCTGGATGGTATAGCAGAGTCTCTTTTATACAAACCTTTCCAGAGAAGCAATATCTTAACTTTGATTATACAATTGACCGAGTTCTCATTGATGTCTTGCAAAAAAGTAATTTTATTTTCGTTAGCCACGGGAAGCAATATCTTAACTTTTATTACACAATTGACCGAGTTCTCATTGATGTTTTGCACAAAAGTAATTGTATTTTCATTAGCCATGATTGTTAAGAACAATAAAAGTAGCAGCTGGTTCATGGGGTTTTCAATGATTTCGTGTGTTCTGATTTTATTTATAGGGTTCAGTTTATATAAGAAGAATTTGTATCCTAAATATAGTTTGATTCCAATTACTAATAACAACAATGATTATCCTAATTATAGTCTGATTACAATTACTAATAACAATAATATTACAATTAATTTGATTACAATTAATAATATAAAATAAAATATTGATATAAATATTAATTTGTTATTAGATAGACATTATGTAATAAAATATTAATTATTTTTAAATAGGGTTAAAGTGTAAATTGGTGATGGAAAGTCAAAAGTGTAAATTAATTTAGACATGTGTTGATTAATTAATTTTGAAAAATTGAGAGATGTAATTGGTCAATTGAGGTTAGGTCAGTTGCATTTTAGTATATTTAAAGATAAATGTATATAATCGTAATGTCTACCAATGGGCTTATAGCCTTGCGGTATTGGAGAATGAAGGGGAGGCCCAGGTTCCGCAAGGTCCTGGGTTCGAACCTGACTCCGGGGGGTTTTACCACAGTGGGCCTTTGGGCGGTGGGTTTCCTCCGGAATTGGTGGCACCGAGGTGGTGTTTGGGGGGGTGTTCGCCTCTGCCCTCGGATGGGGTCCCATTTGGGAATAGCTGCGCTCGATCTCGAGTAGATCTGTGAAGAAGCACCCCAAATTCGCCGTTAAAAAAAAATATAATCGTAAGGTCTAGTAGTAATCAGTGTTGTACGTGTAATTCTTTTGTGATAAACTTTTTGTAGTGGTGTGATTGTGTTAATGATTAATTGATTATATATAGACGCTCTTCAACATTATACATTGTGACGTCACGTGGTTGTGTTTTTCAATTAGTATTAGCCTGTCACCAACAAGAATAAGAGTATAGAAGAAAAGTCATCACTTAAGTTGCAAACCATATATATATGATAAATATTTTCTGTATTCAATTAAATTAAGTTATATATAAAAAAAATAACATTTTAGAAACAAATGTAAATATATAATTGATACAAATCATATATATTAGTCATCTCTCACACAAGTGTCTTGCACGTTGAAGTTTTAGGATCCCACATAGCAGGCAACAAATACTTACGCCCCTTCACACCCACTGCATTATAACTAACTTTTGTTTTCTTATCAACCAACACACTTCCCGGGTACCCGGGAAATGCACCCGACCCGAATATTCCAGTGCAAGCCGTAACCGCTTCCAATGGAGCAGTAGCCGGACCCTGATAATACCCACCATCAAACGGGTTTGTCACGGTCCCAGCCAAAATGGTTGCGATATTAATCACCATACCATCGATACCAACGTCATTGGGGGCCAACAATGGGGGCATTTTAGGCCCAAATGTGGGTAATACAAAGGGCCATGCACATTGATCCGGGCATTGTGTTATTGAGTTACCAACCCATGCATAAGCAAAGTTATGACCCTTGTTTCTTCGGGTCGATCCATGGGTCCCACACCGGTTCATGCAAAACCCGGAAACTTGTACATCCGCGGATGTCAATACTAGACTAATTTGGTTAAACCCTTTATTTTTAGAAGCCAAATGAATTAAATGTGAATCTTTAAGTGATTTCCCAAGTGAACATTTTTCATCTACTATTTGTTTGCCTAAGTGAATATTTCGCGGTCCTCCTTTGTAATTTCGAGTAGTTTGCCACCAAGAAGACACGGATGGTGGAGAAGAAACGCGTGCATATAACGATTGGATGAAATCGGTAATTATGGTTTTTTGGATAGGTGAAAATTGGCCATACCATAAGAGGTTAATGGTTATATTGCCATGAAGGATTGAACCTTTGTGGTATTTTAAAATGGTGGCTGGTGTTTGTACAAGGGCGAGTTTTCGGGGGATCGTGGCGGAACAAGGGTGGATTATGGTGGAGATTATTAGAAGAGAAGATGTAAAGAATGTGAGAAAGGAAAGAATGGAAGTAGTTTGCATGATGATTTTGATTTGTTGTTAAAATTTTGTGTTGGTTTGGAAGAAATGTGTGTGTTTAAGTGGTATTTATGTTGTTTTGGGTTTAAGGGGAAAGAGTGGGATACATGTTAAAAAGAAGTGGAAAACGCGTTCTATTGACTAGGTGGTGGGGGATATGTATACATCAACTATATATGCATGCATAAGAGTTTATTTTGATTTTGATTTTGATTTTGATTTTGATATTTTATTTTGGTAATAGATAATGATATTGAATAATATTTATATGTATGTGATAGTTAGGGATCATGATAAAAGATGACTTAAATTTTGATTAATATATATATTTTTATGGAGGATTTTGCTATACAAGTAGCTGTTTTATTTTATTTTTCATTATTTTTTATATTTTAAACTAGAATAATGATAAATCAACCTAAATTGTATGCCTAAAAATCAACCTAATCATAGGATGATGACATGTGGAAAAACAGGGGGCAAAATTAGGAAAGAGAATTAGTGGAATCCACATGTCAAATTCTTAAGGTTTTAGGTTGATTTTTAGGCATATGAGTTAGGTTGATTAATTATTTTCCATTAATCTTATTCATGCTTCTAATAATTTGTAGTTGTTGGAGAAAGTAAAAGCAGATTAAAAACGTTACTAAATTTTCACCTAATATATGACAACAGTATTAATTTATTTAAATTAACATTGATATATGAGTGACTTGGCTTTGGCTCTTATTAATTATTAGTGCACCAACCATGCATTCTATGCAAGTATATATTTATACGAATGTTATTCCGTACCTAAAATAAGTATTCCTGATTATAATGTGTCGTTTAAATAAAATGTCACAATAATGTTTTACATACCGGTAGATAGATATAGAATTGTATTCGATAATTACGTGTGTGTAATTTCATTTGATAACAAAACTAGAACAAAGCTGTTTGTCTCCGAATCCATTGATGATATGAACTCTATGAAGCGGATATCCTCCGATCCAATCTTTACACTTCTTATTTGATATTTGATATATTCGATAGGTACATTTGGTCGTATATGTTTATGAATTCCTTGTTAGCTGTAAATCAATAAATTCAGACCACTCCACCAAAGTTCTCATGTCGACATACAAGTATAACTAAGTTTATAAGCTAGCCTCTATAAGGAAAAAAAAAAAAAGGAAGAAGAAGATGATAATTAAATACGAGTAGTTATTTTACGAATTAATTCTCACGCATTGCCCCTAATATTCCATGGTTAATTATTTTACGGAAGCTTAAGATTATTGGAAGTGAAAGAGAGAGTAATGTTTTTAATTAGTGATCGATGTGTCGTACATGTAACATGGCACGTACATTCCTAGCTACAAGAGCTATATGCTAATCATAATATGAGTATTAATAAACCCCCACCCCGCCCCCTTCCGTCCCAAACTTTAGATATTAATTAAAATAAGATATAGTTAGGTTGTCAATGTCGTTTAGTTTAAGTTTGGATGATAAGATCGAGTTATTGCTTTTTAAAGAATATACAAGGTTCAAATTATAAGTAACGGAGGTTATTGGTAATATATATTGAGATATGATAGGAATATAAATAGAAATCTTAATCTTAATATATATACTAAAAGGCAACTGTCCAAACCTCAATTGACTAATCACATCTCTCAATTTCTCTAAATTATCAAATTAAACATGTGACTTAATTCAATTTAATAAAATTAAGTTATGTTATTTGAAACTAAAATTAAGTGTCGATCAAATAAAAACCTCTAGATAAGTACAACTTTTAAATTAATTATAACTCTAGATAAATACACCTATTAAATAACTTATAACTTTTGTTAATTTAAAAAAACAATGTCGACCTTATGCTTTTTTCGAAAACCCCCATTTAGACAAATAAGTGTCTTATCATCTTTAATAATATTTATAAAAAAAACCCAATCTATATAAATACAACTATTTATATATATTTATACTCCCCTATTTATATCTATTTATATTCTGTCTATTTAGTTTATTAAAATAATAATAAAAAAAATACTCAACAAACGAATCTGTGCCAGAATTTCCCCCTATCCTCTTCTCTTCTATTCTTCAAATCCGTATTATTGTCAAAACAGTATAGGGAATACAAGAAGCACAAGAAGGTACAAACTTCTTAATATCTTTACATTTATAGTTTTCTTTAAATAGTTTTAATTGTAATCAAAGTAGATAAAATCATAATTGTTATTAGTAATTGTAATTCGATTATATTTAGAATATAGATTTTTCTTTTACAAACCATAGAATCAGATCCCACAAAACTACAAATCCTACGAAAAAAATAGTAGTTGTTACTCTTATTGTTCTTGATAACCATGGCTAACGAAAAGAAAGTAGTTTTTTTGCAAACATCAATGAGAACTCGGTCGATTGCGCCGATAACAAGATTAGGAAAACATGTGATTGTAGCGGAAGTGATATCTGGCAACAACATTGGGTACAAAACTTACATCCCCAGAATGATGCTAATACCGTCGAATAAAAGAATACCGTGCAGGTTTCATAGAAGACAATTCTCATTGGTCGTTTATTTCGCTATCACAATTAACAAAAGTCAAAGTCAATCTTTATCGACCGTTGGTTTGTATCTACAACAGACAGTTTTCACACACAGTTGTATATTGCGATCTTATGGGTTAAGTCGAAAAAAGGTCTCAAGGTGTTGATATTCGACAAAGACATGAAGACAAAAAACACTACAACGAATGTCGTCTACACAGAAGTATTGCAAAAGATGAAAGATGATATTTGATTTTATTTAAACCACAGACATTTGATTTACAATTTAGTATTTACGTTTGAATATCTCAAATTTTTAAAATATAATTTTAAGTTTAAACTATAAGTATTTTTGTGTTGTATATACTATTCTTTATAATGATAATGATGTAAACCCCGTGTATTTGACACGGGTCTAAAATCTAGTAGTAATATTATTGGTAAAGAAATAAGATACAGTGATAACTTATTGATCTACAAATTAATAAGATTAGAACGTATTTGATCTATACCAGTCAATATGAAAAAACTGTAATTCTTACAGTCTATTTATTTTTTTTCTAAGAAAACAACTTTCCTTTAGCAATTACAGTATTTAATATTTATTTGATATATGCAATACTAATTTGAACCTAGTATTGTCTGTATCATTGTTCGTAATAGATAACAAGTTTTTTGACCCCGGACGTTGCCCGGGATCGACTTTGCGTCATGCAAACATATATACATACAACATTACCTAAAAGTTTGGACACTTAAAGTTTACTATAAGGGGTAGAAACTTAAAAAATTGGTGGTCAAAACCAAGAGTTTGATGGTAAAAGTTAGAAGCCTTAAAATAAGAGATAAAAAGTAAAAAAATAAAAATTGATGATTAAAGTTAGAACTATAATTAAGTTTGTATACAAAAAGTTGGACTAAAGTTAAAAAATTCAAAAGTTAAGTGGTAAAAATAAGTTTGAAGCGTTAAAATAAGAGAAAGAAAGTATAAAAAAAAAAAGATTTGATAATTAAAGTTAAAATCCAAGGTTAATTGATAAAAATTAAAGACTTTAAAAGTAAATTATACTTGTATACAAAAAGTTAAGTGGTAAAAATAAGAAATTCTAAAAGTATACAACCGTTAAAAAAAAAAAAAAAAGACAAAATAGGAATAGGAAAAATTGCTGACGTCAGCGCCGGGTTACTGTAGCTAAAGCCTCTATAATTGTTATATATATAATTAATCTTGAAGAACGCAAATAGTTATAAGATGAACAATAACACATGTAATTAAGTAACAATTTCATAGATTGTCGATAAGATGTAATCACAATCTAAAATCATAGATGCATCAAAACGGTTCTCAGGACAGTGTGATGACATTGTCACTTCTATTATACCTTTGTCATTTTTGTAGATTTCTAATTGTGACAAAACACATTCCTTTGGTTTGAGTGTTTGGAGAGTGAATCCTCATCTGGATGAGGCCGGTATTGGGGTTTTTTCGACAATGGTATTCGCGTTGTGGCTGCTGGTCCATTAGTGTTTGGTAGTTGTTAGACGGTTACTTGGCTATTCTGATCGGGCCTTGCTATTGCTGTTGAAGAACCTCGTCTTTAATGTTTGGCCACGTGATTGTATTGTTACTTGCCTTTTGTATCTTGGATTGTATTCTTTGGTTGTGTCGTTTCCTGGAGACATGTTTGGAAGTACATCAAAAACACCGTGAAGTGAAACGGAGGCTTTGCCCTCGTTGGTTGGAAGTTTTTCTCTTGTCTTAGGTTATTGTACGTAATCGGCATAAGTTTTTTCACTTCTTTTGTGGATCTCACAGTCAATGCTCTTGGGAAGAGTCTAGAGTTTTAGTTGTTTTGTTTGCTTATCTCTATATTGGTCTTATAATGTATTCTTTAGGCGACTTAGGGTCTTGCTAGTTTGCCATTTATATTAATATACATGATTTTTTACCGTTGAAAAAATATATATAAATAGATGCTTGAAAGAAATGATGTCTTCCCTATCAAACATAGAGATATATATACTCGTGTTAGCTTTATAATTAGTTAGTGCTAGTTTTGTACTTTTGTAATAGTAATGTCTTATAAATTAAGTGTGGAGGGGCTTTTGATGTAACGAGAGAAAGTACCCGCGCGTTGCGGCGGTGAGATGGTGGGGTGATAGGTCATAGGAGGTGATAAGTCATAGAGTGTGATAGCCAAATGCCTTAGCCGTACGGGCTTCGCCCTCGGATTTAAAAATTCGTCGAAAGTATATCGAATGACATCTCTAATGAAAGAGCTTGAAATTTTAAGAACACCCATACAATTTTTATAATTTATCGATATACGGTTTTTGAGATAAAAGATTTTGAATGAATTAGAGGAATAAAATGATTTATGGAGGAGAGAGAAAAAAATGAGTGGTTGAGATTTGAGGAGAGAGAAAAAAAATGAGTGGTTGAGATTTAAGGTATTATAGGTATATTAGGTAGAGATGTTTAAATTAGTGAATAAAGAAGAGGGTAATTTAGGTACTTCAAATCATCTTTTGAGAATTTGGAAAAAGGGGCTTCTTGTATTATAGATTAGGGGAGGACCATAATGTAATTAACTCTTAGTATAAATACCCCTCCACCACAACCTTTGTAAGGTAAGCCTTCATAATATAATTCATATTTTCCATATTCTCTCATTCCCTCACACACACATATAACCTTATTACATAATTTAGCATTATTTCAATTGGTATCAGAGCAAAATCACCTTGGTGAAAGATCCATATCCATATCATGGCTTGATTTTGTTCATTTTTGTGCTAAATTGTGTTTTTACCTTTTTACCGAAAGTTCCTTGCTTTACCCTTTAAACATGTTAAAGTTTCATCCTTTTTATCATTAAACAACTCTTTACCTTCCTATAATCATCCTTGAAAAGTTTCAAATCCCAATTCCAAACAATAAAGCTTAAAAATCAAATTTTAGGTTTTTGTTCTATTTACCGGTTTTCATTTTCTTCGAATTGTATTTGTAATACCGGTTTTCATTTTCTTCGATTTGTAGTTGTAATACCGGTTTTCATTCTTAGCATTTACCGGTATTCCTACCGGGTTTCCTACCGGTTTTCATTTTCTTCGGTTTTCCTACCGGTTTTCATCAAAAGTTGAGAAGTTTGTGTGTGGTTGTGTTTCGATATTATATTCAAAAATATCTGGTTTACACCAAAACTGTTGGTACATGTTTCTCGGTGACAAAAGCATTCTAGATGTGTGACGTATATTTACATATATTCAAGTCTTGTAATTTATCTTGTAATTACCGTTTGTCAATAATATTACATTGGCATATATTGTTGATCATATTGGGATCCATTTATGTTTATATGTTTGTTTATTATTTGTGTTTTACATGTTCTAGACATTACATGTAAAGAGTCATTAAGTTAATATTGTTTCTGCGTTTAACTGCAGTTGAAATATCAACTTAATATACTTCCAAATGGAAGTTAAGTTAATTGTTTTTTATGTGTATTAACAGCAGAAGAAACATTAACTTAATGAATACTTCCAATAGGTAATATAGACAATGTTGTTTCTGCGTATTCACAGCAGTAGAAACATTGTCGTAGCTAATGTTGGTTCTGCGTATATTTACAACAGTATAAACATTGGCTGAGTTAATGTTGGTTCTGCGTCTTGACAGCAGTTGAAACATTAACTCAAATATTCCTAAGTGTTATTTGAGGGTTCTTGGGAACGAGCAAAATATTTGCTTGTGGAAAGAACACTCAAATGGTCATTTGAGAGTTTCTGAGGAACAAGCAAAAGTTTGTTTGTTCATAAGAACTCTCAAATGGTTTGAGAGTTTCTGTGGAAACAAGCAAAAGCATGCTTGTCCATAAGAACTCTCAAACAGTTTGTGTGTTCTGGGAAACACACAAACAGACCAAAACCCTAATGGGCTTGACATGAGAACACTCAAATCCATTGGATTTGAGAGTTCTTGTCACTTGCCTATAAATAGGGTGTGTGTATGCGTGATTCATCAACAAGAGTGTAGAGAGAGAAACGAGCAAAACCTAGAGAGAGAAACCTAAGAACACGCAAGGTTGATCTTGTGGGTAGTACTCGACTCACGCACGAACCGCAAACACACACCCGGTTTGGACGGCTCGTAGACTTAGATTACCACGTTGGTTGGTAAAGTTTGTCCGGAGAGCCGTTTCACTATTGTAACCAAATACGAGTGTTTATATTCACGCAAAAGATATATATATATATATATATATATATATATCATAAAAGGTAGATATAGAAACCGTGGGTTATCTCGAGGAATTCCGCACCTCGACATATCCTTAAGTCAATCTCGGTTCGGTAAGACCCGTTTGGATATCCCGGTTTGGATATCCTTTTTTGCGTGTTTTTAGGTGGAGAAGTGTTTTCGGGTTCGTTTGAAATAAAGGTTCAAACTTGACACCAAAATAAGACATATCTCATTCCTAAGATCATTTTCTCAAGTTTTCATTGATCAAGGAACAATATCGGGTTCGGGATCTAAGAAATTGTGAGAAATTGGTGTTTTGCGTGTTCTTAGGTGTGTACTTTGCGTGTTTGTAAGGTACAATACCTTTTGCGTGTTTCGATACTTCCTAGGCAGTTTGCGTGTTTCATTTGCGCATTCTGTTTGAGTGTTCTTGAGGTTTTGAGAGTTCTTGAGGATTTGAGAGTTCTTAAGGATTTGAGAGTTCTTAAATTTTGAGAGTTCTTGTGGTTTGCTTGTTTAGTACACTTTTGCTCGTTTCATTTGAGTGTTCCTGTTTTTGCGTGTTCTTGTGTACTTGAGTGTTTATAAGTTAAACTTCATACACAATGGCAGCAAACTATCTTAACCAATTAATACTAATGGACCATGAGACCGGTAAGGGTAATTCACCACCTAAACTGATGATCATTGACCAATACTTTTCTTGGAAAGGTCGATTCGAATCCTTTATGCAATTCACGGATATTAGAATGTGGACTTGTATGACTGAAGGATATAGTGCCCCAACATATGAGGACAGCGGTGTTAACAAAGTTTATGCTTACCAAGATATGACTGAATCTAATAAAAAATTGTATTAGGCAGAGAAAAAGGCACTATCATGTTTAAAAATGTCATTGCCACAAGAAATATTACATTTATTTAATGGATTCAATACATCAAAAGAACTTTGGTTAGCATTAAAAAATCATTGTGAAGGGGATGAAACACTTAAAAAGAATCGTAGAGACCTTCTAAAGCATCAGTATAATGTATTTAATGGGTTAAGAAGTGAAAACTTAGATCAACTAATTACAAGGTATTATCATTTGTTAGCTGTTTGAACCTAAATTGATAAGTTCAGTGACGATTGAGATTAGAGGCCACAACCACCGCAACTCCTGAGAATTCAGTGCAAAGCTATCAAATTCTTAGCGAACCTAAGGTGGCAATGGTTGTGGGATAAAAGTGATTGATTGAATCTATGTGTAATGAACAGAATGTCAGATGGAATGTGTCCATTGACAAGCATTGAATTGGACTTTTATAGAAGAATATTTGGAAGGCTGACTAATACTTTCGGAGATTCCTACATTGTCAGTTTCCCTTTACAGTAACATGACTACTGTTATAATGTATTAAAATATTGGTTAGATAGTGTGGGCTTGGCATATGTATCACAAGCATATATGTTTTGTCAAAGGCACCTTGACACATGCTTTTGATATTTTCGGTCCAACATGTACTAATAAAGCCTGGCCCATCGTCTATGCCCATATATATATCATTAAACAGCTAGGTCCACGTATCTTATAAACAAGTGGTAGGTTTAGTTTATAACTCATGACATACAGGAGGCAAAGGAAAGGATATTGCCTCCTCATGACATCCACTACTCGAGCAGAGCTTTCTCCCTCGTGACATATCATCCTCGAGCAGAGTTTTTTCCATGACATATCATCCTCGTGACATCTACTACTCGGGCATAGCATAACCTTTCTCTCTACACATTACTCGAGCAAGATATCTCTACCAAGGAAGGTCATAACTCGAGCAACATAACATGAGAAACGTAACTCGAGCAACACATATCTAGTCCCGTCTAATTACTCATTACTCGAGACGTACATAACTCTAGCAAGCATGGGCATGAGAATCATTACTTGAGCATGAGCATATAAGGTCATAACTCGAGCATCATTTATTACTCGAGCAATTCCTTCTTGGTCATTCAGTCATAAGTCGGGCATCATCTACTACTCGAACATCTCCCTCTTGACACATCCTTATTCGAGCAAACCTCAAGCGAACCCATTACTAGAGCAACATAACATGAGAAACGTAACTCGAGCAACACATATCTAGTCCCGTCTAATTACTCATTACTCGAGACGTACATAACTCTAGCAAGCATGGGCATGAGAATCATTACTTGAGCATGAGCATATAAGGTCATAACTCGAGCATCATTTATTACTCGAGCAATTCCTTCTTGGTCATTCAGTCATAAGTCGGGCATCATCTACTACTCGAACATCTCCCTCTTGACACATCCTTATTCGAGCAAACCTCAAGCGAACCCATTACTAGAGCAACATAACTCGAGCCATACCTTTGCGGAGTTATTTTGGCTGATTAAACAAGGTTCGAGTACTATTACATAACTCGAGCAACATTACTCGAGAACGTAACTCGAGCAACATACAGAAGGTCATAACTCGAGCAACATAACATGAGAAACGTAACTCGAGCAACACATATCTAGTCCCGTCTAATTACTCATTACTCGAGACGTACATAACTCTAGCAAGCATGGGCATGAGAATCATTACTTGAGCATGAGCATATAAGGTCATAACTCGAGCATCATTTATTACTCGAGCAATTCCTTCTTGGTCATTCAGTCATAAGTCGGGCATCATCTACTACTCGAACATCTCCCTCTTGACACATCCTTATTCGAGCAATCAAGGAAGGTCATAACTCGAGCAACATAACATGAGAAACGTAACTCGAGCAACACATATCTAGTCCCGTCTAATTACTCATTACTCGAGACGTACATAACTCTAGCAAGCATGGGCATGAGAATCATTACTTGAGCATGAGCATATAAGGTCATAACTCGAGCATCATTTATTACTCGAGCAATTCCTTCTTGGTCATTCAGTCATAAGTCGGGCATCATCTACTACTCGAACATCTCCCTCTTGACACATCCTTATTCGAGCAAACCTCAAGCGAACCCATTACTAGAGCAACAATTTAGGCAATCGTGGATATCCTACCTCCAGTGCTAGTTCCACCGTGCCTATAAGTGTCAAATGTGCGGAAAGTCACTTATCCGTTCTTGCGTCATTTGTGACATCATATGACCAGTTTATCCAAGGAAAGGTTCAAGATCCGAGTCTTATAGATGAAGACTATGAATAGATTGATCCTTTGGACTTAGAAGAGATGGATCTGCAATGGCAAATGGCTATGCTAACTCTTCAGGCTAAATGGTTCTTATCAAGAACAGGGCGAAAGGTCGTGGGTTCCAAGCTTGGCTTTGATAAGTCAAAGATAAAGTGTTACAATTGCGAGGGCTTTGGACACTTTGCTAGGGAATGCCAGAGACCTAAAAAGGATGATAGGTCTATTGTGACTCGTCAAAACTTCAATCAAGGTGGAACAATGCCTTCATCTTCTAACACCTCTAGACAAAAGTCATACTATGATGGGTCTAATGGAAAACAAGGTCTAATTGATCAAAGTAATTCAAGAGCCTTGGTTGTCCAACAACAAGACGGATCATATGACTGGAGTTCAAAAGTCAATGAAGAAGATAATGCTTATGTTGTTGAGGTTGATTCAGGAAGTAGTATTGTTCCTTTGGACGAGACATCTTCTCAAGAATCAACAAACCCTACTCATGAAAATGTTCCTTTCACCTCACTTGAGAGATCATCTTCAAATGTTGAAGCATCAAGTATAAAAGATGGTGATAGTTGTTCAAAGGGAGTTACTTCAAAGGTTGATAATGTAAAGATTCCAGAAAACTTGGGAGTAAAGGATCTTGTTACCTTTATGATAGACTTACATGCTCCTGAGCAGCGAATAGATTTTTCTTTGTATTCATTAATTGATGTCTGTAAAGATAATTTTAAAATATCTCAAACTGCATGTGAGTTATATCTAAGGGTTGATGACTTACAAAAGAAGGTAGATGAGGAACAAGAGGAAAAATCTCTCTTGAAACAGCAAGTGAACATCTTGACTAAAAGAGAAAAGGATCTCTCAGACAAGATTAGACTTAATGAAAGAGAGAATGATTGTATTAGAAATGAGTTGAGGGAAATCACTATTAGAAAACAACCGGGACAAGAGAATCATGAGAAATTGAGTAATGAGTACACTTCTCTACAAAAGGAACTACTCTCTGCTCAATCTGAGATTACTGACTTACAATCCCGAATTGACAAAATGAGAGATATTCGAATTATGACAAGTCATGCCTATGAAAGCATTAAAAATGGAAATTGTCATAATATTGAAGAAATCTCAAATAAAAAGAATCATAATGTTGAGATCCCTCCTCCTATCAATCATATCTATGATCCTATCGTTAAAGTGAGTGATGATGACAAAAAGATCTCTTCTGACATAAGAAGCCAGAATCTTCTAATCAAACCAAATACACTTATAATAAGGGTTCAATCACTCACTACACACTAAAAGGTAGTAGGAAAGTGTTTACTGAAAAGGAGTATTCCTTGGATAGTATTGAACCAAATCTAATTGATAAAGTTTGGGAAGTTGATGTAGCTGATTTGGGGCAACAAAATAGACAAATCAGAAATGTGAGTCCTAGGAGATGGTCATCAATGAAAACCATTAGGAGTCCTCATTTTGTAAAATCAGGAATAGATCCTACTGCCCAGTCAGAAGTTGCTCCCGAACAATCTGCAAAATTGAAGTTACAAGAGATGACATCAAAAGCTCAAAATTCTCACACTTTGTCTGATCAAGATATGCATTCATCTTACCATGCAATGGATAAAAGGAAGACAATGAAAAATCTTGATAAGATCTCTTGCTTCATTTGCAGAGAAAAGGGACATGTGGCAAGTATGTGTCCACAAAAGGGTAAATCCAGCAGATCAAGGCAGTCTAATGACTCAGGTGACAGAGATGTTGAAGATATGGATGTTCAGTTGAGAAAGAACAAGGGTAAACAAGTTGAAGATAGGTCAACGAGTGTTTCACCTAAAATATTTTCTCAAAGGAACTCATTCGCACAGAGTGGTTTGCCTAGAAATAATCAAGTTAGTACTTCAAATCCAACTTTTATGAGGGATTATAAGAAGAAATACTATGAAGATTATGTTTCTAGAAATCCCTCGAGTTATGTTGCTAAGGAACATGGAAAACCAAGAAGTGTATCTCCAAAGAAGACTTCAAATGGTGGCCAAGTTCGTAGCAAAACTCCTAAGAGGAATCCCACTCCAAGACGAGGAGTCTTTAATCGTGTTGGTAAAGATGATACATGTTTTTATGATCGCTTCACAGGAACGGTAAAGACTAGTCGTTCCTCAATGTTTCAAAAGCATAGTCCCAGGAGAAAGATTGGGCTATCTCCTGAGAGGGTGCCGAGAAATAGAAGACAGACTTCAAAATCCAGGACTCCCACTGAGAGTGATGGATATTGGACAAATGTCTCAGTGAAAGATAAGGACGGTAAATTCAAGTCTACAGAGGCTTGGGTACCGTTTCGCAACTAAGCGCTTATCTTTCGTGCGGAGGACACAGTTAAGGAGGACCATGCACTTTCGGTGATCGGTGACTGAGTCCTAGGCACATTTTTATTAGGTAACATATTGGGTTATCAAACGTTTATTGTATTTTTCTCATTATAAATCATTGTGCAAGTCCTATGTATGTTATTTATAATCTGTTTATAAAGGAACGTATTTGGGAATAACGAGTATATATAAAGTGCTACTTTATTTTATGCTTGTTAATAAATCATTTGAGATAACATGATTATTCATATAATGGCTGTTATCCTATGATGAATATGCAAAGTTGATTTATTTATGATGGTTACACTAAGGCCTTTGATCGATCGCTTTTCGAGTTGCTAGTCCAGTTGGCTGGAATGAGTAATCCTTAGTCACCATTTCTCAAGAACCGTTTTTATTCAGAAAAGGGGTTCTATTGCACGAAAGACAATGTTACTTAGGGTATCTGGTTTCCAGGGGGAGTTAGCTGTGTTCTTTGTGAACACTGAATACATGTGTATCGTAATAAGGGTATAGTGTAAGTAAAGACTCTAATTTGAGTGTGTTTGGTACACCTTGAATTAAGTCTTGCATGTAAATTGCTCGAAAGATTAAGTGAAATACTTAAGGTTTCGGTCAAAATAGGTCAAACGGAGTCACTGAGTTGATATATTTGATAGATATTTTGATTTGCAATTTACTTTGAATAATTGAATCGAACATACTTAATGTGTGAGCTAACATGATAAAGGCTTTGATTCTAATCTTAATTGGGAGAATCAGCCATTAATTATCGGTTATATATCGGTTTAAGTGTTTTCAAGTTCAATTATTTACCATTGAGATGAATACATTGGTTGTATGGATCTCATGAGTATGCTGATGTGGTCGCAAAATTATTTATCTTAAATGGATGTGTGTCAACCGTTAAGATAAAGGATCTCCAAAGTGTATGAAAATTGGGTCTATCCAGTCCGGAATGGAGAAAACTCAAACTTAAAAGGGAAGCAGAGTACACTTACACATCAACAACTCATCTAAATTCAAACGGAGACAATAATAATGACGGAGAGATTGCTTATCATGTTATTCAATCTTGTATCATTTGTTCTTGTTGTATTTGAATTTATTAAACAACATTGATTGTGTCCAATGTCTGTCATTGTCAAATACTTAACAATGGTGCTTTGTAATTCATTAATTAGTGACATATTGGGTCTTAATTTAATGATCGTACATTGTAATTTTGTTCAAGTTGTGACATCTATCGAGAATTTCTTTATCGAGAAAAATACGATTAATTATAATACAAAATAGGGTTTGTATTTGTCTTAATCGTGTTCTCTAAAGAATTCTTTTCGTTAATCATACCAAGTTCGAGAAAATTCTTTGTGAATTTTCAGTGTGTTAATCAAGTTCGTGAAGGTTGACTTTATGGAAAGTCAAGGTTCACATGAATCGAAAAATAGGTCAAATTTAATATGCAAGTTGTACCAAGTGAACTCATATGCATGTTTTAGCAAAATGGGCTAAGTATGCATATTGTAGTTAAGTGGGTATAATTTACATGTTTTACTTTGGGCTTGATATGCGCATTTTCCTAACTGGGTTGAATTTGCGTGTTCTAGCCAAGTAAACTTGTATTTGCGTGTTTTACCTATTGGGGCTCACTTGCGTGTTTCATGATGGGTCGGATATGCGTGTTCTGGCACATTGGGCCTGATATGCGTGTTTGTGTATGTGTCTTAGGGTTTGCGTGTTGTGAAGGGGTATTTAAAGAAATATCTGACCAAAAATACGCATTTAATATACTCATTTGCGTGTTTCGTCGAAAACCCTCCCATTTGCGTGATCTTCTTCGCACTGTTCACTTACATCCATCGATTCACAAAACTTGATATTTTCATGTTTAAGACACAAGAAACACTTACATTAACACGTATCGAACAAAGGTATATGATTAACAAGGTTTCTTAATCAAGATTTCATATGTATTTGTCAAGATTTAGAGTTTTTATTTTTGGTTAAATAAATCTCTAAAAAGGACATTATTAATGAAATGGATAAAGAAATGGAACCAATAAACTGATAAATCGGACTTATAAGATGCTATTCGTACCAGATTTAAGAGTTTTAGGGTTCAAAATGACTGGATTAAGTTTTGAATGATGAACAGTCGTATGCGTGTTCTTCACCATATGTGTGTTCATATGAACCCAGTTCATCTTCAAACGTTTCCAGGATTTGCGTGTTATGGTGATGACGTCATCAAAACAAACACGCATTTGACTAATATGCGTGTTTGTGTATGTGTCTTAGGGTTTGCGTGTTGTGAAGGGGTATTTAAAGAAATATCTGACCAAAAATACGCATTTAATATACTCATTTGCGTGTTTCGTCGAAAACCCTCCCATTTGCGTGATCTTCTTCGCACTGTTCACTTACATCCATCGATTCACAAAACTTGATATTTTCATGTTTAAGACACAAGAAACACTTACATTAACACGTATCGAACAAAGGTATATGATTAACAAGGTTTCTTAATCAAGATTTCATATGTATTTGTCAAGATTTAGAGTTTTTATTTTCGGTTAAATAAATCTCTAAAAAGGACATTATTAATGAAATGGATAAAGAAATGGAACCAATAAACTGATAAATCGGACTTATAAGATGCTATTCGTACCAGATTTAAGAGTTTTAGGGTTCAAAATGACTGGATTAAGTTTTGAATGATGAACAGTCGTATGCGTGTTCTTCACCATATGCGTGTTCATATGAACCCAGTTCATCTTCAAACGTTTCCAGGATTTGCGTGTTATGGTGATGACGTCATCAAAACAAACACGCATTTGACTAATATGCGTGTTTCTAAGTAAAATACACCATTTGCGTGTTCAGTTACCATTTGCGTGTTGTTACTTCATATGCGTGTTTCATGACTTGTAAAATTTTTATAAAAATTTTTAAATAAGTAAAATATGAAACAAAACAGTATTATCCAGTCAAACCAAATGGTTTTGGTTAAATTTAGTAAAGTTCAAAGTGTCGTTTATTAAAACTAAATGTTTTAGAAGGTTATGAAACAAATGGTTTCGCGACCTTGGAAAACACAAAATGTTTTAATTTCGACGTGTTGATTCGATAAAATTGGTATTGTTTTAGAGGATTATGAAACAAAGGGTTTCAATATCTTGGAAAACACTAAGATTTTTATCGTTCAACTTGTTGGTCGATTGTTAAAGTTGATAACATTTTCAGAGCCGATGAAACTAAGAGTTTCAGGGGATTAGAAAATGTTAAGAGCTTTAAAGTTCGCTTTATGTGTTGTTGCTAATCGTTTGTTTGGTTGTTGTTTGTATCCTTTTGCAGATGGCTGAGAGACACTTTCACAAGAATCATAACTACTTGATCGACTTGGATGTGAATCAAGCCAACACTGAGAGATTTGTTAGGATTCTTGAGTTTCTGCAGTAATCAAGAATCAGACATGTTCTCACGGCTGACCCAGTTATCTATCTGACTTTCTTAAGTCAATTCTGGGCATCTGCAAGATTGTTACCCGGTGTTGTCCCAAGCATTGAAGCGAGGGTGAACAATCAGACCTTCCAGTTCACTGCCTCTGACTTGATTGGTATTCTCGACTTGGGAACTGAAGACCAAGAGGGAGGAGTGAATGGTACAACCACATATCCCCAAGCACTTAGATTGGGAGCATTCAGAAGAATGGGGTATGTTGGTCCTGCAAATCGAAACACATTCCAGAAGAATTGTTTGATGGGCAGATGGAAATTCTTTTCACATGTGATTCTTGTTGCTTTGAGCAATAAGAAGTCGGGTTACGATTCATTGAATGTCGAAACCTAATCACAAGTGATTTCTTTGGTGCTGAACAAGCCTTATAGCTTCTCTCGTTATATCTTTAATGAGATGTGTAGGCAGATAAGGGCAAGGGATGATGAGAGGTTTTTGATGTATCCGAGGTTCGTGATGCTGATCATTAATGCTCGACTACCCAATCTTGTTCCGGAGGGTCCTACTGAATCGGTGACGATGATGCCTAATCGTATCTTTAACGATAGTTATCGATACCGTGGAAATCTGGCTCCACAGGCTCGACCGAGGGACAGAAACCTTTTTGGTGCGCTTGTTAATCCCGCTTATGTTGCTCCAGAACATAATGGATTTGCACATGAGGATTCTGATGTTGAAGGAGATGTTGTTGCTGCTGCTCCACAGCCAGTCCCTCCACAACCTCCTGTTGCACCGGTGATACAACTACAACAACAACAACAACAACAACAACAACAACAACAACAACAACAACAACAACAACAACAACAACAACAACAACAACAACAACCAGAACAACCACCTCCAGCTGCAGCAGAGGCTCCTCAAGTGTTGTTGATCCAGGAAGAGGATGTTCAGCCAAATCCTGAGATCGTTGTTGAACAAGTTAATGCACAGAACCAAGAAATCAACATGGATGTTGACGATAGGGGTTTGGGTGCAGAGCACGTCGACGATATGGTTATAGATAACCAAGACGACGCTGCTGATGACATTGGAGGAGATGTCAATCAAGGCGAAGGAGGAAACGGGGATGATGATGGAGATGATGACGGGGATGATGGTCAAGATAATGCTGCTGGCAGAGTACCCATAGGTCAAGGTGTTGGTAATACTTCTGCAGCAGTGGATCTCCCCATGGCCGAAGCTGATTCCCGGCCAGTTGTAGAAGAAGAAGATCCCTCTGGGTCGGGGCGAAGTCTCAGCAGAAAGAGACAACGTCAGGACGCCGAGGTGTCTAATGTAAATGAGTCTCTCGGGCTCATTGCGGAGACATATTTTTCAGAGGTGGAAGAGATAAGACAAGATTTGGATGAACCGACACCAAGTGTTCAAGAGCCTGTGCAGACTTAACGGAAGCTATGACTGAAGGACCTCTCCATACTGAGGATAGAGGTAAAGGATTGATGGGTGCACCTTCCTCGAGTTCAGCAACACCATCAACTCCTCAAGTTCATGTCAGTCCGCCTGTCATCAAACCAGTTGTAGTATCACTGGTTAATGCAGAAGATGACCAGTCACCTCCGAAAGTAATCAGACTTTTGGGAATCAAGATTGGAGATAGACCAGTCTTGATGACTGCAAGGCCTCGCAGCTCTACAATCACACCAATCATGTCTTCGTCAATGACTCCACCGTCTACAACAAGACCATCAGTGACTTCTTCACAGTAAGGAGCTGCTCAGATTAACAAGGAGAGAGTATCCAAGTTAGCTGAGGACATCCAGCGGATGAGAGCTCTAGTTGCCAGCTTGTCTGACAAGCTTAAAGGAAAAGAAGAGTCACACCATCGAGATGCTGACCTCATTAAACAAAGTCACCTAGAGCTGGAGAATAGCCAGTATGACCTGCAAGAAGCCCAGAAAGGAAGCAACAATCAATTCTACCACTGGGATTGTTGATTCCATTGGGGTGTACCACAAATTGCTGAAAGGTCAGGCTAAGCATCTTGAGAGCTTAGGTAAGAGGTCTGCTGAGCTGCATAACAAGATCAAAAATCTTGAATCTCAGGGGGAGAAGTCTGGATGCAAGGATGACACTCTCAAACATCATCGAAGGGATGATGAGGATGAGGATCCAAGCGGTTCCAGACAGCAGGAGGAGATTCAGAGATTTCAGGGCTCAAACGTCAATGCAGCTCAGGGGGAGCAAGGTCAGCAAGGTCAATCTGGCCAAGCTGGTGCTCCTTCATCTAATCCACCGGCCGTAGAGGAAGTGGCTGGTATCCAGGAACAACCGACTGGAGGAGTAGAAGTCGGCATTCAGGTCAGACCAACTACTGAGGAAGAAGTTGGGAGTGAACCCCTGGACGACATTGCTGCGTACTTCAATTTTGATGAGTATGGGAGCATGTTTGAAGATTCATCTGTTTCCTCAGCTCAAGACAAGTGTTCATATCTTAATGCAATACTTGATCTACTTGATCCAAATGTTAAGGGATCAAATGAGCTATCTCTACAAGCAACCAGTGCAAAGAGCAAGGTTAGGGTAGACAATCAATCAGAGTTAGACTCAAATCGGGAGTCGGGTACCGCTGAAGTGATTGAAAGGAAGAACAGGAGTCCAGTGGGTGTAACACCTGAATTTCCTGATGACAGGGTTTTTGGCCAGCACTTAGGATGACAAACGAAGACTTGAAGGTCACATCTAGATGCTAGTGTCAAGGGGGAGACTGTTGGTGCATGTTTCTCGGTGACAAAAGCATTCTAGATGTGTGACGTATATTTACATATATTCAAGTCTTGTAATTTATCTTGTAATTACCGTTTGTCAATAATATTACATTGGCATATATTGTTGATCATATTGGGATCCATTTATGTTTATATGTTTGTTTATTATTTGTGTTTTACATGTTCTAGACATTACATGTAAAGAGTCATTTAGTTAATATTGTTTCTGCGTTTAACTGCAGTTGAAATATCAACTTAATGTACTTCCAGATGGAAGTTAAGTTAATTGTGTTTCTGCGTATTAACAACAGAAGAAACATTAACTTAATGAATACTTCCAATAGGTAATATAGACAATGTTGTTTCTGCGTATTCACATCAGTAGAAACATTGTCGTAGCTAATGTTGGTTCTGCGTATATTTACAACAGTTTAAACATTGGCTGAGTTAATGTTGGTTCTGCGTCTTGACAGCAGTTGAAACATTAACTCAAATATTCCTAAGTGTTATTTGAGGGTTCTTGGGAACGAGCAAAATATTTGCTTGTGGAAAGAACACTCAAATGGTCATTTGAGAGTTTCTGAGGAACAAGCAAAAGTTTGCTTGTTCATAAGAACTCTCAAATGGTTTGAGAGTTTCTGTGGAAACAATCAAAAGCATCCTTGTCCATAAGAACTCTCAAACAGTTTGTGTGTTCTGGGAAACACACAAACAGGCCAAAACCCTAATGGGCTTGACATGAGAACACTCAAATCCATTGGATTTGAGAGTTCTTGTCACTTACCTATAAATAGGGTGTGTGTATGCGTGATTCATCAACAAGAGTGTAGAGAGAGAAATGAGCAAAACCTAGAGAGAGAAACCTAAGAACACGCAAGGTTGATCTTGTGGGTAGTACTCGACTCACGCACGAACCGCAAACACACACCCGGTTTGGACGGCTCGTAGACTTAGATTACCACGTTGGTTGGTAAAGTTTGTCCGGAGAGCCGTTTCACTATTGTAACCAAATACGAGTGTTTATATTCACGCAAAAGATATATATATATATATATATATATATATATATATATATATCATAAAAGGTAGATATAGAAACCGTGGGTTATCTCGAGGAATTCCGCACCTCGACATATCCTTAAGTCAATCTCGGTTCGGTAAGACCCGGGGGACTTACAAAAACCGGTATTTGTTCTTATATTCATCATTTTCCAAGTCGAAGCTCTGCCCATTTCTCTTCTTGAAAACCGATAATTCTAAAGAATTTTTCAAAAACCGATAATTCTTATTAATTTCCATATTTATTGTTAATGGCTGTGTGGTTGTGTGATTTTGATGTGAAAATACCTGGTTTACACCAAAACCGGTATTAGTTCTTATATTCTTCATTTTACGAAAGGAGACTCTGTCAAAATTTCAAGACGAAAACCGATATTAGTTCTTGGAAGTTGAATACCGATATTAGTTCTTCATTCTGAAAACCGGCATTTGTTCTTCAGATTTGAAAACCGACATTTGTTCATATTTCTTGCAAAAAACGATATTTGCACTTCAATTTTGAAAACCGATAATAGTAATTATTTTTCCAAAACCGACATTTCTACATATTTTCTCAATATGTCGATAAATGATTCATTGATTCTCGGTTCCGATACAAGACCTCCTGTTTTGTATCGTGGTTCATATCCTCAATGGAACAAGAGATTCTTGGACTGGATTGCAAGACAACCACTTGGTGATGACATCAAAGCTTCTTACAAAGAAGGCCCTGCTGTTCACACAAACCCAGTCACTAAGGAAGTTCTACCCAAAGAAAGTTGGAACACTGCTCAAAAGAACCGTTCCCTCGCTGATAATCTTGCCAGATCACATCTCTATCAGCTCTTCCCAATGGCATTTACTGTAATGTTGATTCTTATGAAATCGGGAAAGAAATTTGGGACGAAAGTGAAAAGCAATTGCAAGGTTCTGAAGTGTCTTCGACTATAAGATTATCCAATGTCCTTGATCTTTATGAGACTTTCAAGCAAGAAAAGGGTGAATCTCTGGAAGATGTGTACACACGTTTCTGCAATGTGATTAATGAGTTGAGAAAGAATGATGTTAAGAAGACTGACATGGAACTGAACATCAAATTCCTCAGACACCTTGATGAAGAATGGCAAACCTATGGTACCCAACTCAATCAACAGGCAGATTTCGGCAAACTCACTATTCATACACTTTATGAGAAGTTGGAGTTGAATCTCAGAGCTGTCCATAAGCAACAAATGAAGAATGAAGGAAGCTCCTCATCTGATCCTCTTGCCTTAGTAGCAGAAAGGAAGACATCTAGATCTTCAAGAAAGAGTGTTGCAGAAGTTGTGTCTGATGATGAACCAAGTGATCCAAGTGATCCTGAGATGAATGAAAAGGAAAAAGAGATGTACAGAGACCTTTGCCTACTTCACCAAATCCTTCAAGAAAAAGTTTTTCAAGAAAAGACCTACTAACAATCAACTCAGAACTTCATCTGTTTCTTCTTATGTTAAGAATTCTCAAGGTCCAAAGTTTGAAAACCATAACGAGCATGTCAGTGGAGAAAGAAAGTTTGAGACTCCTAAGAAGTTTGAGAAGAAAGTCTTTGAAAAAAAGAATGATGATAGAAAGTGCTACAACTGTGGACTTTTCGGACACTTTGCTATCAACTGCACCAAACCTCCTCAGAGGAACTCCGACTACTACAAGTACAAGCTCATGCTGGCAAAACAAAAGGAATGTGGTATTGCTCTTCTTGCTGAGGAAGACAAATGGCTACATCTTTCTGATGAAGAGACTGAAGAACTTGCAGCGAATGTATGCTTCATGATAAAGATCAAGCGTTCTAAGGAGTTAGATGCAGGTTCTACCAGCTCTGAGTCTGAAGATGATGAGGTAATCACAATTCCTAAGTGTGATCTGGCCCATTATATGAATAATTGTAATAAAGCCGTCGCATCTAATAAAACTTTGCATAAAGATATTTCAAAATTAACTGAATCTTTGAAAGAGAAAGAAAAATCTTTGCTTGATTTCCAAATCAAAATGATGTGAGTCCCAAATATAGATGATTAACTAAACCCGACTGGCAAGTACAACTAATCTTGATGGACAAGTTAAGTTTATGATCCAGATAAGGATAACAAAAAGCAATTGACTTAAAGTAAATAACAAGAACTAAATGGCTGAAACTATATAAGATATATATATGTATAATCAAGTATGTAGCATTGAGATACGTTGTTTCTTTTCTAATGTATTTGATTTATTGATATATAAACAAATACAAGGATTGTTGCGGAACAAAGATAAACACCCAAGTGTAAATATCTAAATAATCCTGAAAAACAAGTGATCTAAATAACTTGGAAATACTCGTAAGTTTACTTAGAGTATATCTCACAAGTTGCAATGCTAAAGTTTCAAGCCCTTTGCAAGTTGTGAGAAGACTTTGTATTTATAGACCAAGTCCATGATGATGTGGACAAGATCGTACAAATGTGGTTGTGAGCATTTAAGGAATTAAACCTAATTCCTTGCATGCTCATACTAGGAAGAGTATATAAGTCAGTTGATGTGACTTATAGTACTATGTTCCAAACCCATACTTTTACCTTGTACCTTTTATTAATAGATAAATCTATTAACTGGGTAAAGGTATGTAAAGTAAAAAGTCTTCCTCGTAATCAGTGTAAAGTGTTGTTAATACTTTATACTGAGATGCTTCAGTCTTCGATCTGGTAGAATCACTCTTTGCTCGCTTCTGAGATGATTCTCTTCTTCATACTTCAGTCTTTGACTTCAGAATGAATGCTTCAGATTTATCTCGATCTGAACTGAAGTGAAGCTTCAGTGAAGGAATTCTGAGACATCTCAGAATTCTGTGCAGACGTCTTCACTAAACTTCAAGCTATTTCTGAACAAATTATACTTGGTCGATTTCCGACCTAACAATGACAAACTACAAAAAGATTTTGATGATTTATCAACTGATATAGCTTCTGTTTCCTTTACTTCTTCTTCTGTGTTGCACCTTGAAAAGCAAGAACTTGAGACCAAGGTCTTTGAATTAACCAAGACCATCAAAGAGGTGCAACTTGCCAAGACCAATGAGATGTTTCGAACAAATGCTTTGTCTGATGACCTTGAATCCTTGAAACTAAAATTTAAAGAATCTAACCCTGCTTTGAAAGAATTAGAAGACAAAATTTCTGATTTAAACTATGCTTGTTGCATAAAAGATTCATATAACCAAAAACTTGATAAGAAAATTGATGAACTCAAAGAAGAAATCAAATTTTATCAAGAAAAGGTATACAAGATCGATCGATCCAACAAACAAATCTTTTTAAACAAGCCTAGAGATTTCAAAAATGGGTTCACTCAAGGGTTGGGTTTTGAGAATCCAAAGAATTTGCTCAAGGCACAACATGAGGTACCACCTTTGTATGATGCCAAGTTATGGTGATTATGAAACAGATGATTGTCTAGCAAAGTGTGCCATTAAATGCAATTATGACCAAATCAATGAGTCAAATGATCTTTTCAATCTTCCTCTAGTTCCAAAAAGAAAAACTCATTCTGTTAAAATTGTTGAACTTGATGAAAATTCAAATGAACAACAACTTGTTGTTTCTTCAAATGAGTCAAAATCAGAGGAAGAAAGTCCAGTTCCAAAACCTGCTTTAGTTCGACCTTATGTTCCACAAAGTGTTTTGGAAAAACAAATTGAAGATCTGCAAAGATCTCTTGATGAAAAACAAAAGTTGCTAGATAATCTAATGAATCAAAATCACTTTACTAAGAATGTATCAATTGTCTCTGCCCCACCCAGTGATATTGTCTATGATTGCACTGAACCCCACTGTCAACTGTGTTATGTCATGAAATTCCCCGATTCTGCTGGTAATACTGCTTCTGAACTTGTAAATTCCTCTATGCAAACTGATTGTGATTTTGTTGAAACTATTGAGACCTCAACCCAGACTGATTTTGAATAGGACAGTCAGACTAACACTTCATGTATGTGTCACACTGATCCTAAAGTGTTCACCAGAAAAGAGATTGAATTTTCACAAAAGTTTTCTGATAGTTTTAAGAAAATTGAAAAGAAAATCTTGTCAATGAAAGAGAAAACAAAAGAGTTTATCAAAACCAATTCCTGTCCTGTTCAGATCAATGTACCCAGTGTGTCAGAACCATCTTTCAAAAAGACAATTGTTGTTTCTCAACTTCCTCCTCTGGTTACTCCTTTCACTCACAAAGATAAATGTGACCTTGATTGCACTGTATATGAACTTGTCAATGTTGCTGTACAAACCGACTGTGATGATACTCATCTTGAATCTGAGACCCCAAATATCAAAGCCCCAAGTGTGAATTTGGAGACCAAATCTAAGGCCAAATATGTTAAAATGGATTTGTCAAAACTTCCTAATCTTGAAAATTATTTGGACGGTAATCATGTTTATGATCCTGAATTTGAAAAATTGTTTCAGAAAACGGAAGTCAAACCCAATGTTTCTTCTAAGCAATCTCCAAAATCACACTTGTCAAAGACTTCTTTTCCAACATCAAAGATCACCAATGTGAAAAAGACTCCCCAAAGACCTCAACCAAAACAAACTCCTAAGATTAAAATTGAACTTCAGACCCCTGTTCATTATAAATATGTCAAGAAAGAGCCTGTCTCCACAAGCCTCCTACAATCTAAGGACCATAAGTATACTAGCTTTCCTAGGCAGTCTTCCAAGACCTCTAAGAGCATCTTAAAAGTATTTAGGGATACTGCGGTAGGGACTGTTAGATACCAAGATCAATATGGTTGGTTTTCACCCACTTACAAAAAGAAGACACCAATTGCCAAAGAGACCATCAATAAGCAACCTGTTAGGAACATTAACAAGCAGTCCTCCTCTAACTCTAAAAATGTTCATGTTTCAGGTCACTTGTGCTTAAATAGTAGCAGTAAATGGCTTCCTAAAGATAGATACTTACATGCTTCTAGGAAAGTCAAGCTTGATGGGAACTCTACCTCTGTGAAACAAGTGTGGATAGTTCGTAGACCAAATGCTTTAGATAGCTCAAATGCTTTTAGGACTAGTCCATCTTGTACTCGTACTTTTTGTTAAGTAGTTTTGCTTGTAATTTGTACCTTTACATTTGAACTTGTTTGTGTGTTTATTTGCTTTCAATAAATTCCATGTTGGATTGTGTGTTTATTTGTTTGTTTGATTAATTATTTGTTTGTTTAATTGTTAATTTGTTTCTCTTTAGCTTATTCGCCCTTCAAATAAGTTGCCTTTGCATGATAAACCCCTAACCTACATGGACCCAGTTTATGTAGGTACCTAAAACCATATTTTCGATTTTACAGGAATACCTCATTTGTGTCTGGTATGTCGATTCCGGATGTTCTAGACACATGGCTGGTAATAAATCATTGCTAAAGAACTTTGTTGAACGGTTTATGGGAACTGTGAGATTTGGAAATGATCATATCGCTCCCATTCTTGGCTATGGAGATATTGTTCAAAATGGCATCACCATCAAACGTGTTTCTTATGTTGAAGGTTTGGGCCATAATCTTTTTCAATGTCGGCCAATTTTGTGATAATGATCTTCAAGTGCTTTTTAGAAGATATGAATGTAAAGTTCAAACTGAAGAAGGCGTTGATATTCTCACTGGTTCCAGAGATAACAACTTGTTTACCATTGACCTCAACAATCTTTCGACTCCTTCTTCTGATATCTGTCTTCTCTCAAAAGCATCAGCACAAAATTCTTGGTTATGGCATCGTCGTCTCTCCCATCTTAACTTTCAAACAATTAATGCTCTTGTTGATAAACAACTTGTTGGCGGTCTTCCTGATTTCAAATATGAAAGTGATTACGTTTGTCCAGCTTGTGCAATTGGTAAACTGAAGAGAGCTTCCCACAGACCAAAGAAGCACCTTAGTACTGAATGTCCTTTACATCTTCTTCATATGGATCTGTGTGGTCCAATGCGTGTTCAAAGCATTCATGGAAAGCGTTACATCCTTGTTATTGTTGATGATTATTCTCGCTATACTTGGGTCTACTTTCTCCGAGAAAAGAGTGATGCTCCACAAGTGATTATCGACTTCATTAAGAAGACCTAAGTCAATCTCCAGTCCACTGTTCGTATTGTTCGATCTGATAATGGTACAGAATTCAAGAATGCTACCATTGAATCTTACTTCACTTCCGTGGGTATTTCTCAACAATTCTCCGCTGCTCGAACACCCCAACAAAATGGAGTAGTTGAACGGAGAAATTGTACTCTTGTTGAAGCAGCTCGTACTATGCTTGCATATTCTAGGTTGCCCCCGAACTTATGGGCTGAAGCTGTTTCCACTGCTTGCTTTACTCAAAACAGATCCATCATCAACAAGAGGTTTGATAAAACTCCTTATGAAGTGATTAACAAGAGAAAGCCCAATGTGAACTTCCTTCATATTTTCGGATGTGTTTGTTATGTTCTTAATGATCGTGATAATCTGGGCAAGTTTGAACCAAAAGGTGACGAGGCCTACTTCATTGGTTACTCAAGAGAATCTATTGCATATCGTGTTTATATCCGTCGAACGAAGAAAATTGTAGAGAGTATGAATGTTAAATTTGATGAACTCTCTGGAATGGTTCTTGAACACCACAGTTCAAGACCCGATCTTCAATCTCCACAAGCTTCCGCTCCAAAGAATGTCACTGCTAATACTCAAATTTTCTCTACACCGACTACTCAAGAATTAGATATCTTGTTTGAAGAATTTTATCGTGATTATTCTCCTGCTTTTGAACCAACTTTGGCTGCACCTGAAAATTCATCTTCCAATATCTCTCAATCTGAGAGCTCGTCTTCTGATCAACAAAGTTCATCTTCTTCATCATCTCCGAATGATTCATCTCCTCCACCTTCAGACTATTCTACTTCTTCAAATGTGTCTTCATCTACTAATTCGTCTAACTCTTCGTCAGCACCAACTGATACATCTCCATCAGTTCCAACTCAGCAAAATGCTCAAGAATCTAATTCATCTAATGATTATGAAGCCGAAGATGAAGAATTTGTTTTACCCAATGAACTAAGCTTTGAGCAAGTCGTTGAACAACATTTTCCTGGTTTTATTAACCCTGATGAAAACAATGATCCAGCTGCTCCACTTCCTCATTCCAGAAAGTGGTCACGCTCCATGTTTCCTCATCCTCCAACACAGATTATTGGAGATCCAAACGCTGGCTTATCGACACGCTCTGCTTCTGCTAATGAATGCTTGTTTGTCAACTTCTTAAGCATGTTTGAGCCCAAAAATGTCTCTGAGGCTCTTCGTGATTCTGACTGGGTAAAGGCCATGCAAGAAGAACTCTCTTAGTTCGAGCGTCTCGAAGTGTGGAAATTAGTTCCTAATCCTTACAAGAATAAAGAGCCGATTAAGACTAAATGGATCTTCAAGAATAAAAAGGATGAGAATGGGGTTGTTGTTCGAAACAAGGCTAGGTTGGTTGCTAAAGGCTATTCTCAACAAGATGGTGTTGATTATGATGAGACATTTGCTCCAGTTGCTCGTATCGAGGCCATTCGTATTTTTCTTGCTTATGCGGCATTCAAGAACTTCACTGTTTATCAAATGGATGTCAAGTCAGCTTTCTTGAATGGTGTGCTGAAAGAAGAAGTGTATGTAGATCAACCCGAGGGCTTCGTAGATCCTAAGCGACCAGATTATGTCTACAGGTTAGATAAAGCATTATATGGTCTGAAACAAGCCCCTCGTGCATGGTATGATGCTCTCACTGCTTATCTTTTGAAGTTTGGATTCAGCAAAGGTACAATTGACACTACCTTGTTCATTAAACGACAAGGTAGTGACATCATTTTAATCCAAATATATGTAGACAACATAATCTTCGGGTCAACTAATCCTAAGTATTGCAAAAACTTCTCTGCTTTAATGGTTCAAAACTTTGAAATGAGTATGATGGGTGAACTAAACTTTTTCCTTGGTTTACAAGTCAAACAATTGTCAAATGGTACTTTTATTTGTCAAAATAAATACATTCTTGACATGTTGAAAAAGTTTGATATGCTTAATTGTCAACCCATTGGTACACCCATGGAAACTCGAACCAAAATCCATGTTGATCTTAATGGTAAACCATACAATCAGAAACTTTACCGCAGTATGATAGGATCTCTTATGTATTTGACTGCTAGTCATCTGAACATTATGTTTGCTACATGCATGTGTGCTAGATTTCAAGCTAACCCTATGGAAAGTCATGCTCAAGCAGTTAAGAGAATTTTTCGGTATCTCAAGGGCACTATGAACCTTGGTTTATGGTATCCGAAAGATACCGGTTTCGAACTAACTGCATACTCAGATGCAGACCATGTAGGTTGTAAGTTAGATCGCAAAAGTACTTCCGGAATTGTGCAGTTCCTTGGAGATAAGTTAGTTGGTTGGTCTTCAAAGAAACAAAATTGTGTTTCCACGTCCACAGCAAAAGTTGAATATGTAGCAGCTGCTGGCTGTTGTTCCCAAGTGCTGTGGATGAAAACTCAACTATCTGACTACGGCTTCAAGTATGACATAACTCCCATTTACTGTGACTCCAAGAGTGCCATTGCAATCTCTTGCAATCCTGTCCAGCATACCAAGACAAAGCACATCGATGTAAGGTACCACTTCATCAAAGATCATGTTGAAAAAGGTAACATCGAACTTTACTTTGTCCCAACTGACTACCAACTTGCAGACCTTTTCACAAAACCTTTGGATGAACAAAGGTTTAATTTTCTTGAAAACCAAGTTGGGTATGCTTGATCTACAAACTTAATTGCTTATTTGCCATGTATTCTATGTTTATTTTCTTGGTCAAACAATTGATGTGTACTTATGTGCTCTTACATGCAATGTTTGAGGGGGAGAACAAGGGTAGAATGCATGCTTATAGGGGGAGTTTGTAGAATTTTCCTAAGTCTGCATGTTCTTAGGGGAAGTTTGTATATATCTTGTTTTTTCCTTATTCTTGTCCTTAGTCAAAATTTTTGCCTTCAACGTTTTCTATCTTTAAAATCATAATTTTTTTCTAAAATCCTTAAACCTTTTTCCTTAATAAAAAAAAAACCGGTTTTGAAAAACCGGTAGTCAAAACCGGTATTTGTTTACCCATTTTTTTTTTTTTTTTTTTTTACCCCCCCCCCCTTAACCCGTATTTGTTTACCCATTTTCGTTTTTCGAATAACTCATTTTCTTTACAAATACCGGCTTTCTCTCAAAATTTACCGGCTTTCATTTTTCCTCTTAAGTTTTCAAACCAAAACCGGCATTTCTATAGATATTCTTACTTACCGGTTTTCATTCTAAAACCAAAGCCGGCATTTCTATTACTTATCATTTACCGGCTTTCATAACCTTTCATTTATCGGTTTTTAAGGTATTCTTTACTAATACCGGCTTTCATTATTTACTTCACATTTACCGGTCTTCATTCCTTATTAAATTTTGTGTTGTCGTTCTTATTTTCAGGGGTGTTTACTTGTACTTTGTGATTTCTTTTACTTGTTATTTATTCATCATAGCAGGTATAATCTCACTTAAGTTTGTGTCATTTCATCATTTAATTCGTTCTTCATTAGATTACCATGCTTTGCTTAAAGATCTTGTATGTCTATTTATGATTATGTTTGAGATTTGATGGATTTACACTTGATGCTTTGCTTATCTGATTATATGAATTGATACTTGTGTGATGCTTGATTGCTTAACTTCATGGCTGTGCTTATTTTCATTTATTTCTCAACATTTTTCATGAAATACAAGTGCATCGATACCAGGTTTCAAAACCTGGTATCTTGATGCTTTGTAATACCGGTTTTCGAAAAACCGGTATTTGTTACTTAAACTTCATTTTTCTAAAATGGCACTATGCCAAAAAAATTTCTTAACTAATACCGGTTTTCCCAATTTTCTTTTCATGAAAACCGGTATTTCAAACTAATTTTCCAAACTTTTTCAACACCGGTTTTTCTTAACATTTTTTTTGAAAACCGGTTTTACTTCATATATTTTGAAAACCGGTATTACTTCACTAAACTTGAAAACCGGTTTTTCTTCTTCAAACACATAGAAAAATTTTCATTTCTTTTCAAACTTTCTTTGAATTTCAATTCACTTTAATATGGTTTGATTATGATGTAAAATTTCTTATACCAACTTTGTGTGCTCAATTGACTCTCTTATTTGTGAACAACTCAATGTTCATCAATTGTACGGCATCACAAATATTTGTCCCTATCTTCTTTGTGATTATAATGTTTCTTTTGTTCATAATTTCTTGCAAGTAATTTCAGTGAGATGCACAACATTGAACGCCTTGCTGTACTGCTCGTGTAGTCTCACATGAAACACTTTGCACGATCTTTTGAACATTCTTTCATGCAAAATTCTTCTTTTTAAGCTAAATTGCAAAGTTTCTAACTCTCAGTTTCCTTAGGATGCAAGGTATAGAACGCCTTGATGTACTACCTTTGCAGTCCTTTGAAAAATGATTGTTAGATCTCTGTTTTCTTTTCTTAAATTACTTAACTCTGAATTTCATGATCCTACATCGGTTTTCCCTAAGAAGCAAGGTATCGAACGCCTTGTTGTACTGCCTTCGCATCTTCTGTGAAAAACGGTGTAAGATTAATTTCTTTGAGTAAATTAACCCTGGAACAATGTTTCCTATTCTTCTTCTTGTTAATCGTAGAATGGATTTTCTCCACGATGGTTGTACCGATGATATGGCAAATAATTACGAACTCATGATCCCGTTCATCTGTCAGCATAATATTATACCCGTTTTACTATCATATCACCCCATGTTTCCAGTTTTCACCAACACCACAACCGGTATTGACGAAGAACTCTTGTTCCAACTGTGGCGCTCAATCCAGTATATTAACCCAAGAGGAAGAAATAACATTCCATTCTTTCAATTCAACCTCCTCACAAATACTGGTACAACTCTCACTGTTACATTCAATCTTGAGGAATTCCGATCCGTTATTGGATTCCCTGCAGCAAATGCTCGCGAAGGCGCCACAGAATTTGAAGAAACCCCACCCACTCAAGAAATGCTTCAACGAGTAAGAGCACTTGGCTATGAAGGTCCACTAAATGCTCTAAAAGATTTTAGAAAGAAGAACCTTCACAGATTGTGGAACACTTTATGCTCTATCATCAACTATTGCCTGTCTCCATCAAGAAAAGGCCAAGAAGCAATCACTTCTCATACTCTGACTTACTTGTATGGCATAGCATATGATGTTAATCTTGATTTTGCGACTATTGCTTGGGATCATTTGGTACTTAATGTCAGAGGAAAGTATAATGCTACAAAGAAATACATCCCTTTCATCAGATTCCTGACTCTCATCCTTCAACATACACTGAACACCAATCAAACCATTTGTCGCTTCCCTCGCTCCCACAGAATTATCATTCCTCGTTATAGAGCTGTCTATGCAAACTCTGGCATCGAAAACATTCCTTACATGCCAATTCCTAAATCGCTTCTTCGCTCGATGCCCCATGAAGATAGTGACTTCATGAATTATAGAATGTTTTTAGACGGGGGTATGGCCGCTGCAAACCGACAGCTTCCTGCCGCTCCCCCGCATAGGCCGCCAAGTGAGGGTCATAGGTCTAGGAAAAGAAAAGAGAGGTTAGCAGGAGAAGTGGTACCGAGCTCATCTGCACCATCTACATCTGATCAACCTTCTTCCTCTTCTGCACCTCCGAAAAAGAAACACAAAGCTCACCGCAAATCAAAATCTAAATCCAAAACTCTTCTTCGTAATGAACCATCACCTCCGCCTGAACAATCATCTTCACCTCCTCTTCCTCAATCTCAATCTTCCACTTCCCAATCTCAATCAACTTCTTCTCTACCAACATCATCAAAGAAAATCAAAAAGTTCAAGATTATATCTTCTAGACCTCTTCCACCGATTGATGAAGAGGTTGTCTTTGACACTCCGGAGAGACAAGGTGGTTTGGAGGGTGAGGTTGAAAAACATACTGGAGAGGTTGAGCGGTCCGGGCTAGGCATAGGGCAAAAAGAAAACGATGGCCCTTCGACAGTTGAACCTATAATTTGCCGGGATGCAACCCCTAGGATAGAAGTCGAGGCCTCCCCACCCTCACAAGCTAAAACTTCCGCACGCTACTCTGGATCCTCTTTACAGGATCCACTTTCATTTTTGCACGGGCACCAACCGCATCCACTGCCGTTCCCTCGTTCGGAGGGAAACGACATTGAATCTGAGGAGACATCTGCCCCTCTCCCAACTTCATTTCATGACACATTTGAGTCTAGATCGCCTCCTAGGTCACTCGATATTGTGCACGCACATCCTTTGGATGTTGCTAGAACATACAGAGAATTGGTTCGTGAACCTTTTCCAGGACCGTATGGAATACATGTTTGTGCCATCATCGAACAAGCACTTAATTCAGGAGCTAAGCTTTGAGGAAGTTAGGTTCGCCTTGCTTTCTCCTAGCTTCACTCCCAGTTCGACGGGGAATCTAGGAGATCCCGGTAGTCCCACCAACCGTAACATTGTGTTATGTATTCGTGCAAAACCAATCCGTTACGCAACAACTGATGTTGAAGTTCAACTTCGTCAACCATCAGGAAGCCCTGTTGGTCCACAACCTTCAGGCCACACTGTAAACCCTACGGAGCCTACAGTTGTGCCAACGACATCTACGTCGGTCATTCCTCCTTCTCTAATTCAACCCTCACCTGATACACAATCCGAAGAGCTCCGTAAACAAAAAGGCAAAGCCTTAGCTCCACCTGGATCACCTCAAAGTGACAACCCTCCTCCAGCCACTGAACGCCTTGCATTGAAATATGATCCTGTTGAACGAGAAACAATAATGGCTCTTGATGCTGCAAATCTTCTATTCACAGCTTCTACACAAATTCCTGTAACCCAACCACAACCAATCACTGCTCACAACTCACCTCCACCTTCTTCATCAGATCCTATCTATCGTGCTTCTTTAATACAACAGCTAGCCGATCAACACCTTCAACGATCTCTTCTCAATGTGGTCGCTCAACAACCACCATCACCATCACATTCCTCATCATCGTCATCTTCATCGTCTGACAATAATTCTGACAATGCTTCCATTCGTAACTCTCCCGCACAAAAACCACCGAGGCTTGAAGAACTATACAATGAACTTCATGCAATGCTTCTATCTCTTGAAGATCAAAATGATTCTTTTGATAAAGCCATTCTTGCCACTCTCCAAGCTCGGTTTGATCTTCAGCACCAACTGAATGCGATAAAACAGCAAGCAGCCCAAGATAAATTCCTAGCCGATGCTCAGCTAGAAGCACCTCAGAAAAGAATCACAGATCTTGAAGCTACTTGACGACAAGCTGCTGTTGTCAGATAAAGACGTGATGATCCTGATGATCAGGATCAACACGAGGGGGAGAACATGGATGAGGATGAGCCTGCAGTTAGAGCCAGTGCTGAGACTGAAGTGAATGCGGACATAGATATTGTAGATGATGCTCAATCTCGAGATCCTCCTCAAGATGTTGAATTTATTGAGTATACTGAAGAAATTCAGGCAGATGAGTCAGTGATTCGAGCTAGTATGGCAACAGAAGTGGTTAGAGACTCAGATATAAGAGATGATGCTCAGTCTCAAGGACTTACTCTTGATCCTTCGATCATTGGAGAAGACTTTGATGATGTTGACTTCCCTGAGAATGATCCATATGATGATGATGAATTCCCTGGCTTTGACACTTATCCTACTGTTCAGCAACCAATTCCCGCTCTTAACCAAATGAACTTTGATCGCCTAATCCATCACCTTGCAAATCCCCACCTTCACCAAATCACCAGGCCTTCTATTAATCAGATCAATGATGGTGGTTTCAAAAAGAATGTTGAAAAACGTATCGATTATCTTAAATTGCCATCAAGACTCTTCAAATCCACCAAATTTCTTGAAGAAAAGGCTTACGGAATTTTCTCTGAGAAACATCACCTGATCAAGATCGACATTGATGAAATAAGGGCAAGACGAGCTTATGATCTTGATCATCAGAGAGAGAAGTACTTGAAAGATTTAATTGAAGCCAAAAGTCACAAGATCAACAAACTGTGGAAAAATCAGTTCAAGCTAAAGATCACCGAAGTCATTAATGTTCATTTCAAAGAATGGCGTGATCCCGGCTTCGCCCGACCTCCCTGTTTAATTTGGTTGACAGTAAGACGTGAAGATAATCGTCGTTACATATTTGGTGAAGCACGATTTAACTTACTTTCTGCAGATGATCTTATCTTCCTACTTAATCACTTTGCAAGCAGACTCATCCAACCAGATCCAGAAAATCAGGAAGCCTATTATGCCATAAAGAGATACATGGATAGTCTTATTCTGAGTCAAACACAAAAGGACTTCCAACTTGGGGTCAATAAGAAAAGGAAGAAGATCAATCTTTGTGTGCCCAATCTGAACATCAAAGGAGTGGATCTTGACAACTTCAACACTGGTGTTATATTTGATAATCCACAAGGATTTGTGTTTGTAAGTGATCAGGGGCATAAGATATTTATCAGACTCGACGAACTCTCCAAATATTCAGATGGTACGTTGTTGCAATGCCTGAATGTATTTGAAAGTCTTTATGAGTTTGAAGAGACAGAGAAAGAAAAGAAAAGGTTGATGAGAGTGATTGCTAAGATCAAAGCGAAGTTAAATCACCGAGAGCGAACCAGATTGATTCAGAAAGCTCGTTTGCCGAAAGAACGTCAGGGTGTGATACATATTCCAGAAGGCACATGGGTCAGATATTCTCCAAACCATGAATTTGGACCCCATAACATACCTCCAGTAAACTTTGCCGACAACATAATTGAACCACCAAACCGACCTTCTGACCCGAAGTACCATTTCATACCCAAAAGATATTGGAAAGAGAAGTGCAGTGAGTACAAGAAACGTGCCTTCAAAGATCAATCAACTCGACAATCCAAACCCGAATCATCCACAAAGAAAAGAAACCGAAGACAAAAGAAGAAAAGAAAGACCAGACGGTGATCCTTCACAAAACAGCACTAAAGGGGGAGAATGTTAGCTTTATAATTAGTTAGTGCTAGTTTTGTACTTTTGTAATAGTAATGTCCTATTAATTAAGTGTGGAGGGGCTTTTGATGTAATTAGGGGAGGACCATAATGTAATTAACTCTTAGTATAAATACCCCTCCACCACAACCTTTGTAAGGTAAGCCTTTATAATATAATTCATTTTCCCATATCTCTCTCATTCTCTCTCACACACATATAACCTTATTACATAATTTAGCATTATTTCAACTCGTAGTAATTAGTCAATGATATTTATATATACATAACCAATATATCAATACAATTGTACACAATACAATATATAATGGTAATTCTAATTTGTTATATACCTAAATAATGTAGTGTACATGCATCTATTAATATCAAAGTTGTTTATACATAAAGATCATCTATTTAATACTGGATTAAATGAAATGGGACTTGAAATTCAAAAAGGGCGAGTTGGTCCCTGATGGAGCAATCATAAGAAGGGGACAGTGTTAATGGAGTTCAACAAAAACGGTGCGGTTTTTAGCCACCCCGTCATTTTGGGGATAATATGCGACCATAGTGGCCCCCGACCAACTTCTTGAGACCAATTTCTATAATAACTTCAATTTATAGTATTTTATCCGTATCATTTTAAATGTTTTATTTTGAATTTTTAGTATTTTTTTTTATAACTTTAACCGTAAATATTTTTGTTTGTGTTATATATTAGTTGATAAAAATTTATATCAATGGAAAGTATATTTAAAACTCAATTCATTCATATATTTTATAAGAAGTGTTATAAAATACAAACAAAAATTATAACGGTCAAAATTGAAGACTATAAAACTTGATAAGTCAAATTTGGATAATTAAAATAGAACAGAGGGAGAAGTAATTTTTTTAAAAAGCTATTAATAGCTTATTAGCATCACGTAAATTAGGAACTTGAAAAGTCTTTTTACCTCGATATTTTAAACTCATTTATTAGACCACGCCCTGAAAAAAGCTGAACATCTCAGTATAATAACATCTAAATGGTAGCTAAACTCATCCAGCTCTCTAGCTGACTGATTTTTCGCTACTAATTCATCTATTAATGTTTGGTTGCTCAACTTTGTGTGTATATCCATAGGACATATATTAGAAATTAATTAGAAATATTAGACAATATATGTATAATATATCAAGTGTTGTATCAATTTTATTTCACGCGCATATCCTACTGAAATGTGAGTAATCCTTTATGCTTTTCGGCTCCATTTTATAATGGAGAATATTTGGAAAAACACCGGATGGAATGGGACCAATTTCCAGTACCAACAATAAGATACAAACCTACCGACAACCACTATGCATGGTGGGACTTATAACAGCCGAATAGACCCTTCTCTTTCAAACTTGGCCAGGAATTTTAATTGGCAAGGTACAGTGAGTATAAAAGTCACTCACAAATTTTTCAACGATAACTTTATGTTTAACGACATGGTCTTTTCTATATCTTAACTTCAATTTCAAAAGAAACCGGTTATTTAATCCTTGTCAGAGCTCATGAAGCATTTTGCTCTTCTCCGATTATTTCAAAAGGAACGGGTCTATATAAAAGATCAAAATCTCAAGTCCCCGCTATACCAAATCATCTCTTGATAATTGGTATAAACTCGCACACATACTTCAATTAAAAGCCATACCAACTCTGCAAAGTACAGCAAAAAATTTATATATAGCTAACGAAATGTCAAAGCCGACCTAGAAAAAAGTGAGAAAAGGCCCCCCCAAAAAAGCACTGTCTTTCTACTTTTTTTTTTTTTTGAATGACGCTGTCTTTCTACTTATCTATGGTAAAAATAATGCTAAGTCAAAGTTATAAAACACCACATTAAAAGAACAACTTTAGATATCTTGCACAGAAAAACCTGTCCAATGATTAGCCACCTTCTCATTATCTTGCTTGTTAAACATAAACTCTTACTGTTAGAGGCTCGGTCGGAGTCCATGTTAGCACTACATAAGTAACACATCAGACAACCAGTAACACATGACTAATCACCTTAAAACAAACCCAATACAGGACTAGTCCATAACCCACCTTTTATTTAAATTTACACTTTTTTTTACATAAATTATATATATTTATTTTTCTCCACCCCTATTTTACACTAATATGTTGATGAAATGATGTTCAAACTTGATCTTGACCACCCATGAACGGATTCATAACTTTTGCCAAGAACCAAGCTTAATAGTTGTAAAGAGGAACGACAGATATCAAACTCATTTTCCCATACAATCTAACTTGGGTTACCATTGATACTTACCTCTTGCATACTTAATCTTTCTGATTTTCAAAGTGATCAATTCCATATATATTTAACTTGAGAAATTTAGCAAGAGTGAAAAGTTATAGTGAGAAAATTTGTAAGATAGTATTTGCTACGTTGTAAACTTTATCCTAGTGGGAGTGGAGTATAGTGTGAAAATTCTAGTGATTAGAATTCGTTTGTATTCTTGAAGTGTCAAGAACATTTTGGTTTGTGATCTTTAGTGATTAGGGATTTGGGTAACTCTTGAAGTATTAAAGGTAATAGTATCCTAGTGTTTACCATTTGGTGATTTCTCAAGTGTCAAAATTGTGTATTCGGATTCTCTACCGGGTTTAGAGATACATAGTTCTAAAAACTACTCTCGATTGTGAATCGGAAAGTAGATTAAGGCGAATACATTAACATTCGCCTGAACCATTATACATCGACGTGTCTCTTTTGTGGTGATATCATTCTTCCTTAATTATCTTTGTACTTACTTTGAATATATTCACAAATACAACTGTTGTCATTTCACAAGCAAGTCTCTAAGTTTTTGTTCAAAATTATAGACATCGACATAGAAATTTAAAATTGGTAAAATCTATTCACTTGTTTTTAGATTTCACTTAGACATAGTATCAAATTATCAATGGAGTAGGCAATGTACTATAACTGGAGCAAGAGTTAGGCTTATTAGTAAGCAAACCATTGAGAGAAAAAACTCTCGTCGATATTCTCGTAAGCAAATTTCAATTTTTCACAAAACATAAAAGAAGTTATAATACATTAAATAATTTCTCAAGAAATTCCATTTCTTTGCCATCATACACCTCCACCTTAGACTAAAGGGAGTAGAGCATTAAGGGAATGCTCTCCCACCTATCATGTATTGACATGTGGCATTCAATTATTAAGAGGGGCACAAAAATCCAAAACGTCGCACGCGTTTGAAATGAGCTGGGGCACGCGAAATAAGGAGGCGGAACGCCCCCCGGGGCCGAAGATGGGTGTTCCGGGGGCGTTTCGAACGAAAAAAAACAAAAGGTAACGGGCTACTCCTATCAGTGTTACCCAATCTTATATCCGAAATTCTTGTCCGAAACACTGCCACTTTCTTCTGCATCTTTTCTTTTTTCCCGACGTCTATCTCACTAGGCAAGTTCTTGATCACATTATGCCTCTCACCTTAACGGCTCAACCCTTGGGTGTCATTTTTATCACCAATTTTCTCTTGATCAGAAGCTGATTTTTGAAAATAGTCTCTCTACTTCAAATATAACCATGACTATATATCATTGTCATATCTTTTCATATTCTCGGTTAAAACTGTGACTATCTTTTTGTCCTACCTTTTCATACCCTGCTAAGTCATGTTGTTTCTAACAAAAGTAAAATTCCTTTATTCACATTTCCGTAAGACAAAAAAAATGTATGTTCATTATATGTAACAGGATAAAGATTCTCTCAAGTTGATTAATTTCAGGGGTAAAATTAGGTAAATCTTGATCTTTGGATTAAAATCAAGAGTGAAGATAAGATTTTTTAATTTTTACCTTTGATATTAATCCAGGATCATGATAAGTTTTTATTAATTTACACCTTTGATTTTAATACAAGGGTTAGAAAACCTTTAAGATCTCCATCCTTTATAACTCTCTTTTTTTTAGCAAGAAAATTTCATTAATTAACAATTATTTGACAAGACGTCGAAGAACAACAAATTTCCATAACAACCATTATGCCGAAGAACAGCAAATTTCATTAACATTTATCATATATTGATACGTCCAACGGTGTATCAATATACCAAAGTATATTGTACACAGAACAGTTGTAGAGGGGGGTGAATACAACTTAATTCGATCTTTACAAACTTTTGAATAAACATTTTAAAGACTCAGCTTATATATTAAGTAAGTAAAGAACAAGAATCAATAAAACAGTAAAGCAGTAAATATTAAAAGACATTCTTGCACACAGATTGTAATTTTCAATGTAATCCTTTATTAAGAAATAATCTATACAAAGAATTACAGGGTTGTTGCGGAACAAAGATAGCCTATAGATATCTAAACAACCCTTGAAATGACAAACTACAATCAACAAGTTTCTACTCAAGAGAATCAGCCCAAGCTGATCTCAAACAGACTAAGCTGTGTGTAAGAGCAAAGAAAAACTTATGTGAAGAATAATTCTCAGGAAAAGCCACACATATGCAATCAAGGAATAAGGCTTTTATAGGCGAAAGCCCTTCTTCTCTTGGTGTCCAATTCAACCACGTATTGATCTTCTATTGGATAGCAGAGGAATATTTGATCGTGTCATTAACCCCCCCCCCCCCCCCCCCCCCCCCCCCCCCCCCCCCCCCCCCCCTTAGTACTTGTGGTCCCCCAGTACTGTCGCTCATTCTTTTTCATCCAATAAGAGTATGGACACGCATATGTAAATCCAACCACCAACCTGGATCCTAGGATTCTTCCTAGTCACATCATTTGTCCTTATCTTCAATCCAGGTTGTTATCTTCACTTGATTGTCAGACACAGATTGGGCCGTTTGTCAAGGCACCAATCTGCCTAAGTGTTTCCAAGCTGACTGCTAATCCAAGTTGTCTTCCACTTACAGCTTGGTCTTCTATCTTCAATCCTCCTCTTCGACTTGGATTGAATGCTATGACCATTGTTGTTGCAGCTTGAATAACACTTGTTTCCATAGAATATTACAATACAAAGCATGAAGCATGATCTGGGTCAGACAGATCGCAAGTGTGTCAGCTTAGTCTGACCCAGATCAGATTACAAGAACCCAAAAGATTACTAAGTGTTTATAGGTCAGATTTGTCATCACTAAATTTACAATAAACATTGGGACTCAACAATCTCCCCCTATTTGATGATGACAAAACCCAACACACTTTTAACTATCAGCTTACAAAGAATCAAAGTAAAATGTTACTAACAACTTGTGACCCTTTGAATCTTTTGGGTTCTTTTGATCTGATATGAAGTTTTTAACATTTAGACTGAATTTGTATATATTGAGAAAATATATTACATGATAAAGAACTATTCCCCAATCATCTCTACAGCTTCTTGTTTGGCTTCATAAGATGGGGCAATAGTCACATTCAAATTTCTATCTAGACCCTCATTGATGAGGAACTACTCATACCCATTACCTTGATCACTAAATTGACACAGAATCTGTAAAAGGTAAACAGGTGCATGTGTGGTACCTTTGTTAGCTCAGCAGTCCTTTGAAACACCAATTGGCCTCTAGCATTCACAAAGTACATTCCATGTTCTGGTTCAGAGATAAACAATCCACTCCTTGCATTTTCAACACCAGTAGGCAGGGACAGATCAAGATGATTCAGAATTTTGTCAAGAGCTTCAGGAGACAACAAATCAAGCAGCTCTGAAGGGTTCAAGTTCTTGAGGAAATCTGTATGATCACCTTCAGGAGCATCAATTCTTCCAATTCTTCTCCTTTTCTTCTTAAGTGGCTCAACTGACTCATCTTCACCTTCCATATCAAAAGCCAATGGTCTTGGAAGTCCAGAGATATCAATTTTGAACTTTACAATAATGTAGAACTTTCTCTCAATGGCTTCCAAGACTGTCTCTTGATGAATACTTCTAATACCAGTGATGATATAATGAAGTTCAACCCACTCAGTGTATCCCAAGTCAATCAGCTTATCAAGATCACAAGTTTCATTACTTTTCTCGAAACCAACTCTTGTGATCCTGATGCATGGGATGGACTGTCCTCTTTTTCTTTTCAATTCACATTTAATGATCTGCTCTGGATATTTTCTGAAGTGAATCTTTTCAGTTACTTTTCTCTTTCCAGAGCTTCCCACTGATCATGGAATTTAGTACTTGCAGCCACATCTTACTTTTTTTGTAGTGGTGTTGAGTGAACCACCACTTTCCTCTTGCTCTTTCTTCTTTGATCCAACAATTGCAAGTTCTTCTTCATTCATTTCTTTTAGTTGTTCTTGAAGAATCTGGGCAATCTCTGGATCAGATTGGGTCTTCTTTTCATTTTCCTTAATTCTGTCTTTCCTTAGCATGTTGTATGCTACCTCAACTGATAAACAAAACAGTTCAGCCTGTTGCTTTGCAGCCTCCCAATCTTTCTCTTCATCAGTTAGAACCTTCACACCACTTGAACCAGCTTCATTAGGCCTTTTCTTCAATATAATTGATTCAGATTAGTGTTGTCTTCACTGGAAGACGATTCTACAAGTTTTTCTTTGGGAGCTGGGTCAGCTTGAGATGACACAGCTTGTACAGGGTCAGCTTGGGAAGACTTTCCTTATCACAACTTCCACAATATTATCCACAACATTTTCCACCCTTATCTCTCCAGCATCTTCTATTAACACATCAGTCTCCCCCTCAATTGTTTCACCTTTCTCTCCATCCTCTTCATTTACAATTCGAACATTCTGTTCACCACCAGACTTAGACTCTGGTCATTTAATCTCTTGATCAGCTTCCTCTTCACCTTCCACCACTTTCTTACCAGAACCAAATACAACCAATCTTCTATCATTTGCCTCCCCCTCAGCTCTAGCCTTCTTCTGTCTCTCTTCTAACTTCCTCAAATACTCAGCAACTTGTTTTTCAACTTGAATTCTCTTTTTTTCTTTTTCAATTTCTTCTTGCTCAACCTCAGCAGCACTTTTCTCCCCCTTTTTGTCATCATCAGCAGGGAAAGAGCTAACTGGAGTAGCAAAGATTCCACTGAGTTTGTGATTGAGCAAGTCAACTTTGAAGTTGTTCACACAACAGGCTCTAATAGATCAACATAATCAGCATGGAGGGATCCAATGTTTGATTTCACTCCTTTTGAGACTTCTACCAACTCTTTCTTGAATTCAGCTTGAGACTTGTTGGCAGATTTAAGCTCAATGGTGACATCTCTAGTGAACTTGTTTGCATTTTTCTCAAACTGACCCAGAGTGCTCTTATTTCTCTCCTTTTCTTCATTGATGGCTTTTGTGAGACCATCAAGAGACTCGGCTTGGGGGGAAGGCGGGGGGGGGGGGGCAAGGAGGGCATCGGGGGGGGGGAAAAAAGTGAGGTGGCGGGTAGAAGAGGGGGGGAGGGGGGGGGTAAGGGAAAGCGGGGGGGGGGGAAAACAGGGGGAAGGCTGGAGGGGGTAGTTCTCTTTTTTTGTTTTGCTTTTGATGGCTTTTTTTGTGAGACTATCAAGAGACTCTGTCAGCTTGATTTGGTTCTGCTGCATCAAGTCAACTGCCTTCTAAACATGTTCTTCAAGTGCAGTCTGATCTTGACACAGTTTTCTACCTTCTTAACCGTCAAATCCTGATCCTTTTGGATCTTTTCCAAGCATTCAGTCAGCTTTGAGCTCTCAACCTTATAGGTTGAAGTGAACTCAGTGAGCTGACCCACCACATCTGAAAATGAGATAGTGGCAGCTTGGGAAGAAGTTGCAGTTGGCCTAAAGGCCACTGACTCTGGAAAGAGCAGCCTGCAATCCTTGATTTCAGGGTCATTGGGCTCATATAGAAGGGGGTAGAGGCAAAGAGAGTTTTGGTGAATTTTCTTATGAGTGTGAGTCTCATGAGCAGATCTGTCAGGAATGACAATGTGCTGGTCAGCCTGAGAAGGATTGACTTGTAATTCAGGCTGAGGCACAGTGGGAATATGTTGATCATGAGATTGATCAACTCCTCCACTGGCATCTTCCATCAGAGCATCCCTTGAGGATGGATGGGCAGACTCATCATCGAATGAAGAATCACTTCCGGAGATAGTGATCATATTCTCATTGACATCGTGAGGACCATCAATGGTTCCATTGCTGCACATGGGGCTGACATGACCTCCTTAAAGAAGGCCAAGTAACCTACAGGATCCCTCTGTCCAAGGACAGATGCAGACACAGATCCTGCAGGTGTAATGTTAAGGGTAGATGATTGCCCTTCAACAATGGTGTGTTGTTGCACCAAAGCATCCTGAGGGAGAATATTTGAGGCCTGTACCCCTCCTTGTGACATAGAAGGGGCATTGGCAGCCTGTGCAGACTCAGAGTGTAAGAATGAAGGAGTCTGATCAGCTTGGGGAGGAGAAGCAATGTCACAAGTGCGTTCATACTTCTTTCCTTTCTGGTCATCCTCAGAATGATGTGCATTAGACTCTGACTCTATTTGGATCTGGGCTGGATCCATGTTGTCCCTTTTATGATATCATCAACCTTTTGAGAGGTGATGATGGCGATTTAGGTGGTGACACAGTATGACCTTGGGAGGAGGTATTTATTTCAATACCTTCACCCTGTTTGGAGGGTTGGGTAGCATCAGTTGATCCCTTTATCTCGTCTACACTCTTTTGGGAGAGTGCAGATGGGCGTGGTGAAATCGGCTTATCAGCTTGGGTGGCAGAGTCAGCTTGGGAACGTTCCTCAGCTTCCAATGCACCTTGGGGGACTTTAAGTCTTATACTTGTAGATTTGTCAACCCCAGTAGCTGATACAAATTTTCTTTTGGATCTTTGCTTTTTAACATTGTGAGGTACTAAGTCCTCAACAATGGGTCTTTTAGAAGCAGATTTGGAAAGAATGGATAAGGGTGTGGCTAGGGTGGCTGATGATGTGGCCAACCCTTCACCCTCTTTTGAAGGAGAAGAAGATTGAATAGATTTGGAAGAGTTTGAGGGTTCAGAAGCATGTGTACCTGGGTCCCCCTGATTGGCAGATTGAGTGTCAGACTCAGATCGCGTCGAAGAAGGGACAGCTTCCTCACTTGCAACTCTCTCATTCTCCCTTGCCCTGCAAAAATTAAGGTAGGTCTGCATTGCTGGGGTCAGACCCTGCGCAGTTACCTTAGGACTATTGAAAATGTTATTATTAATGGCCTTACATTCAACAGTCTGACCAGTTGCCAGACTGAAATCACTATCAAGAATAGCTTCAATAATAAGTGCAAGAATCCTACCATATGGTATGGTAAGACTCTTATTATTGACTCGGCCAACTAAGTCCCTAAAAATCACAGCAGCAAAATCTATTCTGGTCATAGTGACCATTGCATGAAAAATTTGCAATTCTAAGGCATTAGGTTGGTCAAAGCTGCCTGCCTTAACTTGTAAAGATTTTGAAATTGTGCTTAAAAGATAGTTCCATATTCCAGTTAAATATTTCATTTTAACAACTGAAGCCAATGGACCATCATAACCAACATCTTGTAAAACACTTTTGGCTTCAGCATGTGACACCAAACTTTCATAAATGTCATCAGGCATGTAAGACAGCTCAAACGCAGACCTAATCCTCTTAAGAGAATATATACCTTTTTCTTACCATTGAGGATTGTGCCATAGATTGCAGCATCTCCTTTCTTGTTCTGTCCAACATAACAGCTCGCCCAAAATTCACATAGGAGATCTTTGAATACCACCGATGGTTGCTCAATCAACATTTTGCCAAATGGATGATGCCATAAGAATGACACCACTTCACCATACCCCTTAGCCCAGGCAGGAGGATGAACATTGGCAGAAACCAGTGGCGGCCCTGAGAATTTTAACACCCCGGCCGAGCAAAGAAAATTATGCCTAACTTTAACCGAAATCAAATATATAAATAACTTTTTTTATAAACGATAACTAGCATTATAACAAAAAATTATATATGCATAATAAGATCTAATTTTAGAATTACATGCTATGATAGTTACTTATTTACCCGATTATTCGTGAAGCTCTCCTATCATTCTTCATAGCAAATTGGTTGATAAGCTCTTCACAGCTTATGTTATCTAAGATTTCGTTCTCGATAGCATCTTTTAACATATCACTTTTATATATAATATTATATAAAAAAAATTAAAAATTTATGCCCCTCAAAATTTATGCCCCGGCCGGGAATCGGGTTTGCACACCTTCTAGGCCTCCCCTGGCAGAAACGAGACTGATAATCTTGATTTTACCTGTATCAAGATCAGCAGGAACAACCACAACCTTATCTCCCACCACATAGGGTGAAAGCTTGTTTACGCTTACCGGAGCTGGGTATAGGACATCAGATTCAGAAGAAGAATCTGATTGAGAATTATTAGCAGAAGGAGGAGAAACAGATGATGATGCCATTTTAAGAAATAAGATTTGTAGAAGAAGAGTTTTGATAAATCGATAGAACAGTATACAGATTTGAGAAAACGAGAGAGATTGATCGAGTTGATATGAAAGTGATTTGGGGGTTTAGGTTAAAGTTGAGTATATATACTTTATTATAATAAATATTATTCAAAAATAACCGTTCGAAAATTGGAGAGAGAAAATTCCACGGGGAGAATGTGACAACCACCAAATTTGAGGTTAGCTAAACTTAGAAAGTTTACTATTCATGCGCTATTTATAGAAAGTTAAATTTAAATATGTGATATTTAAATTATTATGTGTCAACATGATCAAACGTCGTTAGAAAATAACGATGCCGACACACATTCATCAGGTTGATGAACCGGTCAAGGAGGACCTCCATAATATGCATTTTTGTGATATATGATTTTTATGTGACAATATATCGAGTTTTTTTTTTTGTTTTTCCTTTTTTTTTTATGCATTTTTGCGATATATGATTTTATGTGACAATATGTATCTAGTTAAGGCCTCTTTCGTTAGTAAAAGTGTCATATGAAATATATGTCGTTATATATTTACTAAATAATTAAAGAGCGCACTTATGCAATAATAATATTTGATACAACTTATAAAAACTTGAATTATAAAAACATGACATATTATTTTTAGTTTCCTAACTAAAAAGTTATACAAATAATATATATGATGTTATAAAAACATATGGACCAACTAACTAGTTCAAATCTTGGACTAAAGAAATTGCTAGTCTAAAAATAAGCCCGCTAACCTTGAATCCATATAAATTTCGGTTGAAGCCCAGCCCATGACCCCAAGCCCGGTAGCCCACCACCACACTAGTCCATAAACTCCTAATACAAGTCCCCTGCCCTTTTGCCTTCCCCTCCCCCCACGTGATCTTATACATATATATGCAAGATGTATAGAAGCTTGAGCAGACAACAAAGAAAACAACTCCCTGACAACCCTCTCCCTCCCCCACGTGACTCTCTCTCTCTCACAAACCAAGACACCAACTTCCAAAACAAACCTTTCAACTTCATCTTCCCCCCCCTCCCTTCTCCTTCTCACCGCCGGCCACCACCACTACTCCCAGAAAAACGGCCGGCCACCACCAAACCACCTCCATCTCCTTCCCTCTTCAACCCTAAAACACTTCCACCACCTTCTCTCTCTCTAGAAACGCGAAACACCCCACCACCACCAGTGGGCCGCCGCTGCTGCCACTGTACAGCCGCACCACCACCACCTGGGCAACTTCTACGACCAGAAAAAGGATCCCTTCTTCATCCTCTTCAACCCCCTAGGGTTTTCTGCAACCCTAAACAACCAAACCTCCCTCTCCGCCGCTGCTGCCTGCTGCTCCGCCGCCCAGCACCGCCGCCGCTGCTGTCTCGACTTCCAGCCGCCACCATTTCAACTCCATAAACGTCCATAAAGGTAAGGAACTCGAGTAAGGATCTCCTGAAACAAAACCCACCTCCTTTTTCTTTAAAAACCCTAATACTTCTTTTTTTTCTTTCTTTTGCTCTCCCGTCGCAGCCACGCAACCACCGCGCCACCACCACCGCGAGACGTCCAGAAGGAAGGAGAAGCAGCCAGGCATCATAACAGGTCGTTACAGGTCCACCCATGCTTAGTTAATAGGTCACAAAACTCAAAAACGTTTTCTTATTTGTTTTTCTTGTTTTCAGCCGCGAGCCGCCGTGAACAGCCACCTCCATCCACCGCTGCAGATCTGTTAAACACTCAAACAGGTAGTTAAATTATCCCTAAGGTTTTTGTAACGTTGATTCCCGACCATGCTAAGTTTTTAGTAACCTTCTTTCCTTTTCGGTAAAACACCACCGCGAACCACCACCCTCCACCACCTTTCAGCCCACCTCGAACCACCACTACTTTGCCACTGTGTTGGTGACTGAAATGCCGACCCAGGGGCTGTCCAAAAACCAAAAACCATTTTTCCTTTAGCCTTGAAAGTTGCGGCCGAAGTGTAACCCAAAAACCAATATGTGACTTTTCAACTTCTAAAACTTTGTATTGTAAATCCAAGAGAGCAGCCGAAGTACATGCAGTATCTTTTGAAAATAGGAATTTTTATGGGAAAACTAAGAAATTACTTAATGCATGATTTAATCTAAGTAAATAAATTTTGGATGATAATGATTACGTGTAATTAATAAATGTATGTTTCCTAGGTGATTGTTCCCTCTTCCAAGTAATACCTTTATGACATAAATCCCAACATGCATAATGATTAACCTTTCTTGGAAATATAAAAGCATGCTTTAAGTATAATCATTGTTGTGATAATCTATGTCGGTAAGGTTGGGAAAACGTGCTAGTTAAATGCCACTAAATAACTATGTACATATATATTAATATATGTTATATACTATATATATATATATATACGTATATATATATATATATATATATCTATTAATATAACTTGACCCACCATGCCCACCTCCTATTTAGGACATCGGTGCAAAGTGTGCGGTGACTTAGCACGCTTCGGGTGCAAACATGACCTATATGATTATAATATATTTATATATAGACCCACCATGCCCATCTTCTATTTAGAATGTTGGTGCAAAGTTGTGCGGCGACATATTATATTTTTATAATTTTAATTCGTGGTTATTCCAACTCACAACCATACTTAATTGACAATTGCCCAACTCCTATTATGGAAACCGGTGCACTCGTATAGGTTGTGAGGGAGAATGATCGCGAATGCCATGTTATGATTTATTTCAACACGCAACCATACTTCTTTGCCATTTCACGTGTATGGGTTGTGTGGGAATAATCGTAATATCGCTATTATTATTATTACTATTATACCATATTAATATATATAAACCCATGAAAGACCAACTCCAACTAGCACGTGGACAACCCTAACGATTATCACATAAGAAAAACATTTTTAAGAAAATGTATTATAACAATATTATTTGGAAGAATGAGGGAAATTCACTAGGAACATAATAGCATAAATTGTTAAGACAAGTTTATATTTTATATTTATAGGTTGACACTTTCAAGCAAATCCGCTACTTGCTAATTGTTGCTACTTGAAACTAAGGTGAGTTCATAGCCCACACTTTCTTACTATTTTGGGTGAGATGCATGCTCTATGTTTTACATGTGGAACACAAGTACCAAACTATGTATATGATGATTGTCTAAGTCGCTTGATCCCATTAAAGTCCTCCCATCATGAATTGTTAGTTATGGATTTAAACGTGATATGATGAATAGTACTATTTGGGTTGACACCCCCATTCGGGTTGGTCGCACCAACTTGACCGGTGATGGTCGAACGAATGCATGCATATTTGGATTCCCAAGTATTATGGATCAAATACTTGCCGAGGCACAATGTTACTTATTACCGTCGAGTTTCAATTCATGAGCTTAGTACAATATATACATTATATTTTTCATAGCATTGTTTTGAACAATGGCTACACGACATTGCGGGTTAGCAATGGTCACACTTAAATCTTGTGGTTCCATGCAAAGTACTTATTTTCTCCTATGAATTCACCAACATTATTGTTGACCCATTTTAGCATGTATCTCAGGTCCGTAAGATGCACGGTAGGATTCACATAAGGCTTTTCGCCACTTGGAGTTGATGTTTCGTTTTTATCATGGAAAAGACTTTACTTTTGTTCAAGTTATCATTGTTGTCGAAACCAATGATAGCACCACCTACCGAGGATTTAGAATTCCTAAAAACACTCTTTAAATTATTGTAATGTTTTTCCTTAATGTATTTCCAATATTTCAAGACAATGAACTTATGTTAAATGAAATGTTTTCAAAACGACTCCTTTATAGTCGTTCATTATGCCTTGTGTTGTGATTTCATGAATGTTGCACCTCGTACCCTTCCGCATAATTATGGGGTGTGACAAGATTGAAAAAGTAGTGGAGGTACTTTTTCAGTAATCAGCCTGTTGCCACTACACGTGTCAGTCACCAATATAGAATAAATAAGTAAACCAAATAAAATAATGTAAGTAATAAAACGCACTGAGATATTTAATAACAAAAATAACCACTAAGCTGGGTCAGACTCAGCTTACCCTCTTTTCACTCGAAATGCACCAAGTACAAGGGTAGTTTGGGTCAGACTCAGCTTACCCTTAAAATTGAGAATAATTCAAAGGGGTCAGATTTGTTATTACTTAGCTCACTGCCTTTTACAAATTTAGCATACCTAGCTTACTTATAAGATAGTTGAACCTTGATTCATCCAATGGCTTTGTAAACAAGTCAGCTAACTGATTCTCTGTTGGAATGAAGTGGAGTTCAACATCTTCTTTCATCACATGATCTCTAATGAAATGATATCTTATATCAATATGCTTGGTCCTTGAATGAAGTACAGGATTGTTTGAAATTGCTATGGCACTGGTACTGTCACAAAAGATTGGAGTTTTTGATGCAGTGACACCATAGTCTTGAAGCTGATATTGCATCCAAAGAATTTGAGAGCAACAACTTCCTGCAGCAACATATTCAGCTTCTGCAGTGGAAATAGAAACTGAATGCTGCTTCTTGCTGGACCAGCTTACAAGTCTATTGCCAAGCAATTGACAAGCTCCTGAAGTACTTTTTCTATCAATCTTACAGCCTGCAAAGTCAGAATTGAATAGCCAATTAGATCAAATCCTGAGTCTTTGGGATACCAAAGACCCAGATTGGGACTACCTTTAAGGTATCTAAAGATTCTTTTCACAGCCTTAAGATGAGATTCCTTAGGACTAGCTTGATATCTTGCACAAAGACAGGTAGCAAACATAATATCAGGTCTACTAGCAGTTAAGTAAAGTAATGATCCTATCATACCCCTATAAGCTGTGGTGTCAACAACTTTGCCATTCTTATCTTCACCCAGCTTGTCACTAGTTCCCATAGGAGTTTTCATAGGTGAGCAATCACTAAAACCAAATTTATTTAAGAGATCTTTGACATATTTTCCTTGGTTTATGAAAATTCCATTTTTAGTCTGTTTTACTTGTAAACCAAGAAAATAGTTTAGTTCTCCCATCATGCTCATTTCATACTTTTTAGACATTAATTCAGAAAACTTTTGCAAAGTCTTTCACTACTAGAACCAAAGATGATATCATCTACATAAATTTGCACAAGAAGAATATCACCATTATACTTTCTCACAAATAAAGTCTTGTCAACATTACCTCTTTTGAATTTGTTAGCCAAAAGAAATTTAGACATAGTATCATACCATGCCCTTGGAGCTTGCTTCAAGCCATAGAGAGCTTTGTCAAACTTAAATACATGGTCAGGAAACTTTGAATTTTCAAAACCTGGAGGTTGTTCAACATAGACTTCTTCTTCCAATTCCATTAAGAAAAGCACTCTTCACATCCATTTGATAGACTTTGAAACCTTTGTGAGTAGAGAAGGCCAAGAACATTCTGATTGCCTCTAATCTTGCCACTGGTGCAAAAGTCTCATCATAATCAATTCCATCCTCTTGTCTGTAACCAAGAGCTACCAATCTTGCTTTGTTTCTGGTCACAACTCCCCTTTCATCCATTTTGTTTCTGTAGACCACTTGGTTCCAATCACAGTCTTGTGATGAGGTCTTGGAACAAGTTCCCAAACCTTATTTCTTTCAAACTGTGTTAGCTCATCTTGCATTGCATTAACCCAAGAAGGATCTGCCAGAGCTTCATCAACCTCAGTTGGTTCCACATTGCTTACAAAATTGACAAACATGCAGAAATTGCCTGTTGCCTTTCTTCTTGTTTTCACACCAGAAAGAGGATCACCAATGATTTGATTAATTGGATGACTCCTTGTCCATTTGGTTACATGATATGAATTATTTGCAACTGGACAATGGGCTGATTCAGATTTGATGGTCCAGCATGATCAGGTTGAGGAAGAGGCTGATTAGCTTGGATTGGAATAGAGGAATCTGAGTCAGCTGGAGCATCATTTGATGGATTAACAAAAGTTTCTTCAGTAGGAGTTGGATCAGCTTGCTCATTTTCAAAGATTGGAACACCTTCTTTTTCTTCAATGAGTTGCTCCCCCTGAGTTTGAGCATTATCAGCTCCAACTGGAGGATTAGTTGGAGGCTCATTCTCAGGTAGCCAGTTCTTCAAAATTGAAATCTTCATCTTCAGGAGGAGAGCTAACTGGACTTGAACAACCTTCATCAATACTTACATTCACAGAATTTTCAATTATTTTGGTTCTTTTGTTGTAAACTCTGTAGGCCTTCATCATTGTTGCATATCCAAGTAGGATACCTTCATCTGCTTTCTCATCAAACTTTCCAAGATGGTCTTTCTGATTCAGAATATAACAAGGACTTCCAAACATTCTTAGGAAACCAATTTCTGTTCTCCCCCTAAGAAGTTCATATGAAGTCTTCTGGTGTCTTTTCACAATAAGGGATCTGTTCTGGGTAAAGCAAGCTGTGTGTACTGCTTCAGCCCAGAAATGAGACTTGACATTGTTTTGAGCCATCATGGATCTGGCAGCTTCAATAAGAGTTCTGTTTCTTCTTTCTGCAACACCATTTTGTTGAGGAGTTCTGGCAGCTGAGTAGACTTGTGAATTCCCTTTTCACTGCAGAATGAATTAAGAGTGATATTTTTGAATTCAGTACCATTATCACTTCTTAATTGCCTAACAGGCCTTTTGTAGAGAATTTCAGCTTGCTTGATAAAATGAATAATGCTGTCAGCAGCTTCACTCTTGTGCTTGAGAAAGAAAACCCAGGTGTCTTGAACTCATCAACAGATCCATATGAAGCAGATCCAAACAATTATCAATGGTTGAGCAAGTTTTAGACTTGAAAGTAGCTTTGTGTTGTTTGCCTTTCTCACAAGCACCACACAGCTTGTCCTTCTCATAATTTATCACAGGAAGACCAGACACCAATTCTTACACAGCTTGTTGATGTCTTTAAAATTCATATGAGACAGCCTTTTATGCCACAACCAGTTCAGCTCATCTTGAGTCTTTGACATGAAACATACTTCTCTTGTCACAGTTGGTTTCCTCATGTCAAAAGAATACAAAGACTCATCCCTTTTTGCTACAAGAACAATATTACCTTCTAAATCAAGAACAATTCCCTTATCAGACCTGAATCTCACTTCATAGCCAGCATCACACAATTGACTCACACTGATCAAATTGTGCTTCAAACCATTAACATATGAGACCCTTCTGAAAGTAAGGGGACCATTTGAAAGTATACCAAATCCTTCAGTCTTTCCTTGAGAGTCATCTCCAAAAGTAACATTTGGACCAGCGCGAATCCTAAAGCTACATAGCAGGGACTTACATCCGGTCATATGCTTGGAACACCCACTGTCCAAGTGCCAGGTATTATCGTCATGATTGCCCTGCATTTATAATAAGAGATTAGTTCTTTTTGGGAACCCATCCAAGGATGGGTTCACCAGAGCTGACCATCTGGTCTGACTCGGAAACAGAACTTAAACTCTTATCACATTTGGACACCCATTGTTGCTTGATCTGACCTTTACCAGATTTGAAATTTCTTTTAGCAACATTTAGAGTTTCCTTTTTAGCAAAACCTTTGCCTATTCCAGATTTCTTACATTCAGCTCTCAATTTTCTTTGATCAATAATTTTAGGATCAGACACATTTTTAAGAAAATTAGCATCAATTGAAACCTCACCAATTCTGGACTCAACAATTTTGGAAATCATTTTATCTGAGTCAGACTTGGTGTTTTGAAACAGACACAGATTTAGTTTGTGACATTTTTCCTTGAGAACCAGACTTCTCATTCTTTGAAAGTTTTATCTTTTCTTTTGGAACACTATGATCTCTAACCTTTCTTTTGTTTTTCTTTAAGTTACCATTGTTTGTTTTAGACTTTGAATCTGAAACAGACTGGGAAATGGTCAGCTTAGATAGGTCAAGACTTTCTTCAGGTTTTAACTCAATGACCTTATCAGCTTCAGACACAGCTTCAGCAATGGTTTGACCAACAGTTTCAGGATCAATAAACCCAATACCAGATTTCTGAACCAACTTGATTGGTTGACTTTATCCCTTTGGTCTGGATTTTAGGTGGTGAGGGAGGATGATAACAAGGCTCCATAGCAAAGACTTCACTTATGGCTATGGCCCTATCATAATCACCATCAAAAAAAGCTTGGATCTGATGAGGGATTTGATCATTTACACACTTAGCAGTTCTTTTAGAACAAATGCACCATGACTCAGTTATTTGTTTAACTTTCAAAAACTTTTCTTCTGCAGTTTTAGCTTCTTTAACCAAAATAGAGTTTAATTGTTTTTGAGCTTTAACTTCCAGATTCCAGTTTTTCAATGGTGTGACTTTTAGAACTGACTACAAGTTTCATCAGATATTCCTTTTTGAGTTCTTGATTAAATTGTTTTTGTAAAAGAACCTCATCACCCAATCTATTCAGTCTAGACAGTTTTTTATTATCAGACAGATTAGAGAAGGAAATTACCTCAGGTGGAGCAGTCTGACTGGTAGATGCCTGGTGAGCTGACTCAGATTGCTGTTGTATTTTTACAAGATCTTCAGCAAATCTTTGAGTAGCTTCTTTAGCCATGAAACACTTGGCATCTTTGTATAGCTCATCATCAGATGATGTAGCACTTTCAGCCCAGTCTTTGGCTACCAGACTCTTCTCATTTTTGTTCACCTTCTCAGTCAGCTCAGCTACTTGTGCTTTCAAGGCTTTGTACTTAGTCTTGAGCTTTGAATATTTTTCACCTCTTCCACCTTTGGCTGGCACAGCTTGAGTAGATTCTTTTAGATTGC
>CM067173.1:7461671-7499077 GCA_034093135.1 Erigeron breviscapus
TCATCCTTATCTATCGGAAATGACATTGGCAGTCCTTTCTGGGCGGATAAGGATCAAATCTAGTCCTTTATTCAAACGGACGTTATATCTTTTCCGTTTTCTTCCTCACGTGCTTTTCACGTGAAGGTATCTACGTCCTTTCCCTCTGTTTTGTCCCTTTGTTTCTCTTCTCTTTATGTATTTATAGGCATCTGTGTAAACCCTTTTATAGCTATACTAGTGCTTAGACCCGCGCGATGCGCTTGCAGTCGTAAGCGATTTTACAAACTTTATTCTTTAAGCAATTATACATTTAGGCAATTAGAAACATAATTGTGTAAACAAATAAGACCATAAATAAGAAAATAATTACAATATCGTCGATTACAGATTCATATGAACATAATATTACCATATAACTAAACATAAAAAAGCCACAAACTACATAATTAACAATTAAATTCAAAACTTCACTTCATGCTTGATTTCTTCCGTTTCATTGAAGGCTACATTTTTTAAAGAAAAACTTTACATACTTTTACACATATTTTACCAAAAAAGTTTTTCACACTTTACCATTGGAGATGCTCTTAATAACAACTTTTATTTAATTTTCCTGTATTAAAAACGATATATGAAATAGATAAAATATAATTAATCATACTTTTATTCGAGTGAATTACGTGTCTTAGTGTCACGGCTTCGAGGAGTATTATTAACATCTTCAAATAAATAAAAAACAGGTTTCTTTATTTTATTTTCTAGCATTTTATTACTCCTCAAATTTGAAATTTTAAGATATAAGTTATTTTATTTTCATTAGATTTGATAAAATGTTTTCTTGTGCCTGGTGACCGCTCCTTTGTCACGTGTTAGGTGTGTGATGAGCTCCTTGGATCCTCATCCACTTATTACAGCCTGATTCCCAACGTCCAGAAAAACATACATTGTATTCCAGCTGTGCATATATTTTTTCTTTATACTTTTCTCTTTTATCTATTATGATATTCTCCCGCCCAACATCGCTCAAATATACCCGTATCTATGTTGTTATCTTTATACAAAACTTTAAATCATATTGCCATTTTTGTCTCAATGTTGGTTTAAATGTTCTAAATTCTGTAAGTGAGCTGTAGTGTAGTTTGTTCTGTAGTTAGAAATTAATGGTGTGCTTGTTTTGTAATCAGTTCCATTACGATTGTGGGTTTTGATAAAGTGGTAATCTAATATTAAAGTCTTAATGTTCAATTTATTATATATTGATGTTTATTTCTGAAATAAATGCATAAATAAGAAATAAATCTGGTTCAATTACGACACTTTAAAATGATATGCAAATAAATCGTTCAACTTTTTTACGTTTATTCTTTTACGTCACGTCTTTTCATCCCCGGTCAACTTCTTTTCACGTTAACAACTCACTTTCAAATTTAATGTCCCGCTATATTAAACAGTAAACAATACCCGCGAAATACCCAAACAAAATTAAATAAAAGAGAATGGATCTCAGTATATTTGTTTCACCTACATAAACCAATTCACGAATCGCTTTTCACCTCATAATTAAATTTCACTTTCATATTTTACTTAACAATGTTTCAACGGTAATATATTACTACATGTCTATATGTAATTATGTATAAAACTAATTTATGAGTTATATACATCTAGTAATATATTACGATCAATTAAAAAAACAAATTTTAGGCAAATCTACTTTTACTTTTAACGAGAATTTTAACCCCGGGCGTTGCCCCGGGACACATAACGATACGTAAATTGTAGATTGCGTGTAACGTCGGGAATATATACATAACGATAAACGAAGGATAAAAACGCAAATAAGAAACTATATAAAAATTGATCATTTAGTTATATAAAAGGGAACAAATGAAAAAGTTATAAAAAAACCAAATGTTACATATGAAAAAGTTATAAAAACCAAATGTTTAAAAATTAAAAACGAATATATAATGCAAAAAAAAGGGAAAAAAATATAAAAAAAAAAAAAAAAAAACAAAGAAAAAAAATATATACCATTTGAATAAAATATATAGCAATCTAAAAACTTATAAAAGAAAAAAATGTAAATTGTAGAAAAAAGTATAAAAAAACAAATGTTAAAAAAGATTTAAAAAAACGCCCACAAATTATATAAGGTTAAGGGCTAGAAATAATAAAAAGCAAACATGAGGGGTAAAAAAGAGAAAAAAAAGAGGGGGCAGAAAAGAAGAAGGGAAAAAAAACAATAAAAAAGGGAAGGAAGAGGAGGAAATTTCAAACCCTTGATCTCCCACTACAAAGGAGTGAACACAAACCACTCTACCAAGTCTCACTTTTATGTTTTTATTTGTCAAATATGATATTTATGTTAAAACTGCAGATAAAGACAAAATAGCTACTGTAGCTAAGCCTTCTTTAATTGTTATATATATATAGTTAATTTTATACAATGTCTTTTTAAAAAATAAATAAATACATAATCAGAAAGAGCATGGAAATGCGCATTTTGCCTTCTCCAAACACCAAAAACCGTGTGGCAGCAAGCTCCAGCTGTAGGTTCCTCTTGCCTGCTAAGCAAAACACTTTTTCTTTATTGCATTTTTCAAACTACAACTTAAAATATTGAAATTTCAGCTGTATTAATACCCATTTTCACCATTTCAATATTCACTACCAAAAGTCCAAAACAACAAAACCCATCTCACCAAATTAATCTTTTCTTCTCTAAAACCTTTACAAAAATGGCCTCAACTAGTTATCTAGTCCACTTTCTTTTCTTATTCACCATTTTCAACATCTCATTTGCAACAAGACATCTCAATGAGTTAGTCCATGACTCATCTAACCTGTTACAATACCACAATGGTGCTTTACTAACTGGTGACATCTCAGTGAACCTCATTTGGTATGGCAACTTCAAACCATCACAAAAAGCTATAGTTATTGATTTCATTAACTCACTTTCAAACAAACAATTAAAATCTCAAAGTCAACCATCTGTTGCCACATGGTGGAAAACCACCGAAAAATACCAAACCAAGAAGTCTACTTCTCTTTCACTTAGGCTCGGAAAACAAATTTCCGACCAGAGTTACTCCCTTGGAAAATCGCTAACGGACAAACATCTTGTCCAATTAGCTTCCAAGGGAGAGTCACGTAATGCTGTTAACGTTGTGTTAACAGCATTTGACGTCACAGTTGATGGCTTTTGTTCCGGCAGATGCGGGTCCCATGGTTCAGGACCCGTATCAGCTAAAATTACCCGTGGCAAGAGTTACAAGTTTGCCTACATCTGGGTAGGCAACTCTGAAACTCAATGCCCGGGCCAATGCGCGTGGCCCTTTCATCAACCGATTTATGGGCCACAAGCTGCACCACTAGTGGCCCCAAACAATGATGTTGGGCTTGATGGGATGGTAATTAATTTGGCTGGTTTGTTAGCGGGTACAGCTACAAACCCGTTTGGAAATGGATATTATCAAGGGGATGCGAGTGCACCATTAGAAGCTGCATCTGCTTGCCCTGGGGTTTATGCTAAAGGAGCTTATCCTGGGTATGCAGGGGATTTGTTGGTGGATCCTACTACTGGTGCAAGTTATAATGCACATGGTACAAATGGGAGAAAGTATTTGTTACCAGCTTTGTATGATCCATCTACTTCTACTTGCTCCACATTGGTTTGAATGTGGATAGAATTAAGTATAGGTAGATGAAAAAGATGTTAGAATTTTGTAATAATTATTAATTAATTAATTGATTCATTTATTATATTATATTTATCTCAGTATAATTTTATTCGACTTGATTTAAAGTGTAGTTCGGTGTTTTCTAATATAAAGTTTGCTAGTGTGATAATTGGAAAAATCGAATATGCCGAGGACTGAAAAGTTCATAGATGCATTTACATACTAGGAGTCTGGCGCGGGTTCGAATCTTGGCGCAACCCAAGTATTCGTTATTCCCACCTACGCCCTGGGGAGTCAACGGGATGTCTCTATGCGGTAGTGAGGCATGGTACCAATATGGTACATGGGACTAAGTGGTTCCCACCCATTTACCATTTTTTTTTTTACATATCATATAAATGATTAATATATTAGACAATGACTCGAATGCTAGTGTGGAGACATTGGAATTTTTACACTAAGGAAATGTTATATTATGAACCTCAAAAATTGCATGAAATTTTAGAAACTTTCTTTAAATTAATATTATTTGCTATATGATTTGCTTACAAATGTTCATATAACTATCTATATAAATTTGATCATCACCAATCTCATAAAAACATTAATTTACAAAATACTTGCATACATGTACTCATAGCACTATTCGTGCACATGTGATCATATAATTCATGTTTTTAAAAATTGTATAATGGATGATAATCCATGTCTGTAAAATCCAAATTTCACCTAAATAACTCAAAAACATTACTAAAAGTTTTTGCAATTTTTGGGTTCCTAAAATAACTTTTCACTTTTACACTAGTTCAAATCATGGCTTCATCTTCTGAGGTATATTGCATTTCAATCAGTGTTGTAAAACTCGGCCGACTCGGCCGGGAACTCGGGATCGGATGAATCGGAATCGGGGGTTAAACGGGTCGAGTTGGCTAGAATCGGGTGAAAACTCGGTCAACGACTTGGTCGCTTGTAAAACTCGGTCAAACTCGTCTGGATCGGTAAAAAATCGGCCGGATCGGTCAAGAATCGGCCGGATCGGGTCAAAACTCGGGTCAACTTTGGTCAAAAAAATTTTTTTGTTTTTTTTTAAAAAAAAAATTCTAAATTGGTTTAAGTTTATGTTTCTAATGAATGAAGTTTGAACTTTGAAGTATTATAGTAAAGTTTCTAAACAATTATGTTTTAAGTTTGAAGTTTATTCCATGTAATTTCAAAAACTATAAATTTTATATATAAAAACCCAATCCGGGTTCTCCCCGATTCCGATCCGAGTTTTTAAAAACTCGTGACTCCCCCCCTCGCCGATCCGATCCCGAGTCACGAGTTCTCCAACTTTGATTTCAATAAAATGAATTTGAAGGAACCTTTATAAACCAAAATTGTTGTCGTGGCAAACTGGAGATCAATATTAGTCACGAAAATCCTAGCCTTCTTGCGACATGATCCAAAACAAAATAAGTTGTGCCCAAATGGATAATGGAGTGTCGTAGTTGCTAAACTATGCGATACAAGAGTTATTTAAGGTTTATTGCCTTAATGGTGTGCCATAAACTTGTCCTTTTATGGCTCATTAATCTGACATATCTGATGTAATGTTTATTGCCGTCGCCACTGGCGAACTAGTCTGACATATATGTTGAGTCCCAATGTTCTTTGTAAATTTGGTGATAACAAATCTGATTGTTATATACTTAGAAATCTTTTGGTTCTTGTAATCTGATCTAGGTCAGACTAAGCTGACACAGCTTACGATCTGTTTCTGACCCAGATCATGCTTCATGCTTTGTATTGTAATATTCTATGGAAACAAGTGTTATTCAAGCTGCAACAACAATGGTCATAGCATTCAATCCAAGTCAAAGAGGAGGATTGAAGATAGAAGGCCAAGCTGGCAGTGGAAGGCAGCTTGGGATTAGCAGTCAGCTTGGAAACACTTAGGCAGATTGGTGCTTTGACAAATGGCCCAATCTGTGTCTGAAAATCAAGTGAAGATAACAACCTGGATTGAAGATAAGGACAAATGACGTGACTAGGAAGAATCCTAGGATCCAGGTTGGTGGTTGGATTTACATATGCGTGTCCATACTCTTATTGGATGAAAAAGAATGAGTGGCAGTACTTTGGGGACCACAACTACTATGAATAGACACGATCAAATATTCCTCTGCTATCCAATAGAAGATCAATACGTGGTTGAATTGGACACCAAGAGAAGAAGGGCTTTCGCCTATAAAAGCCTTATTCCTTGATTGCATATGCGTGGCTTTCCTGAGAATTATTCTTCACATAAGTTTTCCTTGCTCTTACACACAGCTTAGTCTGTTAGAGATCAGCTTGGGCTGATTCTCTTGAGTAGAAACTTGTTGATTGTAATTTGTCATTTCAAAGGGTTGTTTAGATATCTATAGGCTATCTTTGTTCCGCAACAACCCTGTAATTCTTTGTATAGAGTATTTCTTAATAAAGGATTACATTTAAAATTTCAATCTGTGTGCAAGAATGTCTTTTAATATTTACTGCTTTACTGTTTTATTGATTCCTGTTCTTTACTTACTTAATATATAAGCTGAGTCTTTAAAACGTTTATTCAAAAGTTTGTAAAGATTGAATTAAGTTGTATTCACCCCCCCTCTACAACTGTTCTGTGTACAATATACTTTGGTATATTGATACACCTTGGGGTATCAATTGGTATCAGAGCAGGGGTTAAGAATTAACTTGACTAGATCCTTGCTTATTTTCTTTTATAGTAAAGCATTATGTCATCTTATGTTGATAATGGTTCTTCAACCAGACCACCCATGTTTGACAAAGATGATTTCAGTGGGTGGAAAGGTCGAATATCTTTGTTCCTTGAATCCATCGATAACAATATGCCTGACATCCTTACGGATGGTCCTTATGTTCCTACACAGACCCTTGTGGTAGATGCTGTGGTCAGAGATGGTCAACCAACCATTCATGCCACTGTAAAATCAATTGTTAAGGACAAGGCAGATTGGGGGGATGAGGATAGGAGATTGGAAAACCTGGATGTGAAGGCTAGAAATTTCATTGTCCAAGCTGTGCCCAAAGATATTTACCATTCTATTAAAATGTGTTCTACAACTAAGAAAATGTGGGGTACATTGACTGTCATGTTTGAGGGTTGCTCTACTTCCATGGAATCCACAATAACTACTTTGACCAGGAAGTATGAGAGATTTTTCTCTTTGAGAAATGAATCCTTGACTGACACTCATACCCGCTTTAATGCTTTAGTTAATGATTTAGCTGCTGTTGGAATAACTAAGAAAAATGATGTTTTAAAGAGTAATTTTTTTGATTCATTACTACCTAAATGGAATAACTATATTTCTTCTGTTAAGCTTAGTTCTGTTTATCATGATCTTGATCTCCCTGGACTTTTTGGTTTACTTCATAACCAAGAGTGTTCAGAGGCTGAGAAACTGATTGCTATGGGTGATTCGTATAGTCAGCCTGCTACTGCACTTGTTACCTCTATGACTGAACACCCTAGCTCAATGAGTAATGAGATCATTCCTTGTGTTAATGAAGCTGTTCCTGTGATTTCTAACACTAACTCTGTGTGTTCTGAATCTGAATGTGATGAATCTGATGGTGATGGACTAGCTAATGAAGTAGCTATGTTGGCTGAAAGGATCAGAAGGAGATCCTTCAGTAAGTTTAAAGGAAAAGGAAAAACTGGTCAAACTGATAAGACCAAAAAGCCATTTGATATGTCCAAAGTCACTTGTTACAAATGTGGCAAGACTGGACACATGGCTGGAGATTGCAGATCTAAAGAGTCTTCACAAGCTGTGTCATCCAAAGGTGGAAGAAATGGAAAATATCAAAGCTCAAGACCAAATACAAAGCCTTGAAGGCACAAGTGGCTGAGCTGAGTAAGAAGGTTGAAAAAGATGAGAAGAGTCTGGTAGCCAAAGACTGGGCTGAAAGTGCTACTTCATCTGATGATGAACTGTATGAAGATGCCAAGTGTTTTATGGCCAAAGAAGCCACTCAAAAGTTTGCTGAAGATCTTGTCAAAATACAACAGCAATCTGAGTCAGCTCACCAGGCATCTACCAGTCAGACTGCTCCACCTGAGGTAATTTCCTTCTCTAATCTGTCTGATAATGAAAAACTGTCTAGACTAAATAGATTGGGTGATGAGGTTCTTTTACAAAAACACTTTAATCAAGAGCTTAAAAAGGAAATTTCTGTGATGAAACTTGAAGTCAGTTCTAAAAGTCACACCATTGAAAAACTGGAATCTGGAGTTAAAGCTCAAAAACAATTAAACTCCATTTTGGTTAAAGAAGCTAAAACTGTAGAAGAAAAGTTTTTGAAAGTTAAACAAATAACTGAGTCATGGTGCATTTGTTCTAAAAGAACTGCTAAGTGTGTAAATGTGCAAATCCCTCATCAGATCCAAGCTATTTTTTATGGTGATTATGATAGGGCTATAGCCATAAGTGAAGTCTGTGCTATGGAGCCTTGTTATCAGCCTCCCTCACCACCTAAAATCCAGACCAAAGGGATAAAGTCTAAACCAATCAAGTTGGTTCAGAAATATGGTATTGGGTTTATTGATCCTGAAACTGTTGGTCAAACCATTGCTGAAGCTGTGTCTGAAGCTGATAAGGTCATTGAGTTAAAACCTGAAGAAAGTCTTGACCTATCTAAGCTGACCATTTCCCAGTCTGTGTCAGATTCAAAGTCTAAAACAAACAATGGTAACTCAAAGAAAAATAAAAGAAAGGTTAGAGATCATAGTGTTCTAAAAGAAAAGATAAAACTTTCAAAGAATGAGAAGTCTGGTTCTCAAGGAAAAATGTCACAAACTAAATTTGTGTCTGTTTCAAAAAACATCAAGTCTGACTCAGATAAAATGATTTCTAAATTTGTTGAGTCCAGAATTGGTGAGGTTTCAATTGATGCTAATTTTCTTAAAAATGTGTCTGATCCTAAAAATTTTGATCAAAGAAAATTGAGAGCTGGATGTAAGAAATCTGGGATAGGCAAAGGTTTTGCTAAAAAGGAAACTCTAAATGTTGCAAGAAAGAATTTCAAATCTGGTAAAGGTCAGATCAAGCAACAATGGGTATCCAAATCTGATAAGAGTTTATGTTCTGTTTCCCAGTCAGATGGTCAGCTCTGGTGAACCCATCCTTGGATGGGTTACCAAAAAGAACTAATCTCTTATTATAAATGCAGGGCAATCATGACGATAATACCTGGCACTTGGATAGTGGGTGTTCCAAGCATATGACCGGATGTAAGTCCCTGCTCTATAGCTTTAGGATTCGCGCTGGTCCTAATGTTACATTTGGAGATGATTCTCAAGGAAAGACTAAAGGATTTGGTATACTTTCAAATGGTCCCCTTACTTTCAGAAGGGTCTCATATGTGAATGGTTTGAAGCACAATTTGATCAGTGTGAGTCAATTGTGTGATGCTGGCTATGAAGTGAGATACAGGTCTGATAAGGGAATTGTTCTTGATTTAGAAGGTAATATTGTTCTAGTAGCAAAAAGGGATGAATCTTTGTATTCTTTTGACATGAGGAAGCCAACTGTGACAAGAGAAGTATGTTTCATGTCAAAGACTCAAGATGAGCTGAACTGGTTGTGGCATAAAAGGCTGTCTCATATGAATTTTAAAGACATCAACAAGCTGTGTAAGAAAGAATTGGTGTCTGGTCTTCCTGTGATAAATTATGAGAAGGACAAGCTGTGTGGTGCTTGTGAGAAAGGCAAACAGCACAAAGCTACTTTCAAGTCTAAAACATGCTCAACCATTGAAAATTGTTTGTATCTGCTCCTTGGTTATAGTTGATGAATATTCAAGATACACCTGGGTTTTCTTTCTCAAGCACAAGAGTGAAGCTGCTGATAGCATTATTCATTTTATCAAGCAAGCTGAAATTCTCTACAATAGGCCTGTAAGGCAATTAAGAAGTGACAATGGTATTGAATTCAAAAACATCACTCTTAATTCATTCTGCAGTGAAAAGGGAATTTCACAAGTCTACTCAGCTGCCAGAACTCCTCAACAAATGGTGTTGCAGAAAGAAGAAACAGAACTCTTATTGAAGCTGCCAGATCCATGATGGCTCAAAAAAATGTCAAGTCTCATTTATGGGCTGAAGCAGTTCACACAGCTTGCTTTACCCAGAACAGATCCCTTATTGTGAAAAGACACCAGAAGACTGCATATGAACTTCTTAGGGGGAGAAAACCAGAAATTGGTTTCCTAAGAATGTTTGGGAGTCCTTGTTATATTCTAAATCAGAAAGATCATCTTGGAAAGTTTGATGAGAAAGCAGATGAAGGTATCCTACTTGGATATGCAACAATGATGAAGGCCTACAGAGTTTACAACAAAAGAACCAAAATAATTGAAAATTCTGTGAATGTAAGTATTGATGAAGGTTGTTCAAGTCCAGTTAGCTCTCCTCCTGAAGATGAAGATTTCAATTTTGAAGAACTGGCTACACCTGAGAATGAGCCTCCAACTAATCCTCCAGTTGGATCTGATAATGCTCAAACTCAGGGGGAGCAACCATTGAAGAAGAAGAAGATGTTCCAATCTTTGAAAATGTGCAAGCTGATCCAACTCCTACTGAAGAAATTATTCTTAATCCATCAAATGATGCTCAAGCTGACTCAGATCCTCCAACTCCAATCCAAGCTGATCAGCCCATTCCTCAAACTGATCATGCTGGACCTTCAAATCTGAGTCAGTCTATTGTTCCAGTTGCAAGCAATTCATATCATGTAACCAAATGGACAAGGAGTCATCCAATTAATCAAATCATTGGTGATCCTCTTTCTGGTGTGAAAACAAGAAGAAAAGCAACAGACAACTTTTGCATGTTTGTCAATTTTGTAAGCAAGATGGAACCAACTGAGTTTGATGAAGCTCTGGCAGATCCATCTTGGGTAAATGCTATGCAAGATGAACTAACACAGTTTGAAAGAAATAAGGTTTGGGAACTTGTTCCAAGACCTCATCACAAAACTGTGATTGGAACCAAGTGGGTCTACAGAAACAAAATGGATGAAAGGGGATTTGTGACCAGAAACAAAGCAAGATTGGTAGCTCTTGGTTACAGACAAGAGGATGGAATTGATTATGATGAGACTTTTGCTCCTGTGGCAAGACTGGAGGCAATCATAATGTTCTTAGCCTTCTCTGCTCACAAAGGTTTCAAAGTCTATCAAATGGATGTGAAGAGTGCATTTCTGAATGGGAAATTGGAAGAAGAAGTCTATGTCGAACAAACTCCAGGTTTTGAAAATTCAAAGTTTCCTGACCATGTATTTAAGTTTGACAAAGCTCTCTATGGCTTGAAGCAAGCTCCAAGGGCATGGTATGATACTATGTCTAAATTTCTTTTGGCTAACAAATTCAAAAGAGGTAACGTTGACAAGACTTTATTTGTGAGAAAGTATAATGGTGATATTCTACTTGTACAAATTTATGTATATGATATCATATTTGGGTCTAGTAGTGAAAGACTTTGCAAAAAGTTTTCTGAATTAATGTCTAAAAAGTATGAAATGAGCATGATGGGAGAATTAAACTATTTTCTTGGTTTACAAGTAAAACAGACTAAAAATTGAATTTTCATAAACCAAGGAAATATGTTAAAGATCTCTTAAATAAATTTGGTTTTAGTGATTGCTCACCTATGAAAACTCCTATGGGAACTAGTGACAAGCTGGGTGAAGATAAGAATGGCAAAGTTGTTGACACCACAGCTTATAGGGGTATGATAGGATCATTACTTTACTTAACTGCTAGTAGACCTGATATAATGTTTGCTACATGTCTTTGTGCAAGATATCAAGCTAGTCCTAAAGAATCTCATCTTAAGGCTGTGAAAAGAATCTTTCGATACCTTAAAGGTAGTCCCAATCTGGGTCTTTGGTATCCCAAAGACTCAGGATTTGATCTAATTGGCTATTCAGATTCTGACTTTGCAGGCTGTAAGATTGATAGAAAAAGTACTTCAGGAGCTTGTCAATTGCTTGGCAATAGACTTGTAAGCTGGTCCAGCAAAAAGCAGCATTCAGTTTCCATATCCACTGCAGAAGCTGAGTATGTTGCTGCTGGAAGTTGTTGCTCCCAAGTTCTCTGGATGCAATATCAGCTTCAAGACTATGGTGTCATTGCATCAAAAACTCCAATATTTTGTGACAATACCAGTGCCATAGCAATTTCAAATAATCCTGTACTTCATTCAAGGACCAAGCATATTGATATAAGATATCATTTCATTAGAGATCATATGATGAAAGAAGATGTTGAACTCCACTTCATTCCAACAGATAATAAGCTTGCTGACTTGTTTACAAAGCCATTGGATGAATCAAGGTTCAACTATCTCATAAGTAAGCTGGGTATGCTAAATATGTAAGATGTAGTGAGATAAGTAATAACAAATCTGACCCCTTGGAATTATTTCAAATTTTTGAGGGTAAGTTGTGTCTGACCCAGACTACCTCCTTATACTTGGCATATTACCAAGTAAAAGAGGGTAAGCTAAGTCTGACTCATCTTAGTGGTTATTTTTGTTATTAAATATCTCAGTGTGTTTTATTACTTACATTATTTTATTTTGTTTACTTATTTATCATTTTCTATTTAATTGGTGATTGACACGTGTAAGTGGCAACGGCTGATTACTGAAAAAGTGCCTCCACTACTTGTTCATCTTGTCACACCCCATATTAATGCGGAAGGGTACGAGGTGCAACATTCATGAAATCACAACACAAGGCATAATGAACGACTATAAAGGAGTCGTTTTGAAAACATTTCATTTAACATAAGTTCATTGTCTTGAAATATTGGAAATACATTAAGGAAACATTACAATAATTAAAGAGTGTTTTTAGGAATTTTAAATCCTCGGTAGGTGGTGCTATCATTGGTTTCGACAACAATGATAACTTGAACAAAAGTAAAGTCTTTTCCATGATAAAAACGAAACATCAACTCCAAGTGGCGGAAAAGCCTTATGTGAATCCTACCGTGCATCTTACGGACCTGAGATACATGCTAAAATGGGTCAACAATAATGTTGGTGAATTCATAGGAGAAAATAAGTACTTTGCATGGAACCACAAGATTTAAGTGTGACCATTGCTAACCTGCAATGTCGTGTAGCCATTGTTCAAAAACAATGCTATGAAAAATATAATGTATATATTGTACTAAGCTCATGAATTGAAACTCGACGGTAATAAGTAACATTGTGCCTCGGCAAGTATTTGATCCATAATACTTGGGAATCCAAATATGCATGCATTCGTTTGACCATCACCGGTCAAGTTGGTGCGACCAACCCGAATGGGGGTGCAAGTTGGTGCGACCAACCCGAATGGGGGTGTCAACCCAAATAGTACTATTCATCATATTACGTTTAAATCCATAACTAACAATTCATGATGGGAGGACTTTAATGGGGATCAATGCAACTTAGACAATCATCATATACATAGTTTTGGTACTTGTGTTCCACATGTAAAACATAGAGCATGCATCTCACCCAAAATAGTAAGAAAGTGTGGGCTATGAACTCACCTTAGCTTCAAGTAGCAACAATTAGCAAGTATTGGATTTGCTTGAAAGTGTCAACCTATAAATATAAAATATAAACTTGTCTTAATAATTTATGCTATTGCGTCCCTAGTGAATTTCCCTCATTCTTCCAAATAATATTGTTATAATACATTTTCAAAAAAAATGTTTATCTTATGTGATAATCGTTAGGGTTGTCCACGTGCTAGATGGAGTTGGTCTTTCATGGGTGTATATATATATTAATATGATATAATAGTAATAATAATAATAGCGATATTACGATTATTCTCCCGCACAACCCATACACGTGAAATGGCAAAGAAGTATGGTTGCGCGTTGAAATAAATCATAACATGGCATTCACGACCATTCTCCCTCACAACCCATACGAGTGCACCGGTTTCCATAATAGGAGTTGGGCAATTGTCAATTAAGTATGGTTGTGAGTTGGAATAATCACGAATTAAAATTATAAAATATAACTATGTCGCCGCACAACTTTGCACCAACATTCTAAATAGAAGATGGGCATGGTGGGTCTATATATAAATATAATATAATCATATAGGTCATGTTTGCACCGAAGCGTGCTAAGTCACCGCACACTTTGCACCGATGTCCTAAATAGGAGGTGGGCATGGTGGGTCAAGTTATATTAATAGATATATATATATATATAAATATATACGTATATAACATATATTAATATATATGTACATAGTTATTTAGTGGCATTTAACTAGCACGTTTTCCCAACCTTACCAACATAGATTATCACAACAATGATTATACTTAAAGCATGCTTTTATATTTCCAAGAAAAGGCTAATCATTATGCATGTTGGGATTATTGTCATAAAGGTATTTCTTGGAAGAGGGAACAATCACCTAGGAAACATACATTTATTAATTACACGTAATCATTATCATCCAAAATTTATTTACTTAGATTAAATCATGCATTAAGTAATTTCTTAGTTTTCCCATAAAAATTCCTATTTTCAAAAGATACTGCATGTACTTCGGCTGCTCTCTTGGATTTACAATACAAAGTTTTAGAAGTTGAAAAGTCACATATTGGTTTTTGGGTTACACTTCGGCCGCAACTTTCAAGGCTAAAGGAAAAATGGTTTTTGGTTTTTGGACAGCCCCTGGGTCGGCATTTCAGTCACCAACACAGTGGCAAAGTAGTGGTGGTTCGAGGTGGGCTGAAAGGTGGTGGAGGGTGGTGGTTCGCGGTGGTGTTTTACCGAAAAGGAAAGAAGGTTACTAAAAACTTAGCATGGTCGGGAATCAACGTTACAAAAACCTTAGGGATAATTTAACTACCTGTTTGAGTGTTTAACAGATCTGCAGCGGTGGATGGAGGTGGCTGTTCACGGCGGCTCGCGGCTGAAAACAAGAAAAACAAATAAGAAAACGTTTTTGAGTTTTGTGACCTATTAACTAAGCATGGGTGGACCTGTAACGACCTGTTATGATGCCTGGCTGCTTCTCCTTCCTTCTGGACGTCTCGCGGTGGTGGTGGCGCGGTGGTTGCGTGGCTGCGACGGGAGAGCAAAAGAAAGAAAAAAAAGAAGTATTAGGGTTTTTAAAGAAAAAGGAGGTGGGTTTTGTTTCAGGAGATCCTTACTCGAGTTCCTTACCTTTATGGACGTTTATGGAGTTGAAATGGTGGCGGCTGGAAGTCGAGACAGCAGCGGCGGCGGTGCTGGGCGGCGGAGCAGCAGGCAGCAGCGGCGGAGGGGGAGGGTTTGGTTGTTTAGGGTTGCAGAAAACCCTAGGGGGTTGAAGAGGATGAAGAAGGGATCCTCTTTCTGGTCGTAGAAGTTTCCCAGGTGGTGGTGGTGCGGCTGTACAGTGGCAGCAGCGGCGGCCCCTGGTGGTGGTGGGGTGTTTCGCGTTTCTAGAGAGAGAGAAGGTGGTGGAAGTGTTTTAGGGTTGAAGAGGGAAGGAGATGGAGGTGGTTTGGTGGTGGCCGGCCGTTTTTCTGGGAGTAGTGGTGGTGGCCGGCGGTGAGAAGGAGAAGGGAGGGGGGGGAAGATGAAGTTGAAAGGTTTGTTTTGGAAGTTGGTGTCTTGGTTTGTGAGAGAGAGAGAGTCACGTGGGGGAGGGAGAGGGTTGTCAGGGAGTTGTTTTCTTTGTTGTCTGCTCAAGCTTCTATACATCTTGCATATATATGTATAAGATCACGTGGGGGGAGGGGAAGGCAAAAGGGCAGGGGACTTGTATTAGGAGTTTATGGACTAGTGTGGTGGTGGGCTACCGGGCTTGGGGTCATGGGCTGGGCTTCAACCGAAATTTATATGGATTCAAGGTTAGCGGGCTTATTTTTAGACTAGCAATTTCTTTAGTCCAAGATTTGAACTAGTTAGTTGGTCCATATGTTTTTATAATATCATATATATTATTTGTATAAATTTTTAGTTAGGAAACTAAAAATAATATGTCATGTTTTTATAATTCATGTTTTTATAAGTTGTATCAAATATTATTATTGCATAAGTGCGCTATTTAATTATTTAGTAAATATATAACGACATATATTTCATATGACACTTTTACTAACGAAAGAGGCCTTAACTAGATACATATTGTCACATAAAATCATATATCACAAAAATGCATATTATGGAGGTCCTCCTTGACTGGTTCATCAACCTGATGAATGTGTGTCGGCATCGTTATTTTCTAACGACGTTTGATCATGTTGACACATAATAATTTAAATATCACATATTTAAATTTAACTTTCTATAAATAGCGCATGAATAGTAAACTTTCTAAGTTTAGCTAACCTCAAATTTGGCGGTTGTCACACCTACCAATAAAATACTTTCTCTCTCCAATTTTCGAACGGTTATTTTTGAATAATATTTATTATAATAAAGTATATATACTCAACTTTAACCTAAACCCCCAAATCACTTTCATATCTATTCGATCAATCTCTCTCGTTTTCTCAAATCTGTATACTGTTCTATCGATTTATCAAAACTCTTCTTCTACAAATCTTATTTCTTATAATGGCATCATCATCTGTTTCTCCTCCTTCTGCTAATAATTCTCAATCAGATTCTTCTTCTGAATCTGATGTCCTATACCCAGCTCCTGTAAGCGTAAACAAGCTTTCACCATATGTGGTGGGAGATAAGGTTGTGGTTGTTCCTGCTGATCTTGTTACAGGTAAAATCAAGATTATCAGTCTCGTTTCTGCCAGGGGAGGCCTAGAAGGTGTGCAAACCCGATTCCCGGCCGGGGCATAAATTTTGAGGGGGCATAAATTTTGAGGGGGCATAAATTTTTGAAATTTTTTTATATATATATTATATATAAAATGTATGATATGTTAAAAGATGTGCTATCGAGAACGAAATCTTAGAGAACATAAATTGTGAAAAGCTAATTAACCAATTTGCTATGAAGAATGTTAGGAGAGCTTCGCGGATCATCGGGTAAATAAGTAACTACTATGGTATGTAATTCAAAAATTATGATCTTATTATGCATATATAATTTTTTGTTATAATGCTAGTTATCGTTTATAAAAAAAGTTATTTATATATTTGATTTCGGTTAAAGTTAGGCATAATTTTCTTTGCTCGGCCGGGGTGTTAAAATTCTCAGGGCCGCCACTGGTTTCTGCCAATGTTCATCCTCCTGCCTGGGCTAAGGGGTATGGTGAAGTGGTGTCATTCTTATGGCATCATCCATTTGGCAAAATGTTGATTGAGCAACCATCGGTGGTATTCAAAGATCTCCTATGTGAATTTTGGGCAAGCTGTTATGTTGGACAGAACAAAGAAGGAGATCCTGCAATCTATGGCACAATCCTCAATGGTAAGAAAAAGGTATATATCTCTCTTAAGAGGATTAGGTCTGCGTTTGAGCTGTCTTATATGCCTGATGACATTTATGAAAGTTTGGTATCACATGCTGAAGCCAAAAGTGTTTTACAAGATGTTGGTTATGATGGTCCATTGGCTTCAGTTGTTAAAATGAAATATTTAACTGGAATATGGAACTATCTTTTAAGCACAATTTCAAAATCTTTACAAGTTAAGGCAGGCAGCTTTGACCAACCTAATGCCTTAGAATTGCAAAATTTTCATGCAATGGTCACTATGACCAAAATAGATTTTGCTGCTGTGATTTTTAGGGACTTAGTTGGTTGAGTCAATAATAAGAGTCTTACCATACCATATGGTAGGATTCTTGCACTTATTATTGAAGCTATTCTCGATAGTGATTTCAGTCTGGCAACTGGTCAGACTGTCGAATGTAAGGCCATAAATAATAACATTTTCAATAGTCCTAAGGTAACTGCGCAGGGTCTGACCCCAGCAATGCAGACCTACCTTAATTATTGCAGGACAAGGGAGAGAGAGGAAGCTGCTAGTGAGGAAGCTGTCCCTTCTTTGACGCGATCTGAGTCTGACACTCAATCTGCCAATCAGGGGGACCAAGGTACACATGCTTCTGAACCCTCAACCTCTTCCAAATCTATTCATTCTTCTTCTCCTTCAAAAGAGGGTGAAGGGTTGGCCACATCATCAGCCACCCTAGCCACACCCTCATCCATTCTTTCCAAATCCGCATCTAAAAGACCCATTGTTGAGGACTTAGTACCTCACAATGTTAAAAAGCAAAGATCCAAAAGAAAATTTGTATCAGCTTCTGGGGTTGACAAATCTACAAGTATAAGACTTAAAGTCCCCCAAGGTGCATTGGAAGCTAAGGAACCTTCCAAAGCTGACTCTGCCACCCAAGCTGATAAGCCGAATTCACCTCGCCCATCTGCACTCTCCGAAAAGAGTGTAGACGAGATAAAGGGATCAACTGATACTACCCAACACTTCAAACATGGTGAAGGTATTGAAATAAAGACCTCCTCCCAAGGTCACACTGTGTCTCCACCCAAATCGCCATCATCACCCTCTAAAAAGGATGATGATATCATTAAAGGGACAACAATGGATCCAGCCCAGATCCAAAATGAGTCATAGTCTATGCACATCAATTCTGAGGATGACCAGCAAAAGGAGAGAAGTATCGAACGCACTTGTGACATTGCTTCTCCTCCCCAAGCTGATTAGACTCTTCCTTTCTTACACTCTGAGTCTGCACAGGCTGCCAATGCCCCTTCTATGTCACAAGGAGGGGTACAGGCCTCAAATATTCTCCCTCAGGATGCTTTGGTGCAACAATACACCATTGTTGAAGGGCAATCATCTACCATTAACATTACACCTGCAGGATCTGTGTCTGCATCTGTCCTTGGACAGAGGGATCCTGTAAGTTACTTGGCCTTATTTAAGGAGGTCATGTCAGCCCCATGTGCAGCAATGAGAACCATCAGTGGTCCTCACGATACTGATGAGGATATAGTCACTATCTCCGGAAGTGACTCTTCATTCGATGATGTGCCTGCCCATCCGTCCTCAAGAGATGCTCTGATGGAAGATGCCAGTGGAGGAGTTGATCAATCTCATGATCAACATATTCCCACTGTGCCTCAGCCTGAATTACAAGTCAATCCTTCTCAGGCTGACCAGCACATTGTCATTTCTGACAGATCTGCTCATGAGACTCACTCTCATGAGAAAATTCACCAAAACTCCCTTTGCTTCCACCCCCTTCTATATGAGCCCAATGACCCTGAAATCAAGGATTGCAGGCTGCTCTTTCCAGAGTCAGTGGCCTTTAGGCCAACTGCAACTTCTTCCCAAGCTGCCACTATCTCATTTTCAGATGTGGTGGGTCAGCTCACTGAGTTCACTTCAACCTATAAGGTTGAGAGCTCAAAGCTGACTGAATGCTTGGAAAAGATCCAAAAGGATCAGGATTTGACGGTTGAGAAGGTAGATAAACTGTGTCAAGATCAGACTGCACTTGAAGAACATGTTTAGAAGGCAGTTGACTTGATGCAGCAGAACCAAATCAAGCTGACAGAGTCTCTTGATAGTCTCACAAAAGCCATCAATGAAGAAAAAGAGAGAAATAAGAGCACTCTAGGGTCAGTTTGAGAAAAATGCAAACAATTTCACTAGAGATGTCACCATTGAGCTTAAATCTGCTAACAAGTCTCAAGCTGAATTCAAGAAAGAGTTGGTAGAAGTCTAAAAAGGAGTGAAATCAAACATTGGATCCCTCCATGCTGATTATGTTGATCTATTTAGAGCCTGCTGTGTGAACAACTTCAAAGTTGACTTGCTCAATCACAAACTCAGTGGAATCTTTGCTACTCCAGTTAGCTCTTTCCCTGCTGATGATGACAAAAAGGGGGAGAAAAGTGCTACTGAGGTTGAGCAAGAAGAAATTGAAAAAGAAAAAAAGAGAATTCAAGTTGAAAAACAAGTTGCTGAGTATTTGAGGAAGTTAGAAGAGAGACAGAAGAAGGCTAGAGCTGAGGGGGAGGCAAATGATAGAAGACTTGGTTGTATTTGGTTCTGGTAAGAAAGTGGTGGAAGGTGAAAGGAAGCTGATCAAGAGATAAAAAGACCAGAGTCTGAGTCTGGTGGTGAACAGAATGTTAGAATTGTGAATGAAGAGGCTGGAGAGAAAGGTGAAACAATTGAGGGGGAGACTGATGTGTTAATAGGAAGATGCTGGAGAGATAAGGGTGGAAAATGTTGTGGATAATATTGTGGAAGTTGGTGATAAGGGAAAGTCTTCCCAGGCTGACCCTGTACAAGCTGTGTCATCGCAAGCTGACCCAGCTCCCAAAGAAAAACTTGTAGAATCGTCTTCCAGTGAAGACAACACTAATCTGAATCAATTTATATTGAAGAAAAGGCCTAATGAAGCTGGTTCAAGTGGTGTGAAGATTCTAACTGGCGAAGAAAGAGATTGGGAGGCTGCAAAGCAACAGGCTGAACTGTTTTGTTTATCAGTTGAGGTAGCATACAACATGCTAAGGAAAGACAGAATTAAGGAAAATGAAAAGAAGACCCAATCTGATCCAGAGATTGCCCAGATTCTTCAAGAACAACTAAACAAAGAAACTGAATAAGAGGAACGTGCAATTGTTGGATCAAAGAAGAAATGAGTGAAAGGTAAGAAGAAAGTGGTTGTTCACTCAACACCACTACAAAAGAAGAAAGTGGTTGTTCACTCAACACCACTACAAAAGAAGAAAGATGTGGCTGCAAGTACTGGATTTCGTGATCAATGGGAAGCTCTGGAGAAGAGAAAAGTAACTGAAAAGATTCACTTCAGAAAATATCCAGAGCAGATCATTAAACGTGAATTGAAAAGAAAAAGAGGACAGTCCATCCCATGCATCAGGATCACAAGAGTTGGTTTCGAGAAAAGTAATGAAACTTGTGATCTTGATAAGCTGATTGACTTGGGATACACTGAGTGGGTTGAACTTCATTATATCATCACTGGTATTAGAAGTATTCATCAAGAGACAGTCTTGGAAGCCATTGAGAGAAAGTTCTACATTATTGTAAAGTTCAAAATTGATATCTCTGGACTTCCAAGACCATTGGCTTTTGATATGGAAGGTGAAGATGAGTCAGTTGAGCCACTTAAGAAGAAAAGGAGAAGAATTGGAAGAATTGATGCTCCTGAAGGTGATCATACAGATTTCCTCAAGAACTTGAACCCTTCAGAGCTGCTTGATTTGTTGTCTCCTGAAGCTCTTGACAAAATTCTGAATCATCTTGATCTGTCCCTGCCTACTGGTGTTGAAAATGCAAGGAGTGGATTGTTTATCTCTGAACCAGAACATGGAATGTACTTTGTGAATGCTAGAGGCCAATTGGTGTTTCAAAGCACTGCTGAGCTAACAAAGGTACCACATATGCACCTATTTACCTTGTACAGATTCTGTGTCAATTTTAGTGATCAAGGTAATGGGTATGAGCAGTTCCTCATCAATGAGGGTCTAGATAGAAATTTGAATGTGACTATTGCCCCATCTTATGAAGTCAAACAAGAAGCTGTAGAGATGATTGGGGAATAGTTCTTTATCATGTAATATATTTTATTTTCTCAATATTTACAAATTCAGTCTCAATGTTAAAAACTTCATATCAGATCAAAAGAACCCAAAAGATTCAAAGGGTCACAAGCTGTTAGTAATATTTTACTTTGATTCTTTGTAAGCTGATAGTTAAAAGTGTGTTGGGTTTTGTCATCATCAAATAGGGGGAGATTGTTGAGTCCCAATGTTCTTTGTAAATTTAGTGATGACAAATCTGATTGCTATACACTTAGAAATCTTTTGGTTCTTGTAATCTGATCTGGGTCAGACTAAGCTGACACATCTTAAGATCTGTTTCTGACCCAGGTCATGCTTCATGCTTTGTATTGTAATATTCTATGGAAACAAGTGTTATTCAAGATGCAACAACAATGGTCATAGCATTCAATCTAAGTCGAAGAGGAGGATTGAAGATAAAAGACCAAGCTGGCAGTGGAAGGCAGATTGGGATTAGCAGTCAGCTTGGAAACACTTACGCAGATTGGTGCTTTGACAAATGGCCCAATCTGTGTCTGACAATCAAGTGAAGATAACAACCTGGATTGAAGATAAGGACAAATGATGTGACTAGGAAGAATCCTAGGATCCAGGTTGGTGGTTGGATTTACATATGCGTGTCCATACTCTTATTGGATGAAAAAAATGAGTGGCAGTACTTTGGGGACCACAGGTACTATGAATAGGCACGATCAAATATTCCTCTGCTATCCAATAGAAGATCAATACGTGGTTGAATTGGACACCAAGAGAAGAAGGGCTTTCGCATATAAAAGCCTTATTTCTTGATTGCATATGCGTGGCTTTCCTGAGAATTATTCTTCACATAAGTTTTCCTTGCTCTTACACACAGCTTAGTCTGTTAGAGATCAGCTTGGGCTGATTATCTTGAGTAGAAACTTGTTGATTGTAATTTGTCATTTCAAAGGGTTGTTTAGATATCTATAGGCTATCTTTGTTTCGCAACAACCCTGTAATTCTTTGTATAGATTATTTCTTAATAAAGGATTACATTGAAAATTACAATCTGTGTGCAAGAATGTCTTTTAATATTTACTGCTTTACTGTTTTATTGATTCCTGTTCTTTACTTACTTAATATATAAGCTGAGTCTTTAAAATGTTTATTCAAAAGTTTGTAAAGATTGAATTAAGTTGTATTCACCCCCTCCTACAACTGTTCTATGTACAATATACTTTGGTATATTGATACACCTTGGGACGTATCAATATATGATAAATGTTAATGAAATTTGCTGTTCTTCGGCATAATGGTTGTTATGGAAATTTGTTGTTCTTCGACGTCTTGTCAAATAATTGTTAATTAATGAAATTTTCTTGCTAAAAAAAAGAGAGTTATAAAGGATGGAGATCTTAAAGGTTTTCTAACCCTTGTATTAAAATCAAAGGTGTAAATTAATAAAAACTTATCATGATCCTGGATTAATATCAAAGGTAAAAATTAAAAAATCTTATCTTCACTCTTGATTTTAATCCAAAGATCAAGATTTACCTAATTTTACCCCTGAAATTAATCAACTTGAGAGAATCTTTATCCTGTTACATATAATGAACATACATTTTTTTTGTCTTACGGAAATGTGAATAAAGGAATTTTACTTTTGTTAGAAACAACATGACTTAGCAGGGTATGAAAAGGTAGGACAAAAAGATAGTCACAGTTTTAACCGAGAATATGAAAAGATATGACAATGATATATAGTCATGGTTATATTTGAAGTAGAGAGACTATTTTCAAAAATCAGCTTCTGATCAAGAGAAAATTGGTGATAAAAATGACACCCAAGGGTTGAGCCGTTAAGGTGAGAGGCATAATGTGATCAAGAACTTGCCTAGTGAGATAGACGTCGGGAAAAAAGAAAAGATGCAGAAGAAAGTGGCAGTGTTTCGGACAAGAATTTCGGATATAAGATTGGGTAACACTGATAGGAGTAGCCCGTTACCTTTTGTTTTTTTTCGTTCGAAACGCCCCCGGAACACCCATCTTCGGCCCCGGGGGGCGTTCCGCCTCCTTATTTCGCGTGCCCCAGCTCATTTCAAACGCGTGCGACGTTTTGGATTTTTGTGCCCCTCTTAATAATTGAATGCCACATGTCAATACATGATAGGTGGGAGAGCATTCCCTTAATGCTCTACTCCCTTTAGTCTAAGGTGGAGGTGTATGATGGCAAAGAAATGGAATTTCTTGAGAAATTATTTAATGTATTATAACTTCTTTTATGTTTTGTGAAAAATTGAAATTTGCTTACGAGAATATCGACGAGAGTTTTTTCTCTCAATGGTTTGCTTACTAATAAGCCTAACTCTTGCTCCAGTTATAGTACATTGCCTACTCCATTGATAATTTGATACTATGTCTAAGTGAAATCTAAAAACAAGTGAATAGATTTTACCAATTTTAAATTTCTATGTCGATGTCTATAATTTTGAACAAAAACTTAGAGACTTGCTTGTGAAATGACAACAGTTGTATTTGTGAATATATTCAAAGTAAGTACAAAGATAATTAAGGAAGAATGATATCACCACAAAAGAGACACGTCGATGTATAATGGTTCAGGCGAATGTTAATGTATTCGCCTTAATCTACTTTCCGATTCACAATCGAGAGTAGTTTTTAGAACTATGTATCTCTAAACCCGGTAGAGAATCCGAATACACAATTTTGACACTTGAGAAATCACCAAATGGTAAACACTAGGATACTATTACCTTTAATACTTCAAGAGTTACCCAAATCCCTAATCACTAAAGATCACAAACCAAAATGTTCTTGACACTTCAAGAATACAAACGAATTCTAATCACTAGAATTTTCACACTATACTCCACTCCCACTAGGATAAAGTTTACAACGTAGCAAATACTATCTTACAAATTTTCTCACTATAACTTTTCACTCTTGCTAAATTTCTCAAGTTAAATATATATGGAATTGATCACTTTGAAAATCAGAAAGATTAAGTATGCAAGAGGTAAGTATCAATGGTAACCCAAGTTAGATTGTATGGGAAAATGAGTTTGATATCCGTCGTTCCTCTTTACAACTATTAAGCTTGGTTCTTGGCAAAAGTTATGAATCCGTTCATGGGTGGTCAAGATCAAGTTTGAACATCATTTCATCAACATATTAGTGTAAAATAGGGGTGGAGAAAAATAAATATATATAATTTATGTAAAAAAAAGTGTAAATTTAAATAAAAGGTGGGTTATGGACTAGTCCTGTATTGGGTTTGTTTTAAGGTGATTAGTCATGTGTTACTGGTTGTCTGATGTGTTACTTATGTAGTGCTAACATGGACTCCGACCGAGCCTCTAACAGTAAGAGTTTATGTTTAACAAGCAAGATAATGAGAAGGTGGCTAATCATTGGACAGGTTTTTCTGTGCAAGATATCTAAAGTTGTTCTTTTAATGTGGTGTTTTATAACTTTGACTTAGCATTATTTTTACCATAGATAAGTAGAAAGACAGCGTCATTCAAAAAAAAAAAAAAGTAGAAAGACAGTGCTTTTTTGGGGGGGCCTTTTCTCACTTTTTTCTAGGTCGGCTTTGACATTTCGTTAGCTATATATAAATTTTTTGCTGTACTTTGCAGAGTTGGTATGGCTTTTAATTGAAGTATGTGTGCGAGTTTATACCAATTATCAAGAGATGATTTGGTATAGCGGGGACTTGAGATTTTGATCTTTTATATAGACCCGTTCCTTTTGAAATAATCGGAGAAGAGCAAAATGCTTCATGAGCTCTGACAAGGATTAAATAACCGGTTTCTTTTGAAATTGAAGTTAAGATATAGAAAAGACCATGTCGTTAAACATAAAGTTATCGTTGAAAAATTTGTGAGTGACTTTTATACTCACTGTACCTTGCCAATTAAAATTCCTGGCCAAGTTTGAAAGAGAAGGGTCTATTCGGCTGTTATAAGTCCCACCATGCATAGTGGTTGTCGGTAGGTTTGTATCTTATTGTTGGTACTGGAAATTGGTCCCATTCCATCCGGTGTTTTTCCAAATATTCTCCATTATAAAATGGAGCCGAAAAGCATAAAGGATTACTCACATTTCAGTAGGATATGCGCGTGAAATAAAATTGATACAACACTTGATATATTATACATATATTGTCTAATATTTCTAATTAATTTCTAATATATGTCCTATGGATATACACACAAAGTTGAGCAACCAAACATTAATAGATGAATTAGTAGCGAAAAATCAGTCAGCTAGAGAGCTGGATGAGTTTAGCTACCATTTAGATGTTATTATACTGAGATGTTCAGCTTTTTTCAGGGCGTGGTCTAATAAATGAGTTTAAAATATCGAGGTAAAAAGACTTTTCAAGTTCCTAATTTACGTGATGCTAATAAGCTATTAATAGCTTTTTAAAAAAATTACTTCTCCCTCTGTTCTATTTTAATTATCCAAATTTGACTTATCAAGTTTTATAGTCTTCAACTTTGACCGTAAATTTTTGTTTGTATTTTATAACACTTCTTATAAAATATATGAATGAATTGAGTTTTAAATATACTTTCCATTGATATAAATTTTTATCAACTAATATATAACACAAACAAAAATATTTACGGTTAAAGTTATAAAAAAAAATACTAAAAATTCAAAATAAAACATTTAAAATGATACGGATAAAATACTATAAATTGAAGTTATTATAGAAATTGGTCTCAAGAAGTTGGTCGGGGGCCACTATGGTCGCATATTATCCCCAAAATGACGGGGTGGCTAAAAACCGCACCGTTTTTGTTGAACTCCATTAACACTGTCCCCTTCTTATGATTGCTCCATCAGGGACCAACTCGCCCTTTTTGAATTTCAAGTCCCATTTCATTTAATCCAGTATTAAATAGATGATCTTTATGTATAAACAACTTTGATATTAATAGATGCATGTACACTACATTATTTAGGTATATAACAAATTAGAATTACCATTATATATTGTATTGTGTACAATTGTATTGATATATTGGTTATGTATATATAAATATCATTGACTAATTACTACGAGTTGAAATAATGCTAAATTATGTAATAAGGTTATATGTGTGTGAGAGAGAATGAGAGAGAATATGGGAAATATGAATTATATTATGAAGGCTAACCTTACAAAGGTTGTGGTGGAGGGGTATTTATACTAAGAGTTAATTACATTATGGTCCTCCCCTAATTACATCAAAAGCCCCTCCACACTTAATTAATAGGACATTACTATTACAAAAGTACAAAACTAGCACTAACTAATTATAAAGCTAACATTCTCCCCCTTTAGTGCTGTTTTGTGAAGGATCACCGTCTGGTCTTTCTTTTCTTCTTTTGTCTTCGGTTTCTTTTCTTTGTGGATGATTCGGGTTTGGATTGTCGAGTTGATTGATCTTTGAAGGCACGTTTCTTGTACTCACTGCACTTCTCTTTCCAATATCTTTTGGGTATGAAATGGTACTTCGGGTCAGAAGGTCGGTTTGGTGGTTCAATTATGTTGTCGGCAAAGTTTACTGGAGGTATGTTATGGGGTCCAAATTCATGGTTTGGAGAATATCTGACCCATGTGCCTTCTGGAATATGTATCACACCCTGACGTTCTTTCGGCAAACGAGCTTTCTGAATCAATCTGGTTCGCTCTCGGTGATTTAACTTCGCTTTGATCTTAGCAATCACTCTCATCAACCTTTTCTTTTCTTTCTCTGTCTCTTCAAACTCATAAAGACTTTCAAATACATTCAGGCATTGCAACAACGTACCATCTGAATATTTGGAGAGTTCGTCGAGTCTGATAAATATCTTATGCCCCTGATCACTTACAAACACAAATCCTTGTGGATTATCAAATATAACACCAGTGTTGAAGTTGTCAAGATCCACTCCTTTGATGTTCAGATTGGGCACACAAAGATTGATCTTCTTCCTTTTCTTATTGACCCCAAGTTGGAAGTCCTTTTGTGTTTGACTCAGAATAAGACTATCCATGTATCTCTTTATGGCATAATAGGCTTCCTGATTTTCTGGATCTGGTTGGATGAGTCTGCTTGCAAAGTGATTAAGTAGGAAGATAAGATCATCTGCAGAAAGTAAGTTAAATCGTGCTTCACCAAATATGTAACGACGATTATCTTCACGTCTTACTGTCAACCAAATTAAACAGGGAGGTCGGGCGAAGCCGGGATCACGCCATTCTTTGAAATGAACATTAATGACTTCGGTGATCTTTAGCTTGAACTGATTTTTCCACAGTTTGTTGATCTTGTGACTTTTGGCTTCAATTAAATCTTTCAAGTACTTCTCTCTCTGATGATCAAGATCATAAGCTCGTCTTGCCCTTATTTCATCAATGTCGATCTTGATCAGGTGATGTTTCTCAGAGAAAATTCCGTAAGCCTTTTCTTCAAGAAATTTGGTGGATTTGAAGAGTCTTGATGGCAATTTAAGATAATCGATACGTTTTTCAACATTCTTTTTGAAACCACCATCATTGATCTGATTAATAGAAGGCCTGGTGATTTGGTGAAGGTGGGGATTTGCAAGGTGATGGATTAGGCGATCAAAGTTCATTTGGTTAAGAGCGGGAATTGGTTGCTGAACAGTAGGATAAGTGTCAAAGCCAGGGAATTCATCATCATCATATGGATCATTCTCAGGGAAGTCAACATCATCAAAGTCTTCTCCAATGATCGAAGGATCAAGAGTAAGTCCTTGAGACTGAGCATCATCTCTTATATCTGAGTCTCTAACCACTTCTGTTGCCATACTAGCTCGAATCACTGACTCATCTGCCTGAATTTCTTCAGTATACTCAATAAATTCAACATCTTGAGGAGGATCTCGAGATTGAGCATCATCTACAATATCTATGTCCGCATTCACTTCAGTCTCAGCACTGGCTCTAACTGCAGGCTCATCCTCATCCATGTTCTCCCCCTCGTGTTGATCCTGATCATCAGGATCATCACGTCTTTGTGACAACAGCAGCTTGTCGACAAGTAGCTTCAAGATCTGTGATTCTTTTCTGAGGTGCTTCTAGCTGAGCATCGGCTAGGAATTTATCTTGGGCTGCTTGCTGTTTTATCGCATTCAGTTGGTGCTGAAGATCAAACCGAGCTTGGAGAGTGGCAAGAATGGCTTTATCAAAAGAATCATTTTGATCTTCAAGAGATAGAAGCATTGCATGAAGTTCATTGTATAGTTCTTCAAGCCTCGGTGGTTTTTGTGCGGGAGAGTTACGAATGGAAGCATTGTCAGAATTATTGTCAGACGATGAAGATGACGATGATGAGGAATGTGATGGTGATGGTGGTTGTTGAGCGACCACATTGAGAAGAGATCGTTGAAGGTGTTGATCGGCTAGCTGTTGTATTAAAGAAGCACGATAGATAGGATCTGATGAAGAAGGTGGAAGTGAGTTGTGAGCAGTGATTGGTTGTGGTTGGGTTACAGGAATTTGTGTAGAAGCTGTGAATAGAAGATTTGCAGCATCAAGAGCCATTATTGTTTCTCGTTCAACAGGATCATATTTCAATGCAAGGCGTTCAGTGGCTGGAGGAGGGTTGTCACTTTGAGGTGATCCAGGTGGAGCTAAGGCTTTGCCTTTTTGTTTACGGAGCTCTTCGGATTGTGTATCAGGTGAGGGTTGAATTAGAGAAGGAGGAACGACCGACGTAGATGTCGTTGGCACAACTGTAGGCTCCGTAGGGTTTACAGTGTGGCCTGAAGGTTGTGGACCAACAGGGCTTCCTGATGGTTGACGAAGTTGAACTTCAACATCAGTTGTTGCGTAACGGATTGGTTTTGCACGAATGCATAACACAATGTTACGGTTGGTGGGACTACCGGGATCTCCTAGATTCCCCGTCGAACTGGGAGTGAAGCTAGGAGAAAGCAAGGCGAACCTAACTTCCTCAAAGCTTAGCTCCTGAATTAAGTGCTTGTTCGATGATGGCACAAACATGTATTCCATACGGTCCTGGAAAAGGTTCACGAACCAATTCTCTGTATGTTCTAGCAACATCCAAAGGATGTGCGTGCACAATATCGAGTGACCTAGGAGGCGATCTAGACTCAAATGTGTCATGAAATGAAGTTGGGAGAGGGGCAGATGTCTCCTCAGATTCAATGTCGTTTCCCTCCGAACGAGGGAACGGCAGTGGATGCGGTTGGTGCCCGTGCAAAAATGAAAGTGGATCCTGTAAAGAGGATCCAGAGTAGCGTGCGGAAGTTTTAGCTTGTGAGGGTGGGGAGGCCTCGACTTCTATCCTAGGGGTTGCATCCCGGCAAATTATAGGTTCAACTGTCGAAGGGCCATCGTTTTCTTTTTGCCCTATGCCTAGCCCGGACCGCTCAACCTCTCCAGTATGTATTTCAACCTCACCCTCCAAACCACCTTGTCTCTCCGGAGTGTCAAAGACAACCTCTTCATCAATCGGTGGAAGAGGTCTAGAAGATATAATCTTGAACTTTTTGATTTTCTTTGATGATGTTGGTAGAGAAGAAGTTGATTGAGATTGGGAAGTGGAAGATTGAGATTGAGGAAGAGGAGGTGAAGATGATTGTTCAGGCGGAGGTGATGGTTCATTACGAAGAAGAGTTTTGGATTTAGATTTTGATTTGCGGTGAGCTTTGTGTTTCTTTTTCGGAGGTGCAGAAGAGGAAGAAGGTTGATCAGATGTAGATGGTGCAGATGAGCTCGGTACCACTTCTCCTGCTAACCTCTCTTTTCTTTTCCTAGACCTATGACCCTCACTTGGCGGCCTATGCGGGGGAGCGGCAGGAAGCTGTCGGTTTGCAGCGGCCATACCCCCGTCTAAAAACACTCTATAATTCATGAAGTCACTATCTTCATGGGGCATCGAGCGAAGAAGCGATTTAGGAATTGGCATGTAAGGAATGTTTTCGATGCCAGAGTTTGCATAGACAGCTCTATAACGAGGAATGATAATTCTGTGGGAGCGAGGGAAGCGACAAATGGTTTGATTGGTGTTCAGTGTATGTTGAAGGATGAGAGTCAGGAATCTGATGAAAGGGATGTATTTCTTTGTAGCATTATACTTTCCTCTGACATTAAGTACCAAATGATCCCAAGCAATAGTCGCAAAATCAAGATTAACATCATATGCTATGCCATACAAGTAAGTCAGAGTATGAGAAGTGATTGCTTCTTGGCCTTTTCTTGATGGAGACAGGCAATAGTTGATGATAGAGCATAAAGTGTTCCACAATCTGTGAAGGTTCTTCTTTCTAAAATCTTTTAGAGCATTTAGTGGACCTTCATAGCCAAGTGCTCTTACTCGTTGAAGCATTTCTTGAGTGGGTGGGGTTTCTTCAAATTCTGTGGCGCCTTCGCGAGCATTTGCTGCAGGGAATCCAATAACGGATCGGAATTCCTCAAGATTGAATGTAACAGTGAGAGTTGTACCAGTATTTGTGAGGAGGTTGAATTGAAAGAATGGAATGTTATTTCTTCCTCTTGGGTTAATATACTGGATTGAGCGCCACAGTTGGAACAAGAGTTCTTCGTCAATACCGGTTGTGGTGTTGGTGAAAACTGGAAACATGGGGTGATATGATAGTAAAACGGGTATAATATTATGCTGACAGATGAACGGGATCATGAGTTCGTAATTATTTGCCATATCATCGGTACAACCATCGTGGAGAAAATCCATTCTACGATTAACAAGAAGAAGAATAGGAAACATTGTTCCAGGGTTAATTTACTCAAAGAAATTAATCTTACACCGTTTTTCACAGAAGATGCGAAGGCAGTACAACAAGGCGTTCGATACCTTGCTTCTTAGGGAAAACCGATGTAGGATCATGAAATTCAGAGTTAAGTAATTTAAGAAAAGAAAACAGAGATCTAACAATCATTTTTCAAAGGACTGCAAAGGTGTACTCAAGGCGTTCAATACCTTGCATCCTTAGGAAACTGAGAGGTAGAAACAAATTATGAGTTTTTAGGAAAGTAGTTTGCAAGAAAGAATGTTCAAAAGATCGTGCAAAGTGTTTCATGTGAGACTACACGAGCAGTACATCAAGGCGTTCAATGTTGTGCATCTCACTGAAATTACTTGCAAGAAATTATGAACAAAAGAAACATTATAATCACAAAGAAGATAGGGACAAATATTTGTGATGCCGTACAATTGATGAACATTGAGTTGTTCACAAATAAGAGAGTCAATTGAGCACACAAAGTTGGTATAAGAAATTTTACATCATAATCAAACCATATTAAAGTGAATTGAAATTCAAAGAAAGTTTGAAAAGAAATGAAAATTTTTCTATGTGTTTGAAGAAGAAAAACCGGTTTTCAAGTTTAGTGAAGTAATACCGGTTTTCAAAATATATGAAGTAAAACCGGTTTTCAAAAAAAATGTTAAGAAAAACCGGTGTTGAAAAAGTTTGGAAAATTAGTTGAAATATCGGTTTTCATGAAAAGTAATTAGGGAAAACCGGTATTAGTTAAGAATTTTTTTTGCATGGTGCCATTTAAGAAAAACGAAGTTTAAGAACAAATACCGGTTTTCGAAAACCGGTATTACAAAGCATCAAGATACCAGGTTTTGAAACCTGGTATCGATGCACTTGTATTTCATGAAAAATGTTGAGAAATAAATGAAAATAAGCACAGCCATGAAGTTAAGCAATCAAGCATCACACAAGTATCAATTCATATAATCAGATAAGCAAAGCATCAAGTGTAAATCCATCAAATCTCAAACATAATCATAAATAGACATACAAGATCTTTAAGCAAAGCATGGTAATCTAATGAAGAACGAATTAAATGATGAAATGACACAAACTTAAGTGAGATTATACCTGCTATGATGAATAAATAACAAGTAAAAGAAATCACAAAGTACAAGTAAACACCCCTGAAAATAAGAACGACAACACAAAATTTAATAAGGAATGAAGACCGGTAAATGTGAAGTAAATAATGAAAGCCGGTATTAGTAAAGAATACCTTAAAAACGATAAATGAAAGTGAAACCGGTAAATGATAAGTAATAGAAATGCGGGCTTTGGTTTTAGAATGAAAACCGGTAAGTAAGAATATCTATAGAAATGCCGGTTTTGGTTTGAAAACTTAAGAGGAAAAATGAAAGCCGGTAAATTTTGAGAGAAAGCCGGTATTTGTAAAGAAAATGAGTTATTTGAAAAACGAAAATGGGTAAACAAATACGGGTTAAGGGGGGGGGTATTTATAGTGGTCAATACCGTTTGACTACCGGTTTTTCAAAATTTTTTTTTATTAAGGAAAAAGGTTTAAGGATTTTAGAAAAAAATTATGATTTTAAAGATAGAAAACGTTGAAGGCAAAAATTTTGACTAAGGACAAGAATAAGGAAAAAACAAGATATATACAAACTTCCCCTAAGAACATGCAGACTTAGGAAAATTCTACAAACTCCCCCTATAAGCATGCATTCTACCCTTGTTCTCCCCCTCAAACATTGCATGTAAGAGCACATAAGCACACATCAATTGTTTGACCAAGAAAATAAACATAGAATACATGGCAAATAAGCAATTAAGTTTGTAGATCAAGCATACCCAACTTGGTTTTCAAGAAATTAAACCTTTGTTCATCCAAAGGTTTTGTGAATAGGTCTGCAAGTTGGTAGTCAGTTGGGACAAAGTAAAGTTCGATGTTACCTTTTTCAACATGATCTTTGATGAAGTGGTACCTTACATCGATGTGCTTTGTCTTGGTATGCTGGACAGGATTGCAAGAGATTGCAATGGCACTCTTGGAGTCACAGTAAATGGGAGTTATGTCATACTTGAAGCCGTAGTCAGATAGTTGAGTTTTCATCCACAGCACTTGGGAACAACAGCCAGCAGCTGCTACATATTCAACTTTTGCTGTGGACGTGGAAACACAATTTTGTTTCTTTGAAGACCAACCAACTAACTTATCTCCAAGGAACTGCACAATTCCGGAAGTACTTTTGCGATCTAACTTACAACCTACATGGTCTGCATCTGAGTATGCAGTTAGTTCGAAACCGGTATCTTTCGGATACCATAAACCAAGGTTCATAGTGCCCTTGAGATACCGAAAAATTCTCTTAACTGCTTGAGCATGACTTTCCATAGGGTTAGCTTGAAATCTAGCACACATGCATGTAGCAAACATAATGTTCAGATGACTAGCAGTCAAATACATAAGAGATCCTATCATACTGCGGTAAAGTTTCTGATTGTATGGTTTACCATTAAGATCAGCATGGATTTTGGTCGAGTTTCCATGGGTGTACCAATGGGTTGACAATTAAGCATATCAAACTTTTTCAACATGTCAAGAATGTATTTATTTTGACAAATAAAAGTACCATTTGACAATTGTTTGACTTGTAAACCAAGGAAAAAGTTTAGTTCACCCATCATACTCATTTCAAAGTTTTGAACCATTAAAGCAGAGAAGTTTTTGCAATACTTAGGATTAGTTGACCCGAAGATTATGTTGTCTACATATATTTGGATTAAAATGATGTCACTACCTTGTCGTTTAATGAACAAGGTAGTGTCAATTGTACCTTTGCAGAATCCAAACTTTCAAAAGATAAGCAGTGAGAGCATCATACCATGCACGAGGGGCTTGTTTCAGACCATATAATGCTTTATCTAACCTGTAGACATAATCTGGTCGCTTAGGATCTACGAAGCCCTCGGGTTGATCTACATACACTTCTTCTTTCAGCACACCATTCAAGAAAGCTGACTTGACATCCATTTGATAAACAGTGAAGTTCTTGAATGCCGCATAAGCAAGAAAAATACGAATGGCCTTGATACTAGCAACTGGAGCAAATGTCTCATCATAATCAACACCATCTTGTTGAGAATAGCCTTTAGCAACCAACCTAGCCTTGTTTCGAACAACAACCCCATTCTCATCCTTTTTATTCTTGAAGATCCATTTAGTCTTAATCGGCTCTTTATTCTTGTAAGGATTAGGAACTAATTTCCACACTTCGAGACGCTCGAACTAAGAGAGTTCTTCTTGCATGGCCTTTACCCAGTCAGAATCACGAAGAGCCTCAGAGACATTTTTGGGCTCAAACATGCTTAAGAAGTTGACAAACAAGCATTCATTAGCAGAAGCAGAGCGTGTCGATAAGCCAGCGTTTGGATCTCCAATAATCTGTGTTGGAGGATGAGGAAACATGGAGCGTGACCACTTTCTGGAATGAGGAAGTGGAGCAGCTGGATCATTGTTTTCATCAGGGTTAATAAAACCAGGAAAATGTTGTTCAACGACTTGCTCAAAGCTTAGTTCATTGGGTAAAACAAATTCTTCATCTTCGGCTTCATAATCATTAGATGAATTAGATTCTTGAGCATTTTGCTGAGTTGGAACTGATGGAGATGTATCAGTTGGTGCTGACGAAGAGTTAGACGAATTAGTAGATGAAGACACATTTGAAGAAGTAGAATAGTCTGAAGGTGGAGGAGATGAATCATTCGGAGATGATGAAGAAGATGAACTTTGTTGATCAGAAGACGAGCTCTCAGATTGAGAGATATTGGAAGATGAATTTTCAGGTGCAGCCAAAGTTGGTTCAAAAGCAGGAGAATAATCACGATAAAATTCTTCAAACAAGATATCTAATTCTTGAGTAGTCGGTGTAGAGAAAATTTGAGTATTAGCAGTGACATTCTTTGGAGCGGAAGCTTGTGGAGATTGAAGATCGGGTCTTGAACTGTGGTGTTCAAGAACCATTTCCAGAGAGTTCATCAAATTTAACATTCATACTCTCTACAATTTTCTTCGTTCGACGGATATAAACACGATATGCAATAGATTCTCTTGAGTAACCAATGAAGTAGGCCTCGTCACCTTTTGGTTCAAACTTGCCCAGATTATCACGATCATTAAGAACATAACAAACACATCCGAAAATATGAAGGAAGTTCACATTGGGCTTTCTCTTGTTAATCACTTCATAAGGAGTTTTATCAAACCTCTTGTTGATGATGGATCTGTTTTGAGTAAAGCAAGCAGTGGAAACAGCTTCAGCCCATAAGTTCGGGGGCAACCTAGAATATACAAGCATAGTACGAGCTGCTTCAACAAGAGTACAATTTCTCCGTTCAACTACTCCATTTTGTTGGGGTGTTCGAGCAGCGGAGAATTGTTGAGAAATACCCACGGAAGTGAAGTAAGATTCAATGGTAGCATTCTTGAATTCTGTACCATTATCAGATCGAACAATACGAACAGTGGACTGGAGATTGACTTAGGTCTTCTTAATGAAGTCGATAATCACTTGTGGAGCATCACTCTTTTCTCGGAGAAAGTAGACCCAAGTATAGCGAGAATAATCATCAACAATAACAAGGATGTAACGCTTTCCATGAATGCTTTGAACACGCATTGGACCACACAGATCCATATGAAGAAGATGTAAAGGACATTCAGTACTAAGGTGCTTCTTTGGTCTGTGGGAAGCTCTCTTCAGTTTACCAATTGCACAAGCTGGACAAACGTAATCACTTTCATATTTGAAATCAGGAAGACCGCCAACAAGTTGTTTATCAACAAGAGCATTAATTGTTTGAAAGTTAAGATGGGAGAGACGACGATGCCATAACCAAGAATTCTGAGCTGATGCTTTTGAGAGAAGACAGATATCAGAAGAAGGAGTCGGAAGATTGTTGAGGTCAATGGTAAACAAGTTGTTATCTCTGGAACCAGTGAGAATATCAACGCCTTCTTCAGTTTGAACTTTACATTCATATCTTCTAAAAAGCACTTGAAGATCATTATCACAAAATTGGCCGACATTGAAAAAGATTATGGCCCAAACCTTCAACATAAGAAACACGTTTGATGGTGATGCCATTTTGAACAATATCTCCATAGCCAAGAATGGGAGCGATATGATCATTTCCAAATCTCACAGTTCCCATAAACCGTTCAACAAAGTTCTTTAGCAATGATTTATTACCAGCCATGTGTCTAGAACATCCGGAATCGACATACCAGACACAAATGAGGTATTCCTGTAAAATCGAAAATATGGTTTTAGGTACCTACATAAACTGGGTCCATGTAGGTTAGGGGTTTATCATGCAAAGGCAACTTATTTGAAGGGCGAATAAGCTAAAGAGAAACAAATTAACAATTAAACAAACAAATAATTAATCAAACAAACAAATAAACACACAATCCAACATGGAATTTATTGAAAGCAAATAAACACACAAACAAGTTCAAATGTAAAGGTACAAATTACAAGCAAAACTACTTAACAAAAAGTACGAGTACAAGATGGACTAGTCCTAAAAGCATTTGAGCTATCTAAAGCATTTGGTCTACGAACTATCCACACTTGTTCCACAGAGGTAGAGTTCCCATCAAGCTTGACTTTCCTAGAAGCATGTAAGTATCTATCTTTAGGAAGCCATTTACTGCTACTATTTAAGCACAAGTGACCTGAAACATGAACATTTTTAGAGTTAGAGGAGGACTACTTGTTAATGTTCCTAACAGGTTGCTTGTTGATGGTCTCTTTGGCAATTGGTGTTTTGTAAGTGGGTGAAAACCAACCATATTGATCTTGGTATCTAACAGTCCCTACCGCAGTATCCTAAATACTTTTAAGATGCTCTTAGAGGTCTTGGAAGACTGCCTAGGAAAGCTAGTATACTTATGGTCCTTAGATTGTAGGGGGCTTGTGGAGACAGACTCTTTCTTGACATATTTATAATGAACATGGGTCTGATGTTCAATTTTAATCATAGGAGTTTGTTTTGGTTGAGGTCTTTGGGGAGTCTTTTTCACATTGGTGATCTTTGATGTTGGAAAAGAAGTCTTTGACAAGTGTGATTTTGGAGATTGCTTAGAAGAAACATTGGGTTTGACTTCCGTTTTCTGAAACAATTTTTCAAATTCAGGATCATAAACATGATTACCGTCCAAATAATTTTCAAGATTAGGAAGTTTTGACAAATCCATTTTAACATATTTGGCCTTAGATTTGGTCTCCAAATTCACACTTGGGGCTTTGATATTTGGGGTCTCAGATTCAAGATGAGTATCATCACAGTCGGTTTGTACAGCAACATTGACAAGTTCATATACAGTGCAATCAAGGTCACACA
>CM067173.1:7500077-7517167 GCA_034093135.1 Erigeron breviscapus
ATTCATTAACTTAAATTGTTAGTCAATTACACAAAAGTCAACGGGTCAAAATTCACGGATGTTACACTGGGAGTTATGAATGGTTCAAAGTCTTTCAAGAGCTGGTGGCCACATACATAGCAACTTGGTTGGGTCATAATAACTTGTTAATGTCGGTCAACGGTTGTTGACTGCAGTGTTAAACACATAAACGTTCTATCAATAGCAAATACTGTGAGTTCTTCTCTTAATTTCATTAAAGTAGGATGTGTCTTCTTAGGTGGAATTCTTCTGGACTGGTATTTCTTTGCCATCATGTCCTCTTTCTTTGGTGTCTTAGTGGTTATCTTGTTTGGAGTCATTAAGGAGACCGACACGATTTTAGATCGTGTAATCGTTCAATCAACGTAATATATTTCTTTCTTTGCTGCAGCCTGCTTTACTTGTTATTTAGTTATTTAATGGTCAATTTATGTAGCATTGACATTCAAGCCATCAGGTTTTTTTATATCGGTAGTATCTAATACATATACTCTAGTAGCGGCCCATATATTTCTGAGCCTGTTAACAATGCGATATGTGCATAGGCAGAATTGCGCGCCACATCATTGTATCTGGTGCGGAAGGTATAAAGATACCTTCTGCTTAGTATGGAACAGTTAAAAATGCAATTTTTTATGCGTTATATGCTTGACTTTGCCTAAGTAGCTACGAGTATACTATACAACCCATCTTTTACCTATTTTAACGATTAGATAACTCATTACAACAACCAAGCCCAAATACCCTTATACGACCAATAATAACGATATTTACCAAAAATGTAATTAATTAAATATCCATATGAAAACAAGAAAATATCAACTCTAGCATTATCGTGAAAGTGCTCAATCTGTACTTGAAGCTGTGTCAGTTTTGACTGCGATTATAGTTGTTCATGAAAGTGGCCATTTTTTAGCTACTTCACTTCAAGGGATTCATGTAAGTAAATTTTCTATTGGTTGTGGGCCTACTTTAGCTAAATTTATTGCTAATAGTTTTGAGTATTCCTTAAGAGCATTTCCTTTAGGTGGTTTGTTGGTTTTCCTGATAGTGAATCCCAATTGATGAAATTTTTTTTTAATAGGCCTATTTTGGATAGAATATTTGATAATTCAGTAGGTGTGATTTCCAATACAGTTTTTGCATATGTTATTATCTTTGCTCAAATTGTATTTTTTGGATTGCCTGTACAAGAAGCTTTCCCTGGTGTGATTGTACCCTAGGTTCGACCCTTTTTGGTTGCTTCCCGAGACGGGTTGCTAGCCGGTGATGTTATTCTTTCAGTTAATGGTGTTGAGTTGTGTAAAAGTATCCCGAATTCAGATTCACATATTGTTGATATCATTAAGAAAAATCCAAAATCAATGGTGTTGTTAAGGGTAGATAGAGGTGGGAAAGATTTTTTAGTTTAGCACAGATAAGAATCTTGATGGTAGTAGTAGTCAGAGTGGGGTTCACACAGTATCTTTATTTCGGAGGTTGATATTGTTACGCCATCACGAAATTTTTAACAAGGAGGTGGATTCAATTTTGGTGTATTATACATCCTCAGAAACCATATACTTGTTTAGGTTCATTACAGGATCAAATTATTATCCTCTCTCACATGACCAAGCAGAAAAGAGGGCATTAAGTTTGTATCGAGAAGGTGAGTTATGTCTTACCCTTCTTGCTTCTGTTTTCTAACTTCTTCCTGAAGTGGGATAATGGCTGGGTGGAGATGGTTGCATAACGTGCCAAAAGGAGTTCGTTTTAGAATAGTTATATTCAAGATGGATTTAGGTTGAAATAATTTATTACTTTCAGGGGGTCATAAAGGGATTTTTTATTTACTGAACCAAGATGGGCGGGTTGGGTTGACTAGTATTTAATTTTATGGTTTTAAAAGCTATACCAGTAATATTTTTTTAGGTTTGTTTGCCTAAATAGAATTAGGAGGTTGAACAATTTGGGAATTGGCGTCCGAATGGTTGTCGGACAAATCCAACCACCGATGATGAGAGGAGATATTCCGAAACCACTCTGGTATTGTCTCTTTAAATCTCTAATACACGAATTTGAAAGATATGAAAGTTGAAGATCCATTGATGTTTGAAGCCAATTTGGAAAGTGAGGTCCGATATTGCAATTGTAATTTTGTTGTTAAGTTGATTATAATAATGTTATACCTGACATATTTCACTTTACAAAAGTGGCTTTAACGTATCCTTTAGTGGTAGATCTAACAGTTGAAGCATCTTCAGTTCCTATTTACTCCATTGAAATTCACATGCTCGAGGTAAAGTCAATTATGGTTGGAGAAAAGATAGTGACAGAAACATCTACAGTTCAGATTACTCAGGCACATACCTTTTTTCTTAATATACCTTTCATACATCACGTAACTATTGAATTTAGAAGTGACAAATCTTCACCTCTCCATAGATAGCTGATGAAGATGTCTGCCGTAATATTTCTCTGCCTATTTATGTCATGCTCCCTGAGTTTTGGGCCATAGTCTATTAAAAGTTAAAATTTAGAGGTGGCAACCTGGGCGGGTTGGATGGGTAATTTTTGTTACTCGTGAAACGGGCCATGCAACCTGAAAACTTTTTAAGTTTTTTTTATAAAGACTTCTTCCATAACTGATTGGTGTACTAATTATGATTACCAACAGCCAATAGCTCTTACTTTAAACTAGCAGTGCCCAGCCGCCCAGGGAGGTTCAACTCTAAGCTCTGCTGTTCTAAAAATTAGTTTACTGAGTTTTTGCAAAAAGTGATTTGAGAGGTTGTACTTTTCATTGTTTATGGTTCACCTTCATGCTGTGTTGCCATACCATTACTACCATGGTCTTGGCGTGGTGGAGGGAACAATGGTGTTCTTCATGTCAAATATGTATTTGTGTTCTTTTTTATATATTTTTTTTAATTAGTAATTATCAGCATCTGAGTGGGTAAAAAGTGCTTTCGTGGGGTATTGATGTGGCAACCTATTTTAGTGTGGTCAGTGTGAATGTTATAGTAAAAACTCTCCCCTTCCCGTTGTTGTCTCTAACTAAACCACCAGTCGTCGATGAGCCCTTACTAGTTAATACACTATAGGCACTTTTTTACCCATTTGTCTTGTCTTCTTAGCTTTATCTTTTGATTATCTCATTGGACCTCTTAGAGATAGAAACTAAAGCCAAAATGAGCCTTAGGTGACTTTAGTCACTTGTGGGACGCCTCGGGAATGCGCCCCCATACGGCCGCCCGGGGCGTTCTGCTACAGTGAATGCTTGAGCCCTTCTGAATGTAATGCTTGAGCCCTTTTTGGACTTTTAGCCTGTATATATATACTCATGGTATTGGTTTATGAAACTCATCTTTGTTTGACTCATCTTTGTTTGACTAAATAAATGGAAAATGATTTATCCTCCTAACCAATCCTCCTAAAAATCCTCCTAATATATCCACCATTTGACACATGTAATCCACTAATTCTCTCTCCTAATCTCCCCCCTGATTTTCCACATGTCAAGATCCTACTAATTAGGAGGATTTATCATCCTCCTAATTAGGAGGATTGATCATTGCCCATAAAATAAATTGAGGCATACATACTAAGGGAATGGGGGAATGCCCCTCCTAATGATTGGATGCCATGTGGCAAGATTTGAAAGGTGGAGGGCATTCCCATATCTCATTGGACCTCTTAGAAATAAAGCCAAAATGAGGCCTTAGGTGACTTTAGTCACTTGTCCACCCATTTGACTTGTCTGCTAAGTTCTTAACTAAATCTTCCGACAAGCCCATTGGATCTCTTAGTGATAAAAACAAAGCTAAATTGCGTATTAGGTGAATGGGTAGAAATTGCTACCATATAATATTAAGTAAGATGTCAAGTGAAGGATAAAGATGTTATTTATTTGATAAACTCATAAAAGTTATGAAGTAATTTGAAGTAGTATTGTAGTGTATACATGACAGACTAGTCTTTAGGCACTTGTTGACCCATTTGACTTTTCTTCTTAACTAACTTTTATTACCAGCTTATTAGATCTCTTTAGTGATAATAACAATGCTGAATTGAGCATTAGGTGAATGGGTTGAAATTGCTACAGTTAACATTAAGTAAGATGTCACTGAAAGATAAAAGATGTTATTGAGTCGATAAAAGTTAAGAAGTATCTTGATGTTGTATCATAGTGTAGACTTAAATAGTTGACTAGTGTTTTAGGTAACCTAAAGTCATTGTTATGAAGTGTGACATACATAGTTCGTTCCATCTTAAGAAAATAATGGAATTATTCTTAGATGTTACCTGAATTAAGATTATAGCAACCATCTTCATAGTTGATAAGTCAACAACATATAGGAAATTTAGACTGTTTGTATCCACGAATTGTTACTTAATGCTATGCATCAGCTAAATGTTTGAAATCATTGGCGTTAAGAGTGGTTGAATGAGTTACTGTCTTCATTTAAAAGGTAGTGTTTTGGGGGGAGTAAGTCAGGAATCCCACTGACCTAGCAGGCAAACCCAGGACTCTACTAGTACTCCACAAAGATGTTGAACCGGTGAAAACCACCAGCCATCCACGACTCACATGTTTAGGCTGGGGTCGGTGGCCATAATAAAGGGACTAATAAGTAAATGGCCCAAATGGAATTAACCGGTCAAACTGGTTAATAGTTATCTATTGCGTATCCAAATGCCCAAATGGATATTCTAAGTGGCTTTATTAGAATAGGTTAGACTATTTTGTTCTACTATTGTTTTAGATTGCTTACTCCACCATTCCTTTAAATCACTAGCAATTCTCAATAAACGGCCAGAAAGGTTGATCATAATTGTTTCCCTCTGACTTTTTAAGTGTTGCTTTTGAACTGCACCCACCTAGGGTTTTATATCTATTTGTTTCCAGTCATTTCATAGTATCTCTCATGTACCTTGGTGACAGCTAAAGTGTATGTCATTCTTTGCAATCTTTTGTGCAGACCATTCTCAGTTGAGTTCAAGGTTACCATCCTTATTACATTTCAGACTGAATTCTACAACGTGCAGCAAAAATCTGATCCAAAAGCTTTTAGAAAATGGGTACGTGTTGGTTTGTAAGGTTGATGGGTGAATATGGGGATGATTTAGGTTTTATTGGCGATTCCCCGAAGGTAGGAGCAATGCCACTTTACGCCAACTATGTGTGTTTAGGGTTTTTGGCCGATGGTGTGATCGTGCCTCATGAAGAAGAAAGCCTTCTCCTTTTATAGGAGAAGGTTTCTTGGAGAGGAGGTTTAGGGTTTTACCCTTCCTTCTTGGATTCGATATACACTTGCCATGTATATCTTGATTTAGTTGCTATCTATATCCCTTAATTAATGGGATATGATTTGCTATTGTTTAGGAAGAGATTTGTATTGATTTAAGCACTTCCGGACCTATGTCCTTCGTGAGAGTGCTTTGTGTAGCCTTCGCATTTTGAATCGGAGGGGTACACCGTCAAGCCCCCCAGTCTAACATTATAGGCTGCCAAGACTGTGATTTTAGACTATGCTCATACTCTCTTTGTCGCACCATTCTAACTGATCAGTATTTTTTTTGACGTCGTAGGGGCAAAGGTAGGTGACTCAATTGAAGGGTGGGAGTAAAAATTCGCAAGTAGGTGGCCGCACGCTTTTAATACTAACAAGTGGCATGACCAATCTCTTCGATCGTACGGTTTATAGCTTGCTTTGGAAAACGCTATTTAAACTTCATAATACTATTTTTTGCCTTATTCTTTTTCTCTCGGCCTCTGTTCTTCATTGGGAATAGTCCATCTGATCCATGTACTATTCTCCTTTCTTCATTGTTTATTGATGGCGAAGATAGGCATTAAGTCGACTTTTTCTTCTATCACTGTTGATCAACTTAGGGATTTTGTAGATAAGTATTTTCCGGGTAGAATTAGGATTTTCGTTTGCCTGGAAACAGAGCATAGTACTCCCCCGATGGTTTCATCGGGTGTATTTAGATTCCTTCATCTCTGGTAATGTTAGGTATCCCTTTATCTCCATTCTTTCCTTAGCGTGCTTAGCCATTATGGGAATCACTTTTCGCGATGGCATCCTCAAGGTCTTTCTAAAATCATAACTTTTGAGGTAATGTGTCGTGCATATGGCGGTGAGCCCACTGTTGATTTGTTTAGGAGTTTGCGAATATTGTGATACTGGTGATTGGGTTACTATCCAGAATAGCCGTAATGTTGGATGCTTTATAAAGGGAGGAGTGACCATTAGGAGTTGGAAAAATCGATTTGTTTTTATGGAGGAGGGGTTGATCCCTCGGGATTTTAGGTGTCTTGGTAGTAACAGGGAGATTTTGGATGAAGTGAAGAGTTTGTTGATCCTCTTCCAAGTAAGAAGACCTTAGCGCTTGTTTAAGGAGATTAGTGAGAATCATATAGTTGTTTTGTCATATCCTGAAAATGTGCTTTTCAAGGTGTTTGATCAAATAATTGCACTATTACTCAACCGAAGGTGTGAGGTTAGTTTTGGGGTGTTTTCGCCTGTTATCACCTTTGTTGACTTAGTCACTTTTGGTCTTTGTAGATATGAGTTTTATGCACTTTGTGAAGAAAGGTGGTCAAGATGTTGTGCACTCATCTTCTGAAGCTATCCCTGAACCTCCGTGTTGTAACCTTCTGTCTTGCCAAAAAGAGTCTGTAGGTTGATGATCTTGTTGAAGAGCTTCATCTACCCTTCAAAAAGATACAGTTTCCACTATAAGAAAGGAAGTTCCATGTCGTACCGTTGTTGAAGATGATGTAGAGATCATTGTGTGAAAGGGCAAGTAACTGTCCACCACCCAATCTGGGATTGTTCCCGTGCTTCTAATAAGAGGGAATGGGACCATCTTCCCAAATCCTTCATCGAAAAAAGAATAAGACTAATCAGAAAGTTCGTTTTCTTCTTCTCTTTCTCTTCTCTGTTCTCTCTCTTATTTTTTATTATTTATGATGGATAAGTTGAGAATATGCTTGCTTTGATCGCGCAGAGGGACCATTCATTTGAGGAACTTCAATTGATTGAAGATTACCTGTTCGCCTTGAGATCTCGGGGTATGAGTGATGGTAGGTTTCCTTCGTATAATAAGCATGTTGATTGTCAGAGTAAAATGAACCTGGTTGCGGGAGAGCGTTTAAGTGTCGTGTGTTCTCGTGTTGAAGATTTATTGGACCAGTTGGGTAGGAAGAACCAAGAGTGTGAGGATATAAAGAAATCCCTTGACAATGCTAGAAGCCAGTTGGATGAAGTTGTGAATCTAAAGAGGAGTCTGAAGGAGGCTGAGGTGGGTTTGAAGATTCGACAGGATGAGATCTTCGAGTTTGAAACGTTAAATTGAGCTATTCCATTATACGATTTAAGTCGGAGAAGGAGTATCGGCCTTATCCAACGTGGTGCCAGGAGCATGTGGTTAGAGCAAGCTGGGTTGATTACTGCACGTGATCCCTTACACTTGAGGGCTATTTGATAGACAGGTGAGAATTTGTAAACTGTAGCAGCTGTCATTACGGCAAAAGGGTACGATGAAGAAATGGTCTCGTACTTGAAGAGTTTGAAGTGACGATGGAATAGTGGGACTGGCGTCTTGTTCTGATTCCAAGCTGAACACAGCCTAACCATTGGACCAGGTTGATACTAATCTATAAGAACGCTTGAGTTACCCCTCTTATGAGAAACTGACTTCTGACCCTGCTGCTTCGTTTAATGTCCTGATGCGTATTGTTCCTGATAAGCTGGTTCATGTGCCAGCTCTGTTCCTCGAGAATTGTAACTCCATTCTACACCTCCTGTTGCTCCTTCGTTTCTGAGGCTCCTGTTTCTGTTAGGTGTTAAATTCTTTAACAGTGTCTTGAACAATATTTGTTTTGGATGATTGTAACCGGCTTTCTAATCCATAATACTTTGACTGTTTGAAACTCTCTTTTAGATAATGATTTATGTTGTGGTCATATCTATTGATTAGTGTTCTAATACGCATTATATTCTCGTTTTATTACTCCCGGAGCGACGGTAACATGTGGAAGTGCTTTTTGCTATCTTGAGTATTCCAGTTGAGTAGTTTTAATAGGGCATGCTGGTCTCGAAGGCGACCTCTTTCGTATTTTCCATGTCTTTTTCGTATTTGCATGCCTCATAGTAAAAGTTTTACTTACGATTTGACTAATATGTCATGTACGCGTCCCTTTGCAAACATCACATATTCTTGGAGTCTTTGTGGCATGTCTTTTTAATACCAGTGACCTTTTGTTTGGTGAAAAATAACATGATAGGGAGCGACCCTTCGTAATTGTAATATATAAGATTTTGACCTAAAAAAGAAAAAAAATTTGATTAATCACTGTGTGATTACATAAATTCCTAACAGGATAGTTATTATTCATCTAAAGGGGGTAACCCACTACATTAATCACTTTTGTGAAAAAATAGGAGCTACGAAGCAATCCTGGCACATTGTGCTATCTTCACTTCTTCAAGTAGCGCCTCTCTCGAACTGGAGGCTTCGAGCATTCTTCTGGGCCCGCGAGTCCTCGAATCCTGACATACTGGCGCACTCTGGCTTCCTTCGTAGCCTTCGGTGTCAAATGATTTCGCTTTTTTCTTTTGCAACCATGAAATTAGTTGATTCCGGCGCTTTTTCTTTTCTTGATTCCGCTCTTCATCTTTCACCTTAACGTTTCTGCACGAATCCTATAGGTGACCTAGTTCTCCTTCTTTGATAGCTCTTATCTATGGCTTCCTCCTCAGGTTGATATAGTCATTAGTGTCATGACCGTGATCACAGTGAAATTCACAGTATTCGTCATAATTCTTTTTGGTTTTGTTACTGAGCTTTGGAGGGGGTGCGAAGGTCTTTGCTACCTTTTCTGTTGCTAGGATCGCCCTGGGGTCTTCATTGTTCTGGCAGTGATCGACTTTTCCTTCAATCTTCTCTTCTTTACATAACGCGGTAATATTTCACTCGGCTGTCCTCTATTGTTGAATGAATTCTGTTTTTTCTTTTACTTCCTGTATAAGACCACCATTCTTGAGTGGCCCTATCCTATATTGTAGCGGCTGTTTCCTTGGGCGTCGCAGCTATGCTATGTGCCCTTTCGCTTTTTGCATCCTTACCGTTTCTGGGGAGGGTTTCTCTACCAATGTGTTCGATGAGAGCCTGGTTTCGGCATCATGAATGAGGGCCCGATATCCTTTGAGTTTTGGAAGAGTAGTATCTCTTGAGTTTCATTGGTATACCTGTTATAAGGCCCTGGTTCCTTCGGTTTCTCCTTGCTTGATATTATGGGCCGCAATATGGGTCTTTCTATGCTTCTTTTGCTGACTGAAGTATGCTCGGAATTTTCTCTTTTAGATCTGAAAAGCCAGTGATCGAGCCCTTCGGAAGGTTGTTGAACCACTCTCTGGCATCGCTCTTCAATACCCAACCGAAGGCTCTGCAAGCTACTGGGTCGTTCCATTGTTGCATCGCAGCTGCTCCTCTGAATATCTGCAGGAAATCATCAGGGTCATTCTTTCCTTCAAAAGTCCCCAGATGAGATGGGCACTTCATGTTTTTGGGCAGTGGGTACTTCTGTATCCATTCAGCTAGAGGTGAGGCATTTGATTCATCCTCAAGGGGAAAAGACTGCTCTTGATCCATGTCGCTTCCTCCTATGTTAGCCGCATCTGCCGGAGTGGTGTTGGCCCCCCACAAGGGGCACCCTCCGTAATACCATGGTTGGAAGTATAGGGTTGAGGGGCTATTCCTGTCATTCAGTGTGCAGGGCTGTGCCCGGAGACTTTGCCGATTATCCCGGGGTTGGGCCGAATCTCAGAGGTGGCGGAGGGGAGGCAATTCCCCAGTTGGAATAGTTAGTCATAGGGAATGGGCACTCTGAGGTGTGGACTATCATTGGATGTCAGTGGCGATCGAAGCTTCTGGAGCACCTGTCTTTACCCATTGCTCGAGACCGGGAGTGTCTGTGTCAGATTGGGGAAGACGAAAGTTTGTACCATCTGCTTGTTCGGTACCCTTCTTTGGAATGAAGGGGTGAACCCGAGCTTCGAGGATTGCGTGCATTATTCCCTGTTGGCCTTCCGTCTCGGTCCTCAACCTCCCATTCTTCATCAGTTTCACTTTCGAAATTTAAGTCCTTCCTGCTACTTCCAACCGTCCTTCGTTTCGGTTGATGAACCTTAAAGCTTCTATCGAGCAAATCCTTGTCCCTTAAGCAGACGCTTCTTCATCTATTGGATTTGGTTGTCTTTGAGGACATCTCCTCTGTTGTTCCTCCTTTGGTACCATATGGAAGGGATCGCGACCGGTAAGTTGGTTTCATCAAACGGTGACTGAGAAGTTGTCGCGAATTCTGGTTGACTTTGGATCCCACTAGCTGGTGTGAGGAATGAGGGAGACGAAACACCTGTTGTTTGAGTGGTGTCTGTGCTAAGTGGGGTTTCCTGACCTGCGTTCGACATGGTTTAGTGAATCGGTGTCGTGGTATAATGGTGGTTTTTCTTGTGAGATGGTGGTCCCACGGATGGCGTATATGATTGTGCACCAAACCGCGTCGGAGGCTTTGTAGGTCGATGGGTGAATATGGGGATGATTTAGGTTTTATTGGCGATTCCCCGAAGGTAGGAGCAATGCCACTTTACGCCAACTATGTGTGTTTAGGGTTTTTGGCCGATGGTGTGATCGTGCCTAATGAGAAGAAGGTTTCTTGGAGGAGAAGGTTAGGGTTTTCCCTTCCTTCTTGGATTCGATATACACTTGCCATGTATATCTTGATTTAGTTGCTATCTATATCCCTTAATTAATGGGATATGATTTGCTATTGTTTAGGAAGAGATTTGTATTGATTAATAAATGCTCCGGGCACGAGCCCTTTGTGGGAGACGATTTGTAGAGAACCCAAATGGAATTAACCGGTCAAACTGGTTAATAGTTATCTATTGCGTATCCAAATGCCCAAATGGATATTCTAAGTGGCTTTATTAGAATAGGTTAGACTATTTTGTTCTACTATCGTTTTAGATTGCTTACTGCACCATTCCTTTAAATCACTAGCAATTCTCAATAAACGGCCAGAAAGGTTGATCATAATTGTTTCCCTCTGACTTTGTAAGTGTTGCTTTTGAACTGCACCCACCTGGGGATTTATATCTATTTGTTTCCAGTCATTTCATAGTATCTCTCATGTACCTTGGTGACAGCTAAAGTGTATGTCATTCTTTGCAATCTTTTGTGCAGACATTCTCAGTTGAGTTCAAGGTTACCATCCTTATTACATTTCAGACTGAATTCTACAACGTGCAGCAAAAATCTGATCCAAAAGCTTTTAGAAAATGGGTACGTGTTGGTTTGTAAGTTTTCATCATTCACTATCTATTCTAAATTCTGAATATTTTGTTTGTTATAAAAATTTCAGGTTGCAATGGAAAGCCTTCCGTTGGAGCTAATTTAATCAACAGAATTGTTTTTGTAATATCATAACTTACAATGTACAGTTTTATATGGAAAATGTAATCTGGACAAATCAAACAGCTAGCTGCACGTGAGCAGAGACCAGAATGGCGTCGTTTTGTAATATCATAGATTACAATATCCAGTTTTACCAATGTAGTGTAGCTCAGCAATACAACTCCAGATATATCAAACTGACGACTTTATGTACTTATGTGAATGATTTATGTACAACAATTGTGTTTTCAATCTGTAGGGTTATCATCGGGAATGACTTTTAACTTTGAGTTTAAAAGATGAAATAACTTATGTGAATTGTACTTGTTGCTTGGTATGCGAAAGTAATTGTAAAGAAAAAAATTTTCTTTTTTTTGGGAACAGAAGTATTATTAATAAAATACCAGCTAGCGAGGCACTAGAGCCAGGAAGTTACAAACCAAAATAGAAATACAACTTATACACATTCTATATTCATCCTGGGACTTTAACTGCTAAGTCTATTAAAGAGGTAAAAAAAACTCATGCTAATACAAACGCGCAAAGACAAAAAAAAACCCACCAACGAAGGCCGAGCCATCGGTTTTCACTCCGTGATGTTTTTGAAATAGACCCAAACAAGGCCCGATGACACGTTATCAATAACAAAAATATTAGTTTATAGGGCTAAAAGTAAAAATAAAGCACAAAAGAAATGTTTAATTCAAATGCCAGAATTAAAATGTGAAAGGGATCGAATTTTAAGAAATTTGAATATATGTTAACAGAAATATATGTGGTTATTGCTTGTGCTGATTTGTAATTTATTTGGCGAACTTTTGAATGTTCAAAAAGAGTAAGTGATATAATGAAAACATGCATTCTCAAGTTTCCAACCAGTAAACATTTGATAGAATAGGATCCGGCGCGGAAGCGGCGGCAGACGGGGGGGGTGGCGATGGTGCAGTAAGAGTGTGTTATTAATGAATAAAGTAATGAGAAAATAGATAGAATTGGAAAATATTTTAGGAATATTTTGGGTAGATGTAATGTGTGGTTTGAGAATGTGATAAAAGTTTTGGGTATTTTAAAGATAGAAAATAATGAGAGGGGTGATTGATACACATATAGTTAGGATTAGGAAAAAAAATGTGAAAAGTGTTGAAAAAAGTAATTAAGGGTATTTTGGGGATAATTTAAAAAATGCTTAATTTCTTAATCCACTTTGCTTTATAAGGGACTATAGATAAATAAAAAGATAAAAAATTAATTATATTTTCATACCTAAACTTGTGTATCAATAACAAGAAGTCAAATAATGACATGGTGATGCTATGAAACAGATTAAGGAATTGTAAAGGGGAACTGAGGCCTAAAAGTTTTTCTTTTTAGCTTCCTAAGAGTTTTAGGGTTTTTGGAAAATTTCATATATGGCACTACTAAAGCTTCTAAATATCATATTTATCCAATTAATTTTTGAAATATCAAAAAAGCCATTATTAACATTTAAATATATCACATTTACCCAAATAGTTAAATTTAATCAATTTAAAACATTAAAATCCTTATCAAATGTAAGTCCCCTCACACGATGGTTTAACCCACGAGTGTAGAATACAACAAGTCAAGTATGAACTAGAAAAGGACTAGTATTGCTTTAAATATAAATGCAAGAATAATAAAGTAATACAAGACTTAAAGCAATAAATAATGTAAAGGTGGAACACAATGTAATTTTCAAGTGTATTTTATTTATTGATGTTAAATAAAATACAAGATTGTTGCGGAACCAAGATATTACAAGTATGTAAATATCTAAACAATCTTTGAATTACAAATGATCTATACTTGTTAAATACTCTTCTTGGATCGATATACTTAAAGTTGTGAAGTATAACTATTATGATCGAGAGTATTTTAGCAAGTTCACCAAATTGAAAAAAGTAATTTGTACGAGTTATGTGACTTTGTATTTATAGGCAAAAAGAATTAATATTTAATTCTTTTGCCGTACAAATATGGTTGGGTGCATTTAAGGAACTAAAGTAGTTTCCTTAAATGCATTGAATAAAGTACAAGGATAAAGTCACTTTGATGTGACCTGTAATCCATTCAACCAACCACCTTTACACACGTATTAATCTTTTACAAGGGACAGTTGGGATATCCGGGTAAAAGTGTGTAAAGGCATAAAGTCAATACCTCGTAAGCAGTGTTCAGACTTGTAAGGTCTAGAACACTGTCAAGTCTCCAGTCGGGAGATCTGGTAAGACTGTCAGTGGGAGTTATACTTTTTACTGGGTGGTTCACGTTGGCCTAGCATTGCTTCTCCTGAGAATGTCCATTGACAGTAATTGTTTGATAAACGATCTTCTTTCTTCATACTTCAGTCTTTGACTTCAGTAAGAATGTCTTCAGTAGAAACGATCTTGACTGGAGTGAAGTCCAGTGAGCTAATCTGGAGGATTCCAGATTTTCTGTACAAGTAAATAGCTCAGTGGTCTTCACATAATTTCTGGACAAATCTTCAGAGGGCTCCAGTCTTCAAGTCTGGAGCGAGTCCAGTAAAACTGGACCTAACAAATTCCCCCTATTTGTTTAGAAATTATGCAAGGGTTTTTAAGCTTCTATCTATACATTTTGTATGCTTAAAAAACCCTTAATTTTGACTAAGTCTAAAAATTTTAAGTTACTGGAAAACACTTTATAGATCATCAGTGTTCCAGTTTCATCTTTTAGTTCTAACTTAGACTAAATGTGATCACTTACTTTGTGAATCAAAATTGCAACTTTATTTACAGCCATCAACAGAAAATAAGTTACAATTTTGAAAATAAATACAAGTACAAGTAAGTGATAAAGAGTTCAGGCCCTTCTCTTTGATATCTGTCCTTGAGCTTCTTCAGTGGCCTTTCTCTTGGGTGATGGTGAGGATGGTAAGAATCTACTGGTCGCATACCCAGAGCAACCTCCATTTGTTGTATTCTCTTCCAGACCTTCATTTTCAATTCTTTCAAAAATGCCCTTAACATCAGTAGACACAAAATCAGTTTCCCCCCTAAATGTTAGCCTATCTCCTTCAGTTCAGTCCATCCAAACGACTGGACTGAAGCATTCTTCCTTTCATCAGTAAAGTTACCCCCTTCTGGGTCAACTTACTGAAATTTTTCATGATTTGGAGCAAGTTTGATTTCAGCACCAATGATCTTTCTGGAGTTTGCCCTGAACCTCATCAGTTCATCATATTTTGATCTAGTTCTGGCAACCTGGATCATTCTTCAGTTTCCCTTGACACCTTTCTTTGTTCAACAGCTCTTTGAATTTCAGCCTTGTTAATTTTCTTGGAAATGTCCAAAGGAATAAAAGTGTTGAGATCAGCATCTCTGATTGCCTTCATTTGTTTGGCTGTAAGTTTGGGCAGGCCTTTAAGCTTCTTTCTGTACTCTATCTCCAGACCATAAATTTCAGAATCATACATTTGTTCTTCTTGTGCATACATGGATCGAAGATGAACATCATCCAGTGCGTTCAGACACTGATGAATTCTGGGATCATCCTTCATCTTTTTATATACATCAATATGAATGCCTAACCTGCCAGCATTGTAAGAATCCAGAGTCCCATGTCTAGCCATTTCCGACCTATGAGTGAGCAGATCATCCTTTTGATTTTTCTTCCAGATTTCAATCATGATGCATTCTTGATCCAATCTCTTAGACTTGGCTTCATCAATAGATGCAAATTTCTCAACTTCTTCAATTTCACCTCCAGACACCACGTGCTTTCTTCTGACCTTTTTCAGTGTGGTTGGGATATCTGGGAATGCTTCAAACTGGGGCTCACTGGCATCAGTACCAGCAGCCTCTTTTTCTTGTACATTGGCTTCAGTACCAACTACTTCTTGTGCACTGGCATCAGTACCAGTCACTTTTTCCTTGTTGTGCATCAGCACTAAAAGCTTGTGAGATAGCCTCAGCAACAATCTTGATGGCACTGTCAACATCCTTAGGTTTTTTTGGTACAATAGCTGCAGTACCAAGAGTCTTCTTCAAATCTTTGACCTTCACAATTTCAGTGGCCACTGCTTCCTTCTTTCCAGTATCACCAGATTTTTCCCCCTTGGAAGTATCACCAGTAATGGTCTGGAGATGCTTCCATATCTGGTCCAGAGTATGACGTTCAGAAGATCCAAAGGTTCTACCTGCCACTGGAGTTGTGATGTTGACAGTGTGCCTGAGTTTTTCGACTTCCTTTTTAATAAACTCTACTTCCTTAGGCAAGTCTTTTGGTAACTCAGTTTCAAATAACTTTCCCATGTTGGGCAGCAACACATCATGAACATTCCTGATAATAGATCCAGAAATCTCTTCAGTTATGTCCTTCAACATATCTCCCCTGAACCTTCGAATACACGCTTCACTGATGTTGGTGATAACTGAAGTCTGGTCAAGTGTTGGCCTACTTTCCAGACTACTGATCCTGGTTGTCAACTTCTGAACCTCCTCTGTCAGACCCGCCAGTGGTTGAACACCTCAGATTTTACTGTAGTCTGAACAGACCTAACCAGCTTCTCCTCCATGCCCTGGACTGCCACTTTGATAGAATCGGTGTTTTTATTTGTGGCCAGTACCAGTTCGTCAAGCTTCTCAAAAACAAGCTTCTCATTCCCAGCAAATATGTTCATTTCAGATGCAAGATTATTTGATAAAAGATTAAAATCAGAAACAACCTGGATGAAGGACTGGAGTGATCTCTCCAGATCCGGCACCTTATTAAAAAGGTCTTGGACCTCGGCAGAAGAAGAAGTGGAGAGACCACCTGGAGGAGCAAGTTCTGAAGCCAATCTGGTGACCAAAGGAACTTGTGTCTGGACTCCTTCAGATGATGTTTCAGTTGTAATTACAGTTGAGTCCAGCACACGGGGAAAGTTCAATGGTGCTTCAAGTGGTGGTGGTTGATCAGAAATCTGGAGAGTACTTGGTGAAATAAATGAAGTGTTTGACGGATTTGATAGTGGTGGTGGTGCATTCAAGGAGTCTGGTGGTGGTGGCATTTCTGTAGAGATAAGTGGTGGGGTAACTGAAGCAATAACTGAAGTGACCACATTTTCTACTTCATCACCCAGAAAATTCATGTTTACATCAAACATATTACCTTCAGACATTGGGGAATCTACCTCATCCCAATAATCTCATCAACTCTCCGAGACCAGTTGATCACCACTTCTTACTATTCAGATCCAACTGGAGCTCTTGGCTTACGCAACATCAATCTGCTCAAACATTTTCAACAATGTTTTCTCTTTGCCCAATGTTAATATTTTCCTCCTAGTTCACAATGGGAGTACCATCTGCAGTCATGACATCACCAGCAACCTTGTATCTTCACCAGTTGTTCCAACATCTCCAGATTCCTGGTGGGAGGATTCTGGAGGAACTGTTTCAGTGCTTCTGGAACCGATAGCTACACCTGCCAGCCTAAGTGTTCTTCTGCCACTTCTTGGTGTCGTCTGGGTGGATTTGCTTGTTGTGGTTGGTCTAGAGCCACTTGAGTTATTGGTTGCACATTTTCAACATCGAGGGCTCCAGCAGGTCTTTCCACTTGATTCCCACCTGGACCCTCGTCCAGGTCTACTCTTTCACTCA
>CM067173.1:7518167-7560667 GCA_034093135.1 Erigeron breviscapus
TATATGGATTGGATAAACAAATTGTTTATCAAATAAAGCCATATGTTGGACGGTTGAATAGAATAGATTCATATGATTGTTCATGGATTTGAGGAACAAATATTGGATATCAAATAAAAGGTTGAACGGCGTGTTGTAACTTGTAACCGAACGAGAGAGTTAAGGAAATTAGGGAAATAGAGAGTGTAGAACAAAATGACTCAAATAACCTTTTGTATTTTATTAAATGTTAAATTCTTTTCTTTTTAATTACAAAAATGTCATTATTATTATTAGTCATTGATCAAATGATTAAATGGTTAAGATTAAATTTAAAAGGTTCTCGATGGTTTCATGTTTTTAAGAGTTCTCAAAATAACTTTTCACTATATATATATATATATAAGTTTTTAATACAAATAGATCTTAATGAAAAAATCTAGTTTATTATGTATTTGTTGACTCATGTATTACATATTTTTTTATACCCTATCATGGTGTTCACTTTTTCTTGTTAGAACATGCTTAGGCTTATTATTTAAACATATTAAATACTTTTTTTTATTATTTTCAAGGATATAATTAGTAAAATTTAATTTTTCACTCTTTCGTGTTAGAACATGCTTAGGCTTATTATTTAACTATAAATTTTTTTTTATTTTTCTAAGGATATAATTAGTAAAATTTAATTTTTAAATTTAGATAATAAAATAAAATAATGCTACGTACAAGTAAAGTAGATAAAATCATAAATGCCTTTCAGAAAAAAAAAATGAAAAAGAAAAATAAAGTAGATAAAATAAAATTGTTGTATTGTTCAAGAACAAATTTAATTTAATATTTAATAATAAATATAATATAATGTATCCCCTATATACTGATTCATGACTTCAACCACAATTTCTAGAGCAGGAGAGGTAGAAAAACAAAACAAAACAAAAAAAAAAAAACTTGAAATCGGTGAAGATCACAAGATATATAACAAAAAAATCTGATTGTCTTTTTCATCTCTCTTATAAATCTCGCATCATGAATATGGGTGTTTGATTCTATCACTCGGAACGTCTTTTTCATCTCTCCGGCAACCCCCAACAACTCCGGCGACCCAACAACTCCGACGACCCATCGGTTTCTTACCTTCTTGGAAATCGCAACCCATACCTTCAGATCCATTTTAAAAAAGAGTACAGCCGCTACTTTTCTATTTCTTTCTCTTTTCTCCCCCACCGGAAAAAAAAACGATCTCTCTTTGCCGGAACGTCGATTTCTATTAAACGGTACGGCGAACCGAAGCTAAAAGGAACGCGAATTTCAGCCTTGATACGTCAAATCAGGTACGCTTATATTACCGTTTCGGATCGCGTTTCGCCTTCGTACCGGGTTTCGGTACGAGGTGTACCGTACGAGAAACCCTGATTCGTACCCGTTTCCTGTGACTATGAGTCGGATGATACATAAATCGTTAAACTTATTTTGCGTTGTTGGTTGTAGTATATACCAGATCTTTGACTGGTTATCGGGTATCAGTGCTAGTTATATATATATATATAATATATATATATATATATATGTATGTATTAATGACAAGAGGCATCTCGTGTGGATGGTTCAAAACGAGACTAATGGCTGTAGCGACGAGTCATTTGTGGGTGATCTTTATTTATATTGTTTGAACTTTCTTTACTTTTCAATTGTCTTGTCATTTCAATTTCTTTAATTTCAAATTGTCAAAGTAGGTAGCAATTCGGCTACGGTTCCATCCTTTTTCTAAAACTACTTTAGCAAACAATTATTTCAAAACCAATCCCTGCGAACGATCTCGGACTTACTACTTACTATACTATATGCGATCAGGTCCACTGCCTGAAAGTGTGTAGTAGTCGGTTTTTAGTGGGTACTTGTTTATAAATTTTACAAACTCGATTTTACACATCAATTTGTCATCCCCATTCCTCCATGAGCCTTTGTCTTGATTCGGGTTTTGTTGGGTATTGCTTGGAAGAGTACCCGGTTGCCTTTGTTGAGTGCCCATTCTATCAATTCTCTTTTCCAAATTGGAAATCAAAGCATGGGTGTTGCGATTGTTTATATCAATCTTGTCATGCAAGCCCCCGATCTTGTCATTCAAAAGCTTGGAATAATTCTCCATTGAGATATTCCTTTTCTCTTGGGCCTCCTCTCGTTTGTCTTGTTTGTCAAAAACTTGGACATCATGGCCATGAGTGGTGATCCTTCGCCCTCGTCTTCTTCTCGCCTTGGAGGTGATGGTGGTTGTTGTTGGTTAGGCGCGCCATGATTGTCATCCTTTTGCCACCTATTTTGAAAATTTCCACCACGATTGTTAGAATAAGTATTAGAAGAGTTAGAATAGTTACCTTGATATCGGCCTTGGAAATTTCCGCCACGTTGGAAAAGAGGTTGATATTGGCCTTGACGTTGGTTTTGAACGAAATTTACATCTTCATTAACTACCGACTCACACTCATCGGGATGGTGTGGTCCGCCACAATTGGTACATCCCCCGGCCATAATCTTCACATCACGCTCAAGTCCACCAAAATTGTTCTCCACCATAGAGAACCTTTCATCCATTCGGTTTGAAAGTGCCTGAATTTCAGAATGATCTCGGATGTTGCACCCTCATCAACCCTAGCTACCACCTTTCGCGACCTCCTATCTTTATTCGAAGACCTAGAAACTTGAGCTTTTACCATATCCTCAAACATCTTCCAAAGCTCACTTGAGGTCTTGTAACTAATGCTACCTCCGCACGTCATCACCATCTTCTCATAACTCTCCCTATTCAGCCCATCCATGAATATCCCCACAATTTCGGTGTCACTCACCCCATGCCCGGGACATTCCCACAAGAGATCATTCATTCTTAACCAAGCTTCAACAATAGACTCATCCTCATCTTGCCTAAAAGATCGAATAACAAGTATAAGCTCTCTTTCTCGATTAGCCGGAAAGAATCTCTCAATCAAAGCTTCCCTAACCACCCCAAGTAGTCAAGCTATCCGGTGCCAAACCCTTCAACCATTTGTGAGCCTCTCCCGTGAGAGACATGGGAAAAAGCTTCATCTTGACGTTGTTGGCCTGATTTTCCCCATAATTGAATAGATTGCAAATCATCTCGAACTTGTCGAGATGCTCATGAGGGTCTCTTTTGTGCCTTCCGTCAAAGCACAAATCTTTAACCATTTGCAAGTGATTGCCTTTCACCGTGAAAGTGTCAATTTCGGGTGCACGAATGGCCGATTGGCGAGACGTTGGTATAGTTCGAGGAAGGTCCTCGATCTTCATGTTGAAAAGATCGGGAGGGTTTTGTTGACCGGCCATGTCGACGGTTGTTTTCGGTGATTCGGGTGGAGTAGGTGTTTTATCGGAAAGTGGTTCTTCTTTTTCGGAATGGTAACCCCACTCGTTACTTCCCGACTCGTAATAAGTCTCGTGAAGTATGTGGTCGGATTTGGGTCTAGGAGTGGTGTCTATGAAAAATGGGTCGGAAGTTGATGGTTGTGATGTTTGTGTTTTGGTGCGCTTTTTAGTTTTCACAAGATATTTTCATAAATATATATATATATACCTAAAAAATATATCAAATAATATTATTATTATGTATTTGTTGACTCATGTATTACATATTTTTTTATACCCTATCATGGTGTTCACTTTTTCTTGTTAGAACATGCTTGGCTTATTATTTAAATATATTAAATACTTTTTTTATTATTTCCAAGGAATAATAGTAAAAATTAATTTCTCACTCTTCGTGTTAGAACATGCTTGGGCTTATTATTTAAATATATTAAATACTTTTTTTATTATTTCTAAGGATATAATTAGTAAAATTTAATTTTTAAATTTAGATAATAAAATAAAATAATGCTACGTACAAGTAAAGTAGATAAAATCATAAAATGCCTTTCAGAAAAAAAAAATGAAAAAGAAAAATAAAGTAGATAAAATAAAATTGTTGTATTGTTCAAGAACAAATTTAATTTAATATTTAATAATAAATATAATATAATGTATCCCCTATATACTGATTCATGACTTCAACCACAATTTCTTAGAGAGGAGACGGAGAAAAAAAAAACAAAACAAAACAAAAAAAAAAAAACTTGAAATCGGTGAAGATCACAAGATATATAACAAAAAAATCTGATTGTCTTTTTCATCTCTCTTATAAATCTCGCATCATGAATATGGGTGTTTGATTCTATCACTCGGAACGTCTTTTTCATCTCTCCGGCAACCCCCAACAACTCCGGCGACCCAACAACTCCGACGACCCATCGGTTTCTTACCTTCTTGGAAATCGCAACCCATACCTTCAGATCCATTTTAAAAAAGAGTACAGCCGCTACTTTTCTATTTCTTTCTCTTTTCTCCCCCACCGGAAAAAAAAACGATCTCTCTTTGCCGGAACGTCGATTTCTATTAAACGGTACGGCGAACCGAAGCTAAAAGGAACGCGAATTTCAGCCTTGATACGTCAAATCAGGTACGCTTATATTACCGTTTCGGATCGCGTTTCGCCTTCGTACCGGGTTTCGGTACGAGGTGTACCGTACGAGAAACCCTGATTCGTACCCGTTTCCTGTGACTATGAGTCGGATGATACATAAATCGTTAAACTTATTTTGCGTTGTTGGTTGTAGTATATACCAGATCTTTGACTGGTTATCGGGTATCAGTGCTAGTTATAATATATATATATATATATATATATATATATATGTATTAATGACAAGAGGCATCTCGTGTGGATGGTTCAAAACGAGACTAATGGCTTGTAGCGACGAGTCATTTGTGTTAGGATTATTGTTTTGGTTTTGTCCATGTGTAGCTTTCGTTTTTGGATCATTAGTAAGTTTAAATTTGGAAGATTATTAGCATTACCTTTACTACGTATAGGGTTGTGGTTCTATATCATATGCATACGTGACTGATATTTATCTTTAACAAATACTTGGACATGACGAAAGAGATAAACAATAGACAGCAACAACATAAGGCAAAATATATAAGATCAAGATGATCACTTAGTTTTCAAGATTTTTGCACTTCCGCATATGAACTTCAAATTCAATTGTTAGTCTACATTATCACTACTTTATCAATTTACATGATTTTCATCCCGTTTTCATAAATGAGATGTGTTTTCCTCGTTCAGTTAGTCATCAAAATTTTCACTTGAAGGGAGACAGAATTTTGCTTCAGGGATTCCCAACTATATGATTTCCTTGTAGTACACTGATTTTATTTGGTTCTTTTTTAGAGTTCCTCAGTTAGCACACCGTTTCAAGTTTTCTTTCTAATGGCGTCCAGTTCTAACAGAGGTGGTGGCTACTATGGTGCTGCTCCATATAGATCGAGGTACTTATTTTGTTCATCCTTTTACAATGTTTTTAGCTCATAATGAAAAGATCTAAAGATTCAAATAAAAAGGAGAACATAGTGTACCAAATGAGAAGTAATAATCCAAATCGAGGTTACAACCGAGCTACAATCACTAATCAAGAGCCAAAATTAATCTTCAAGTCTTCAAAATAGTTTGATGATGAAAAACCCTTGAAAAACCTTCAAAATCGGCTGGAGAAAGAGAGTGGAGGCTGGAGTGTCCAAGATTAGGTTTAGGGTTTAGTGGGGTTTGGTATTTATACCCCAGGAGAGAGAAACTCGACTGTCAGACGGATTTCGCGCCGCGAGCCCCCTTAGTCGCGCCGCGAGGTGTGCCAAAGCTGGAGCATTTCAATACAGGCTTTATGTCGCGTCGCGAGTTGCTTGGGTCGCGCCGCGATTGGAAGTTTGTGAAGGATCGCGCCGCGAATGATTCTGGTCGCGCCGCGACTGGGTGCCAGTTTTGCCATTTCAGCTTCGTTCTTCATCGTTAGTGCATATGGACCATTCTTAAGCTATTTTCTACCACTTATGAGCGATGTACCTGCTGTAGACCTGAAATCACTAGCAAATACCATAAAGCACCACAAAACATGTATAAATGGCTAACAAACGTGTCTAAAACGTCCAAATAAGATGTGGGAAATATGTATATATTGAGACACATCAATTCTCAGAGTTCACTCAGCAACCTTCTAAGGAGAGTGTCCACCCAACCGGGGAGGATAATCATATTCACAAAGTCCTCACCTCAGCAACAAATTGAGCTACGTACTTGAAACCTGACCCCAAAGTTGTAGCCTGGGGGAGTGAACTTTTGTCTTCACTGGAAATTTCTAAGCCCCTAACCAGCAGGTTACCCCCTTGGGTTGTTTATAATACCTAACATAGCGACATAAGACAAGAAATCAATGAACAAAAAAACGCGAATTAAGTTTAGGACATAATGTTACTATTCTTCTATACCCTAGAATAATTAAACTATTAAAGCAAGATAAATCGAATCCTAAGTTGGTAGAAGATATCAAATATAGGCAATAATCTAAGGGATGTTCACTTGTCCTTTCCCCAACAATTTGAATAACCTTGTATATATGGCAACCTGTCTTGATGATGTTCTTGCACTTCATTACACATTTCTATATTTTCAAATGTCAGTCAGATGTTGCTGCATATGTACCCCTTGCTTTCTGGTGCACAAGTATGTCTGCTAGGAAATAATATTTCTTCTCATGCTCATGTTATTTTGCGTTACAGGTAGCCTCAGAGATCGAGTCAGAGGCCAAATTTCAGAATGAGTTTATTAACCAGCTGGTATGACATTAGCTCTGTTCCTCTTAGTCTTGAACTTAATTTTTATGGTGTGGTATATAGTTCCAATAACTATACCTTGTCATGAATCATTGGCCGAGTTTCTCAGTTATTTGTGTTATTATGATTAGAGCTCATTAGCCAATGGCTTTGTACTATGAAGCTAACTTAACCTTACTACATGCAATAATTCATTAAAATTTATCCCGACCAATACTGGTAAGTAACTGTTCACTGTTCAGTGCCATTTGAAATGGCCAAAAGGGAGCAATAATATTCAAATCAACCAAAACCATTGTGAGAAGTTATTAAACTACCTACTGTATACTGCTTATAAGGAGTTTTATGTTTATAGTTGCCCCCAATGTGAGGTGGATGTCACGTCCTCACGTGTAGGTGGTTAGAAAAATATGATCAAATTTATTTTCTTATTGGGACATGTAAGCTCGCATAGGTGTGCTGACTGCCAACCAAGCCAGGCCTAGCCTAAGTATAGCTCCGATGGGAAATTTGTCGATTAAGCCTATATGAGTAGAAAATGTTTTAACCTATGTGCTAGTTTCCATGCTGAGGTAGACTATATGGTAGAAATGGCATTTTGACACTTTTACCAAAAGTGGGTCCAATGGAACAACAACAACAACAACAACAAGGGTACCCAATCCCGGCATAAGCCGGGCTATGGGGGAGGTATGATGTAGACAGACCTTACCTCTACTCAAAGGTAGAGAGGCTGCTTCCAGATCCACCGAGGTGGAAGGGACCTCCGGCCCGGGTGAAAAAAATAGGGTTAGATCCACCGGAGTGGAAGCTTAACCGGGATCTTCTCGATCTCAAACTCTCAATCTCAACCTCTCAATCACAATCTCAGCCCCAATCACGGATCTAGATTTGGATCTAGAGAGCCGTTGGGAGCGTTGGGGAGGAGAGAGGGCAGAGAGAAAGAGAGTTAGAGAGAGAAAGTTACTCCAAAAGTGGGTCCAATGGAATTGTAATCTAATTTCAAAAAACAGGTGACTTTAGAACTCAAGCAAAATAGAAATGGGTATAATGGGTTGAGAGTTGCCCAAAGTGTCATAATCTTATTTAGTAAGTTGGTATTTGTAAAGTTTAAAAAGGTATTGATTGGTTACTAAACCTCGACCTGTTTGGGTCGGTATAACAAACTGTTTGTTTGACCAGCTACCCTAACCGTGCGACCTGATTGTTGGATGAAAGCCTCTTTATCTGTTCCTCGGAGTATCCACTTACCAACGATTTTCATCACTTTTTAAGATATACGGTTTTCTCTATGGATCATATTCTTTGAATAGGAGTTGTGATTTGGCCTTACGTGTGTGGACAGATAGAGCATTTGTACGATAATAGTTAGAGGTGGGCATTTCGACTTTTTACTTATGGATGGGTTGATTTGGGTTGTGTTTTACTTAATGAGTCAAATAATAGAAGCTATGTAATGCATATACGACCTCCTATAATGTCTTATTTATAGTTTATGTTTGTTATCATATTACGAGTATTATTTTTTTAAATATTATTATGACTATGTGTTTGTGGATCAAAGGCTGATACTCTAGATTTAGTATGTTATAAAAATGTATTTGTCGGAATAATGCGTGAATGGTTGATGAATGTCTTGCTTTTCTTCTTCCAACTTTGCAGCAAATGACCCTTATCAAAGCACAAGCAGGAGTGAAGAACAACATGAGGAAATTAAACAAAAGCATCATCCTGTCTGGTTCAAGCCATGTTTTGCACGTCGTCCTCTTTGCCCTTTTTTGCCTCTTTCTTGTCTATATCTGGTCCAAGTTTTCACGAAGATGATAGATAAGATGTATTCCATAAACGTAAAACATGTTTTATTTGAAGAGTTCAAGGGTTCACCAGATGCTAGCAAATACTATCTTAAACTGTGTGTTTGTTTACATGTAAAGATTACAACTAATGTGAAACATTACAAAGTGTCTTCTCTCTGCTTTTTTTTCTTCCCATTGCAACACTTGTGGCTAGTTGTATGCATTTGAGCAAACCCAGGCTCAGGCTTGCTTACTCGGCTTATTGCGTCAACATTTATAGGAGTATTGAACACTTCTAAACTTGCTGAATATGTAGGCACAAACCAAAAATAAAATCTACTTGAGAAAATAGTTTTAATTTTGTTGAGCCTTTTTCATTGAAAGCGACTATTGAAATTCAGTATATGCTTACCCTTTGAGCTTTATCTCGTGTGGTATCAGGTATGTGTGATGACCCATCAATCACAGACTACGGAATCAAGTCTTACCGTGGACATTTTGTAAATATGTGTGAAATTCATGCGAATTTATCTTGATGTTTAAAATTTTTATCTTGATGTTTGAAATTTATGGACATGAATGTATCACATGTTTGTATGTATGTGAGCTCTGACGCGTCCATACATAAAGGCCATGGTCTGAAGTTGCTCTAAAGTAGATCCACATGTACGTATGAACATAATTTTTTTTAAGTTGGTGTTGGTTCATATTTATGCATCGACTTCGTTTTTTATCCCTGATACGCGACTAACCATTTAGTTGTCTTTACAGGGTTTGGTAAAATCGGATGCCCACATGGTATGAAATAACATATAAAAGCCTGGATTATAGTTGAGCATCCCTACCATATCGTTCAAATTTATAAAATTTCTATATTCGGCTAAAGGGTTACTTGGTTATTTTTTACCAACAAACAATAACGTTTAGTGCAAGTAATGTGGCTGCAGCCACATTAGTTCATATGTACGACATGTCGTATATATGTAGCACAACCAAATGTAAACTTAAACCAACATTACAAATCAATCCTAGCTACAATGTGAATTTAAAAGACAAAATAGAGCTCCCTGCAACATCTTTTTCAGCCAGCACCTTTGGAAAATTCCACTCTTTAATAATGCGCACCACATTTTGAACTTCATAGCAACAAGTTTCAGCCGCGCGATATCAACAATGGTATCTCTAACTTGGGCTGCTGATCTCGCATCATTAGTGAACATGAGCTGGTTCCTTGCCAAATATAATTAGTAGCAGCAGCCACTAGAATACTTCCAAGCACTATTAATCGATCTTTTCTTGCATATGAAGTAACCAGTCGATAATATCCCATCTGGTACATAGGTGCTGCAAAAGGACAATGCACAAGGACATAAAAAAATAGATGTTTGTTTGATCAAGCCTGACTTTACACAAGCAGCAACAAAGGATCAATGCACATATTTGGATGACTAATACTCCAACTAGATTGTCACGGAATCGGTGAAGTATATGATGTTCTGAAAGGTGGCATCAAGGTCAGGGTTTGTAATGCTAAAAGATTTGATCCATATGCATTTCTTTTACACCTCACAAAATACAAGTATCTTTCTTTAACCCCAGGAGAATTGGATTAAGAAATTAAGCACATTTTTTTTTCCTCAAAAAGCCCCTTTCAGCATATTTATGGTTCCCAAAATGTCCCTCCACACGCTACAACACAAAAATACCATATTTATCCTTATAACAAATTGTCAATCCTAAAACAAAATGACAGCCAAATAAATATCACAACTTTGCTGTCGTGAAATCACACTCTGTAACCAATGTATTCATCCAAAAAGGTGGTTATAAAATTCCGCCGCAACGCGCGGGTATTATGCTCGTTGTGCAAAATATGAATAAGAAACATCAACTAAAAATGGATTTCAAGTATTGCCGTTCAAAACAAGAAACATCAACCAACAATGGATTTCCTCCACCCCACTTCTTTTTTTATTATTTTTTTATTTTGTAAGCTTGACACACCAACACATGGCCGTAAAAACTTGACTAAGAAACTAAGTTGGTTAATCTGGCTAACCCCTAAATACAAAGTCGATGCAAACAATGTTAAATCTTTGGAAATTACAGAGTAAAAAGTAGAAACATCTATCAAAATGCATATCAATACACGGGAACCTAAAGAAACTAATTCATAGCTGCTAATCTGCTATACTACCATTCCACATTTAGAGAGGCTCAAAGAAAATCCATGATCAATGTAAAACACATTAACATGAAATTTTATTCATAGCTTCTGCTACAGTTTCCAGATTTATAAAAGCTGAAAACAAACCATAGTCACGAAGAAATAGCAGGCAAACATCATAGCGTTTATTTGCCTACCAAAACCAATCTACTTAGATCACCATCATTCAACACTCACCATCTACTCATTATATTTACATTCACTATACACCTGTTTCTCACCATTTATTGGCACTTCGTTAGCCTTCTACCGTTACATCATGGGTCAAAGTCAATTCTGATCTTCAGCACTAGAGAAGACTAGTAGAGTCAAAGTCAGCAGTCAGAGGTCAGCATGCTTTGCAAAGGTTATTGGACGTAACATTAGAAGAACATTGCTCTCTGATTGGACTTGTAGATACACATAACCGGCTCCTTTTAGGTTCAGAAATTCTCACATTGGAGATAGCAACAGCAAGTGCATCAACCAAACCAGAATCATCATATTCTTCTGAGTTATCGTGGCTTAGACTTCGAGATGTTAAAACTGGAGATGAATATCTGATTACAGAACCGTTAAGGGTCAACCTTTTAGTTAACTCAAGTACAGATGTCGTTGCTGCTGTTTGTGAAGATGGTCCAGCTTGATGTTTTGACTTTGACTTGAACGGTAGAGATTTTAAGTTGCGTTCTGTGTAGAATATAATCCATGGATGACCTGAAATAACCAGAAGACGCATTGTCAGTAAGCTTAAGTAACAGGCAATAAAATAGTTTCTGGTGGCTGTTTTATATATATAAAGCAACACACGAATGTGTGGTAGTTAAGCCAATAAGAAAACAAGGGAGGTTATTAAAACCTACTAGAAGTTCAATTATTGCAGTAGAGGAAGTCAAATTCGCTCAACTGATCATGGATAAGAATGACAATCTAGGTCTTTTACTGATTCTGTAGTCGTATCGTAATTTGGTTCAAGCTGATACAATGTAGTATATATAAGTTATTAACTGCATATTAAATATTCAGTTCTTTTCATTTTCTCCATGTATCTATTATATGTTTTTGATAATCATAAGGTGTCTCTTCTTAAATATTCCATTATCAGAACTAGAGATTTATCTATTGGATCATCCTATACTCCACAAACATGAGATTATTGTTGCCAAGCCTTGGGATTGCATCGCCTTTCCAAAAAGAGTCTTGGGATTGCAAAGCTATTACTTATTAAAGATGCTCTCTAATTACTATGATTACTAATTTATTAGACACTCTATCAACAGTGTTTGCATCACCACCACTCACAAAACTTTAAAACGTTTAGCATATTTTTGGAGCAGCCACTGCACACCTCACCTGTAGAGTGTTGACGGCTGCTAAGATACGCGGGCCACTACTGGCAGTCACAGCTGTTACAGTATCTAACAGCTACCACTGAGTGTTACAGGATACTATTAGCAAGCAAAGGCGGGATAAGGTCTTCTAGTTTCAAGACATATGCTCGAAGTCAAAACCACTTTAAGTGGTATCTTAACAGAGCGATACTTCTTATTGTGCCTCGTTTGTTTATGGTAATCCCCAACATCAACCATTCTATATCTTTATATCGATTGATGACTAAATAATTTCCGGATAGCAAGTACACATCATGTCTCTTCCGAATTACAGGTGGGAAAATCACATTATCACAGATATAATTGGTTCCTGATAAAACTTGAACATTGTTCAAGGATGTTCCAGCAACTTAATGTACATCTTTAGTCCACAATAAGTTTATAAAGTTGTTGAGGGTTATATCATAACTTAATTCTATGTTTCCTCCCAAGACATGACACATTTAATAGCACCATATATACTTTAGCTCGCTCAGAACAAACAGATCAACTATCATGAGGTGTTCTCAGCTAACCGTAGTGTGAAACATGACACGGTTCCTTGCAACAAGTTTGCTTAAAGAAAGTTTTCAAGGGTTTGGAAGATACACTAATATTGATTTATCTGAAGGGGCTTCTATAAAAGTGTGCTTCCAAATCACAACTGCTTTCAAATGGTAGAACCTGGTGACTAGACATGTTACTTTAAATCTACTGTAAATCTCTTTATCCTGGTTCTGCATCTTATAAGGTTCTATGTGCTTGTGGATGTTTGTATCGGTCATACCTGGCATGCTACTTAGGATAAGCTCCTTTTCTGCATTTAATCTTTCCTAATCCCACTAGATATGCTTTTACGAGGATTTAAGATTGCAAAAAGAAAAATATATAGAAATCAGGTGTGCTTTATTGGTGCATAAGATAAGAAGAGACCGTGAATTAGCTTTCTTAGTAGCCATTTGGCCCTTTTCTGATACATTTACTTTGATTTTAAGTTTAAATATAGATACACAAAGTGCAGTAGGCAAGCGGTAAATGCCTGAGTTCTCCAAAGGAGGTCTCGGGCTCAAACTTCGTCAGCTTCAAGTCCTTGGATGGGGTGGCTGGGTGAATCTATATTTCATGTCAGATAACTCGCTACTTCTATTTCAAGTCAAATATCTCGCCACTGCTTTTTGTTCTTTTTGGCTGGAAATATAGGTGTAAGCAGAGTAAAGCATGTGTCGTAGGTAATTGTCGGTCAGGTATAGTAATGAGCCAACATGGGTTACAGTCAAATAGGTAACTTTTTAACACGGTCTGATTCGGTTGGGCTGGGTTGGGTGCTCAGGTGATACATTTTTGTGCAGATATATAAGAACTTTACAAATGATCAATGTATTACACATTAGTAAAAGAACTATATCATCTGTTTCAATGAAGTCAATTTAGGAGGTTCAGATTATTCAAATACCACTATGGGCAACTTTTGACAAGACAGATGCCCTCGATCCGTTTTACCGTGCTTAAGTTAACAGTCGTACCCAATCTCACCGGAGCACGTAAGTATTAGAGAAGTATGACGAAGAAAGTCATACCCCTCTACCACAGGTAGAGAAACTGCTTGAGAGATCTCCAGCTTATAAAGTGTCACACATTATGCATATGTAGTGCATACTAGGTGGAGTTGAAATTGCCACCTCTACTAATAAAAAAAACGGAAAACAATTTATAAGCTAATAGTCCAAGTTATTATATTCAACATAAGTAACTTACTCAATACTTCCTCAGCCGTTATTCTAGAACTGGCATTCCTTGTGAGAATACGCTCGAGCAAATCACGAGCAGGTTTGGAAACAGATTCCCATACTCCCGTGTGGAAATCAAGTTTCACAGTCTTGATCGCCTCAAAAACATCCTCCAATGAGTCTCCTTGAAATGGCAAAACACCAACCAATAGAGCATGTAAAAGAATACCAGCACTCCATACGTCCGCTTTCTCCGTATAATTCCCTGTTATAACTTCTGGAGAAACATAAGCTGGACTTCCAGCCAAACCAGCTAAGCTCTGACCTGTTCGATAACATGCAAATCTTAGAAAGCGAAAGTAAAGTAGCATCATGCACCTCTAAGTTACTTTCAAAGTGGTTATTAGCATAACGTATACTACAATACAAGCAATACACAAAAAAAGCTATTCTCCCAATAGAATCAGGCTAAGCTAAACATGAAGCATACAACTTACAGTACAGGAGTAATTTCCTCGACCATGATGTCATTTAGTTTCATTTTATGGAATAACCCTACATTGTGCTGCCCTAGTTTAATACTTGTTCGTTGATGTTAACTTCATATTTGATTAGACACTTGCCACATTTTAATAAACCATATGTTTTGCATGCTGCCCTAGTTTTTAATACCTGTTCTTTGACTGTTTACTTCATATTTGCTTGGATACTTGACATGTTTTAATTAACCATTTGGTCTCTACTTTCTAAATTACAATGGAAATGATTTTCTCATGTTTGTTGTGAGCATAGTTTTTTTATCTCATAGAAAGATTACAAGCTATTAACTTACATTAGCAATTAGCTATCTATAAGCATCACTAATGTCAAATAAAATCTACAGTTAGCTGCGCTGCATAATCACTAGCAGTTCTAGGTCAATGAAGGCCATAGTTTCAAAACAGTTGGGATAAACCATGCAAAATTGCATAGTTGAAGAACTCTTACTGATACTTTGATTTCTTGGGGGTTTGCAAAATAAAAAGAAGCATAATGTATATACATCTTTATTTTGTTTTGTTAGTAAAGCAGTAATAGAAACTTGCTTCTAAACCAATCAGGCTAGGCATATAAATGATTGGCTAGCAAAATAAAACATAATCAAGACAATTATAATGTCTGTCATGGATTGCTATACTGAAAGTTAGTGATACCCCCAATAAAATTCTCTCTGACTCGAGGACCAACTTAAGAATCACTAAAAACTCACTCTGACTTAACAGCTTTTTGTAATTAAGGTAGTAGCTTCCATTTTTACAAGTCCCCATATAACACCACTCGATGTGCGCATACATGTTTGAGATGTGTGCTTTATACATATTCATTAGTTACAAATGCAAGATGGAAGTGACACATCCATCTTCAAAAATAGCTAGCAGGCCCACTAAATTTATCATCTTGAGCTAGTACAATATTTTCATCAAGATTAAAATAGTTCATTAATTCAGCAAGTCCATCATTACAATGCTTCAAATAGTGCATTATATATATGATAACTCACAGGTGCAAAATTCCCCTGACACCCAACTAGCTTCGCAGTGATAACACTCAAACGCCTTAGGACCTATTCGAACCATTATATAATTCGTGTTTCTATTTTATTTTTCCAGAGGATCCTTTCCAATACTTTTACACCCTAGCTCTATAAAACTACAGTAACATGTACAATAGTTCCAACACTAGCTTTGGAGCAGTAACACTCAAGCGTCTTAGGACCTTGACTGTGTAGGAAACAACATTTCAATCAAAAGACCAGTTTAATGTGTGATATTGTCGCATAGGAGAAAAGAGTGAGGGCACATGCAGTGTAAAAGAAGACCCACTAAACCACTTTATGTAGTTTTTCAGTTATTGGGTCCATGATTCGGATTGTAGGTTGCCAGTACCAAGAAAGTGCCAGTACATCCTGCAGCATTACTTTCTGTTTGAAAATAGGTGGTGTTGTGTCAACAATTCAAATTGTAGGTGGTTAGTGTTGTAGCTCAGTATCACTTTTGAACCTGACTTAGGATATTATTGAGTCTTCATTTTGGTTATGTGAAGAAAAAAGATTCAAAGGTACCAAAAGAAGAATTAAGTCATGAACCTGTTATGTGGTTCTGTACTCTTAGGCCTTAGCAAGTGGTGTTATTCACCAATATTCCAGATAAATCTACTCTTTTGGAGTAATTCAGTACCGGCATTGCAAAAAACAGCTGGGGTACCAAGAGGGTTTATTTAAGAACATTAATATGTTTGCAATCCATCCCAAGCACATGACCACATACAGAAGCACATTCATCTAGTGTACAAAAATCAGGGATGGCAGTTTGGTTGGTTATTCCATTTGGTTATGAGTAGTTAATAGTGAGATTTTAACCAGTACTAGTATAATGTTAAATGGATGGTGAAGAGAAACTCTAGTTTCGTTGTTATGTCTAATAGTCTAGTGAACATAATTATTGATGATACTGACGACTAAATTAGTGTTATTATTGTCATATTTATAACTTAATAATATTAACTTTCCCGTGTCGACTTAACAATTCAATAACCGGAAGTGCACAATGGATGATATACATTCAGACATAGTTATTAATTCACTTAAGAAACAGTCAAGATAATGCTTTTTTTTTTTTTTTTTTTTTTTTTTTTTTTTTTTTTTTTTTTTTTTTTTTTTTTTTTTTTTTTTTTTTTTTTTTTTTTTTTTTTTTTTTTTTTTTTTTTTTTTTTTTTTTTTTTTTTTTTTTTTTTTTTTTTTTTTTTTTTTTTTTTTTTTTTTTTTTTTTTTTTTTTTTTTTTTTTTTTTTTTTTTTTTTTTTTTTTTTTTTTTTTTTTTTTTTTTTTTTTTTTTTTTTTTTTTTTTTTTTTTTTTTTTTTTTTTTTTTTTTTTTTTTTTTTTTTTTTTTTTTTTTTTTTTTTTTTTTTTTTTTTTTTTTTTTTTTTTTTTTTTTTTTTTTTTTTTTTTTTTTTTTTTTTTTTTTTTTTTTTTTTTTTTTTTTTTTTTTTTTTTTTTTTTTTTTTTTTTTTTTTTTTTTTTTTTTTTTTTTTTTTTTTTTTTTTTTTTTTTTTTTTTTTTTTTTTTTTTTTTTTTTTTTTTTTTTTTTTTTTTTTTTTTTTTTTTTTTTTTTTTTTTTTTTTTTTTTTTTTTTTTTTTTTTTTTTTTTTTTTTTTTTTTTTTTTTTTTTTTTTTTTTTTTTTTTTTTTTTTTTTTTTTTTTTTTTTTTTTTTTTTTTTTTTTTTTTTTTTTTTTTTTTTTTTTTTTTTTTTTTTTTTTTTTTTTTTTTTTTTTTTTTTTTTTTTTTTTTTTTTTTTTTTTTTTTTTTTTTTTTTTTTTTTTTTTTTTTTTTTTTTTTTTTTTTTTTTTTTTTTTTTTTTTTTTTTTTTTTTTTTTTTTTTTTTTTTTTTTTTTTTTTTTTTTTTTTTTTTTTTTTTTTTTTTTTTTTTTTTTTTTTTTTTTTTTTTTTTTTTTTTTTTTTTTTTTTTTTTTTTTTTTTTTTTTTTTTTTTTTTTTTTTTTTTTTTTTTTTTTTTTTTTTTTTTTTTTTTTTTTTTTTTTTTTTTTTTTTTTTTTTTTTTTTTTTTTTTTTTTTTTTTTTTTTTTTTTTTTTTTTTTTTTTTTTTTTTTTTTTTTTTTTTTTTTTTTTTTTTTTTTTTTTTTTTTTTTTTTTTTTTTTTTTTTTTTTTTTTTTTTTTTTTTTTTTTTTTTTTTTTTTTTTTTTTTTTTTTTTTTTTTTTTTTTTTTTTTTTTTTTTTTTTTTTTTTTTTTTTTTTTTTTTTTTTTTTTTTTTTTTTTTTTTTTTTTTTTTTTTTTTTTTTTTTTTTTTTTTTTTTTTTTTTTTTTTTTTTTTTTTTTTTTTTTTTTTTTTTTTTTTTTTTTTTTTTTTTTTTTTTTTTTTTTTTTTTTTTTTTTTTTTTTTTTTTTTTTTTTTTTTTTTTTTTTTTTTTTTTTTTTTTTTTTTTTTTTTTTTTTTTTTTTTTTTTTTTTTTTTTTTTTTTTTTTTTTTTTTTTTTTTTTTTTTTTTTTTTTTTTTTTTTTTTTTTTTTTTTTTTTTTTTTTTTTTTTTTTTTTTTTTTTTTTTTTTTTTTTTTTTTTTTTTTTTTTTTTTTTTTTTTTTTTTTTTTTTTTTTTTTTTTTTTTTTTTTTTTTTTTTTTTTTTTTTTTTTTTTTTTTTTTTTTTTTTTTTTTTTTTTTTTTTTTTTTTTTTTTTTTTTTTTTTTTTTTTTTTTTTTTACTACTCGGATATAGGCGTTTTCTTTTCTTTATTATTATTATATTATTTTTTTTTCTAAACCAAGCCTCAAGACTTTGTACCACAGAATTTGATAAATTTATCATTGTTGTATATTCTATACTTATACAGTATGCTATGAAATATGTACAGTGTAGTAAATATATCAAATATTGTGGTACGATTATCATTTCCTTTAAATAATTATACACTTATCATAAAATTCAAGGAAGGTTTTTAATATGAAATGGTACAACTTTTTTATGGAAGATTTAGAATTTTTTTCTTTTACGGAACAAATTTACCATTTATTTTATTATTAAGATTTATTAAAAATAGGGTTAATACCTCCCTTCTTTACTCATCTGATATGAAAACTCTCCTGATCCTCATAAACCGCCTTCAACGTCACAACACCAGGATGCCCCGATAAATGCTGCATAATCTCAACCTCCCGATGCACCGTCTCTTCTCCTTTCACCAACGTCTTACACGCATACTCGACTCCCGTAGCCCTACACCTACACAACCAAACCGACCCAAACTTCCCTTTCCCTATACTATCACCTTTCACATAATCCTCAACAATCTTATTCTTCCTACCCATTTGCGTCGCTACATCTATACACCCGATCTTCCTCTTAATCCCTCTACCCGACGAAACCAACGACGACGTCGCACGCACAGGCGCAGTCGCCGCAACACGCCTATTCTTAAACGATCCGTTACCATCATCATCACTACTATCACCACAAACTACCTCATTTTCTTTACAACATCTCTTTTTTAACCTAACGTAATCTTCTAAAGAGTAATGACACTTAATATTTTTCGATAATAACGACTCCGAATCACCCGTCGATTCCACAATTTCCTTTTCCTTATTATCCTTATTTTCAGTGCCTAATAATAAATCACTGCCTTTTCTTTTCTTCCTCATTAAGAAAAAGTATTAAATTTTTTGCAATTAAATCTAGAATAGATATAAAAAATGTAAGTAATAATAATTGGACAAAATCAAAGTAATGTAGAAATTAGGGCAAAAAAACCGAACCTTTGAAGAGGGCGAGTGTGTGTGAGTGTGTGTATAGATTTAAGGGGTTATAGAGATAGAAATATGTATGTATAATTATATATTTGTTATACAGAAGATTAGAATTAGAAGGAGATATGATTGAATGAATGAATGAAAAGGATCTGATATGTGTGTGAGAGAGAAATTTGGAGGGGGTTTTAGGGGAAAACAAAAGCACGCTGGTTTTTATACACAAGTGTGATCGGGGATGGGAATGACGTGTATCGATTTGCTAACTACTCGGATATAGGCGTTTTCTTTTCTTTATTATTATTATATTATTTTTTTTTCTAAACCAAGCCTCAAGACTTTGTACCACAGAATTTGATAAATTTATCATTGTTGTATATTCTATACTTATACAGTATGCTATGAAATATGTACAGTGTAGTAAATATATCAAATATTGTGGTACGATTATCATTTCCTTTAAATAATTATACACTTATCATAAAATTCAAGGAAGGTTTTTAATATGAAATGGTACAACTTTTTTATGGAAGATTTAGAATTTTTTTCTTTTACGGAACAAATTTACCATTTATTTTATTATTAAGATTTATTAAAAATAGGGTTAAATATCTGTGTGTGTATGTAACTTGTATTCAGCTGCTATTGTATGGAATAAACTTCAGTCGGGTTTATTGTATGTAAACAACCCGCTAAATTTGAATGAATCATGTAACGATTGACCTGCTGGAAAAGTAGGTAGTTACTTTTTAATTTTTATTAACTAAAATACTGATGTGGCTTGCTGAGATGGAATATTCATGCCACGTAAGATACATACTATACACATTCATACATAGTTGAATACATTTGCAAAGACCTCCGGGTGACTTGTTTACCCCGTTCATCTTCTCCGGCTATATCCGTTACTATCACCGGAACACCATCTTTTCCGGCGAAATAAGACAACACTAATATCAAAATCCAACTTAATTATAAAAGATCAAACTAGTAACCGGTTTTCTACTACATTAAGTTACGCCATCTTCAACAAATAAATCAATTATCACACATGGATGCTCAAAAATTAAAAAACCTAACTACCGATAGATGCTCAAAAATCCATACACATGGATTCTTAAATACATAAAATAAAATTAAAAAAAGGAAGATATACGAGTTTTCAACTTTCTGGGTATTGAATTGTTCTTCCATCATCACACCCAAACATGAGCCAAGGTTATCCTCCACCACCACCATTATAAGCCCACCAAATCGTCCTCCCTGACCTCATGCTCTTTCTACCACCATAGTATCGCCCCCACCAGCACTTTACCCCGTAGCAGTGCTAGATCTACCAGATTTCAGTTCTAGATCTGAAATTGAAATGAAAATTAAAACGGGTTTAATCAAATATATGTATAGATCTGGAAAGGTATATATGTATGTATGTATAGATCCGTATATGTATACACCTGGAAAGGTGGGTTAAGTATCTGAGTGTGTATGTGTTGGCTCGAAAACGACCAAGTATGATTTGTCCAGGAAATAGTTGAAGATCGGTGAAAAATACTTGTACAGGATTCTAAAACATTCAGTTTCAGAATATTCACTGAGCTTCACTTCAGTTCAGATCAGCCTCAACTGAAAGCATTCATCTGAAGTCAAAGACTGAAGACTGAAGAAAGAGAATCATCTCAGATAGCAGAGCTCAGAGAAGATTCTACCTGATCGAAGACTGAAGCATCTCAGTGTAAAGTACTTACAACACTTTACACTGATTACGAGGAAGCCTTTTGACTTTACCAACCTTTACCCGGATAATACCATATTGTCCAATAAAGTACAAGGTTGAGTAAAAGGTTGGGAATAAAAGGTGAAATGTCACATCAAGTTACTTTCACACATATTCTTAGTATACACATGTTAAGGAATTGATTTCAATTCCTTAAATGCTCCCAACCGTATTTTGTACGGTCTGGTCCACGTTAGCATAGACTTGGTCTATAAATACAAGGCTTCTCACAACTTGCAAAGTGCTTGAAACTTTGGCATTACAACTTGTGAGATATACTCTAAGTAGTTCTTACGAGTATTTCCAAGTTATTTAGATCACTTGTATTTCAAGGTTGTTTAGATATTACACTTGGGTGTTTATCTTTGTTCCGCAACAACCTTTGTATTTTGTTTAACATAATTAATAAAATACATTGAAAAATACATCGTGTCTCAATGCTACATACTTGATATATATATTGTACTTATATAGTTTCAGCACTTTAGTTTCTTGCATTTACTTTCAGTTATTTACATTTACTTGTACAACCATAATCTGGATCGTCACATCTGAACTGGTCACTATACCAGATCAATGTTGCTTTCCAGTCATTGTTATTGATATAGAGGTATCTTCGGGTAACCCATCAATTTGGGACTTACATTTGGTATCAGAGCAGAAGGTTTGAATATCATATTCTATAACCTAGATCTGTTGTGATGGCTAACCCCGAAAACAATGAAGGACCTAACCCTAATCCTACTCAATGGCTAACCCCGAAAACAATGAAGGACCTAACCCTAATCCTACTCCTAATGCAAATAATCCACCCCCTGTTATCAACAACAATATACCTCTGCATAATGTTCATGTTCATTTTCCAAATAATCATGTTCCTAAGTTTGATGGGAACATTGACACTTTTATAACATGGAAAGCATGCATGCTGAAGTATATTGCTGATGTAGAAAGACATCTGACCACCATTTTACAAGAAGGACCCTATGTTCCTAAAAATGCTTCTACTATTGTCCGTAATGCCGATGGGACTCCTAGGTTAACACCCAAGGAGAAGGATCATTGGTCTGAGGAAGATCATAGGCTGGTGGATCTTGACACTAAGCTCCAGAATATGATCTTGTATGCAGTTCCTAGTACTCTCATGCCACTCTTGTTCTTCTTGAAAATTCAAAATTAATTTGGGAGGAACTCATGACTCAGTTTGAAGGCACATCTGAAACAATTGTCACTAGAAAAGTTGCCCTAAATAAGAAATATGAAGCTTTCTTTGCACTCCCTGCTGAATCTTTAACTCAAACTTACATCAGATTCACTAATTTAATGAACAAGCTGAAAGCTTTGGGTGTGGAGAAAGATAAAGAAATTTTGTTGGAAAAGTTTTGTGACATTTTACCTTCTAAATGGGAAAATTTAATCTTGGTCTTAAGACAAGGTAAAACTTTGCACAATCATACTCTTGCATCCTTATATGGAGCCTTCAGATATACTGAAGAGAATAAAGCAGAAAGAGTTGTGGCTGAGCAAGATGCCAAAAATCATGCTTCTACCAGTTCAGTCGTGGTTCAGTATTCTGAGCCACATGGGACTGCACTGCTATCTTCTGAGAGTGATCATTCTGACTCAATGAAGAAGATAGTTTATGATTTGTTAAGTACTGGTATTACTGATGGTGTAACAGATGGTTGTGATGAGGATGACAATGATGATCTGGTTGCCATGCTGGCTAAAACGTTTAATCGTTTTAAGGCCAAATCTAAACGATCTGGCAAACCATATTCTTCTAGCGCTTCTATTGATAATTTTGATCTTGAATGCTTTAAGAGTGGCAAGAAAGGACATTTCATGAAGGAATGCAGATCCAGTCAACCCTCCTCATCACAATCTGGTCCTAATTTTTCTAATTTTCAAAAATCTGATGAGGGTTATAAAGCCAAGTATAAAAAGCTTAAGGCTCATATGGCTCTCATGTCGCATGACAACTCAAGTAAAAATGGTTGTATGATTGCAAAAACTGAAAAATGGGAAGATTCTGATGATTCATCTGATGATGAAGAAGTGAGGGACATGTGTTTCATGGCTCGTGAAGATCAAGGTCATCTGGTCAAGTCTGATATTGAATCTGGTCATTGGGTGGACATCATTATGAAGAAGGTTAGTGAATTTGGTTATGAAAGTGATCAGGAACTAAAACTGGATCTTTTAGTTCTTTTAGAGGCTGACATTTCCTATGTTGAAACTGTGCGTTCAGAAAGCCTAAAAATGTTTGAAAATAATGCTTCTGAACTGAGCGCAAGTCAGGCCAGACTGAAAGAACTCCAAGATGTCCAGTTAGCCCTCAAAAGTCATCAGTCTATGGTTGCCACTTTAGAGTTGGAAAAAGAAGAACTGAAAAACATCCTTGAAAAAGAACAAAAAATAATTAAATCATGGATGAATTCTCCAAACCCAGATGTAGCTATTAAAAAATCATATTCAGATCAAAGAAAAGCTTATCAATCTGGTGATCTTCATTTGGCATCTATCATTACTGATATTGATGCCCTTCCAAAAGAAATCAAACCTGAAATTATTTTTAAGGAAATTGGCAATTCAAAAATTGTGACTGAAAAGGCCCAGGAACAATCTGAGGGTAAATCTGAAACAACTCAGACCACTGTTTCAGAAAAGAAGGCTAAATTCGTAAAGCCAGCTCCTCAGTCTTCATCTAAGGCGACCAAAAGCCAAAAGAAGAAGAAAAATGTCTCCCCCACTGAGCCATCTACCTAAGATTCAGGTAAGGCTCAGGTGTCTAAAGGGAAATCAATTTTGTTGATGTTAGAGAGTCAATTTCAGTTGTTGTCTAGACAAGTGCAGAGTTGTAATGCATGTTTAAAAAATGTTGAAAGCACTCCTCTTCAACCTAAACAAAATCCAAAACCTTTTTCTAAGAAAACTAAAGAATAATCTGAGAAGAAAAAGGTTGAAAATCCCATCAATCCAACAGTTTTTGTGTCATCTGAAATCATGACTGAGATTCCATTTGACCCTTCAGTTCTTCATAAACCAAAGAAGTCTGGGACATCTAAGGGAGAGTCCAGTGAACCCATCAGCAGATGGGTTCGCAAAACCAACTAATCTTTGATTTATGTGTAGGGAGGCCGAAAAAAGTATATATGGTATCTTGACAGCGCTGCTGGCAGAACCATGACTGGTAATCAAACCCTGCTGGAGGAATATAGGGTGCAAGAGGGGCCCTCAATAACTTTTGGAAATGATGAAAGTGGACAAACTGAGGGATATGGTGTTTTGAATAATGGACAAGTCAAATTTACACGTGTTGCATATGTGAATGGTTTGAAATATAACCTGATCAGTGTCACTCAACTGTGTGATGATGGCTTCAAGGTTTTATTTGATATTTGTCAAGGCACCATATTCAATAGGGATTGGAAGGTAGTGCTGGTTGCACCAAGAAAAGGAAACATTTATGTCACTGATATGGAAAGTTCACCCAGTGAACAATATTTCTATACAAAGGTAGATGAGGACACAAACTGGTTGTGGCACAAGAGGTTATCTCATCTGAACTACAAGAACATCATTAATTTGTCAAGAAAACAACTTGCAGAAGGGATACCTCCAGTGTCTTTCAATAAAGACAAGCCATGTCCAGGTTGTGAAATGGGAAAGCAGAAAAGAGCAAGTTTCAAAACCAAGCAAATTTTCAGCATCACTGAACCACTTCACATGCTTCACATGGATCTTTTTGGTCCTGTGAATATTCAAACAAGAGCATGAAAGAGGTACACCCTTGTTGTGGTAAATGAGTTCTCAAGATATTGTTGGGTTGTTTTCCTCAGAACCAAGAGTGAAGCTGCTGCTGAAATTATTGCCCTCATCAAACAAATTGAACTCAAGCACAAGCAAAAAGTTTGTCAGCTCAGAAGAATGGCACTGAATTCAGAAATGCCACTCTGGAGTCATTTTGCACTGAAACTGGAATCTCTCATAACTTCTCTTCAACACACACACCAGAGCAGAATGGTGTTGTAGAAAGAAAAAATCGAACACTGATTGAAGCTGCTAGAAGTATGCTCAATGAATCTGGTATTCCTACCAGTTTATGGGCTGAAGCTGTTGCAACTGCTTGCTACACTCAGAACAGATCTGTGTATGTCAAAAGACACAAGAAGACAGCCTATGAAGTTCTCAGAAATTGAAAGCCTAATATTGGATACTTCCATGTATTTGGATGTCCAGTTTACATTCTGAACGATTCCAGTCAGCTTGGAAAATTTGATGCAAAAGCTGATGAAGGTTTCTTCTTAGGCTATTCAGTCAATCGCAAAGCCTTCAGAGTCTACAATAAAAGACTTGATAAGGTTGGCGAGTCAATTCATGTTACCTTTAATGAATCAAATTCTGCAATCTTCAAAAGACCAACTCCTGTACCACCCCCAGAAAGTTCCAATCAGTTTTGGTGAGTCTGATCCCATCAATCAATCAGATCAGTCACCAGAACCTGTTTCTGTTAAATCAGTTCAGAACCAATTCAGAAACCACCAAGCAACATACCATTCTATCCTTCAGTCAGTTTTAAACTACCATCTGAACTGACTATTGGATCAGATGTACGTGCTGCTTCAAAATCAGATACCAGTTTCCACTGATTTACCCCCAATCTGAAGAATTTCATGACGCCACTCATGATCTGCAGGAAGAAGAAGAAGAAGAAACTGAAGAAGTATTTTCTGAAGCTCCTCCTGAAGTAAATCAGACGAATTCTTGCACTAATATCGTTGTTCATCCTAGTCATTACTTTAAATGGACAAAAGCACATCCTATTGATCAAATCATTAGAGAGTCCAGTAGAGGGTTTCAGACCAGAAGAGCCACAAGCGATTAATGCTTAAATGTCAGCTTCTTATCACTGATAGAACCGAAGAAGATTGACGAGGCTATGAAAGACCCAAGCTGGGTTGAATCCATGCAAGATGAGCTCAACCAGTTTAAAAGGAACGATGTTTGGGAACTTGTTCCTTGTCCTAATAACCTGAAGAACGAGCCAATTGGGACAAGATGGGTCTTCAGAAATAAGATGGATGAAGATGGTCATGTCATCAGAAACAAGGTAAGACTTGTTGCAAAGGGTTATTCTCAAGAAGAAGGATAGATTTTGATGAAACTTTTGCACCAGTTGCTAAACTAGAAGCTATCAAAATTTTCTTAGCTTTTGCAGCTCATCATGAATTCAAAGTCTATCAAATGGATGTCAAGAGTGCTTTCCTGAATGGAGAGTTGGAAGAAGTTGTTTATGTTCATCAACCACCAGGGTTTATCAATGAAGAAAGACCTCACTGGGTGTACAGACTAAACAAAGCCTTATATGGTCTGAGACAAGCGCCGAGAGCCTGGTATGATACTGTAACTAAACATCTTCTGAAAAATGGTTTTAAAAGGGGTGCAATAGATAGTACTTTGTTCATTTTACATGATAAAGGAAATCTATTACTTGTACAAATTTATGTTGATGATATTGTGTTTGGTTCTACAAATAACAAAATGTGTGAAAAGTTTTCTGAAATCATGTCTTCTGAGTATGAAATGAGTATGATGGGTGAACTGACTTATTTCTTGGGTCTTCAAGTAAAACAAACCAAAGATGGTATTTTTATAAATCAAGAAAAATATGTCAGAGATTTATTAAAGAAATTTCAATTTGATTCAGTCTCATCAAAAGACACTCCTATTTCAGCTCCTCTAACTTTGGATTCTGATCCAAATGGAAAACCAGTGTGATGATATACCCTCCCAGGGGTACGCAGAACCTGTCACAGTACCACGTTGTGATACGAAGGTCTGTTCGTAACGAAGGCTTCCGCAGTAAGATGAAAGGGATAAGAATTACTCCCCTAAAAGTTCAGGATTTGTTCTTATCATCTTTAACTGATAATTAGGGAAATTATATCCCTGGCCTAAAACTTAGGGAACCTAAAGAGGCCTACTTGTTCTCCAAGATTATTCCTCCCTATAAAAAGAGGGCGAAAAGACCTTCTAGAGGCATGCACTATCATACTCGATCATACACACATCGCATTCTGGCTAGATTGGCGTAATGAGGCTAAAACTCTACCTTAGGGGAATCGCCAACGAACAGCCCTAAAACACCCATCATCCTACATTTGTCCTAACCCCGGTCGGTGCACAAACATTTGGCGCCATCCGTGGGACCCCACACTTAGATCCCATAACCACTTTCAATTCTGTTTTTTGTATCGAATCAAAACTAGGAAAAATGGCCGATGTTCCACTAGGGTTTGAGCAAAATCCCTGGCAAACGACCGAAAACGAGCCCGCTGGAAACACTACGTCCAGATCTGGACCAACAACTGAAGCGCCGACCAGTGGTGATCATCAAGTGAATCGCCAAACTGACGAAAATGCGGAACGCTCGACCCAGATACCAGGAGGACAAGGCGGGTTCACTCGAGGGTCTCCATCCAGGACCCCAAAATTGTTCGATCCAGACTATATTCTTCGAAATTATAGTCATATCCAACAAACTATGAGGCATCTATGAAGGATCGAAGCACTGGACAGCACCAGTAGGGTATTAAACTTTGACGATGAAACGGAGGATGACTACGATGCGGAAACTCCCCCAAGGGGACTCCGACGATACCCGCGGATCCCGAGGCCCAGGATCAGAACCGACTATGGCTTCGGGCTGAACAGTGAGGGCCTCCGGCACCAAACACCTCCGCACCGGATACAGCCCCAGAATACAGCCCCAGAAGCTAACGCTCAGGCTAATGTTCCCCCAGGTGCCTCAAGTCCTGGGGGCCAGCAATCCAACACACCCCAAGCGGGATCTATCCCCGAACAGAATACCCATTATGTCCTAGTGAGTACCGGAGGGAATACCGCCAATCCAGTGTATAACACTCCAGCCAGCTACAATATCCCATCAGGAAGCTACCAAGGACGTTCGGGCCAAAGCTATCAAAGACCTTCGGGTCAAGGCTATCAAGGACCTTTGGGCCAAGGTGTTAAGAATAGATTTGAGCTTAATTGAAGGTTTAATGGAGGTTTTAGGTTAGTGTGTGTAAAGTGTGTTTATGTGTGAAAGGGAGGTTGAAGATGAAGTAGAGAGAGAAAGTATAAGTTTAGAGAGAAGTAACTATGGAATTATGTCAAAGGCTTCTTTACAAATGATTAAGGAAGGGGTATTTATACCTATCATCTAATTAGCACTAATACCCCTTATATAACTAAAAATATTACAATTTAACACCATTTATATTTCTAACAATCTCCCCCTTGGTGTTGAATTGTAAATGTTGCATCGTCTTCGGTCTTTAAATAACATGATGAGCCCATTTGTTGAAAATGTTCAATGTTGATTGGACTTTGAAGCTTTCTCATTGTCTTCAATGTCTTGTATCAACCTTGACTTTGAATCTTCTCAACAAACAAATATATTTGACGATGACTTATTAAATCTTGATCTTCTCTTGCAACTTTGAATACTTTGGAAGCATCTTTGAAATCTTTGTAGCTTTTGAGCTTTCACAACTTGAACTTTTGAATGTTGATTTCAACTTGATGTTGCTTGGAGAAGTTACTTGAACTTTGAGTAGCATGCGGAAGCTTGGTTTTGACTTTGAATTCCTTGAACTATCTTCAATCAAATCTACCTATATCCTTGAACTATCTATCAATCAAATTCTACCTATATCCTTGAACTCTATCTATCAATCAAATACTACCAATATCCTCGAACAATATCTATCAATCAAATTCTACCTATATCCTTGAACTCTATCTATCAATCAAATTCTACCTATATCCTTGAACTCTATCTATCAATCAAATTCTACCTATATCCTTGAACTCTATCTATCAATCAAATTCTACCTATATCCTTGAACTATCTATCAATCAAATTCACCTATATCCTCGAACAATATCTATCAATCAAATTCTACCTATATCCTTGAACTCTATCTATCAATCAAATTCTACCTATATCCTTGAACTCTATCTATCAATCAAATTCTACCTATATCCTTGAACTCTATCTATCAATCAAATTCTACCTATATCCTTGAACTCTATCTATCAATCAAATTCTACCTATATCCTTGAACTATCTATCAATCAAATTCTACCTATATCCTCGAACAATATCTATCAATCAAATTCTACCTATATCCTTGAACTCTATCTATCAATCAAATTCTACCTATATCCTTGAACTCTATCTATCAATCAAATTCTACCTATATCCTTGAACTCTATCTATCAATCAAATTCTACCTATATCCTTGAACTCTATCTATCAATCAAATTCTACCTATATCCTTGAACTCTATCTATCAATCAAATTCTACCTATATCCTTGAACTCTATCTATCAATCAAATTCTACCTATATCCTTGAACTCTATCTATCAATCAAATTCTACCTATATCCTTGAACTCTATCTATCAATCAAATTCTACCTATATCCTTGAACTCTATCTATCAATCAAATTCTACCTATATCCTTGAACTCTATCTATCAATCAAATTCTACCTATATCCTTGAACTCTATCTATCAATCAAATTCTACCTATATCCTTGAACTCTATCTATCAATCAAATTCTACCTATATCCTTGAACTATCTATCAATCAAATTCACCAATATCCTCGAACAATATCTATCAATCAAATTCTACCTATATCCTTGAACTCTATCTATCAATCAAATTCTACCTATATCCTTGAACTCTATCTATCAATCATATAATCATTTCTCCCCCTTATGATGAATATGTGAAACGGTTTCATCATACAATAATGATTGATAGCATAACCGATAGATACCAACAAACAACAAGCAAGCAAAGTAACCCAACCCAATTCCCAATTCCCAATTCCCAATGAACCTATTGGTGAACTAGAATGTGAGGTTGCGTTGTTGGAAAAAGATTTTTATATGGTGTTTGTGTTCTTTGTGTTTGTGTGAAGAGAAATGAAAACCGGATAATAATGATCCGTTGACATAACCAATAATCGAAAGGATTAATGGTGTGGCCTAAAAATACGATTACTATTTTTAGGACTTCCCATTATCATCGAGAAATGCACAAAGCTTATCTCTAAATGGTTCGGTCTATGGCTTTTCAACCGATAGATTGCTTTAAAGAATGTAATTCATGGTCAGTGTCACAAAGGCGTTCAATAACCATGTCTTACTATCCTCAAAGACTTTTGGGAAAATAAATCCGAGGTCACATAGACTTCTCGTTTACTCAACAAATTCATAAAATGAAAATGTGAGACCTACGTTCAACGTTGGAAAAGATGTTAGCATTGGTAGGATTTCCATTCGATCATCGTGGAATATCAAAAATATGATATCACTACGAATGTTCCGGCAATATCACAAAGATATGCGATGTCACAAAGACATATAAAGACTCTATGTATCCTAGTCAAATGAAAGAATATTTCAAGTACGCTCTAGACTCAATAGTGATCAAATGAAGTCGGGGACCGGAGCAGAGTGTCTCCCTTTTTCAATATCAACGTCTTCCAAATGAAGAGTCGATAGAAATGTGAAAATCTCCGTGAGAATAAAACAAGCATTTGTTAAGAAATACTTGAGTGGTTAGGTAAAGATGTGCATTGCTTCACTGGGTCCATGAAGTCTTCTTCAATATCGAGAAATCAACAAATGAAATCCGATAGAAACGTGTTGACCCGGCTTTTTGAGAATTTTGGAGAGGGCTTTTATTTCTTTTAGCCCTTTCTCACATCATTTCACCGTAACCTCTCACTTTTCGACTACTCCCTCATGTCCTATTTGCACAAACATCATCACGCTCAAAGACCCTCACAATCTAAAATTGAGAATTTAACTCCGGGGTTAGATCTCATCGGCGATGACAAGATCATGGAGTTTTTATGAGTGGCCTAAACTCTCATGTGCAAATCTAACACCGAACTTCTTTGAATATGATCGAAAATAGTTTTAAAATCTTCCAAAGTGTTTTAAGATAGAAAATGAGTTTAAACACTTGGAAGTTTTGGTTTTATAAACAAACAACACTTGGAAGTTTTGGTTTTATAAACAAACTCCCCCTAAATATATGCATGGTATGAACAAGTTTTTGGATTTTTCAAAAATAAGAAAATGAAAATCTTTTTGGATTTTTCAAAAATAAGAAAATGAAAATCTTTTTGGATTTTTCAAAAATAAGAAAATGAAAATCTTTTTGGATTTTTCAAAAATAAGAAAATGAAAATCTTTTTGGATTTTTCAAAAATAAGAAAATGAAAATCTTTTTGGATTTTTCAAAAATAAGAAAATGAAAATCTTTTTGGATTTTTCAAAAATAAGAAAATGAAAATCTTTTTGGATTTTTCAAAAATAAGAAAATGAAAATCTTTTTGGATTTTTCAAAAATAAGAAAATGAAAATCTTTTTGGATTTTTCAAAAATAAGAAAATGAAAATCTTTTTGGATTTTTCAAAAATAAGAAAATGAAAATCTTTTTGGATTTTTCAAAAATAAGAAAATGAAAATCTTTTTGGATTTTTCAAAAATAAGAAAATGAAAATCTTTTTGGATTTTTCAAAAATAAGAAAATGAAAATCTTTTTGGATTTTTCAAAAATAAGAAAATGAAAATCTTTTTGGATTTTTCAAAAATAAGAAAATGAAAATCTTTTTGGATTTTTCAAAAATAAGAAAATGAAAATCTTTTTGGATTTTTCAAAAATAAGAAAATGAAAATCTTTTTGGATTTTTCAAAAATAAGAAAATGAAAATCTTTTTGGATTTTTCAAAAATAAGAAAATGAAAATCTTTTTGGATTTTTCAAAAATAAGAAAATGAAAATCTTTTTGGATTTTTCAAAAATAAGAAAATGAAAATCTTTTTGGATTTTTCAAAAATAAGAAAATGAAAATCTTTTTGGATTTTTCAAAAATAAGAAAATGAAAATCTTTTTGGATTTTTCAAAAATAAGAAAATGAAAATCTTTTTGGATTTTTCAAAAATAAGAAAATGAAAATCTTTTTGGATTTTTCAAAAATAAGAAAATGAAAATCTTTTTGGATTTTTCAAAAATAAGAAAATGAAAATCTTTTTGGATTTTTCAAAAATAAGAAAATGAAAATATTTTTGGATTTTTCAAAAATAAGAAAATGAAAATCTTTTTGGATTTTTCTAAAAATGAAGAAATTACAAAAACGGTTTTAGAACGGGTTATACACTGAAGTGTGCATAAGCCACTATTCATCAAATCACTTGGAAATCACTTTTGGAACCCATTTGAGATTGGGTCCAATGGTTTTTGAATTCTTGAAAGTCCAAATGTAAGTCTCATCGATTTGATGAATAGAAGTTGCATTCCACGGAGAACTAAAACCCGGTGGTTTAGTTGAAAAGAGTTTTCGTGGAAGCAACGGTGAAAAATCATTTGATTTCTTTGAAAAGCTTCCAATCTTGAGAGATTGATTTGGAAAATGATTTTTCGAAGCAAAATCATTCACTTTTTGCACAACTGCTTTCACAGGTTTTGTTGCAAGATCAAAAAGTTCCGAAAATGAATATTTGAATGATTTTGACTCAATTGACTTATCTTTTGAAATCGGTTTCCATTTAGATTTAGTCAACTGAGATTTTGCTTGTGAAATATGTTCAGAATTATCATCGAAGGATAGAAAAGAGACAAAAGTAGTTGTTCCATCAAAAATAGGTTTCTTAGAGTACTTCTTACCCTTTTGCAAGGAGTAATTAGTAAACTGAGACACCTTTCTTTCAAAAGGTTTTGAAGATTTACCCGTGTAAACCCTCTTTGGAACATCAACTTTTGGTTTGGGTGAATTAGATTTTGGAAAACATTTTGACACCTCGGTCTTTGAAATCGGTTTCCATTTAGATTTAGTCAACTGAGATTTTGCTTGTGAAATATGTTCAGAATTATCATCGAAGGATAGAAAAGAGACAAAAGTAGTTGTTCCATCAAAAATAGGTTTCTTAGAGTACTTCTTACCCTTTTGCAAGGAGTAATTAGTAAACTGAGACACCTTTCTTTCAAAAGGTTTTGAAGATTTACCCGTGTAAACCCTCTTTGGAACATCAACTTTTGGTTTGGATGAATTAGATTTTGGAAAACATTTTGACACCTCGGTCTTTGGAATCGTAGAATTACTCGATTGTTTCATGGGTTTTTCAAGCTTTGTGTCCAACGATTTTGATTTAAAAGAAGCAATTCGGTTCTCCATCTTTTCAAGTTGTTTTGTAACCGAAGCATTTAAATCAGAGAAAGAAATTGTTGACACATCAGATTTTAATTTCGAAACAAGAGTATCTTTCTCAAAAAATTTGGATTCCAAAGATGAAATGTAATCTTGTTGATCTTTGATTATTTTCGAAAATCTTTGTTCTTTGCTCACAAAAATTGTGGACTTATTTCGCAACTCATGGTTAAGTTCAGAAATCTTTTGTTGCGAAACAAGTTCTTTTGAATGACTGTCCAAAACAATTTTATTGAGCTCTTTGGAAGAATTGTCCAACTCATTTGTTAATTTGAAAATCTTTGAATGCAAATGATCATTTTCTTTTTGAAGACTTTCCATTGCAGCAGATTCGAGCTCTTTATACTTCTTATCAAGTTGTTGATAAAGAGTATCTTTGATACAACACTCATATTTTAGGTTAGAAATTTCATCTTCAAGCTCCTTCAACTCAGGATTCGACTCTTTCAGTTTCACATTTAATAACTCAATGTCCTGCACCAAAGCATTTCCTCTTAGCATTTCATTAGTTTTCTCAACTTGCAGTTGTCTCACGGTCTTGGTCAACTCAAGAACTTTGGCATCAAGTTCTTGTTTTTCAAGAATCACTGTTTCACTTTGATTCATAAGATATTTTAAGTAATTCTTAGAGACAGAGATTACCTGATCATCATTCTTTCCAGAACCTAGAGCTAATGCTTCTTTCGAAGACATGATGATTAAGAAATGAAGAATGGAAAATACTAGAAAAATATTGAATGGGAAATCACAACAGATTAATCACTCAAAAATGAATATACTTAGATCAGAAAAATCACAAGTCATCACATCACACAACCACGACTCAAGCAATCACAACAACAACCACACAGCCATGATTCACAACACTTGAAGCTAGAAAGTGCTATTTGCAGAGCATATATCTCTGCAAATGGGGGTTTCAAAATTTTTTTTTTTTTTTTTTTTTTTTTTTTTTTTTTTTTTTTTTTTTTTTTTTTTTATTTTTTTTTTTTTTTTTTTTTTTTTTTTTCAATTTGTACTATTTGCAGAGGTTTTTGCTCTGCAAACAGTTGAAGTGAGAAAAATTTTCTAATTGAACTATTTGCAGAGGTTTTTGCTCTGCAAACAGTTGAAGTGAGAAAAATTTTCTAATTGAACTATTTGCAGAGGTTTTTGCTCTGCAAACAGTTGAAATGAGAAAAATTTTCTAATTGAACTATTTGCAGAGGTTTTTCAATTTCAACTAAATGCAGAGCTTAAACCTCTGCAAATAGAACAAGTAAGAAAACTATCAAGGACCTTCGGGCCAGAGCTATCAAGGACCTTCTGGCCCAGGCTATCAAGGACCTTCGGGCCAGAGCTATCAAGGACCTTCAGATCAAAGCTATCGAGGACCTCCAGGCCAAAGTTATGGGAACGTGTATGGCACCCAGCCTACGGGCAATTCGCAAGGAGGACCGCATGGCAATCAGCCAGCGGGACAAACACAGTCCCACCAGCCCCATGCATCACAATACACCACGCCGATCCAGGGGGGCCCGCAGGGCTTCGGAGGACCCAGTATGTCACACAAACCCCCGGATCCGCACCAATCCCAGGATCGTATGGCCCTCAGAACTGGGGGGCTCCGGTATACCAAAATGTGCTGGAATTGCAAATGGTCGGAGGGAGTGTCGAGAATTCGCCGTTCGTCGCCTGGATACAAAACTATCCTCTCCCGAAGGATCTAAAGTACCCCTCGCACCTGGGAACGTACAAGGGAAAGAGCGACCCGGATGATTTTTTGGAAGCATTCGAAGGAGCAGCAGAGATGAAGGTATGGAACGTACCAGTAGCGTGTCGAATGTTCAGATATGCTGATATGTCGTATTTTATACCCATTTCCCACAACGTATTTAGTTGATTTTGCATGGTTGCGCCGCAACCATGAAAGAGTTGCGCCGCAACCAATTCCGGAGTTGCGCCGCAACCAATTCCAGGAGTTGCGCCGCAACCAATTCCAGGAGTTGCGCCGCAACCAATTCCAGGAGTTGCGCCGCAACCAATTCCAGGAGTTGCGCCGCAACCATTCCAGGAGTTGCGCCGCAACCATTCCAGGAGTTGCGCCGCAACCAATTCCAGAAAGAGTTGCGCCGCAACCAATTCCAGGAGTTGCGCCGCAACCAATTCCAGAAAGAGTTGCGCCGCAACTCATTCCGAGTTGCGCCGCAACCAATTCCAGAAAGAGTTGCGCCGCAACCATTCCAGGAGTTGCGCCGCAACCAATTCCAGAAAGAGTTGCGCCGCAACCATTCCAGGAGTTGCGCCGCAACCAATTCCAGAAAGAGTTGCGCCGCAACCATTCCAGGAGTTGCGCCGCAACCAATTCCAGGAGTTGCGCCGCAACCAATTCCAGAAAGAGTTGCGCCGCAACTCAATTCCGGAGTTGCGCCGCAACCAATTCCAGGAGTTGCGCCGCAACTCAATTCCAGGAGTTGCGCCGCAACTCAATTCCAGGAGTTGCGCCGCAACCATTCCAGGAGTTGCGCCGCAACCAATTCCAGAAAGAGTTGCGCCGCAACCATTCCAGGAGTTGCGCCGCAACCATTCCAGGAGTTGCGCCGCAACCAATTCCAGAAAGAGTTGCGCCGCAACCAATTCCAGGAGTTGCGCCGCAACCAATTCCAGAAAGAGTTGCGCCGCAACTCTTCCGGAGTTGCGCCGCAACCAATTCCAGAAAGAGTTGCGCCGCAACCATTCCAGGAGTTGCGCCGCAACCAATTCCAGAAAGAGTTGCGCCGCAACCATTCCGGAGTTGCGCCGCAACCAATTCCAGGAGTTGCGCCGCAACCAATTCCAGGAGTTGCGCCGCAACCATTCCAGGAGTTGCGCCGCAACCAATTCCAGAAAGAGTTGCGCCGCAACTCAATTCCAGGAGTTGCGCCGCAACCAATTCCAGGAGTTGCGCCGCAACCAATTCCAGGAGTTGCGCCGCAACCAATTCCAGGAGTTGCGCCGCAACCAATTCCAGGAGTTGCGCCGCAACCATTCCAGGAGTTGCGCCGCAACTCATTCCAGAGTTGCGCCGCAACTCAATCCAGAAGTAGTTGCGCCGCAACTAGTTGCGCCGCAACTGGGCGCGTTTCTGGCAGCTTTTGGGGATCGTATAAATACCTTGAAAAATATCCCAAAAACACTCTTCTCTTTTAGCAGCCGTGTGGGAACCCTATTTTGGAGATATTTTCAGATCTTCATAAATTTCTAGGTTTTCAAACACGATTTGATCATTTTCATTCGTAGCTTTCGATTATTATCATTAGGTAACAATGAATTCTTCTTATTTTAATTGTTATTCTTCTTTTAATATGAGTGGCTAATCACTTTATCATCCATCTTGATGGAGTGAGACAATATGTAAAGATTGCACAATTTTATTAATTCAATGTTGATTTCATTTAACGTTATATCGAGATCTTAGCGTATTTCTTCCTTATTATTTATCTTGAATTGATTGGTGATTTATGTGTGTCTTTAATGGTAGTTATTGATTACATATATTTCATTTTGATTGTTTGGGTACAAACGATTGGGTCTATGACGGGTACGGTAGATAATCGTTCATGATAATAAGAAGAAATGTGTTAACGGTTGGGTACAATCGATAGGTATAATTGTTATCTCAATAACCAAACCAATTGTTTGATTAGGGAAGTTATAAAAGATGTCTTGGGGTACCGGTCTTTGTAACGAAACTAGTTTAAGCAAGAGAGTCAAATGATGTCTTCAACTTGACGGGTACGGGGTTGGTGCTTTGTTTGAGTCTCGGTTATTTAATCAACTAATTTGGGTTTGAACTTCATTTATGTGCAATCTGAACATGTGTTGAGCGAAATCAAGATGGATGACCTTTTAAATTATTGTTTAAAACAAATTCTCTTTTCGATTAATCCTTTGGGATTACTAATTATTTACTAACTTTTGCAACGTGACAATTCGGTCACAAACCCCCTTTTACTTGAATTGCTTAATGTCAACAATTACTTAGTTTTAGTCCCTGTGTTCGATCCTGGACTTACCTTTTAGCTATACTATATACGAACGGGTCCACTGCCCGAGAGTGTGTAGTAGTCAGTTTTAGGGTATTTCTTGTTTTAATTTTTAAACTCGATTTTACACATCAAGTTTTTGGCGCCGCTGCCGGGGACTTAATTTTAAGTAGTTGTTTATTTTGTAGTTCGATCCTTTTTCACATTCATTTGTGAGAAAGTTATTGCTTTATTAGATAGTTGTATTTTATTTCATTTCAATTATACCACAGGTGCGGTTGACGGTTTGTTTGTGGTGAGTGTGCAGGTTCTTGTTAGTTGATGAACACAAGAGCTTCTGGCCGACCTTTGCTTAGCCCATTGTCTAATCCAGGGAAAGTCAGACGTCGACTTGTGTCAAGAGATAACCGGGAACAATGTACACCAATCAAAATAGATTTAGAAACCGAAACCAGTACCTCACCCGTTCAGGATTCAGAAGATCAGTTGGTTAATAGGTTGAAAGAAGCAGGTAGAGTGTTTGGAACAGGGGAAGATTCAGATTCAGAAGAAGAAGAGAAAGAAGAGAAAGTTCAAACACCTGAACCGAGTGTACTTGTATTCCCTCGGGTTAACCTTAATATTAACCAACAACAAAGGGGTAGAAGAATGGGTGATGAACAACCGGTAGATCCGAATGCCCGTCCTTACGGGGAGAGAAGAAGAAATATACCGGCGGACCGGGGCACAGCTATTCGCCCTCCGGCTATTTCAGTGGATTTCTCTTTGAAAGGGAATCACCTCAAGAGTGTAGAAGAGGATAAGTTTGATGGGATTCGAAGAAATGACCCATATGCACATCTTGAGAGGTTTGAGAAAATTTGTAGGCTATATCAGTATGGTACAGGACAAGCTGAGGCTGTTAAGTTGGAACTATTTCCTTTAACTCTCGTTGGAGATGCATCTTCATGGTTTAAGGAGTTACCCGAAAACTCATTCACCACTTGGGCCGAACTTCGAGAAGGATTTATTGATGAGTTTTATTCTGTGAGAACTCAAAGGCAATTAGAAAATAAAATCAGAGGTTTTTCTCAAGAACCCGGTGAAGATGTTGTTGATGCATGGAAAAGGTTCAAGGAAATGTTAAGAAATTGCCCCGGACATAGTATGGGCACCGAAGAAAGCTTTGAGATTTTCTATGATGGTTTGGATAGAAAAACCAAAAGGGAGCTCGGTTATGCATTTGGGGGTAGTCTAAACAACATCTCCCCAAATGAAGGATATAAGATTCTTGAGGATATGGCTAGAGAGTATTCTACAAGAGATGAGGACCGAGACAAGAGATCTAGTAGAACCACCGTGGCTAAGGTGGAGAGTAGTGAGGACTCTAAGCTTATTACCGAAGTCAAGGCTCTCTCGAAGCAAATGAATGAGAGATTTGATAGTCAAGATACTAGATTCAAGAGCCTTGAGAGAGATGTTAAGGTTATGGCCGACGGATGTGAGCATTGTGGAGACTTGCATTATACGGAGGATTGCCCGGATAAACCAGTGAAAGATGTTAGTTATGTTCAGAATCAAGGGAATTTCAACCAAAATACCGGTTATCAAAACCGGCCATCAGGTAGTTCTTACCCTACTTCTTCTTTTAATGCTAACAGTTCTGGTTATGGTGGTAACAGGTTTAGTAGGTTCACCAATCAACGAGGCTCGGATCCAGAATTAAGAGACATAGTGAAGGAGTTCATTGGTGCCCAAAAGGCAACTAATGAACAAGTTGCAGAAGAGTCCAAGAAGGTGATTTCTGTTTTGGACGCTTTGACTACTCGCTTGGATGGGCTCGGACATAAGTTGGATCAAGGAGCTAAGAATCAACAAGCCACCATTAAGGATTTAGAAGGAAGGATTGAGAGGCTAGGAAACTCGAATAGGCAGCCCGGTACTCTACCGAGCAACACTCAACAGAATCCAAAGCCTCAATTCAATAACCAAGGGCAAAACAGTCAAGGATCGGGACAGAAGTATACCCCTCCAAATGCTCGAAATGAGCAAGTGAATGCCATCACTACAAGGACGGGTAAGACTTATGACTCTGCAAACCCTTTACCTAATGATTCTTCTCCACTTGTGCAGGAAAATGAAGAAGAGGAGACGGTTGATGAAGAAATTGAGATGGAACCGAACCAAGCCGTGCCGAAACCGGCCGTTCCATCCAAACCCGCTGAGAAACCGACGGTGAAGCCGTATCAACCAAAGATTCCATTTCCTCAACGGTTGAGGAAAGAAAAAGTCAAGGAACATTTTAAGAAATTTGTTGATCTTATTCAGTCTGTGAATATAACTGTTCCTTTAGTTGATTTGCTTGCAGGTATGCCTAATTATGCAAAGTTCCTCAAGGAACTTGTAAGTGACAAGAAGAAGCTTGAAGAGGCTAAGACTGCAGTTATGAGTGCCGAATGTTCAGCAATCATTCAGAATCAGATTCCTCCCAAGTTGGAAGATCCAGGGAGTTTTCTAATTGCTTGTTCTTTTGGTGCTTATTTGTGTGAGGCATTGGCCGATCTTGGGGCTAGTATCAATTTGATGCCTTATTCTGTTTATAGAAAGTTGTCTCTAGGAGAGTTGACCCCTACCCGCATGAGCATTAGGCTCGCGGATCGTTCTTTCCAATATCCCATGGGGATAGCGGAAAATTTGCAAATTAAGGTGGGGCATATGATATTTCCAGTCGATTTTGTTATTCTTGAGATGGAGGCGGACGCCAAAGTCCCCCTAATTCTTGGCCGACCATTCCTTATGACCGCGGATGCTATCATCCGGGTTAAGGCTAAGGAAATTTCCCTAGGGGTCGGTAATGACCGAGTTGTTTTTAATGTTGATAGAGCACTAAAGCATCCTTACTCTTGTGATGAAACTTGTTTCAGGTTAGATGTGATTGAAGAAGAAGATGCTTTGGAGAAAGAGCTCATGGATTTCTTGGATATGGAAGAAGGTGAAGCATTGCTAGCTTGCAGTGAAGAAGAGCAAGAGTTGGTTGGAGATATGATGCAAGAGATTATGGCATTAAGTGTTGATGAAACTCCACCGGAAGACGAGACTTTTGAAGAGATCACCACTAGTGATAGCACACGGGTGCTAACCTCGGTAGAGAACCCTCCTACCGACTTGGAGCTCAAGCCACTTCCGGACCATCTTGAGTATGCATATTTGGAAGGTACATCTCTTTTACCCGTTGTCATCTCATCCTCATTAATGGAGGATGAGAAATCTAGACTTATGACCGTCCTAAAGGCCCATAAAAAGGCCTTTGCATGGAAAATTTCCGATATTCCGGGTATAAGTCCAGAATTTTGCAAACATACCATAAACTTTGTTGATAATGTGAAACCGGTTGTGCAAAGGCAACGAAGATTGAATCCAAATATGAAAGATGTGGTTAAAAAGGAGATTATTAAGTTGCTTGATGCGGGAATCATATTCCCCATCTCGGATAGTCCATGGGTAAGTCCGGTACATTGCGTACCGAAGAAGGGTGGGATGACCGTAATTTTGAATGACAAAAATGAATTGGTTCCCACTAGGACTGTCACGGGGTGGAGGGTATGTATTGATTATCGGAGATTGAATGATGCTACCCGCAAAGACCACTTTCCCTTGCCCTTTATTGATCAAATGCTCGAACGGCTCGCCGGTAACGAGTATTTTTGCTTTTTGGATGGGTTCTCCGGGTACTTCCAAATACCCATTGACCCCAAGGACCAAAAGAAGACCACTTTTACTTGCCCTTTTGGCACTTATGCCTATAGAAGGATGCCATTTGGTCTTTGCAATGCTCCAGGTACTTTTCAAAGATGTATGATTGCCATATTTCAGGACATGATTGAAACATCCATGGAGGTGTTTATGGATGACTTTTCGGTTTTTGGTAGTTCTTTTGAAAATTGTCTTGAAAGTCTTGATAGAATGCTTGAAAGGTGTGAAAGGGCACACTTGGTCTTGAATTGGGAAAAGTGTCATTTTATGGTGAAAGAAGGTATTGTTTTGGGACACAAAGTTTCAAGGGCGGGTTTAGAGGTAGATAAAGCAAAAATTGATGTTATAGCTAAATTGCCTCCACCCACTAATGTCAAATCAATTAGAAGCTTTTTGGGTCACGCCGGGTTTTACCGTCGATTTATAAAAGATTTTTCAAAAATCACCCGGCCAATGACCAAGTTGTTAGAGAAAGATGTCCCTTTCAATTTTGATAAAGAATGTCTTGATGCTTTTAATTCACTTAAGCTTAAATTGACCAATGCACCCATTATGTCTCCACCAAATTGGTCATTACCATTTGAGTTAATGTGTGATGCTAGTGATTATGCTTTAGGGGCCGTTCTAGGCCAAAGGGAGGATAAGCATTTCCGCCCTATTTCCTATGCTAGCAAGACTTTAAACCCGGCTCAACAGAACTATACCGTGACCGAGAAAGAGTTATTAGCCGTGGTTTATGCCTTTGATAAGTTTAGACCCTATTTGGTTTTGAGTAAGACTATTGTGTTCACTGACCACTCGGCTTTGAAGTACTTGTTCTCGAAACAAGATGCCAAGCCTCGTTTATTTCGTTGGGTCTTACTTTTACAGGAATTTGATATTGAGATCAAAGATAAGAGTGGGGCTGAAAATGTAGCAGCCGACCACTTAAGTAGGCTCGAAAACCCTCACCTTGAGGAGTTAAAGGAGCATGATATTAATGATGCGTTTCCTGATGAGTTTCTAATGCAGGTGGATGTGGAAGAAGACCCATGGTTTGCAGACATTGCTAATTATTTGTGTGCAGGTGTTCTTCCTAAGGAAATGACTTATCAACAGAAAAAGAAGTTCTTTTCTGAGATTAAGCATTATTTCTGGGAAGAACCATACTTGTTTCGAATGTGTGCAGATGGCTTGATCAGGAGATGTGTGGCCGGTGCAGAAACCCGGAAGATTTTGGATGCATGCCACTATGGACCAACCGGTGGTCATTACGGACCATTTGTAACCGGTAAGAAGGTTTTTGATGCAGGATTTTATTGGCCTTCAATCTTCAAGGAAGCTCAAACTTTAGTGGAGACGTGTGAAGTTTGTCAACGTCAAGGGAACATTTCAAAGAAGGATGAGATGCCACAAAACTTCATTCAGGTTTGTGAGGTATTTGACGTTTGGGGAATTGATTTTATGGGACCCTTTCCGCCTTCAAATAAGTGTCTTTACATTTTAGTGGCGGTTGATTATGTGTCGAAATGGGCCGAGGCTAAGGCCTTGCCAACTAATGATGCAAGGGTCGTCATTGATTTCTAAAAGCAATTATTTTGTTTTTTTGGTTGTCCTAAGGCC
>CM067173.1:7565667-7764481 GCA_034093135.1 Erigeron breviscapus
TTAATGGTGTGTTCATGTTGATAGCAAGTTGAATGTCATGTGCATATGCTGGCAGTAAGTTCAGCGACATATTTTGTTGGCGTCATATTCAGGCATGGAACATACATCATACCCGGCAAGTTTCTCTTGTTCTTGATTTTGTTTTTGTTTACTTTCCCCTATTTCCCATAGTTTTCTTTAGTTCTTTGGACATTGAGGGCATTGTCCAACTCAAGTGTGGGGGGGACGTAAATAGGAAAAAGTTGGGTATTTTTGACGAATTTTGAACTTTTGCATGCTTGTCCTTGTAGTTAATTGCTTTTGTCACTTAATTATAGATATTAATAAGCAATTTGACTACACCTTGGGTACAAAATTTTAATATGTGGAATGTGTTTTGACTGATTAATTAGGCAATCCCTTCTGGATTAATAATATGACTAGCACGCTCAAAGCACCAAAACACCCAAATTGTGAGATTATTGATTCATTGCTAGTTATGATAGGTGTTTCAGTTTTGGAATTATTAGCCTTGTTAATTTGTCCCTCTCGTAGGCTTTTGGATTTATCCAGGAGTAAGGGTCTCTTTTAGAGCTCTGAACTATGATGTGCAAGTTTGAGGTTGGTTTTTCTATTTCCGGATTATTTCATTTGCTTTGAGTGTGCCGGTGATTGCGTTGATTCTAGAACTTGTCCTGGTTGATCGTTCCGTGTTATTTATCAGAAGAGGCAAATTTAGGATAAAACCTTTGTTCTTTGTTTGATTCACCCCTTGTTTCATAAAAATTCGTTATGTGCATGTTTTGTTAATGTGCTTAGTAGCTAATTATAGATATAATAACAATTTGACTACACCTTGGGTACAAAATTTTAATATGTGGAATGTGTTTTGACTGATTAATTAGGCAATCCCTTCTGGATTAATAATATGACTAGCACGCTCAAAGCACCAAAACACCCAAATTGTGAGATTATTGATTCATTGCTAGTTATGATAGGTGTTTCAGTTTTGGAATTATTAGCCTTGTTAATTTGTCCCTCTCGTAGGCTTTTGGATTTATCCAGGAGTAAGGGTCTCTTTTAGAGCTCTGAACTATGATGTGCAAGTTTGAGGTTGGTTTTTCTATTTCCGGATTATTTCATTTGCTTTGAGTGTGCCGGTGATTGCGTTGATTCTAGAACTTGTCCTGGTTGATCGTTCCGTGTTATTTATCAGAAGAGGCAAATTTAGGATAAAACCTTTGTTCTTTGTTTGATTCACCCCTTGTTTCATAAAAATTCGTTATGTGCATGTTTTGTTAATGTGCTTAGTAGCTAACTACACTGGTTAGTGAACCACCTGTTAAACCCTTGGTTTGCACTCACTTTTAGTTCAAGAAACAATAGAAAACATGTTGTCACTAGCCTGTTCTTTGTTATTTAATCCATCTTTATATATGCACCTTTTCCTAGCCACACCGATAGTCGAAGTCCTGGTGGGTCATTGGTTTCCTATGCTAGTGGATGGTTTGGGGTTGTCCTTTATGTCGGGTTGGGATATTCTCGGTTACTGAGAATAGATTGATTTCGTCATGTTTGTTTGGATAAAGTCTGAATCGTTCATTTCAGCATATGAGTGTATGATTTGTCACTGTTTCTAATGTTATGTAAGAGAATACCAATTAGTCAGAGTAAAAGTAGCTCACAAAAAAAAAGAGAATAAAAGAATTGAAAAACAGAAAAAGAAAAAAAATAGAAAAAAAAAGAAGAAAAGAGCTTGGGCTGTCAATTGGTATTTCTCACTTTTGGTCAAATCATTTTTGTAAGTTGGTACATCAATTACACCAACGAAAGGATCTGAATGCTATCATCTTAAGTTGTTATTTGTGGGTTGGCGTGTTTGTTTAAGCCAACATGGTTAGAATTGGTTGATTGAGTTGTTTAGTGTCATACACCACAATGGTGTCGGTTTTTAATCGTCTATTGGGGGTATTGTCTGGACAACTTCTCGGGTTTTGGACCGTTGGCAACTAGTGACATGGGATTTAATGGACTAGACTATTTTGTAAAACTTTGTTATATGTTGTGTTATTTCTTTTTAACACCCTTTGTTTACCCAAATTTCCATACCCTTTTAAATACCTTGTTTAGCCTTAAAGTTCATTCAAACCCTTTAAGTCCTCTTTTGATAGACGTTGTGGTGCTTGCATCATGGCGGTGAAGGAACGAACCTAGTACAAGCCTATGGTTAAAAGATTATGCATCACGACTAGGGATTGAGTGATAATTCAAATATTCAACCCCAAGTGTAAGTTAGTTGGAGTAGGATAGACGAGATATCACTGATTCGATTCATTTGTGCTTAGTCGTGTTATTAAGGCTTGTATATCAGTCAAGTATTGTCAAACATTCCAGTTTTCATTTAAGATTAAAACTGCCTAACCATCTCGTTTCATTTTCAATGATGGTTTAGCTTCTTTTTGATTACGGTAATGTTATTCCCATTTGTGTCAGGGTAAATTGAGTTTTGAAGTTTAGAATTGCTTGAGGACAAGCAAAGCTTAAGTGTGGGTAGACAGACCAGATTCAGCAAGCATACTCCTGGCAGCTTCTATCAGCGTTCGATTCTTCCTTTCCACCACTCCATTCTGTTCTGGAGAGCGGGCTGATGAGAAGTTCTGGGAGATGCCAGTGTCAGTACAGAATGACTCCAGAGTTGCATTCTGGAATTCTGTTCCATTGTCACTTCTTAACTGACACACCTTTCGACTGTACTTGAGCTCAATTTGCTTGATAAGACTGATGATTTCAGCAGCAGCTTCACTTTTAGACCTTAGAAAGATCACCCAACAATATCTGGAGAATTCATCTACGATCACCAGGGTGTATCTTTTACCAGCACGAGTCTGAACGTTCACTGGACCAAAGAGGTCCATATGAAGCAAATGAAGAGGTTCAGATATGCTGAAATTCTATCTGGTCTTGAAACTGGTACGTTTCTGCTTACCCATCTCACATCCTGGACATGGCCTTTCCTTTTTGAAGGAAACTGAAGGTATCCCATCTGCAAGTTGTTTTCTGGACAACTTATTAATATTCTTGAAATTTAAATGGGAAAACCTTTTGTGCCATAACCAGTTTGTGTCTTCATCAGCTTGAGTATAGAAACACTGCTCTGATGGAGAGCTTTCCATATCCATCACGTACACATTCCCTTTTCTGGGAGCAATCAACACTACCTTCCAGTCCTTGTTGAATACGATACCCTGAGCAATATTGAATAGAACTTGATAGCCATCATCACACAGTTGGCTTACACTGATCAGGTTATATTTCAAACCATTCACAAATGCAACACGTCTGAACTTGACTTGTCCATTGTTCAGAACACCGTATCCCTCAGTCTTTCCACAACCATCATTTCCAAAAGTAATGGAGGGTCCATCAGAAATGGTGAACTCCTCCAGCAGGGTCTTACATCCGGTCATCGTCCTGCCAGCAGCACTGTCAAGATACCAGATATATTTCTTTCGATCGCCCTGCACACACACCAGATATTATCAGTTAGATTTGGGAACCCATCGACTGATGGGTTCGCTGGACCTCCCTTATAGGTCCCTGGGGCAATCTGGTTTAGTTCACTTTCTTCAACAGTGGTCTTAGTTGAAAAGACCACTGGGGTTGATAGTTTTGAAACCTTTTTCTTTTTCTCAACTGGAGAAATAGATTTAACTTTCTTTGCAAAAGGTTTTGTATTTTGTCTAGGGCCAGATGAAGTACCCTCAATAAAGTTTAATCTTGCATTAAAACTTTGAAATTGACGAGTCAGTATTTGAATCTGGCTCTCTAACCTGGACAAAACATTTTCATCAGATGCCTTTCCAGTCCTAGGCTTAGGTAGGGGATTGGTCTGAGGCAAAGGTTATTCCGATAAACCTCTTTAACTGGAGCAGTCATCTGGAATGCTCCAGTCTTAACCTCTGGGGATTGAACTGGGAAAATATTGGCCTTGGGAGTTATAGGCTCATCATAAACAGTGGTGGGCCTGAACCCCTCTGGTAATCGATCGATTACTGGTATTAATGATGCTACATGAGTATTTCCATCTAAATATGCACATTTTTTAGCAGGAAATTGATTTACTCCAGCATCATATGGCTTTCTGGTTTCTAGCCATGATTTAATCACCAGTTTTTCTTTCTCTAAAATGACTTCAAGATCTTGTTTTTCTTGAATCAATTGTTCAGTTACCAGAACCTGGGCTTGAAATGCCAGTTTAATGTCTTGAAGTTCTTTTAATTTTGATTTTAAGACAGTTATTTCAGAAAAATCTGTTTCTAGACCATTTACACAATCAGATCTAACAGTTTCTACAAATATCAAATCAGAATTAAGAGCTTCAGCAATGTCCAGTTTTAATTCTTGGTCAGTTGCAGTATCATAATCACTAACCTTTTTAATAACAATGTCCACCCATCGTCCAGATGTGACATCCTCCTTCACCAGGTGCTCTTCGTCTGCCAGAGCCATGTAACAGCAATCTCTTTCTTCTTCTTCGTCAGCAGATGATTCATCAGAAGGAACCCACTTCTCTTCAGTTGTTGCGATCATGCACTTATTATTGTTTTCAATTTGTTGTGCCATGAGAGCAATCTGGGCCTTAAGCTTTTTATATTTCAATTTATAGCTATCATCAGGCTTATTATATGAAGAAAATGGACCAGGCTTGGATACAAACTGGCTGGACCTGCAATCTTTCATGAAATGACCCTTTTTGCCACACTTAAAGCATGTCAAATTGGTCTTATCAGTTGAAGAACTGGATGCAAATTGTCCAGATGGCCTATTTGCTCTTGCTTTGAAATGGTTAAACGTTTTAGCAATCATTGCAATAAGGTCATCATCATCAGTTTCATCACAACAGTCTGGAGAGATTTGACTGGACTCTCCAGAATCCATGAGTTCAGACACCATCTTCTTCATAGAAAATACATTCTCAGAAGATATCAGTGCTGTACTTTGTGGTTCAGTATGACTAACCACATTAGGACTACTGGAGGCATGGTTATAAGCATCTTGTTCTGCCACCACTCTCTGAGCTTGATTTTCTTCAGTGTACCTAAAAGCTCCATAAAGAGTTGAGAGAGTGTGTGTGTGCAGAGTTTTACCTTGTCGTAAGACCAGGATCATGTGAGACCATTTGGTGGGCAGAATATCACAAAAATTTCTCCAGAAGTATATCCTTGTCCTTCTCAACCCCGAGACCTCTCAATTGGTTTATGATACTCATAAATCTGGTGTAAGTACCAGTGAGAGACTCATTAGGCTGAGCAAAAAATGACTCATACCTCTTGTTTAAGGAGACCTTTTTGGTGACAATGGTGTCATCTCCTCCTTCATGCTGGTTTAAAAGTTCATCCCACATGGTTTTAGCACTAGGAAAAAGAACTAGTGTGGGAATTAGGGTTTCTGGAACGGCCCCGAGGATCATGTTCTTGAGAAGGGTATCTAGATTCACCAGTCTCCTCTCCTCTTCAGACCAATGTTCCTCCCTCTTTTCCCTTCCTCTTCTAGATCCAGAAGGATCAAGAAGGGGATTGAGAGGTGATGTAGGGACATAAGGACCGTCATTAAAGATTTTCATCATGTTCCTCTCAATACCAGTGATATGCAATATCATCCTAGCCTTCCACATACCAAAATCATCACTGTTCCCACTGAATTTAGGAACAGGATTATTTGAATAGTGCACATGCACGTGTGGAGAAGCAGGAGGAGGAGGAGGAGGGTGGTGGATTAGTGTTGTTAACAATAGGTGGTTCATTATTTTGATCATTAACATTAACGTTAGGATCGGGACCAAAATTAAAGCTTCCTTGTTTATTTTCTAGGTTGGCCATCAAAGAAACAGATCTAGGCAATGTTTAGCCTTCTGCTCTGATACCAAATGTGAGTCCCTGAAATACGATGGTTAACCTAGAAGTGTAAAATACAACAAGTCTAATAATCACTAGAATGGACTAGTATTACTTGTAAATAAATGCAAGAATATATAAACAAAGTAATACAAGACTTAAAGCAATAAACAAGTAAAGTGGAACATTATGTATTTTTCAATGGTGTATTTTATTTATGATGTTAAATAAAATACAAGGTTGTGCGGAATTAAGATAATACAAATAAGTATGTATCCTAACAACCTATGAATTACAAATGATCTATATTTGTCAAATAACTCTTTTGGATCGAGATACTTAAAGTTGTGAAGTATCCCAGTTTAAGATCGAGAGTATTTAAACAAATTCACTCTAATGCAAAATGTATGCTTAAAAGTATTTTCTCAAAGAAATGACTTTGTATTTATAGGCAACAAAATTCACCAGTGAATTTTGTGCCGTACAAATATGGTTGCATGCATTTAATGATCCGACAAGAACATTAAATGCATTGGTTAATGGTACAAGGATAAAGTCATATCGATATGATTTTATTCTTTTAACCAACCACCTTTACACGCATAAACTTTGGTAAAGAACAAGTGGATTGTTCTTTGGAAAGTGTGTAAAGGCAAAAGTAAATTCCTCGATATCAGTGTTCAGACTTGTAAGGTCTAGAACACTGACAATCCTCCAGTGTACAGATCTGGTAAGACTTCCAGTGGACTCCGCCATTTGTCAGTCTTCTTTATTCAGACTTCAGTCTTTGACTTCAGTGAGAACGTCTTCAGTAGAGTAGATCTGCACTGGGGTGAAGTCCAGTGAGCTAATCTGGAGAATACTCCAGATTTCCTATACAAGTATTTGCTCACTGGTCTTCCATTATTTCTGGACAAATTGTAACACCCCAACATGGCGGAATTATGGGGTATCACTTAGAAAATCACAGCACGACATGGAAATTATGTAGAGTCAAACTATATGAAAACATAGGATTGAAACAATCCTTAAACTTGTACAAACGTATACAATCATCAACATTCATCGAAATACATGTTCAATCAATAATAAAAGGCAATTCAATCGATAGTAATTGATCCTAAAAGTAACCCATAAAAGGGAAGTAAGGATCATGGATCCAGAAAGTCCAAGGCTAGTCCAATCCTAGCAATTAAGCATGCAATCATCCATTTTGTCTCTGATTAACTTGATTACCTGAAAAGTGTACTAAAGAGCGTCAACATAAAGTTGGTGAGTTCGTAGGGACAAGTAACAAGGAATAACCGTGTCGGATAACAACCATTAACAATAAGTGAGGATTAGGAGAACTAATCACATCCAAGGAAAACCTATAAGGTTTCACATTATCACAATTCAATACAAGTCAACGTTCAACAACAACGATTCCATATAACGTTCAACAACGTTTCACAACAATCAATAACGTTCAACAACGGTGCGGCTTACATAGTTAATAATTAACAATGCGCTAACGGTGCGACTTATATAATGAATAATGCGCTAACATGTCCACATCAACAATTCAATCATACAATCAATCAAATCAACAATCAACAGTTAAACAAACATGTACACTTTTCAGCCCGAATCTCAATTGAGTAGGGAGGGTTTACGAAACTCACCTGAAACGCCTGTCAAACAGTATGAGGTATGTAACAGTCTGAAATGTACCCGTATAGCCCAAACGTATTAACCTTCTGTAAAGGAAACTGTATAGAATAATCCATTTTTATAGAGTCATCAGTTTAGTAAGAGAATGACGGACGAAGGACTAAAACTGTAAACAGTTTAACAGTTCAGGACTAAAACTGTCAGAAAAACTAACGGTTCAGGACTGAAACTGTCAGAAAAACTAACGGTTTAGGACTGAAACTGTCAGAAATTTAACGGTGTTAACGGACAGATTTTAACTTTGTATTTCATGATTCAAATTTGTTATAGAAGGCTTATAAGGGACTAACTAACCTGTTTTAATGATGCTATAACGTGTTGTTTTGCTTCTTGATCATTAAACAGTAACGGTATCAACGAAGGTGACGATGAATAGTAACAATGGTGAACGGTTTCTTGGCAACGAAAACCAGCAGTAGCAGTAAGATAGTAGCGAGCAGCAGTAGTAATAACAACAAGAGATGAATAACTGGTGATGGTGATCGTGGGTGGATTTTATGATGATATAGTAGTATCTATATCTATAGGTGCACATATATACGTATATGTATGTATCTGTTCGATGGATGAGTATATATATATATATATTCGTATGGAAATGGAACAGAAACATAAATAAAGATGGTGAAAACCTGGAGTGGTGGTGTTAAGGTGTAGTAACAGCAACATAGCAACAACAGTAGCAGCTTTTGGTGGTCGTTTGGCAACCGCATGGTTCAGTGATGGTGGTTCTCGTACGTCAGCAGCCATGGTGGTTATGATGATGACAATTTGCAAAACAGAGCAGCAGTGGTTCGGTGGTTTGGAAGTGAAAAGTAGTAGTAGTAGTAATACAAAGGTGGTGGCAATTTCTTGGTGTATCATCAAACAAACAGCAGTAACAAACAGTGAGTAGTAGCAGCGGTTTGCAGCAGCAGAAAGGCGGCAACGAGCAGCAGCAGGTTTCATGGTGGTGGTTTTTCGATGGTAACCAGCAGCGAGCTTGCTTCCTGGTTGTCGAACAGTGGTGATGACTCGGTGTTGGTTGTCAACCGAGCAACAGCAGTGGTTCGTGGTGGTGTTTGAATGCTGTAAACCGGTGATGGTTTTGGTAGTGTGTTAGAATTGATAGCCGTTCTTGAGGTGGTGATCAATAATATATATATATATATATCTATGCGTGAGTATATATATGTTGATATGAAGAAAGCCGAGCAAGGTGGTGATTCGGTTGAGCCGAGAGAAGGATGGTGGTTTTCAGAGGGAGAGATCAAAGAAAGTCGTGGAAGATGATACATATATAGCAACATCTATAATATAATATCTATATCTATATATGTATATAATAAGAGAACTTTACAGAAGGACAACGTGGGAGGGGTCATTCAAAAGAAAAAGCAGAACTAATTTTGTCCAAAGAATCATTCTGAATGATTGCCTATTTATGTCGGTATAGAGAATTAATAATCATTGTTCGCTAAATGTTTAACCCATGATTTAATCCAAATAGTTGACGTTATTTTGTTAAACTTTAAATATGATTCTATTAAAGCTTTAGACATAATACCTTATAATTTTTATATCCTTCATTAGTTATCTTTTATCAGATTTATAAGTTATTTCAAAGTATTTCTGTGAAAACTAATAATTTCACATACGTTAAATAGTTTGAAAAATATATATATATATATCAACATATATTATATAAAAGAACTCAAGTATCTAGTTTGTTCTCTTGAATTGTTACAGAAAATATTGAATTAATCAAATTTTATATTTACTCGGATTTTTGCGAGTTGTTACATTATTCCCCAGTTAAAAGGATTTCGCCCTCGAAATTTAGATTGTATCGAATAAAATTATACTTAACTTGATTTATGTCATGTCTTAATGACAATTAATCTATATTAGAAGACATGACATCTAGGTATCTAATACACATTCACATTTACATAATTAACAGCAAGATACAAGGAGCACACATAATTGATGCCTTCTACTCTCAACAGAGTAGGATGAACTCATATGATTCTAAACAGAATCCTTCTACTCTCAACAGAGTAGGATGAACTTACACACAATCCTCAATACGATTAGCATTTATAATTAGCATGTATAACATCCTACAACTTGTACTCATGAAGAAATCAATAGTTTATACACATATAGTATAGACTACTTACACATCTATGGTATAGATGATCTGTCCGTACACAGGTAAGTCTGACTAAAACACTATACAAAATTCAAATTCACTTTATCTTCCATAATTGACCGTTAGAAACGGCTCCTTTTTAGACTATATAATAATACCTTAGCATACTTTTCTCCATGCCATATCAACTTAACATTTTCCTTTCTTCAGAATCTAACCAAAACCCGAAACCTAATATCAAAAATGTTGAGTCCTTTCCTAATCGTAATTTACATTATTATCATAGCGTGGTTAATTACTGTGGCTCAACTACCATTGGATGAGGCTTATCCGTGGTTAGTAGCGTTCGTCTTTGGCGTTGTTCCCTTACTGTTCGTCGCCACATGGGTTTCTTTGTATGGTTTTAAGTATGTTGCATTCCTAATTGTTGTATTTCCGCTTAAATAATGTAACAAGTTTTACTTGTATTCTACGAATAATGAAATACAACTTTCTTCGTTCTCTTTTGGGGATTGTTGTCGATTAGGGAAATTCCCCAGTTAAAAGAATTTCCCATATTTGTCTTGATAGATTTTTATACCAAGTTCATTTGTGTATTTTAATCGTTGATCGCCAAATCATAATTTTAGCCTTTCAAATAATTCTTATTTTCAAATTTGAAGTTCTTTTACCAAGACACTACCGTTATCCAGTTGGAAAAGTCGACATATTTTTGTTGATAACATTTGTCTCATATTCTTAAATTCAATCATTAAAGGTGATCCACGGGTCAAAGAAACAAATATTACCTGGATCACTCCTGAAACAATAGTTTGGATCAAAAATTCATCTAGGGTTCAAAAAGATGAATTAGCAATTGATATGGTCGTTGAAAAAGAAGCAGTGAAGAAAAATAGTGATGTGTGGAAGACGGTCTATTCATTAAGCTATTAATTAAGTTGAGGATTTTCTCGACATAGTATACGCTTTTGAGTAAACTGTTCAGCTCTTTTCAACCTTGGTTAAAGGGATGATAAACTTTAGAAATTTTATCTTTAAAAAATATATATTTCGGTAATTACTAATTACCGTAGCAATGATTAAAAATTTCTGTAGTTTATGGACACCTGTCCGTTCTTTCAGGTTACATTTCCCTTTTCATCCTCTATAATAGAAAAGTTTCACTTGTATTGTACGAATAATGAAATACAACTTTCTTCGCTCTCTTTTGGGGATTATTGTCGATTAGGGAAATTCCCCAGTTAAAAGAATTTCCCATATTTGTCTTGATAGATTTTTATACCAAGTTCATTTGTGTATTTTAATCGTTGATCGCCAAATCATAATTTTAGCCTTTCAAATAATTCTTATTTTCAAATTTGAAGTTCTTTTACCAAGACACTACCGTTATCCAGTTGGAAAAGTCGACATATTTTTGTTGATAACATTTGTCTCATATTCTTAAATTCAATCATTAAAGGTGATCCACGGGTCAAAGAAACAAATATTACCTGGATCACTCCTGAAACAATAGTTTGGATCAAAAATTCATCTAGGGTTCAAAAAGATGAATTAGCAATTGATATGGTCGTTGAAAAAGAAGCAGTGAAGAAAAATAGTGATGTGTGGAAGACGGTCTATTCATTAAGCTATTAATTAAGTTGAGGATTTTCTCGACATAGTATACGCTTTTGAGTAAACTGTTCAGCTCTTTTCAACCTTGGTTAAAGGGATGATAAACTTTAGAAATTTTATCTTTAAAAAATATATATTTCGGTAATTACTAATTACCGTAGCAATGATTAAAAATTTCTGTAGTTTATGGACACCTGTCCGTTCTTTCAGGTTACATTTCCCTTTTCATCCTCTATAATAGAAACACGTTTTCTTAAGGAAGAATGCACACTAAATCTATTAATATTTCATAATATCTCACTTTACTTAAACATTATAGTCTCCAAAAATCTTAGCTCATTCTATCAGTCAATCGTAACTATAAGTTTGAACTTAGTCTATAGTTCATAATAAATCATTGGTCTACAATTATAGATTATAAGTATCTAAGACCTTAATAAGCATGTTATCTAGATCTTATTCTCATACTGTTATTCCAACAATGACTGATAATTGTAGACAATTATAAGTAATATAGCTTAGACATGGGTCATCCGGTAATGCTTATAATATAAGGCATACCATTTGCCAACCCATCGCATTACCAACCCGTTCAAAATACCCTATGCCTGTACTACCATTTCTATTAACATAAAATTCAAGTCCACACAATCCACACTTGAATATCAAAATTGACCTTCAAGTAATACACAATTTCCACATCAAGTCCTTATAAATCATTGCATGAATATAGTTATCTCTACAAGGATATTATCATGGAAATAATCTAAGGCTTCAGCAATCGTACAATTTACAATCAACAATACAATCACGAAAACATTCAACACTATATAAATAAAAGGGTCAAGTCATAACAAGGTGGGTAAAGCATAGTCCGAATTTTAACTTCAACATTCGACACATTAAAAGTGTTTGTATACAGGGTGTACCATCGGCTAACCCTCCACACCATTAATATATAGAATGGATGTCCAAAACTCGGTTCCGATATGTTCTCTAAGTGTTGACCGGGTATGTATACAGGGTGTACCAGCGGCTAACCCTCCACCTAACGTTCATTAAACATACCGGGTTAGCTACTATACTTTAACCACGAGGCGCAATCCATGAGATCATTAACTTTATATGACATAGGATAACCATAGATTTGTTGATCAGGCGCCTCTAGGGTTATCGAATGTTATACTCCATTAATGCTATCATTTCATTTTGCTGGGGGACAATTAATAACTGCTTCCAAAATTCCACACATCAACGTTTATCACAACAATTCCACAATTCACGGTGTATCCCGGCACTATCATATACGTTCCATCAAGTTGTCACATAACCAATCAAGTCACCAGTCATAAGAAACCTACGAACTCCGTTTAAACAAGTTTTATGCATCATACAATTCACGTTGCACACAAAATTTCCTAACATGCATGCTAATATGAAATGTGGGTGCAATGGCTATAGACTAGGTCAATCCACCTAATTCTCTACAACCACAGCTCTGATACCATTCTGTAACACCCCAACATGGCGGAATTATGGGGTATCACTTAGAAAAGCACAGCACGACATGTAAATTATGTAGAGTCAAACTATATGAAAACATAGGATTGAAACAATCCTTAAACTTGTACAAACGTATACAATCATCAACATTCATCGAAATACATGTTCAATCAATAATAAAAGGCAATTCAATCGATAGTAATTGATCCTAAAAGTAACCCATAAAAGGGAAGTAAGGATCATGGATCCAGAAAGTCCAAGGCTAGTCCAATCCTAGCAATTAAGCATGCAATCATCCATTTTGTCTCTGATTAACTTGATTACCTGAAAAGTGTACTAAAGAGCGTCAACATAAAGTTGGTGAGTTCGTAGGGACAAGTAACAAGGAATAACCGTGTCGGATAACAACCGTTAACAATAAGTGAGGATTAGGAGAACTAATCACATCCAAGGAAAACCTATAAGGTTTTACATTATCACAATTCAATACAAGTCAACGTTCAACAACAACGATTCCATATAACGTTCAACAACGTTCCATAACAATCAATAACGTTCAACAACGGTGCGGCTTACATAGTTAATAATTAACAATACGCTAACGGTGCGACTTATATAATGAATAATGCGCTAACGGTGCGACTTATATAATGAATAATGCGCTAACATGTCCACATCAACAATTCAATCATACAATCAATCAAATCAACAATCAACAGTTAAACAAACATGTACACTTTTCAGCCCGAATCTCAATTGAGTAGGGAGGGTTTACGAAACTCACCTGAAACGCCTGTCAAACAGTATGAGGTATGTAACAGTCTGAAATGTACCCGTATAGCCCAAACGTATTAACCTTCTGTAAAGGAAACTGTATAGAATAATCCATTTTTATAGAGTCATCAGTTTAGTAAGAGAATGACGGACGAAGGACTAAAACTGTAAACAGTTTAACAGTTCAGGACTGAAACTGTCAGAAAAACTAACGGTTTAGGACTGAAACTGTCAGAAATTTAACGGTGTTAACGGACAGATTTTAACTTTGTATTTCATGATTCAAATTTGTTATAGAAGGCTTATAAGGGACTAACTAACCTGTTTTAATGATGCTATAACGTGTTGTTTTGCTTCTTGATCATTAAACAGTAACGGTATCAACGAAGGTGACGATGAATAGTAACAATGGTGAACGGTTTCTTGGCAACGAAAACCAGCAGTAGCAGTAAGATAGTAGCGAGCAGCAGTAGTAATAACAACAAGAGATGAATAACTGGTGATGGTGATCGTGGGTGGATTTTATGATGATATAGTAGTATCTATATCTATAGGTGCACATATATACGTATATGTATGTATCTGTTCGATGGATGAGTATATATATATATATATTCGTATGGAAATGGAACAGAAACATAAATAAAGATGGTGAAAACCTGGAGTGGTGGTGTTAAGGTGTAGTAACAGCAACATAGCAACAACAGTAGCAGCTTTTGGTGGTCGTTTGGCAACCGCATGGTTCAGTGATGGTGGTTCTCGTACGTCAGCAGCCATGGTGGTTATGATGATGACAATTTGCAAAACAGAGCAGCAGTGGTTCGGTGGTTTGGAAGTGAAAAGTAGTAGTAGTAGTAAATACAAAGGTGGTGGCAATTTCTTGGTGTATCATCAAACAAACAGCAGTAACAAACAGTGAGTAGTAGCAGCGGTTTGCAGCAGCAGAAAGGCGGCAACGAGCAGCAGCAGGTTTCATGGTGGTGGTTTTTCGATGGTAACCAGCAGCGAGCTTGCTTCCTGGTTGTCGAACAGTGGTGATGACTCGGTGTTGGTTGTCAACCGAGCAACAGCAGTGGTTCGTGGTGGTGTTTGAATGCTATAAACCGGTGATGGTTTTGGTAGTGTGTTAGAATTGATAGCCGTTCTTGAGGTGGTGATCAATAATATATATAAATAAAATATTATAATCTTTGTAATTATTGGGAATTCTGTATCTTCATATATATATATATATCATGTGAGTATATATATGTTGATATGAAGAAAGCCGAGCAAGGTGGTGATTCGGTTGAGCCGAGAGAAGGATGGTGGTTTTCAGAGGGAGAGATCAAAGAAAGTCGTGGAAGATGATACATATATAGCAACATCTATAATATAATATCTATATCTATATATGTATATAATAAGAGAACTTTACAGAAGGACAACGTGGGAGGGGTCATTCAAAAGAAAAAGCAGAACTAATTTTGTCCAAAGAATCATTCTGAATGATTGCCTATTTATGTCGGTATAGAGAATTAATAATCATTGTTCGCTAAATGTTTAACCCATGATTTAATCCAAATAGTTGACGTTATTTTGTTAAACTTTAAATATGATTCTATTAAAGCTTTAGACATAATACCTTATAATTTTTATATCCTTCATTAGTTATCTTTTATCAGATTTATAAGTTATTTCAAAGTATTTCTGTGAAAACTAATAATTTCACATACGTTAAATAGTTTGAAATATATATATATATCAACATATATTATATAAAAGAACTCAAGTATCTAGTTTGTTCTCTTGAATTGTTACAGAAAATATTGAATTAATCAAATTTTATATTTACTCGGATTTTTGCGAGTTGTTACACAAATCTTCAGAGGGACTCCAGATTCCAAGTCTGGAGTAGGTCCAGTAGAACACGTTTCTGGACAGATCTTCAGTAAGGCTCCAGTAGTCGAGTCTAGAGCGAGTCCAGTAAATCTGGACCTAACAATGTCGTATTTTATACCCATTTCCCACAACGTATTTAGTTGATTTTGCATGGTTTATGAGTCGTTTTGTATACAATTGGTGCGTTTATGGTATTTGTTAGTGTTTCAGGTTACTGACAGGTATTTAAGCGCAAATCTGGAGAAAACGAAATTGTTGAGGAGAATCAAGTGCTAACGGAAGATTTCGGAAGCATTTGGATGAAGATTGCAGAAAGTCAACCAAAGTCAAAGCTGAAGAAGGCCAGTTGCGCCGCAACTCAATTCCAGAAAGATAAGTTGCGCCGCAACGCCTCTCCTTCCTGGCCAGCCACAAGTCAGCATTAGTCAAAGGTCAATGCAAGTCAACGGTTCATTGCGACGCAGCTCTTAGTTGCGCCGCAACCCAAAAGCAGAGAGATAAGTTGCGCCGCAACTCAATCAGTTGCGCCGCAATGGGTTCAAGTTCAAGCCAGTTTGGTCAACGAAAGTCAAAGTCAAATCAGCAAAGTCAATCGTAGTTGCGCCGCAATGGGTTCAAGTTCAAGCCAGTTTGGTTAACGAAAGTCAAAGTCAAATCAGCAAAGTCAAACGTAGTTGCGCCGCAATGGGTTCAAGTTCAAGCCAGTTTGGTTAACGAAAGTCAAAGTCAAAAGCAAACTCAATTAGTTGCGCCGCAATGGGTTCAAGTTCAAGCCAGTTTGGTTAACGAAAGTCAAAGTCAAAACAGCAAAGTCAAACGTAGTTGCGCCGCAATGGGTTCAAGTTCAAGCCAGTTTGGTTAACGAAAGTCAAAGTCAAAACAGCAAAGTCAAACGTAGTTGCGCCGCAATGGGTTCAAGTTCAAGCCAGTTTGGTTAACGAAAGTCAAAGTCAAAACAGCAAACTCAATCTAGTTGCGCCGCAATGGGTTCAAGTTCAAGCCAGTTTGGTTAACGAAAGTCAAAGTCAAATCAGCAAAGTCAAACGTAGTTGCGCCGCAACGGGTTCAAGTTCAAGCCAGTTTGGTTAACGAAAGTCAAAGTCAAAAGCAAACTCAATTAGTTGCGCCGCAATGGGTTCAAGTTCAAGCCAGTTTGGTTAACGAAAGTCAAAGTCAAAACAGCAAAGTCAAACGTAGTTGCGCCGCAATGGGTTCAAGTTCAAGCCAGTTTGGTTAACGAAAGTCAAAGTCAAAACAGCAAAGTCAAACGTAGTTGCGCCGCAATGGGTTCAAGTTCAAGCCAGTTTGGTTAACGAAAGTCAAAGTCAAAACAGCAAAGTCAAACGTAGTTGCGCCGCAACTCCCTCCAGAAAGATAAGTTGCGCCGCAACGCCTCTCCTTCCTGGCCAGCCACGAGTCAGCATTAGTCAAAGGTCAATGCAAGTCAACGGTTCATTGCGCCGCAGCTCTTAGTTGCGCCGCAATGGGTTCAAGTTCAAGCCAGTTTGGTTAACGAAAGTCAAAGTCAAATCAGCAAAGTCAAACGTAGTTGCGCCGCAACTCAATCAGTTGCGCCGCAATGGGTTCAAGTTCAAGCCAGTTTGGTCAACGAAAGTCAAAGTCAAAACAGCAAAGTCAAACGTAGTTGCGCCGCAACTGGGCGCGTTTCTGGCAGCTTTTGGGGATCGTATAAATACCTTGAAAAATATCCCAAAAACACTCTTCTCTTTTAGCAGCCGTGTGGGAACCCTATTTTGGAGATATTTTCAGATCTTCATAAATTTCTAGGTTTTCAAACACGATTTGATCATTTTCATTCGTAGCTTTCGATTATTATCATTAGGTAACAATGAATTCTTCTTATTTTAATTGTTATTCTTCTTTTAATATGAGTGGCTAATCACTTTATCATCCATCTTGATGGAGTGAGACAATATGTAAAGATTGCACAATTTTATTAATTCAATGTTGATTTCATTTAACGTTATATCGAGATCTTAGCGTATTTCTTCGTTATTATTTATCTTGAATTGATTGGTGATTTATGTGTGTCTTTAATGGTAGTTATTGATTACATATATTTCATTTTGATTGTTTGGGTACAAACGATTGGGTCTATGACGGGTACGGTAGATAATCGTTCATGATAATAGGAAGAAATGTGTTAACAGTTGGGTACAATCGATAGGTATAATTGTTATCTCAATAACCAAACCAATTGTTTGATTAGGGAAGTTATAAAAGATGTCTTGGGGTACCGGTCTTTGTAATGAAACTAGTTTAAGCAAGAGAGTCAAATGATGTCTTAAACTTGACGGGTACGGGGTTGGTGCTTTGTTTGAGTCTCGGTTATTTAATCAACTAATTTGGGTTTGAACTTCATTTATGTGCAATCTGAACATGCGTTGAGCGAAATCAAGATGGATGACCTTTTAAGTTGTTGTTTAAAACAAATTCTCTTTTCGATTAATCCTTTGGGATTACTAATTATTTACTAACTTTTGCAACGTGACAATTCGGTCACAAACCCCCTTTTACTTGAATTGCTTAATGTCAACAATTACTTAGTTTTAGTCCCTGTGTTCGATCCTGGACTTACCTTTTTGCTATACTATATACGAACGGGTCCACTGCCCGAGAGTGTGTAGTAGTCAGTTATAGGGTATTTCTTGTTTTAATTTTTAAACTCGATTTTACACATCATATGCACTCGAGGGAGACGCCAGGGAATGGCTGAAGAATGTAGCGAAAGGATCCATCACCAGTTTTGATGACCTCAAAGAGAAATTCAGGGCCCATTTCAGCCAGCAAAAGAAACACAAGAAAATCCACGTGGCAGCCCATGGAATTAAGCAGAGGGACATGGAGGGTTGCAGGGCATTTATTGACAGGTTCACCACTGAAACAGAGGATATCGTGGATCTCCCTGAGTCACAAAGGATATCAGGTTTACTGCATGGCCTCCGAAGCGGAGGACTAGTCGAGTTCCTATACAGGGACCTCCCGAAGACATATGAAGCAGTCCAGAAGAGGGCCCATGTGTACCTGGACGCTAAGGACACCCCCTCAAAGGGAGACATCAGTTCCCCACAGGAAAAAGAAGTCTCGACAAATAGAAAAGGAAAATGGGGAAATGACAAAGAAAAAGCAAGATATAGCCCGTATCACAAAGACGATAAAGGGTACCTCAAAATTAACCTTCCGGAAATGCACAAAAGCCCAAAAGAAATATTGCTTACTGAGAGTGTCGCAAAGACTTTCCCCACACCGCCCAGATTGAGCGGTAAGAACAGGAAAGACCCAGAGAAGTACTGTGAGTTTCACAGAGACCATGTGTAACATCCCGAACTTTTATTTAACGTTTGACTAATGCCGTTAAGTCAATTTGGGGTGTCGTTAAGTCTTTACTTAATATTTGAATGTAGTTATGTGTGGTTAACGTAGATAAAGTAGTTAGGTTTAAAAGCCTAAATTTTAATGACGAATAAAAGTGTGATTAATGTCGCTTAAAGGCTATGTAGTGCCTTTTAATGAAGGACTAATGTTGTATATGGTCAATAATGCAGTTTGTGGCCAATAATGAAGGGTTTAGAAGTCCAGGGACTGATTTTGACATAGGTTGAAATCTAAAAACGGGTTTAAGGATTTGATGTGTGTAATTAGGGCTGATTTAGCAGCCATTAGCAATTAATAACTCACACACAAAGTCTCTCTAATCTTTTCTTGAATCCTAAAGCAACTAATCAAGTATTTGATCAAACGATTTGGTGTTGTAAATTGATCGATCATCTAGTCAAGCAGGTAATCATTGATTTATTGTTTGTATTTCAGATTTAGAGGTGGTTTAATTATGGGACAAATCTGATTAAGATGGGATTATGCAAGTAGTTAGGGTTTATGTGGTGTTTTGGGTAATTAACATTGAAAGTGATGTTAAACGAGTCCGTAGTCGATCGTGATGATCAAAATATGTTTAATTATGTCGAAAACATGTTTGGGAAGAAGACTTGATCGATTGAAACCTGGATAATTAATGAAGAAAGTCGTTTTACGAAAGCTGGATGAAATTATAGTCATTTTCGTAAAACTGAGCCTAAGTTCGTCGGAACGAAGATAGACTTCGTTTGGAGCTATCTTCGTTAGGAGTAGATAACTTCGTAAAAAGGATTTTGAGATTAAGTTCGTAAAGAGGATTAATTTCGTAAACTATCTTCGTTGGTTATATAAATTCGTTCAGAGATCATCTTCGCAAGTTATAATCATTTTCGTAAAACTGAGCCTAAGTTCGTCGGAACGAAGATAGACTTCGTTTGGAGCTATCTTCGTTAGGAGTAGATAACTTCGTAAAAAGGATTTTGAGATTAAGTTCGTAAAGAGGATTAATTTCGTAAACTATCTTCGTTAGGAGTAGATAACTTCGTAAAAAGGATTTTGAGATTAAGTTCGTAAAGAGGATTAATTTCGTAAACTATCTTCGTTGGTTATATAAATTCGTTCAGAGATCATCTTCGCAAGTTATAATCATTTTCGTAAAGTAGATCGAACGAAGTTTAAGTTCGTACGAGGGTCCATTTAAGGTCCTAAATGACTTATACTTTATATGTTAATGTACGATAGGTGTCGGGGATTACTGATAAGCACTATTAGCTATTTGGTTGCACGCGTACACTACTACCAGGTAAGATACACTACTTTGACACGCTGGGGGATCAACTAAAAGCTGGTTTCAAATCGTAAACACTTCCATTCGGTACCTTATTATTGCATGTGGGCATATGGGTTACTTGGGAGGTATTATGGGTTATGCAGTTGACCATGAGACCTGAGATGCAGTCCCTATTGTAGTGTAATGCAGTATTGCTTAATGTAATATGTAGTTATGCAGTTGATGTAGTTTAATGAAGTATCTTGATATGTATGATATATAGAAATGAAGTTGATGTGTGATATGCATGCCTGACCTGTACGCCTAGTTCACTAGACTTGCTAGGTTGCTATGTCACTTGCACGTTTAAGGATCCAAACGTAATGAAGTTAAAGTGTGTGAATGTCTAGGAATGTGTGTTACCTAGACTATATGTGTGTGAATGTTTGGGAATGCAGGGACCCAATCTATATGTGTGAAATTGAGCTCATAAAACAGATGCAGTGAAAAGTGTTAAGCTTAACCCGTACTAGCCTTAGCCGGGCAAGTGCGTAGATGCAGTTGTTGCTTGGGTGGCTCCTCGCAACGTGGTCTCTATAACGCAGGGCGAGTAATACGAGGGGTTTGACCAACCTACATATACGGATTACTCAAGGATTGGCTTGCCATTCCTTAACGACGTAAGATGAGTAGTCTTTTGACTAATCATCCAGTCGGGTGTGATGCAGGGCACACTTATATGCAGTTAACGAAGATACGTGTGACAATGTGTGAACTAATGCAGGATAGGCACATTTAGGATGATTATCCTAATTGAAACGAAGTTGAAATGCAGTATATGTGTGAACGTGTGATGTGTGTTGTGCCTAATAAAACTTGTCTAATAATGAAGATTGTTTTAATTGGACAAATGCTTTTAAATTAAGTGTTATCTTACTTAGCTATTCTTATAGCTAACACTTGCTTCTTAATGTGGTTGTTTCCTCAGGTTTAGCTTGATGGAAACTAGATGCAGGACGTGTGAGCTTGGGTAGATGCAATGCAGGAGCCTTAGCTACCCTTAGACGATGCTTTCTTTAGACATTCATTACATTTCGTATTTAATGTCGAATTTATGTAGTGATGTGTGAACGTGTGATGTGTGTTGTGCCTAATAAAACTTGTCTAATAATGAAGATTGTTTTAATTGGACAAATGCTTTTAAATTAAGTGTTATCTTACTTAGCTATTCTTATAGCTAACACTTGCTTCTTAATGTGGTTGTTTCCTCAGGTTTAGCTTGATGGAAACTAGATGCAGGACGTGTGAGCTTGGGTAGATGCAATGCAGGAGCCTTAGCTACCCTTAGACGATGCTTTCTTTAGACATTCATTACATTTCGTATTTAATGTCGAATTTATGTAGTGATGTGTGAACGGTTGTTTTATGTTGGGCAACCGTTGGGTTTTCATTTGAACTATTGTTTGATATGGCATGTAACACCAAATAAATGCAGAAACCGAAATGTTTCTATCGGTTTTGACTTTTACAGTCTTTACTTCCGCAATTTAACACCGTTAGGTGAAAAGTTTTTGAAAACCCATATTTTTAAACGACGGGTGTTACAAGTTGGTATCAGAGAAGTAGTTTAAGTGAACCAAGGCCTATTGACCATAGGATTTGGACTTAAACTTAAGGTGTGCATGCTAGGTACTCGTAGGATGCCTTAGCTAGAGATGACATGTGATGTAGGATGGGTTGGGATGAGTGCGAGTGTGATAGGGCTTACGAGATGTTTACGTTACGATGATATGTTTTAGCCTTATCTCGACGAGCTTTTTGTTTTATTTTGCGCTTATCGACTCCACCATTTTATTGAAGGAAAATGGTTAACACTCGCAACCGCAACATCCAACGCGACGGAGCTACTGCTAGCGTTACTCCACCGGTCCATCCGGGTGCAGGTGCTTCTAATGCTGCTAATGCTAATGTGAATCGTGTGAACCCCCGCCGTGTTAATCAACCAGGCTCATTGGGTCCGATGCCTCCACCACCTGGCAATCCTCCGAGAGTTAACGATGTAGTGGTGGATCAGATTCCCGATCAGACGGAGATGTATAATCTTGTGCTAACTCTTCAGGCCCAGTTGGCCCAAACGCAAGAACAGTTGAATCAGGCGTTGGCAGCTAACGCAGAAGGAACTGGTAACAGTCACTCTGTGCCTTCTCACCACACTGAGCCACCGGTCGATGATGTTGTTATTCCCCATGCTAATGTTAATGTGGTTCCTCCTAATGATGTTCACGCCCCTCGATTCAAGTTTGAAAGTTTCCAGAAGTGTGGAGCTCAGAAATTCTATGGAACACTTAATGCAGTAGGTTGCATGGAATGGCTTGATGATACTGAGATGGTTTTTGAAGCTTGTGATTGTCCCGAGGATAAGAAAGTGTTGTGTGCTAGTAGGATGTTGAAAGAAGGTGCTCGGGACTGGTGGAAGAGCATTACTATTTCGATGACTCCAGCTATGGTATCTGCTATCTCGTGGGCTAACTTTAAGCAGAAATTCATTGAGGAATATATTGGGGTTCATGAGCAGCGTAAGATGGAAAAGGAGTTTCGTGCCTTGACGGCTGAAGTCGGAAAGGTCAACGGGTATGCTCGTTCCTTCATGGAGAAGATGAAGTTCGTGGGTCATTTATTCCGTACTGATGCAGATCAGGTTGCTTGCTATGTTGATGGTTTGCCTCCGAGTTATCGAGGTATCTGCAGGCAGCACAAGACTCTGACTGAAGCTATCAAGGAGTCTAAGAAGCTTGACGATGATTTCGCTTCGGACAAGAAGGTTGAGAAGAGTGATGATAAGAAGCCGGGGTTTAAAAGAAGGTCAAATTGGTCTTCCAATAACAATAATAATAAGAAGTTCCGTGGAAGTGGTAGTTCGAGTGGTGACAAGGATAAAAAGAAGAATGGTTCATGGTGTACATTTTGCAAGACAATTCATGAAGGGCATTGTACCGACAAGACAAGAAGGTGCCATAAGTGTGGGAAGTCGGGACATCTTGCCACTGAATGTAGGGACAAGACTCGTTGCTACAAGTGCCAAGAAACGGGTCATCTCATTGCCGATTGTCCACAGATGAAGAATGCTGGAAAGAAGACCGCCACGACAGCAACAAAAGTGAGAGCTCTTCAAATGACGGTTGATGACGCAAGGAACAACGATGAAGTGGTAAGTGGTACTTTCCTTGTTAATTCAAAGCATGCCTCTGTTTTATTTGATTCAGGTGCAAATAGGTCGTTTGTGTCCACATTATTTGCTCCTAAACTAGAAAGAGTCACTACTCCCTTAGATTGTTCATTAGAGGTAGAAATTGCTAATGGTACGGTTAATAATATACGTGTGGGATATGACGATTGTGACATTGAGATTGAAGGTCGTTCTTTTCCAGTCCAACTATTACCTACTACCTTAGGTGGTTTTGATGTAGTGATTGGTATGGATTGGTTGGCTAGAAATGAAGCTAGTATTTTATGTTCCCAAAAGATAATTCGATTGCCTATATCCGAGGGTAAAGTGATAACGGTGTATGGAGACAAGAAGAGAGGAGGAATAAAGATTATTAGTATGATGAAAGCTATTAAATGTATAAGGAAAAACAAGAGCCATTTCTTGGCTTATGTCATAGATGCAAGAAAAGAGAAGTCTCCAATCGCTAGTGTTGAGGTAGTATCCAATTTCCCCGATGTGTTTCCCGATGATCTACCCGGTATTCCTCCCGATCGTGAAGTTACTTTTCAGATAGATCTTATTCCCGGTGCTACACCCGTTGCTAAAGCACCTTACCGATTAGCTCCTACAGAAATGAAGGAATTAATGACGCAACTACAGGAGTTACTTGACAAGGGGTTCATACAACCTAGTTCCTCGCCTTGGGGAGCTCCGGTTCTCTTTGTTAAGAAGAAGGATGGATCAATGCGCATGTGTATTGACTACCGTGAGTTGAACAAACGAACGGTCAAGAATAAGTATCCTCTCCCGAGAATTGATGATCTTTTTGATCAACTACATGGTGCTTCGTATTTTTCAAAGATTGATTTGCGGTCCGGTTATCATCAGTTAAAGGTAAAGAAGGAAGATGTAGCAAAGACAGCTTTCCGGACTAGATATGGTCATTATGAGTTCTTGGTCATGCCATTTGGGTTGACCAATGCTCCAGCCGCGTTTATGGACTTAATGAATCGGGTATGCCGCCCCTTTCTAGATCATTTTGTTATTGTGTTTATTGACGATATTTTGATCTATTCTAAGTCAGAGGATGAACACCGTGAGCATTTGAAAGCAGTTTTGGAGGTGTTGAGGGAGAAGAAGTTGTACGCAAAGTTTTCCAAATGTGAGTTTTGGCTCCGAGAAGTGCAGTTTCTTGGCCATGTTATTTCATCAGAAGGTATTAAAGTAGATCCTTCAAAGATTGAAGCTGTTTCAAAGTGGGAGCAGCCAAAGACACCTACCGAGATTAAGAGTTTTCTTGGTTTGGCTGGGTATTATAGAAGGTTTATTCAGGATTTTTCCCGAATAGCCAAGCCTATGACGGAATTAACAAAGAAGGGTGTGAAGTACGAGTGGACTGAAAAGCAGGAAAATGCATTCCAAACGTTGAAAAAGAAGTTGTGTGAAGCTCCTATCCTTGCCTTGCCTGAAGGTACTGATGATTTAGTGGTATATAGCGATGCTTCTATTACGGGTTTGGGTTGTGTCTTAATGCAGAGAGACAAAGTGATTGCCTATGCTTCACGTCAGTTGAAGCCTCATGAGAAGAATTACCCTACCCATGATCTTGAGCTAGCGGCGGTTGTGTTTGCATTGAAATTATGGAGACATTACTTATATGGTACTAAATGCACACTTTACACCGACCATAAGAGTTTACAATATATGTTTACTCAAAAGGAGATGAATGTGAGACAAAGAAGGTGGATGGAATTACTTAAAGACTATGATTGTGAAATCAAATACCATCCGGGTAAAGCCAATGTAGTGGCGGATGCACTAAGTAGGAAAGTGCAAAGCTCTTCTTGTAAGTTGATGAGCATGCAAGTTCAGGCTAAGTCGGGTCTATTAGATCGAATTAAAGAAGCACAAGAGATGGCATTAATGAAGGATAATATTGATAAAGAGAGTATTGGGAAGAAGAAACGACTTGTGATGGAGACTAATAGCCGTGGGTTTAAAACATACAAGGGTCGTATTTGGGTGCCACTGCTTGGTGGTAACCGGGAGTTGATCCTTGAAGAGGTCCATAGAAGTAGGTATTCGATGCATCCCGGTGTCACCAAAATGTATGCAGATTTGAAGCCGATTTATTGGTGGCCGGATATTAAAGGTGAAGTAGCTCATTTTGTAGCAAAGTGTTTGACATGTGCACGTGTGAAAACGGACCATAAAAAGCCGTATGGTTTGTTGCATCAATTAGACGTTCCCGAGTGGAAATGGGATCATATCACGATGGACTTTGTAACGAAGCTACCGAAAACGCCGAAAGGGAATGATATGATTTGGGTGATTGTAGATAGATTGACGAAGAGTGCTCATTTTCTAGCTACCCGACAAGATGTGCCTTTAACGAAGATGGCGAAGTTGTACATTGATGAAGTAGTTGCGAAACATGGAGTCCCGTTATCTATTGTTTCGGATCGAGACTCGAGGTTTGTGTCAAACTTTTGGAAGGGTCTTCAACGGGAGTTGGGTAGTAGAATAAATTTGAGTACCGCCTATCATCCCCAAACCGATGGGCAAAGTGAGAGAACCATTCAAACCTTGGAGGATATGTTGAGAACGTGTGTACTTGAATACGGTGGAGCATGGGATGAACACTTGAAGTTGATTGAATTTGCTTATAATAATAGTCACCATGCAAGTATTGGGATGCCACCATTTGAAATGTTATATGGAAGGAGATGTAGGACTCCAAGTTGTTGGATGGAGCCCGGTGAAAAGCAGTTGACCGGTCCCGAAATTATTGAAATTACCTCTGAAAAGGTTAATGTAGCTAAAGAAGCCTTACGTGTGGCAAGAGAAAGGCAGAAAACATATGCAGATAAGAAAAGAAGACCGATTGAGTTTAATGTTGGTGATTTAGTGATGCTGAAAGTATCACCTTGGAAAGGAGTTATCCGATTTGGAAAGAAGGGAAAGTTGAGTCCACGTTTCATTGGACCTTTTAAAGTGGTGAAGCGCATTAAAGATGTGGCATATCAGTTGGAATTACCTCCAGAATTGGATGGAATTCACAACACCTTCCATGTATCCTACTTGAGGAAATGTTTAGCTGAGGAGTCGAGTGTGATTCCTATTAAAGACGTGAGTATTGACCCAATGAAGAGAATAGTAGACGAACTGGTAGCGATACTTGGAAGAAAGCAAAAGAAGTTACGCCGAAAAGTGATTGAACTTGTCTTGATAAAGTGGAAGCATAATCATGGAGAAAGCTTGACTTGGGAAACTGAAGCAGTAATGAAGGAGAAATATCCCGAGTTGTTCCTATCTGATGAGATTCCGGGGACGGAATCCTCTTAAGGGGGAGGTATTTGTAACATCCCGAACTTTTATTTAACGTTTGACTAATGCCGTTAAGTCAATTTGGGGTGTCGTTAAGTCTTTACTTAATATTTGAATGTAGTTATGTGTGGTTAACGTAGATAAAGTAGTTAGGTTTAAAAGCCTAAATTTTAATGACGAATAAAAGTGTGATTAATGTCGCTTAAAGGCTATGTAGTGCCTTTTAATGAAGGACTAATGTTGTATATGGTCAATAATGCAGTTTGTGGCCAATAATGAAGGGTTTAGAAGTCTAGGGACTGATTTTGACATAGGTTGAAATCTAAAAACGGGTTTAAGGATTTGATGTGTGTAATTAGGGCTGATTTAGCAGCCATTAGCAATTAATAACTCACACACAAAGTCTCTCTAATCTTTTCTTGAATCCTAAAGCAACTAATCAAGTATTTGATCAAACGATTTGGTGTTGTAAATTGATCGATCATCTAGTCAAGCAGGTAATCATTGATTTATTGTTTGTATTTCAGATTTAGAGGTGGTTTAATTATGGGACAAATCTGATTAAGATGGGATTATGCAAGTAGTTAGGGTTTATGTGGTGTTTTGGGTAATTAACATTGAAAGTGATGTTAAACGAGTCCGTAGTCGATCGTGATGATCAAAATATGTTTAATTATGTCGAAAACATGTTTGGGAAGAAGACTTGATCGATTGAAACCTGGATAATTAATGAAGAAAGTCGTTTTACGAAAGCTGGATGAAATTATAGTCATTTTCGTAAAACTGAGCCTAAGTTCGTCGGAACGAAGATAGACTTCGTTTGGAGCTATCTTCGTTAGGAGTAGATAACTTCGTAAAAAGGATTTTGAGATTAAGTTCGTAAAGAGGATTAATTTCGTAAACTATCTTCGTTGGTTATATAAATTCGTTCAGAGATCATCTTCGCAAGTTATAATCATTTTCGTAAAGTAATAAACGAAGTTTATGTTCGTACGAAGATTAACTTCGTATGAATGGTTTTTGGGTTATCTTCAGCAGATCAACTAAATTCGTAAAGAAGCTATTTTCGTAAAGTAGATCGAACGAAGTTTAAGTTCGTACGAAGGTTATCTTCGTAAGGTGTAATTCTGGAATTTTACGTAGTCAGTCTTAAGTTCGTACGAGGGTCCATTTAAGGTCCTAAATGACTTATACTTTATATGTTAATGTACGATAGGTGTCGGGGATTACTGATAAGCACTATTAGCTATTTGGTTGCACGCGTACACTACTACCAGGTAAGATACACTACTTTGACACGCTGGGGGATCAACTAAAAGCTGGTTTCAAATCGTAAACACTTCCATTCGGTACCTTATTATTGCATGTGGGCATATGGGTTACTTGGGAGGTATTATGGGTTATGCAGTTGACCATGAGACCTGAGATGCAGTCCCTATTGTAGTGTAATGCAGTATTGCTTAATGTAATATGTAGTTATGCAGTTGATGTAGTTTAATGAAGTATCTTGATATGTATGATATATAGAAATGAAGTTGATGTAGTTTAATGAAGTATCTTGATATGTATGATATATAGAAATGAAGTTGATGTGTGATATGCATGCCTGACCTGTACGCCTAGTTCACTAGACTTGCTAGGTTGCTATGTCACTTGCACGTTTAAGGATCCAAACGTAATGAAGTTAAAGTGTGTGAATGTTTGGGAATGCAGGGACCCAATCTATATGTGTGAAATTGAGCTCATAAAACAGATGCAGTGAAAAGTGTTAAGCTTAACCCGTACTAGCCTTAGCCGGGCAAGTGCGTAGATGCAGTTGTTGCTTGGGTGGCTCCTCGCAACGTGGTCTCTATAACGCAGGGCGAGTAATACGAGGGGTTTGACCAACCTACATATACGGATTACTCAAGGATTGGCTTGCCATTCCTTAACGACGTAAGATGAGTAGTCTTTTGACTAATCATCCAGTCGGGTGTGATGCAGGGCACACTTATATGCAGTTAACGAAGATACGTGTGACAATGTGTGAACTAATGCAGGATAGGCACATTTAGGATGATTATCCTAATTGAAACGAAGTTGAAATGCAGTATATGTGTGAACGTGTGATGTGTGTTGTGCCTAATAAAACTTGTCTAATAATGAAGATTGTTTTAATTGGACAAATGCTTTTAAATTAAGTGTTATCTTACTTAGCTATTCTTATAGCTAACACTTGCTTCTTAATGTGGTTGTTTCCTCAGGTTTAGCTTGATGGAAACTAGATGCAGGACGTGCGAGCTTGGGTAGATGCAATGCAGGAGCCTTAGCTACCCTTAGACGATGCTTTCTTTAGACATTCATTACATTTCGTATTTAATGTCGAATTTATGTAGTGATGTGTGAACGTGTGATGTGTGTTGTGCCTAATAAAACTTGTCTAATAATGAAGATTGTTTTAATTGGACAAATGCTTTTAAATTAAGTGTTATCTTACTTAGCTATTCTTATAGCTAACACTTGCTTCTTAATGTGGTTGTTTCCTCAGGTTTAGCTTGATGGAAACTAGATGCAGGACGTGCGAGCTTGGGTAGATGCAATGCAGGAGCCTTAGCTACCCTTAGACGATGCTTTCTTTAGACATTCATTACATTTCGTATTTAATGTCGAATTTATGTAGTGATGTGTGAACGTGTGATGTGTGTTGTGCCTAATAAAACTTGTCTAATAATGAAGATTGTTTTAATTGGACAAATGCTTTTAAATTAAGTGTTATCTTACTTAGCTATTCTTATAGCTAACACTTGCTTCTTAATGTGGTTGTTTCCTCAGGTTTAGCTTGATGGAAACTAGATGCAGGACGTGCGAGCTTGGGTAGATGCAATGCAGGAGCCTTAGCTACCCTTAGACGATGCTTTCTTTAGACATTCATTACATTTCGTATTTAATGTCGAATTTATGTAGTGATGTGTGAACAGTTGTTTTATGTTGGGCAACCGTTGGGTTTTCATTTGAACTATTGTTTGATATGGCATGTAACACCAAATAAATGCAGAAACCGAAAAGTTTCTATCGGTTTTGACTTTTACAGTCTTTACTTCCGCAATTTAACACCGTTAGGTGAAAAGTTTTTGAAAACCCATATTTTTAAACGACGGGTGTTACACCATGGCCATGACACGAACGCATATTGGCAGCTCCGGAAGGCCATAGAAGAAGCAATTAACGAAGGAAAGTTGTCACACTTGGTGAAAAGTGTCAGACAACAGCAGGGCTCTAAGAAAGAGGATGACATAGATGAGAAGAAGAAAGGCCCCGAGAAAACTATTTATACCGTCATAAAAAGCAAACCTGGAACAGGACGTTCGCTCCCGAAGACCTACAGGGGAGACATGACAAGGATCACATTTCCCTCGACCTATAATGGCAAGGCCTTCAGGGACCCCCTAGTAATTTCAGCACTTCTGGAAATATCAAAGGTTAAGCAAATTATTATAGATACGGGAAGCGAGTGCAACGTCCTGTATGAAAAAACATTCTGGAAGTTACATCCTGTGTCACGAATGAACTTCAGAGAGACAGAAGCTTCGTTACAAGGGTATTCCGGGGATTCAGCTAAACCACTAGGGAAATTGTCGGTAAAAATGACAATTGGAAAGGGACGCTGGGCACGAAAGGAGAAGATCACGTTCTTGGTGGTCAGCGGAACCTCGCCCTTTCAAGCAATCCTAGGGAGACCTGGAATCCAGAAGTTCGAGATGATCCCGTCTGTGGTACATGGTATGATCAAATACGAATCAGAGGAGGGATAGGGACCTTGGTGACAAAGCAAAGAGATCATCTGAAGAAGGCCAGGATGGCCCCCATTGGCTCTCATGGAACGAAGGACCCTATTATGGGCGCTTAGACGGATAGTGATCCGTCCGAAAGCAAGCCCCATTCACAAGACCTATTAGTCTTTCATTATTATAAAGGCTTTTTATTTTTTCATTACATTTTCTTTTTGGAAAAAGACGCATATACGCGCAAAAAGGAAAACACAATATGCACACTAAACATCAAAATGGGGACGCCCATATAATCAAACTCTGGAGATTAAAAGGACCAATACATAGTCCACACAGACACCTGCTACACGGATATATCCATATAAAAATAGCATGCAAAAAAGTAGGTGCAAAGAAAAGCAGTCATAACTGCTTCAAAGACAGCTCTTAAGCTGCAACATCCATAAAAGCAACTGCTTAAGTTGCATAATATCTATAAAGCAGCACATAAGACTGCAAAAAGAGAATCATAAGACTACAGTTACTAAACTGTGGGCAAGCAACAGAAAATATCCATAAGCAGCTTTAAGCTGCAGACATGAAAGTAAATTGTTTAAAACAGCATCATAAGCTGTTGGCAAAAGATAAATTGTTTAAGGAGGCACAAACGCCACAATCAGAGGCACGCAGGCCATGGGAATTTCACTGAGGATCGGCAGCATCTTCGGGTTGAATCACGTCAGGAACAATCTTTAGCAGGTCATCCACATCAGCATTGGGGTCAGCCACAACTTTCTCCAGGAAAGGAAAGACAGCTTCTTTCCACTTCTGGTCGGCAATTTCAAGGTCGTGAGAGGCATTTGCAATGAAATCTGCTCTGCACTGCAAATCACACTTGCCCTCTGCAGAAAATTCCTCTAAAATGGTAGACCTCTCCTCAGCCCTTTCAGCTGAAGTCACATCCCCCAAAAGCTGACCAACCTCATCACTATATAACAAGGACCTGCTCACATAAGGGATCACCTCTGTAACTAACCTGACCCGATCCTGCTTTAAAGCATCAACCTTTTCACCCAACAACCTGTTACCCTCACGCTCTGCATCACACTCTTGTTGCAATTTTGATACTACCTCCTCACGAACAGTGGCTGCAACCTCCAGATCACGCATTTTCTGTTTCAAATCTTGAACAATGTCAGATGACTCAACGGTAGTAATAAACCTTGCCTCTCTAGCCTTCAAATCCTCAACAGTGGCCAACATGGACTGCACCTCCAAACTCTTGGATCTGAGATCAACAGACATTCTAGAAAAACGCCTAGCAATAACTGCATCAAGATAAGTATGGAACTGGCGATCTTTTTTGAAAACACGAAGGAATGTCTCGTTGTCCATATTGTCTATCTTCTTGACATCTTCTGCATTCAAATCCTCACCATCCAGCCAGTTGAGAATCTCTTGGTCATGGACATCTACAGCAAATAAATGTTGTAAATAAATTGCAGGAAGGGAAACTTCAAGAATATATAAATAAAGAAAGGAATTACACCTGTCCTCGGGGCAGAGGGCTTGCGGAACTCAGTTGCCTTGGCATCATCGCCAACCTTCCTCCTCTTCAAACGACTTGCAACGGTTTGGGGTACGCTGGAACCAGGAACCTCCTTCTTTTTCTTCCTCTTATCAGACGCAGAAACTTCAACAACTTCAACCTCAGACATATCAACATTCAAGACAGGGGGATTCACAGCACTTGAAACCTCAGGATGTTCGTTACGCACACCAGAAGAACCAATATTCTGAGAAGGAGCATCAGCAACACCACTCCCCTGCCCCTCAAGACGAGGTACCACAATCACTTCCTTTACACCTTTCCTCACAAACTTCCTGAAAGTCATATCTGTGAAAGACAAATATCAAACAGCAGAAATCAAAACAAAGAACAAGCGCCACAAAAATAGTATATCACAATTCTTACCATCAATGTCTACACCACCAGGCAAGAAATTTATCACCTTGGCTTTATACAACACGACATCAGGATATGACACGACCTTTATGGGGTTAGATCGAATCTCTCGACACAAATCATCAATAACATAATCAGGGAAGGGATTTTCGTATTTCTCATGAATACATAACAACTCTCTATCAGTCACAGAATCATAACCATCGGGGATCAAGGAAACTTTCATAAAAACAAATCCACTTTTCCACTCACGGATATCCAGACCACCCCTCCTAAAGCAACCACTTTTTGATCGGTTGCCAACCTGTAACCCAATCACCAGAAGGACAGGTTTGAACAAAATACCTAAACAGATCTAGCGACGGCTCACCGCCATACGCCCTACACATAACCTCAAAAGCAACTATCCTAGATAAGCCAAGGGGGGTAATAGTGGAAATATGGATACTGAAATAATCAAGGACACCAAGCAAAAAAGGGGAAAAGGGATATCTCACATTACCCTCAGTCATGGATTTCAGGTAAAACCCAACATACCCTTTTGGAGGGGTTAACACTGTTTCACCATCAGAGGGAATTTTCAATGACGATAATTTTCCAGGAAAGTATTTGTCTACAAAATCATTTAGTTTTGACCGAATGACGGTCGATTCGGTGGTTTCTATTCTTCCCTTTGACATTGGAAAGGAACAACAACAAAGAAAAGAAGCAGGATACAAGAAGAAGACACGTACCTAGTGTTGCGATCGGAAGAGATGAAAATCAGAAACCCTAAGAGAGAAAGGGGTTAATTTTATGCGCAGTTAAAATAAAAAAGAAAATAAGGAAAACCGAATTTATATATCCGGCTGCATGAAGATCACATCCGTCGATCAGTCGCCTAGAGATACCATCTACCACCCTTAATTATCTTTCAAATCAATATTAATTAAGCGGTTCAAAAAATTACAAGACGCATCCCTGGAGAATATGAGGAAGCCAGGAACAGTCCACCACAATGCTTATTTAGCAAAAATCATGACCTTGGACTGGGGGCTTGATGATATACCCTCCCAGCGGTACGCAGAACCTGTCACAATAACACGTTGTGATACGAAGGTCTGTTCGTAACGAAGGCTTCCGCAGTAAGATGAAAGGGATAAGAATTACTCCCCTAAAAGTTCAGGATTTGTTCTTATCATCTTTAACTGATAATTAGGGAAATTATATCCCTGGCCTAAAACTTAGGGAACTCTAAAGAGGCCTACTTGTTCTCCAAGATTATTCCTCCCTATAAAAAGAGGGCGAAAAGACCTTCTAGAGGCATGCACTATCATACTCGATCATATACAGATCACATTCTGGCTAGATTGGCGTAATGAGGCTAAAACTCTACCTTAGGGGAATCGCCAACGAACAGCCCTAAAACACCCATCATCCTACATTTGTCCTAACCCCGGTTCGGTGCACAAACACAGTGGACCCCACAAAATATCGTGGTATGGTGGGTTCACTGATGTACTTAACTGCAAGTAGACCAGACATAATGTTTGCAACATGCCTTTGTGCTCGATTTCAGTCTGATCCCAGAGAATCACACTTAAATGCTGTGAAAAGGATTTTCAAATCATGATACATAACAACTCCCTATCACAGAATCATAACCATCGGGGATCAAGGAAACTTTCATAAAAACAAATCCACTTTTCCACTCACGGATATCCAGACCACCCTTTCTAAAGCAACCACTTTTCGATCGGTTACCCACTGTGACCCAATCACCAGAAGGACAGGTTTGAACAAAATACCTAAACAGATCTAGCGACGGCTCACCGCCATACGCCCTACACATAACCTCAAAAGCAACTATCCTAGATAAACCAAGAGGGGTAATAGTGGAGATATGGATACTGAAGTAATCCAGGACACCTAGCAGAAAAGGGGAAAAGGGATATCTCACATTACCCTCAGTCATGGATTTCAGGTAAAACCCAACATACCCTTTTGGAGGGGTTAACACTGTTTCACCATCAGAGGGAATTTTCAATGACGATAATTTTCCAGGAAAGTATTTGTCTACAAAATCATTTAGTTTTGACCGAATGACGGTCGATTCGGTGGTTTCTATTCTTCCCTTTGACATTGGAAAGGAACAACAACAAAGAAAAGAAGCAGGATACAAGAAGAAGACACGTACCTAGTGTTGCGATCGGAAGAGATGAAAATCAGAAACCCTAAGAGAGAAAGGGGTTAATTTTATGCGCAGTTAAAATAAAAAAGAAAATAAGGAAAACCGAATTTATATATCCGGCTGCATGAAGATCACATCCGTCGATCAGTCGCCTAGAGATACCATCTACCACCCTTAATTATCTTTCAAATCAATATTAATTAAGCGGTTCAAAAAATTACAAGACGCATCCCTGGAGAATATGAGGAAGCCAGGAACAGTCCACCACAATGCTTATTTAGCAAAAATCATGACCTTGGACTGGGGGCTTGATGATATACCCTCCCAGCGGTACGCAGAACCTGTCACAATAACACGTTGTGATACGAAGGTCTGTTCGTAACGAAGGCTTCCGCAGTAAGATGAAAGGGATAAGAATTACTCCCCTAAAAGTTCAGGATTTGTTCTTATCATCTTTAACTGATAATTAGGGAAATTATATCCCTGGCCTAAAACTTAGGGAACTCTAAAGAGGCCTACTTGTTCTCCAAGATTATTCCTCCCTATAAAAAGAGGGCGAAAAGACCTTCTAGAGGCATGCACTATCATACTCGATCATATACAGATCACATTCTGGCTAGATTGGCGTAATGAGGCTAAAACTCTACCTTAGGGGAATCGCCAACGAACAGCCCTAAAACACCCATCATCCTACATTTTCCTAACCCCGGTTCGGTGCACAAACACAGTGGACCCCACAAAATATCGTGGTATGGTGGGTTCACTGATGTACTTAACTAGTTAAGGAGATCATGTAATCTTTACCTTGCTATCGAACGCCTTTGTGATACTATATTGGCACTAATTGATTCATGGATCATCACCTTAGAGGGAAGTATCAAATATTTTTGTACTTAAAAGAATTTTTCTCTAAGGGGAAACTTTGCTTTCTGAAAAATATTTTGACTGAAATGCTTCAGTTCACTGATTGGTTTCAGTTGAGTTTTTATCTTAAACTGAGATGGTTCAGATTTCTAAAACTGATCATGCTCAGATCTTGTTGAGTCATCACTGAAACCCATCGGTCCTTTTAATGTTGTTGGATACTTGGTCAATTGTGTGAACACGTTACTTTTACTGTACAACGGTTAAATAATTATTTTCAATGCTGACGTGTCACACAAGTTGCGCCATAAATGAAAAAGTAATGATCACTTTTTATTAAAAAGTGGAATACCTTTTTGAAAATGTGGGGTCCTAACCGTCGTTGCATTAAATGCGGACGTATACCCCAAAATTATTTCGGATTTCAAACCCGATCAAAATTGATTTCAAATAAAATATTATTTCTTTTGGGTTTGAAATTCAAAATCTTTTTCATTTTATTTATTTTGGAAAAACTCTTTGTATTCCATCATAAATATAAATACATTTTCCTAAATTCATTCCTTCATTTACTTCATTTCTCATTTACTCCCAATCATCATTCTCTCTCATTCTTTCCTTCTTCCAAATTCCAAAACCCTAAATTCATCTTTCACCTTCAGTTTTCCCTTGTAGAAATGGCAAAATCATCATCACAAATCAAATCTCTTATCAATTTCGAATACAATCCATCTAAAGCAGTCAAACCTAGTCCGGCATGGCCAAAGGGTTTCGATCCATCGACCCTTAGGTTTAATATGAACAATTTTGTAGCCGCACTAAATATTCATATAGAACTTAAATGGGGAGGATAAATAAGTTTTATGAAGAGTCTCCTCTCCATTTCGCCTTGACTGCTAATCCTCAAGTATTGTATCACAGATACTTGCTTGAATTCTGGTACACTGCTGTTATAAGCAAGGATGAAAAATCCATTGCTTTTACATTAAAAGAAGGCACAAAGCAGTGTGTCATCTGTCTTGAAGGGTTCAGAGATTCCCTTCATCTGAACTACCTTCAACCTCCCTCAGTCTATGCCAGAAGACTGAAAGGAATTAATTTCCGGGAGGTTCTGCAGGCCATGGGTCATGATGACATGGTTGATGCAAACGGCGATCTGAAGACCTCCGGGCACATATTTTTGTCTGGTTTTGGTAATTCATGGAGGTTCTTCTGGACTCGGATCGTTGAGTGCCTTGGTGGGAATCATGGTGGTTTAGACCAGATTTCCCTACCCCAAGTGGAGATGGGGTATTATTTGTGGAATGGGATTGAAGTAGACTTCGCTGAGATACTTTTCTCTCAGTTGATCACAAAGCTAAAAGGCAAAAGAAGTCTACATATTTCTTTCCCCAGATTTTTGAGCATCTGTTTCATGAATATTCTTGGTGATGCTTATGCTGATGAGGGGCTTGAGTCTTCAGCAACGGAGTTCTGCAGGGATTTTGCACAAATGCATCCACTTCAGAACCTGAGCCTGAGCTCTCTGCTGCAATGACTCAGGTAATTTCTAAAACTGAATCAGCACGACCGGCTGGCTCAGAAAGGTCACTGAGCGGGTCACAAAAGAATGTGAGACCCATCGGTGCACCTAGTGGCTCAATGCTGAAGTTGTTCAAACCCAAAACAACTTCATCCACCCTGCCACCCCCCTCTTCCACTGACCAATCTGAGGACCTCCAGAAAGGTCCCTTAGAATCTCCAAAGGGCTTATTAAAATGTCAAAAATTTAAGAAGTCCTAACAGCCCAAGGACATTAGCACCGAATCCAACCCCTCTGGATCTTCTCAACAAGATCTAGAGGAATCAGTCCAACGGGAACCCACAAGCAACCATCCCCGCAACTTCTGTAGGAGGGGATGGTGAAGAAAATATAAGTGTGTCAGCCCAGCACACAGTAGAGTCCGTGTCTGCACTTGCACCCCCTGAAACTTCACAAATCTTACAACTCTTCTGCAGCACGAACTGATGAAGTTTCTGATGTGACACCATTAGAAACTGAAGTTCCAAACTCTACGACCAATGAAGTAGTCCTTGACGATGGCACGAGGATTACTGAGGCAACCCCTGTGTCTGCAATCTCTGGCAGTGAAACTTTGGTTGAGCCAAACACTGGCGATGATGTTTCGACTGAGCCCATTAAATCTGGTGACGATGCATCTGCAGCAACAGTTGTTGAACCAGAAGCTGGTTCAGAACCTTTGGATCTGAACCAGGGCATATCTGATCAGACTGCAGTCTTGACTGCTTTCTGGGATGAAGATGAGCCAACTCAAGGGAACTTTGATTCCCTTGTTGACTTTGAATTCAACGAGGACTTATTGGTAGAGGATCAGTCGTCTGATTCTAAGCCAACTGCCAACCTTGTTGAACCCTTAGCCAATCTCCCCGAAATCCAAAATGTTGAACAACCATACCGCCCACCACCAACAAGTCACTCACATCCTTACTTTCCACCTGGCTCAACTCCAGCATATGTCACTTCACCAAAATTTCAACCACAACTTCAACACATTCACCCACAAATTCAACCTGTTCCAAGGCCAATCAATTATGATGATCCAGAAGAGATGGAATTGGACTCAGAAACTGAATCTGAGGGTCCATCTGAAGCACAATTGAATAAGACTCTGGATGGCCTTAGAACACTTCCCTTTGTTGCTTCTGCTTCTACACAACCACCTCCTCCTTTGAGTGTGGAAGCACAGTTAGAGAAATCAAATGCCGAAGTCCAAAACCTACTTCTCAAGGTTGAGGACTTATCTAAATCTCTAACTGCCAATACCAAGTCCCTCACTGATATGAAGGGTATTCAGGTATATCTGGGTATGCTTGTTGATGTGTGAAATCTAAATTAGAATTTATAACAAGATCTACCGCTAACTGACTACAACACACTTACGAAAAAAAAAAAAAAAAAAAAAAAAAAAAAAAAAAAAAAAAAAAATCTAGTTTATAATTTATAACAAGATCTACCGCTAACTGACTACAACACACTTACGGGCAGTGTACCCGTTCGTATGTAATATAGCTAACTGGTAAGACCAGGATCGAACACAAGGACTGATTGTTGTACTAAAGGTTGTTAAAATGTAAATCAAGAGAAAGTTTGGTTGTGACCGAATTGTCACTTTGCGTTTCTGAAAGCTATGTAATCAACAAGTAAATAAAAGTACTCAACCGGCGTCAATCGAGAGCACACAAAAATAGTTGGAGTTGTGACAAATAATTAAAAAGCCATCTATGTCGAATCCGCTACACAAAAAGTCTAGGTTGCATATGGGTTAAGCTCAAAATTCTTTAATGTTGGTGATAATAATCGTGACAAGATAAAACACAACCGGCGTGCACTCCGTTTGTAAAATCGACTCAATCACCTAATCAATGCAATTTCTTGCAACAAGTGGTACCACCACCCCTGCTACAATTCCTTGAACTAACTAGTTTAATTGATTATTTAAATAACAATTTTATCTTTGTGAAAGAAACGTGGTACCACCAACCGTTAAATCCACTTAACAAAGTAATTTCTATTCAACCTGTATCATTTACTATCATACCATGACCTAGCAAGAGTTGTTCATAGACGAACAACTAAAACAATACTTGTATTCAACTAGTACCACTATCGAAAAACACAAATATCACCAAGGACACAAGATTAAGTAGAAGAAATCACTTCATTAAGATCTAGACAAAATGTTAAGTAAAACCAACTTGAATTCAAAATATTATGCAACCATAACTAATTGTTTCACTTCATCTTCATAGATGTATAGAGATTTAGCTACTCATAATGAAAATAACTAGAGATTCAATTAACAAGGAGAACATAGTTACCAAATATGAAGTAATAATCCAAATCGAGGTTACAACCGAGCTACAATCACTAATCAAGAATCAAAATTAATCTTCAAGTCTTCAAATGATGTTGGAGTAGTGAAAACCCTTGAAAAACCCTAAAAATCGTCTGGAAGAAAAGTGTGTAGGTGTGGTATCCAAGATTAGGTTTAGGGTTGAGTGGGGGTTGGTATTTATACCCCAGGAGAGAGAGAAACATGTTGTCAGCTCGAAGTCGCGCCGCGAGGTACACGGGTCGCGCCACGAGATCTTCCAAAATTCGAACAGAGGACTGCAGACCAAAAACTCGCGCCGCGAGCTTCCTTTCTCGCGCCGCGACTTTTCTTGTGAGCTCGCGCCGCGAGTTTTACTGGTCGCGCCGCGACTTTTGCCTGGTTTCACCATTTTAACTTTGTTTTCGACCATTCTTCATCCGTTAGTGCCTTTGGACCATTCCTAAGTCGTTTTCTACCATTTGTGAGTGAAATACCTGCCTTAGACCTGAAATCACTAGCAAATACCATAAAGTACCATAAAACATGTATAAACGGCTATCAACCGTGCCTAAAACGTCCAAATAAGATGTGGGAAATATGTATATATTGAGACACATCAAACCTCCCCACACTTAAACCTTGCTTGCCCTCAAGCAAGTATGCACTTTAATCAATTCTCAATAACCCAACAATTCACGATTTCATAAAACAAAACATAGTTATAAGGGAAGTTTCCTACCAAGCGGTGTCGAATACCAAAAGCAAATGCATTTAAAAACTAATGAGCAAAGTTTAAGACGAAATCAGAAAATTCGACTAATCTAGATCAAAACCATCTTTCGGTTACAATTAGAATCCTCCCTATGCTTGTGTTAACACCTCTTGAACATTTCTATCATTCCAATGGACCTTAGGCTCGTTCTTACTAAGCTATAATCTACTAGCAAGCATCAACATTATTATTGGCAACATAAGCAATATTCCACAATGATTATCGGTATAATTGTCCACATAAACACTCACGCCATTGGTTTTCCATAAGGTTTTCATTACGTTATACTTACGAGTCTCTTGACAAAACATACTCCTACGGTCTAGAATTGCAACTCTATCCACACATCAGGTGATCATACGAACGTGTACTTTAAGCGTCCGGCCAGCGGTTCGCTACGGATACGTGAGTATCGTTAAGAGACATACGCCAGAACTCAAGGTTGGGTTGCATATCCAGAGACCATGCTCTAAACACTAACACATACGAGAACAAAAGGTTTTATAATTAAATACCCGTGAGTTTCTATGAGACCCATGTAGCGAACTTTCGGGAAACTCATCCCAAGTTGGAAGCTTTAGGTGAGCTAGGTAAAACGAAGTTACCCAAGGACCTACTTGTTCGAATCTCAAAGCCCACATTAGCATTAGACTATTGAAAATTGTTTTGCGCGTGTTCCCGCATGTGCCACCCGTTTGATGCCGCAGCACCCCAGACACCCCGATATAAAGACCAAACATAATGACTAGAGCCACAACCTATAACATAAGAATTAAGGACCGGACATCCGGTGTGCAACCATATGTTAAGTCAAATTACCACAAGCATATTTAATACATTTCAAGCTTTTCGTGCACACAAGTTGCAAAATTCAAAAGGAAAACCTCAAGCGGTGCCTACCAATACATCATCTAGTGAAGCTATTATTCACATTAGGTTCATCATTAAGGTACAATTCGCAAGCAACCTAGATTATTTGAAGTTCGGAACAAGCCTATGACCCCTTGGAACGATGAAATGCCACAAGCACTAGGAAAGGAAAGCTAAAGGTAAACAATCTCAAGTTTCATCCTAGATTAGCAAAATTCAAAGTCCTCATTTCTCGTCTTTGCACAAAACCTATAGCCTCAAAAATTTAAAAACATAACCAAAATGCTAGTAAAGGAAAGAAACTTCAAAATTTTTCATTTTTCCAGTTTACCATCCCCCTCCCCACACTTAAGTTGTACATTGTCCTCAATGGACGAATAACTAAGGCAAAAATGGGAAAAAGGGGAAAATGCAAAATGTAGAAAGGAACGATGAAAAACCTCCGGGTGAAAGCAAGAATTCACCAATGCAAAGTTGAAGCCAAAAATTAAGTGGGTGCTGAACTGACTGCCAGCATAAACCCGCTTGTTTATTCCAAAATTTCCAAAAGCAATCTTCCAGAATTCAACTTGCAAACCCAAAATTTTCACCTGACAATCACCATAAACAAAAGACCAAACAAACTACATAGTTCATAAATAAGGGAAATACGGAAAATACTACAAATGTATCATCGCCTAAACGGCGGAATTACAACCAAATCGAAAAGAAATAAAGTTCAAAGTTGCAAAAGTTTCAGAAGTTAGAAAAGAAAATAGAGTAGATCAATCATCCTCCATGTCATGGGAAGAGGGGACACCGTCACCAGCATCAGGATCTGCCGGCTCACCAAATATACCCCTGTAAAAATCATAGGCGGGTCCGGAGTAGCGCTCCCCAGTCGTGTGTCTATAGGTCCCAAACTGGGGCCTATCCTGAACACCCCCTGTGCTGCTGCTAGCACCTGCTGTGCTCGAACTCGGACCTGCCCAACCTGGCTGCTGACCTGGGTGCGGGCTGTAGAACCCGAAAGTAGTGCTGGCCGACATGAAGATGGAGGGAGGACTAAAGGTCTGAGTAGGCGGTGGTGGAGGCGGGGAGTCCGGTCGGATCCAATGGTTGATGTAGGGGGACCAAGACTCGCACTGAAAGCCCATGCGGTTCACCTGGCTCCACATGGTCCTATGACCGTCCATCATCATGTCCTGAGTGTCCTGGAGCTCCCGCTGATGTCCCAGGATCTCATCGAGCTTGGTTCCCCAACCTGCAAAATCATAAGCCGGGTAAGGGTTAGGCTGCTGCTCCATCTGGGGTGGCGACTCCACCCTCTGTCTCTGAGCCGGCGGCTCCTGCTCCTCATCCGAATGTAAATCCCTCGCGTTAGTACTCCTTATCAACTTTGACTTCTTCATCTCCGTAGTGTCAATCAGGGAGGTGTTCAAACAAAGAGTAATACCCGACCTACCCGCGGGTGTGTCACAACCAAGCCTCTCCACCATCTGGGTCACAAAATGACCACACAAATACCTATGCTCCCGAGACTTATACATATGTCTAGCCAAAATATACGGAGCACACCCGAACCAACCAGAAGAAGGGAGCTCCTGAAACTGCCTAAGCAACCACAAATCATCAGAGGTGAGCTTATCGGTTGCATTTCCCCGATGGAGAAATGAATAGGTGATCATCTTGTGAAGAATCCTCAGTCTCTTGGACCTAATGTCCGACACCTTGCTAACCCCCGAATAAAACCTGTCCTTCCCAGAAATGCCCAGCCAATATGCGTCAAACGTCCCATCGTCCTCAAAGAATGAAAGAGCAAATTGACTCCTGTTTATAAACGGATATACCTCCCCATCCTCAAACTCCTGAATCTGGAACATTCCACATAAGTATCCAAACTCGGCAACAGTACAGTGGCGCTGTTTACCTCCCAACCTAAAATGTATTACCCGATCCTCCATAGGATCCTGTATGGGTAAGTCTTGCACCTGCAGAGTGGAGTAGAACTCTTGACACCACTCCTTCACCACCTCCTTTCTTAATTCAAAAATTCTGTTCCACATTGGAATACGTATCAACCGACCAGCCCTTTCATCCATAAACTCGGTCAAAAATCTCTGTTCAAAATAACCCATGAGATCCGCCTCTCGAATCATCTCCCAATCCATGGTCCGAGGAGCGACCAATACATAATCCTGGATTTCACACAACCTGTTCAAGTAAGCCTGTCGCTCCCCTTTTGGAGCATTCGGAAACTTAAGCCATGGGTGGGTTGTTGGTTTCAGCGATCTAATCATGCTGCTCTGTCTTGCAGAGGGCGCCTTGTAGGTTTCATCCACGTAGTCAAACTCATAATCTTGTGGCCAAACGTTGCCCTCATACCTTTGTGGTCCCTGTTGCCTCTGCAAAAACAACCAAAAATATACTTAATAAGTAAAAGGAGATACTAAGGAGTGATAACGAAAAGCTAAGAAAAAGAAACGACAAAAAAAACGGGTCAACTGCAGAGAAACTCGCGCCGCGAGGATCCCTGCTCGCGCCGCGACCCAGTACGTTTTTTTTTGTTTTTTTTAGATTTTCTGAATGGGTTTTATCTAAAATTAACAATGTAGTAACTAATTTGAATTAAAATTAATGAAGGAAGACTAAATCATAAAAACCCCCAAATTAAAAGTGATGAACCCTAATTGGATTTTTCTAAGATTAATCTCCAAAATTAGACAATACTAAGTGACATAACATCAATACAAAACTATCTAAGCAATCAACAAGCATCAATTGAAAGAAAAATTAAAGATAAAAACAAACCCTAATTATTATTGAAATAGAGATTAAAAAGAAAAGAGAAAAGAACTTACCCTGGACATGATGATGATGGAATGAGGATGAAGAGAAGAAGATCTTGAAGAGAGGAAGAAGAAATTACAAACCCTAAGTGTGTGTGTGTGTATGTGTGTGTGTGTGTGTGTGTGTGTGTGTGTGTTTTTGGAGAAGAGAAAAGTGTTGAAAAAGAAAATAGAATGAGAGAGAGAGAATAGATCGTGCCTGTTGGTTTGTTTAAGTCATATTTATTTATTGTATTTTCTATTTTAAGGTTAAAAGAAAAAGAAACTTACCTGATCCTACTCACCTCGCGCCGCGACCACCCGACCTCGCGCCGCGACCACCCCAGAAACATCGCGCCGTAAGCTACCAATCTCGTGCCTGCGAGAAAAACTTCTGACATGAAGACCACCAATCTCGCGCCGCGAACGCGCGTGCTCGCGCTGCGATTTTTATTTCCAGTCGCGCCTCGATTTCATTTCTTGCGCCCGCGAGAATTTCTTCTGACCATGATGTCGCCAGAGTCGCGCCGCGACCACTACTACTCGCGCCGCGAGGTACTGCTGTTTCTTCGATTCCGGACTTTTTAACACACATTTGCACATACCGGTTCACCCGAAGTCATTTCTCACCTGTGATTCTCAACAAATAACACAAAAAAATTAGAACAAAACTACTGAAAACAACTAAAGATAGCAAAAACACACTGGTTGCCTCCCGAGAAGCGCTTTATTTATTACGAGTCATTAGCTTGACTCGACCAAACCTCAAAGATTTACCAAGTTGGGGCCTTTAACCCCCCTCCCCACACTTAAGTTGTTGGGAGTTCCATCCTTAATAGGTGGGAAGCAATCATCTTTCATCTTCGTCCGAATCCAATCATTTGCTCTACCAAAAGCATCCACCTCCAACATCAACTCCTCTTTCTCTTTGGTTGACAAATTCGAACATAGTTCTTTTGAAAACTTCACATTGCAATGAGAAACCGCGGACTTGACACGATCGTACAATTTACGGATCTTGGCACTTCGGCTACTTGTCGGTCGAGAATTAATCACAAGCGTTATCTTCCCCTTATCTCCTTTTTCATCCACTTCATCTTCCGACCGTTCATCAATCTGAGAATCACTAGAACTAACACAAACAGTCTCAATAGCATTAACAATGTTAGGTGAAGAAAACGAAGTAGTGTTCAAGAATTCTACCGATTCATCCCCCGTTCTCAATGTAAGCTTACCACGACCGACCTCAATGGTAGCATCGGCCGTAGCAAGAAATGGTCTTCCTAGAATAAGGGGCACGTTTAATGCCTCTCCCACATCAATGATGACAAAATCCACGGGAAATACCAAACCCCCCACTTCGACCAACACGTCTTCTAAAATACCCATAGGTCTTATAATAGATTTATCGGCCAATTGAATTTTCATGTTGATGGGTTTAGGTTTTCCTAAGTTCAGTTTAGCATAAATAGATGAAGGCATTAAATCAATACTTGCACCTGAATCTGTTAATCCCTTACTCACGGTTAAATCACCAATCTTACAAGGAACAGTAAAACTACCTGGATCTTTACGCTTTTCAGGCAACTTACCTGCCATTGCCGCCGAACAAACACTTTCCAAAACGGTAGTCTCCACCTCAGTCAACTTTTTCTTGTTCATCAAGATTTGCTTCAAACATTTTGCATACCCTGGCATCTGCACAATTGCATCTAAAAACGGAATATTGATATGCAACTTCCTTAGATCACTTACAAATTTATCCATTCGCTCCTTCATCCTTTCCTTCATCAATCTCTGTAGAAAAGGAATCTTCGGTTGGTAGGGTTTCAACACGGGTTCCTTGATCGGTGTGGCTTTAGGAACCGAAGTGCTCTCCATCGGTGGTGACTCCATCTCTAGCTCGTCATCCAATCTTTCATCAATTTGCTCAACCTGTGGAGAAACGTTAGAAGCACAAGAGTTATCACTCGGAGGAAAAATTACCTTGCCGGACCGCGTAAATATGGCATTCACGGTTTCATTCCGGTGTTGGGGTCCTTTGTATTTGTCATCCCCACTCCTCCATGAGCCTTTGTCTTGATTCGGGTTTTGTTGGGTATTGCTTGGAAGAGTACCCGGTTGCCTTTGTTGAGTGCCCATTCTATCAATTCTCTTTTCCAAGTTGGAAATCAAAGCATGGGTGTTGCGATTGCTTATGTCAATCTTGTCATGCAAGCCCCCGATCTTGTCATTCAAAAGCTTGGAATAGTTCTCCATTGAGATATTCCTTTTCTCTTGGGCCTCCTCTCGTTCGTCTTGTTTGTCAAGGAACTTGGACATCATGGCCATGAGCGGTGATCCTTCGCCTTGATTTTCTTCCTTCCTAGGAAGTGATGGTGGTTGTTGTTGTTGAGGTGCTCCATGATTATCATCTTTTTGCCACCTACCTTGAAAATTACCACCACGATTGTTAGAATAAGAATTAAAAGAGTTAGAAGGGTTACCTTGATATCGGCTTTGGAAGTTGCCACCCCGTTGAAAAAGAGGTTGGTATTGGCCTTGGCGTTGATTTTGCACAAAATTCACATCTTCTTGAGCAACCGAATCACATTCATCGGAATGATGTGGGCCTCCACAATGAGTACATCCCCCGGCCATAATCTTCACATCTCGCTCAAGTCCACCAAAATTGTTCTCCACCATAGAGAACCTTTCATCCATTCGGTTTGAAAGTGCCCGAATTTCAGAAATTACCTTGGATGTTTCACCCTCATCAACTCTAGCTACTACCTTACGCGACCTCCTATCTCTATTTGAAGTCCTAGAAACTTGAGCTTTCACCATATCCTCAAACATCTTCCAAAGCTCACTTGAGGTCTTGTAGCTAATGCTACCTCCGCACGTCATTACCATCTTCTCATAACTCTCCCTATTCAACCCATCCATGAATATCCCCACAATCTTGGTGTCACTCACCCCATGCCCGGGACATTCCCACAGTAGATCTTTCATTCTTAACCAAGCTTCCACTATCGACTCATCCTCATCTTGCCTAAAAGATCTAATTACAAGTATGAGCTCTCTTTCCCGATTAGCAGGGAAGAATCTCTCAATCAACGCTTCTCTAACCGCACCCCAAGTAGTCAAACTATCCGGTGCCAAACCTTTCAACCATTTGTGAGCCTCTCCCGTGAGAGACATGGGAAAAAGCTTCATTTTAACGTTGTTGGCCTGATTTTCCCCATAATTGAATAAGTTGCAAATCATCTCAAACTTGTCAAGATGCTCATGAGGGTCCCTTTTATGCCTTCCGTCAAAGCATAAATCTTTAACCATTTGCAAGTGATTGCCTTTCACCGTGAAAGTATCAATTTCGGGTGCACGAATGGCCGATTGGCGAGATGTTGGTATAGTTCGAGAAAGGTCCTCGATCTTCATGTTGAAAAGATCGGGAGGGTTTTGTTGCCCGGCCATGTTAACGGTTGTTCTCGGTGATTCGGGTGAAGTAGGTGTTTTATCGGAAAGTGGTTCTTCTTTTTCGGAATGGTAACCCCACTCGTTACTTCCTGACTCGTAATAAGTCTCGTGAAGTATGTGGTCGGATTTGGGTCTAGGAGTGGTGTCTATGAAAAACGGGTCGGAAGTTGATGGTTGTGATGTTTGTGTTTTGGTGCGCTTTTTGAGTTTTTCGGGATTGGATGTGGCCTTCACTAATGGTCTCCCAGAAGTTCGAGTGTTCATCCACTACCTGGAAATATTCTGCGAACACAACACAACAAACGAACCTTAATAGCACCTGGGGTACACTTAAAGCAAAATAAAATGAAATAAAGCAAGTAACTTCTCCGTGCGAAGCACGAAAAAGGATCGATTCACAGAATCTCAACCAAAAGTACTAAAAATCAATCCCCGGCAGCGGCGCCAAAAACTTGATGTGTGAAATCTAGTTTAAATTTATAACAAGATCTACCGCTAACTGACTACAACACACTTACGGGCAGTGTACCCGTTCGTATGTAATATAGCTAACTGGTAAGACCAGGATCGAACACAAGGACTGATTGTTGTACTAAAGGTTGTTAAAATGTAAATCAAGATAAAGTTTGGTTTGTGACCGAATTGTCACTTTGCGTTTCTGAAAGCTATGTAATCAACAAGTAAATAAAAGTACTCAACCGGCGTCAATCGAGAGCACACGAAAATAGTTGGAGTTGTGACAAATAATTAAAAAGCCATCTATGTCGAATCCGCTACACAAAAAGTCTAGGTTGCATATGGGTTAAGCTCAAAATTCTTTAATGTTGGTGATAATAATCGTGACAAGATAAAACACAACCGGCGTGCACTCCGTTTGTAAAATCGACTCAATCACCTAATCAATGCAATTTCTTGCAACAAGTGGTACCACCACCCCTGCTACAATTCCTTGAACTAACTAGTTTAATTGATTATTTAAATAACAATTTTATCTTTGTGAAAGAAACGTGGTACCACCAACCGTTAAATCCACTTAACAAAGTAATTTCTATTCAACCTGTATCATTTACTATCATACCATGACCTAGCAAGAGTTGTTCATAGACGAACAACTAAAATAAATACTTGTATTCAACTAGTACCACTATCGAAAAACACAAATATCACCAAGGACACAAGATTAAGTAGAAGAAATCACTTCATTAAGATCTAGACAAAATGTTAAGTAAAACCAACTTGAATTCAAAATATTATGCAACCATAACTAATTGTTTCACTTCATCTTCATAGATGTATAGAGATTTAGCTACTCATAATGAAAATAACTAGAGATTCAATTAACAAGGAGAACATAGTTACCAAATATGAAGTAATAATCCAAATCGAGGTTACAACCGAGCTACAATCACTAATCAAGAATCAAAATTAATCTTCAAGTCTTCAAATGATGTTGGAGTAGTGAAAACCCTTGAAAAACCCTAAAAATCGTCTGGAGGAAAAGTGTGTAGGATGTGGTATCCAAGATTAGGTTTAGGGTTGAGTGGGGGTTGGTATTTATACCCCAGGAGAGAGAAAAACATGTTGTCAGCTCGAAGTCGCGCCGCGAGATCTTCCAAAATTCGAACAGAGGACTGCAGACCAAAAACTCGCGCCGCGAGCTTCTTTTCTCGCGCCGCGACTTTTCTTGTGAGCTCGCGCCGCGAGTTTTACTCGCGCCGCGACTTTTGCCTGGTTTCACCATTTTAACTTTGTTTTCGACCATTCTTCATCCGTTAGTGCCTTTGGACCATTCCTAAGTCGTTTTCTACCATTTGTGAGTGAAATACCTGCCTTAGACCTGAAATCACTAGCAAATACCATAAAGCACCATAAAACATGTATAAACGGCTATCAACCGTGCCTAAAACGTCCAAATAAGATGTGGGAAATATGTATATATTGAGACACATCACTTGTAATCACATCAGTTCAGCAATCAGGGAAGCCTTCAGACTGACAAAGAGAGATGTGCAAGCTTCAGTTGTTGCGAACTTGACATCTTCTATTGAATTGATTAAAAGAGATGTCATGTCAGTCGGGAAGGAAGTGAATGAGTTGGTGAAGAAGCCCAGTGTTGATGAGAAGGAACTTGGGTCTTCAATAAGTGTTGATTTGTTTGAAAAGATGAAGTCTGAGCTGTCTCAGGAACGTGTTGCTCAGATTTCTACATCAGTGGCTGAAAAGGTTGAAGAGAGGGTCAGAAGGATGGTCTCAGAATTGACAAAAGACACTACAAAGAGAGTTGACAAAGCTGTTGAAGATGTACAAAAGTCAATCTCTACTCTTGATGAAGTTGTCCAAGGCCAGTCCAAGCAACTTGATGAAATTCCGACCCTTCTCAAGAAAGCACCAGTTGTTGCTCCCACCCTACTGCTTCATTTACTGAAGATGACAGAAAACAACTTGACTGAGCCAATATCGGACACAAACCAGTGGTGCTTCAGTTCAGGGGGAACAACAAAGGTCTGAAGCACAAGTGACTGAGCCACCACCAAAGAAAGACAAAGGCAAAGCTCAGTTGGTGGAAGAACCCAAGTCTAAAAGTTCAAAGGGTTCTGGGCTTGTGGTTGGTGAAAATGTGGATGAACATGGTTATCCAATTCATGATCAGTCAGCTGATGGAGAGAAACTGCTCGAACTTCAGAAGTGGGTTTCTAATCAGTTCATGGCCTGGAGAGAAAATAAAGAGAAGGAAAGGGCACAACATCTTTCGATGGGGACCCTTGATCATGTTGATGCTGCATCTCTTGGTTTTTCACTAGAAAGATATCAGAAAATAAAAGAAGATCCAAGAGTGCAGAAGGCCATAACTGATATGGCTGATTATGAATATGGAAAGTTGTATTCACCTTTGGAACAGAAGCTTGAAAAACTCACATTCAAAATGTCCATTGAGGACTTGATCAAAAACAGAATGAGTGAGATGGAAATAAAGAAGAAAGCTATTCTAGCTGAAGTTGCCAAGGTGGAAAAACAACTTACAAGGCCACCACCAAAATCAAAAGTGACTGGACCCAGATCAACAAGAAAACACACTCGTGATGCTGATCTATCCACCTTCAAGCCAATCATTTCTGACAGTGCTGCTGAAGTCCAAAGAAAACATGTAAAGGATCAGTATGAGCACTATCTGAAGCATCGATCTCATCCTGCAAAGATTCTTGATGTTGAAATAGTTAAAGAGGATGGATTGAAGCTATTTGATTTGGTTGTAACAAGAGAAGGAAGGCACAACATCTTTTGATGGGGACCCTTGATCATGTTGATGCTGCATCTCTTGGTCTTTCACTAGAAAGATATCAGAAAATAAAAGAAGATCCAAGAGTGCAGAAGGTTATAACTGATATGGCTGATTATGAATATGGAAAGTTGTATTCACCTTTGGAACAGAAGCTTGAAAAACTCATATTCAAAATGTCCATTGAGGACTTGATCAAAAACAGAATGTGTGAGATGGAAATAAAGAAGATCCAAGAGTGCAGAAGGTTATAACTGATATGGCTGATTATGAATATGGAAAGTTGTATTCACCTTTGGAACAGAAGCTTGAAAAACTCACATTCAAAATGTCCATTGAGGACTTGATCAAAAACAGAATGAGTGAGATGGAAATAAAGAAGATCCAAGAGTGCAGAAGGTTATAACTGATATGGCTGATTATGAATATGGAAAGTTGTATTCACCTTTGGAACAGAAGCTTGAAAAACTCATATTCAAAATGTCCATTGAGGACTTGATCAAAAACAGAATGTGTGAGATGGAAATAAAGAAGATCCAAGAGTGCAGAAGGTTATAACTGATATGGCTGATTATGAATATGGAAAGTTGTATTCACCTTTGGAACAGAAGCTTGAAAAACTCACATTCAAAATGTCCATTGAGGACTTGATCAAAAACAGAATGAGTGAGATGGAAATAAAGAAGATCCAAGAGTGCAGAAGGTTATAACTGATATGGCTGATTATGAATATGGAAAGTTGTATTCACCTTTGGAACAGAAGCTTGAAAAACTCACATTCAAAATGTCCATTGAGGACTTGATCAAAAACAGAATGAGTGAGATGGAAATAAAGAAGATCCAAGAGTGCAGAAGGCCATAACTGATATGGCTGATTATGAATATGGAAAGTTATATTCACCTTTGGAACAGAAGCTTGAAAAACTCATATTCAAAATGTCCATTGAGGACTTGATCAAAACACAAGAAAAATTCTAAGGCATCAATGATCTATAAGATGTCCTTAGAAAATTTTTAACTTAAACTAAAACTTGCATTTCAGACTTACAAACATGTATAGATAGAAGTCTGAGATGCATGCACTATTTCAGGACAAATAGGGGGAATTTGTTGGGTCGAAAACGACCAAGTATGATTTGTCCAGGAAATAGTTGAAGATCAGTGAAAAATACTTGTACAGGATTCTGAAACATCTCAGTTTCAGAATATTCACTGAGCTTCACTTCAGTTCAGATCAGCCTCAACTGAAAGTATTCATCTGAAGTCAAAGACTGAAGACTGAAGAAAGAGAATCATCTCAGATAGCAGAGCTCAGAGAAGATTCTACCTGATCGAAGACTGAAGCATCTCAGTGTAAAGTACTTACAATACTTTACACTGATTACGAGGAAGCCTTTTGACTTTACTAACCTTTACCCGGATAATACCATATTGTCCAATAAAGTACAAGGTTGAGTAAAAGGTTGGGAATAAAAGGTGAAATGTCACATCAAGTGACTTTCACACATATTCTTAATATACGCATGTTAAGGAATTGATTTCAATTCCTTAAATGCTCCCAACCGTATTTGTACGGTCTGGTCCACGTCAGCATAGACTTGGCCTATAAATACAAGGCTTCTCACAACTTGCAAAGTGCTTGAAACTTTGGCATTACAACTTGTGAGATATACTCTAAGTAGTTCTTACGAGTATTTCCAAGTTATTTAGATCACTTGTATTTCAAGGTTGTTTAGATATTACACTTGGGTGTTTATCTTTGTTCCGCAACAACCTTTGTATTTTGTTTAACATAATTAATAAAATACATTGAAAAATACATCGTGTCTCAATGCTACATACTTGATATATATATTGTACTTATATAGTTTCAGCACTTTAGTTTCTTGCATTTACTTTCAGTTATTTACATTTACTTGTACAACCCTAATCTGGATCGTCACATCTGAACTGGTCACTATACCAGATCAGTGTTGCTTACCAGTCATTGTTATTGATATAGAGGTATCTTCGGGTAACCCATCAATTTGGGACTTACAATATGTAACTTGTCTTCAGCTACTATTGTATGGAAGAAACTTTAGTTGGGTTCATTGTATGTAAACAATGTGGTTTGTGGCGTGGAGGGTCAACTGGCTTGTTACTGGTATGCATAATCTTTCATCCGGTGACTTACACAAATCATTCAGTTTACCGGGTTGTTTACATACAATGAACCTGATTAAAGTTTCTTTCATACAATAGTAGTTGAAGACAAATTACATACACACACAGATATTTAACCCTTAAAAATGATATTTAAATGCATTTTTGTCATGCTATAAAATTTTAACAACCTTAGAACTATTGGAAGATTCATTCACCAATATTTTATCATTCATTTTTTATTATATTTTTAATCTTTTAGAAAAAGGGAAGTGATATTCATACAACAAGTTTTAGCCATCTACAACAAAAGTACAAAATTTATTGCGCAATATACAACTGTATCATGCTGGAATTGTTGTAGATGGTTAAACTTTGTTGTAATAATAACACTTCCCTTAGAAAAACTCTAATTTCCTTACTTTTGAAAGAAGTTACAAAAAAATTATTTTGGAAATTACATAACTGCCTTTTATGAACACCCCATGTTGAAAGAGTTACAAGAAATTACTCAATTTGCCTTATGAAGTAATATATACCCTAAACCTTATATTATTAATTTACACTCTAAGCTCTTCTTTTTCAAAAACTTTTCCACTGTCACCTTTACATCAGTTACATTTACATCAACCAACACCACTCGACATCGCCACCACAACCAATAGTCGCCGCCATCACCACCCATCGCCGACACCGCCAGACCCCACCGTCGCGGACCACCGCCGCATACGCAGGTACCGTGCAAATATTTGTTTAGTATTAGGCCTGGTTAAGAGTTTATTGGAGTTCCTTCCGTGTCATCTCAACTTTATCTCATCAAAAACATTCCCACATTTTATTTTATAGATTTACCACAAGTATGTATTATTGGCTTGTATAGTCATCTATAAAACTTGTACGTTGTGGTACATCCATAAAAAATAGTAGTACGAATATTACCTTCCTTTCAAAATCATCTCATGCGTGTAGTTTATTGGGGTTCCTTCCGTGTCATCTCAACTTTACATCATCAAAGACTCTTTCAAAAACATCTCATGCCTATACAGTGTCGGTTTAAGGTTTTTTGAGACCTTAAATGAAATCTAATTTAGGGGCCTACTTCATTAGCATATTAATTAACGTAAACAAAAAAAAGCGAAAAAAAATGTAGCTTAACTTATGTTGTTACTACTAATAAAAAATGTGTAGAGGTTGATACAAAAACCAATAAAAGTGTTACTGCAATGCAAATTTTCTAATGGTATCTAGCCAAAAGTCCAAACACTAAGCCTGTTATACAAAAATTGAAGCCGATTTTTGGGGCCTAAAGCGATTGCTTAGCCCCTAATAACTATTGAGCCGCCTATGCATGGAAAACTCCTTATAGCTTCTTCACCATATTATCTAATATTTTATTATTTTTTATTAAACACTAAATTAAATAAACACATTGTTATTACTCCATCATCCAATTTAAAATGTCATAGTTTGACTTTTAAATTATTTTCCTTTTAACTTTGAACTTATATAACCCATATAAATATATTTGCCGTCAACGTCGAAAGAAAAACCTAAAAAAATCAAAGTATGACAATTAAAATGGGATGAATGAGTAATAAAAAAGATAAAATATGTCATAAATGAATATAATAAAATTTGAAACATACAAAAATTAAAATATTAAATTAGTTTAAATGTTTAAATTGAAAATTTTCATAACTTCATAAACTTTGTGCTTAAAAAGCAACTATAACTTAACTTTATATATATATATATATATATATATATATATAGATATATCACTTTCAGTAGTCTTCTTCAAAATTCCTCCGGCAAAAATACAAAAATGTAACAACCCGACCTACATCAGAATTAATCCTTATCACATTAGGCATGAGCAAATGACCCGAAAACCCGTAACCCGACCCAGACCCTCCGAACCCGACCCGCCCAAGAGCTTAACAGACCGTTTTTGGTTTTGATTTCCGCGCATCGCCGGGTTTCGGTTTTGTGCCGGGTCAGGTCGGGACAAGTTTTGAAACATGCAGGAAAATGATGAGCAAATGTCCCGAAAACCCGAGATCCGTCCCAAGCCCGTTTGAACCCGACCCGAACCGACCCGCCCGAGAGCTTAACGGGTCGACTTAAATTTTGATTTTTGTGCATCGCCGGGTTTCGGGTTTTGCCTGGTTGGGCCCGATTTTGACCCGTGCTCATACCTATATGACGTGGAAGTTACATAAAGATAGATAAATGAACACGTACTTAGTCACGTACAAGGACGAAATACAAGTCAAGATCGAGTACAAATCGTTACATCATTAGTTATAATACTAAAGACTCTACAATGTTCATCCCTAAACATGGAGCATACAAGGCATCTAGCTTGCAAGTCAAGTCTGTCCATGCTCTCGTTCTAGCTACCTCAGCCACGCTGTTTGGGGTGGAATTTTCACCACTAGGATCCTAATGGAATTTACACTTTAGACCTCCTGAGATATTTACTTAACAATACGCTGTTCTGAAGGATCCTTAGTTTTGTCTAATATATTAGTTCTGCTTGTGTTATTTTATTATCTTGATATGACGGGATCTTGATATTATCAGGATCTATGATCCCACTAACGAATATATATGTAGTACGAAAGATATTATTTGCAGGATTAAAGTTTATGCTCACAACATGAAGAAAACGTGTTTCAACGGATAGTTTACCACTTCAACCATAAGAATCGGGATTGATAACAGTTTTACCATGTGAAGAATAACTCTCAACGGTCATCTATGCCATTTCTTCAACGTAAGGAGCAAGTCCAGGAAGATCCCAGATATTTCGGAGATATGGTTCAACGTCTAGCTCTATAAAAAGGAGGAGATCTTCTGCAGAGAGGGGCATTCATCATACAAACATTCTACACACACAAGCATTCAACTCAAGAAATCATTCAACACATACAACATCTTAATTTCTTAGCTGTTATTTGCTCTTATTTTCTTTTATTCGTATCGTTGTAATCATTCAACACATACAACATCTTAATTTCTTAGCTGTTATTTGCTCTTATTTTCTTTTATTCGTATCGTTGTAATCATTCAAAAACAATAATAATAATAAAGGAACAGCAGGTAGGATCGATTGAATCCTCCCGGGGTTTTTTACCTAAGATTTCTTAATTGAATCAAGGGTTTTTCCCCGTCAACAAAATTCTGGTGTCGTTGTCTTTTGCATTTATCTTTAAGATCCTAGCTTTACATTTCAGTCTTTTATCTTTATCTTCAACAGTTTTCTTATTTACTCGACGTATTTCTATCTCAAAGATTTTCATAAAACTCTTTTTAGCAAAAACGTTTAGTTTGTATCGTTATCTTTAAGAAAACTTTTCCTTTATTTGAAGATCTTAAAACACCAAGCCTCACTTACAAATCTTCGGTTCTTAAATTATCTTGAATCCTTTATAAAATTATCTTAGGTAATTTTTGCCCGAAACAATTTGGCGCCCACCGTGGGGCAAAAAAGGTGTTTTGCAATTAAATCGTTATCACAAAAACAAAACTTTTTGTTTAAACAAAATTTTGTGTTTCACGGAAAACTTTTCTAAGAAAATCATGTCTGAGCAATCTCAAAATCCCTCTTCTTCTGATTTGATCTATGATTATCCTTATGTAAAAGAAAACTTGAGAAATCCTCCTGAAAATGCAAGATTTTTGGCTGAACAAACTCTGAAAGGAAAAACTGAAGGAATACCTTCAGTAGATCCGTATCTAGCTATGCTGTGGAAGAAACATTTCGATCAATTCTATGAATCGATCCCTGATGAAGAAACTGAAGAAATGACTCAAGGATCAGATGAGTCGGTGAAAAGCTATATGGAGAAATTTGAGCGTAATCAGGGATCAGCGTCGAAGATTAAGAAGAATCTCTTGAAGATCAAATCATCAAGTAAGATTCGAAAGGATCCAGGTATAGCTGATAAAGGTAAGAAAGATAATTATAAAAAATATTTACAATTTTCTGATTATCATTTTACAACTGATATGTCTGGGCTTTTCGTTCTTATGAGAAGTCTGGGGGACAAAGTTAATTGGCCTGAAAGAATCCCTCGAAAATTTTACACTGATAGAACTAAATGGTGTGCTTTTCATGGTATTTTTGGTCATGAAACTAAAGAATGTGGAACATTTAATTATGAAATTTGGCGATTAATACATGAAGGTTTATTGGATGAAATACTTCCTAACCAAAATTGGTTTTTAGCAAAAAAGTAATTTTTAAAATAAAGGATATTAGATCTATTATGTTTTCAACAATAATACTGACTTGAGCATATGAGTAATGTTAGCCAAAAGGGCTAGCATCAACCATTAGTACGTGTTTTCTTTTTATGGCCTTTTTGCAGGATAATTAACATCCAGGATCCTGATATTGATGGATGAAGATCATAGGCATGTATCCAAGGTATCGATCCTGAACAGAAGTAAATTCTCCTAAGTCTAAGTCCTTAAACGGACTACAGTGGATTGAACTAAAACTTCAATCCTAGGTTGAAGGGATCACCTTCTCGAACGCCGAGGTTAACATTAACACCTCATTTCGCCCGGGGAGCACGTCATAAAAAATTCTTGATTGTGGGTAGACCCTCATGGTTGGGAATTTTCAAAGGGTTGTTGATTTTACAATCAACTCATTTGGTTTTGACTAATAATAAACAGTCATCAAAAAGAATAGGGATAATCTCTCTATTAAATACAACCGATTGACAAACAGAGTAGCGAACTAATGAAATGAACTAACAAATTGATTATCCTTTATAGTGATTTTTATATTTGAACATGAAAAACAGACAGAAGAAATCATCATGAAGACCGGTAAGCATAAATTTTCTTGAGACATCATAAAGGTACGCAGATTCATAAAAACTAGATCTGATATTTATTAGAAATAGAAATTACAAGGCGATCAAAAGACTGATAACAAGATCCATTAGACTTAGGTCGACTTATCCCCATTGGCTTCCTCAATCTCTGGGTGTAACTTTTTGAATTTAGAAACCACTGCCTTTAGTATAAATATATTACCCTTAGTCTTATGAAGCTCTTCTTGAACAGTGTCTAGTTCTCCATAGGCCTGAATTAGTTCTTCTCTGAGGGATATCATGTCTTTTCCCCATTTGCCAATAGCTTCTAGAGTCAGTCCTTGATGATCTTTGCTAATCTCTTCTGAAAGCGATAAACACTCTCCAAGATTTTCAAAAAGTTTATCTTGTTTCTTGGCTAATTCTTCACATAAGTGATTGATTTTTTCAGAAACCTGTATAAAACAAAGAAACTTATGACTGAAATGACATAACAAAATATATTAATGAAATCAGAAATATTTACCTGGGTTGGGATGTTTGACATGGTTCTGTCAGAAAGAGAAAATGATTTTTTTCAAAAAGGGATGATCTAAAGTTGGAGATCGGTAGAGAATAAATAGGGAGAATTAATTGTTGGGTAGTTGAAAGTCTAATCTAAATAGTTATGACTTTTCACAATAAATTGAAAAGACACCTCTCGAAAAATAAAACATTCAATATAAAGCAAGATGGAATCCTAAGAATTAGGTTTAATACACATAATTATTAAACGAATATATCACAGAAACAGTCTCCTGACATTTCAAAACATAATAAAACACAACAATACTAAAAGCATTGTCCATTGGGGGCATTAATATCAAACATACTAAATAGTTATTAAAAGTTACACAACCAAATAAACATTAAGGATCATCAATAAGTAGTGTCCTCACTACTATTCAACCAAGATCATGCCCTCATCATCCTTTGAAGATCCGTTTCCTCCTACAGTCTTCCTTTTGCGCCCCCCCCCCCCCCCCCCCCCCCCCCCCCCCCCCCCCCCCCCCCCCCCCCCCCCCCCCCCCCCCCCCCCCCCCCCCCCCCCCCCCCCCCCCCCCCCCCCCCCCCCCCCCCCCCCCCCCCCCCCCCCCCCCCCCCCCCCCCCCCCCCCCCCCCCCCCCCCCCCCCCCCCCCCCCCCCCCCCCCCCCCCCCCCCCCCCCCCCCCCCCCCCCCCCCCCCCCCCCCCCCCCCCCCCCCCCCCCCCCCCCCCCCCCCCCCCCCCCCCCCCCCCCCCCCCCCCCCCCCCCCCCCCCCCCCCCCCCCCCCCCCCCCCCCCCCCCCCCCCCCCCCCCCCCCCCCCCCCCCCCCCCCCCCCCCCCCCCCCCCCCCCCCCCCCCCCCCCCCCCCCCCCCCCCCCCCCCCCCCCCCCCCCCCCCCCCCCCCCCCCCCCCCCCCCCCCCCCCCCCCCCCCCCCCCCCCCCCCCCCCCCCCCCCCCCCCCCCCCCCCCCCCCCCCCCCCCCCCCCCCCCCCCCCCCCCCCCCCCCCCCCCCCCCCCCCCCCCCCCCCCCCCCCCCCCCCCCCCCCCCCCCCCCCCCCCCCCCCCCCCCCCCCCCCCCCCCCCCCCCCCCCCCCCCCCCCCCCCCCCCCCCCCCCCCCCCCCCCCCCCCCCCCCCCCCCCCCCCCCCCCCCCCCCCCCCCCCCCCCCCCCCCCCCCCCCCCCCCCCCCCCCCCCCCCCCCCCCCCCCCCCCCCCCCCCCCCCCCCCCCCCCCCCCCCCCCCCCCCCCCCCCCCCCCCCCCCCCCCCCCCCCCCCCCCCCCCCCCCCCCCCCCCCCCCCCCCCCCCCCCCCCCCCCCCCCCCCCCCCCCCCCCCCCCCCCCCCCCCCCCCCCCCCCCCCCCCCCCCCCCCCCCCCCCCCCCCCCCCCCCCCCCCCCCCCCCCCCCCCCCCCCCCCCCCCCCCCCCCCCCCCCCCCCCCCCCCCCCCCCCCCCCCCCCCCCCCCCCCCCCCCCCCCCCCCCCCCCCCCCCCCCCCCCCCCCCCCCCCCCCCCCCCCCCCCCCCCCCCCCCCCCCCCCCCCCCCCCCCCCCCCCCCCCCCCCCCCCCCCCCCCCCCCCCCCCCCCCCCCCCCCCCCCCCCCCCCCCCCCCCCCCCCCCCCCCCGGTTCACAACCCATTTGCCATTTTAGCCATCTCAATCTGTTTTGAAGAATTGTTATAGAAGCGCTTAAGACAGACTCTTCCTTCTAAATTTTAAGTTTCCTATCTTCTTCCTTTTTGAATTCCCTAAGCTCATAATTCAACTTAGCAATTTTTGTGTTCAAGCCCTCAACTTCTGCCAACAAGTCATCATTCTTTCCTTTCTCAATATTGACTAACTCCTTTTGAACTTCAACATCCATTGCCCATTCATTCAACTCTCTCCCAAAACTTAAAATCAAATGTTCGATAACCTAAAATAATAAATCGAAATATCAGACTATAAAATAAAAATAAATTTAATTAAGCAATAATTGGTACCTTAGAAATATCTTTAACCGAGCTGCCAAAAGTAACACTTTCGGGTAATCGAGAAACTAACTCAGTAAACGGAGCTTTGGCCGGAATTTCCAATAACTTAATAAGTTTCCTAACATTTATCGATCGCTTCTTTCTCTTTCCGTTAACTTTCTTTGTCTCATTATCCATGTCTAAGAAAAATACTAAAATAAATGAATCAATGAAATAGAAAACATAAAAACAAACACGTCTTTAAGAAAATTGAAACTTCATAGGAATAATAATCAATTGCTTCAGATAAAACGAATATAAATTCTTACATCAAAAACTAAAACTAAGGGAGTAATCGAAAACCATGAGAAAATAGATCTTAGATCTGGTATAAGTTTAAGTTGAAAATATAAAAGGATAAGGAAAGAAAACTAACCTTTTGCCCTTTGAGATAAATTTGGAGAAGAGAAGTAGATAAAAGGAAGCATAAGTATGAAACCCTAAAGTTGGTTGCGATTTCTTTTTGTCTAATAAGATTTCAATGGCCGACAATGACTTGTAAAACTTATCTTTATTTACAATGAAACATAAGTTTTGGGGACAATTGTTTGGGGTGGAATTTTCACCACTAGGATCCTAATGGAATTTACACTTTAGACCTCCTGAGATATTTACTTAACAATACGCTGTTCTGAAGGATCCTTAGTTTTGTCTAATTTATTAGTTCTGCTTGTGTTATTTTATTATCTTGATATGACAGGATCTTGATATTATCAGGATCTATGATCCCACTAACGAATATATATGTAGTACGAAAGATATTATTTGCAGGATTAAAGTTTATGCTCACAACATGAAGAAAACGTGTTTCAACGGATAGTTTACCACTTCAACCATAAGAATCGGGATTGATAACAGTTTTACCATGTGAAGAATAACTCTCAACGGTCATCTATGCCATTTCTTCAACGTAAGGAGCAAGTCCAGGAAGATCCCAGATATTTCGGAGATATGGTTCAACGTCTAGCTCTATAAAAAGGAGGAGATCTTCTGCAGAGAGGGGCATTCATCATACAAACATTCTACACACACAAGCATTCAACTCAAGAAATCATTCAACACATACAACATCTTAATTTCTTAGCTGTTATTTGCTCTTATTTTCTTTTATTCGTATCGTTGTAATCATTCAAAAACAATAATAATAATAAAGGAACAGCAGGTAGGATCGATTGAATCCTCCCGGGGTTTTTTACCTAAGATTTCTTAATTGAATCAAGGGTTTTTCCCCGTCAACAAAATTCTGGTGTCGTTGTCTTTTGCATTTATCTTTAAGATCCTAGCTTTACATTTCAGTCTTTTATCTTTATCTTCAACAGTTTTCTTATTTACTCGACGTATTTCTATCTCAAAGATTTTCATAAAACTCTTTTTAGCAAAAATGTTTAGTTTGTATCGTTATCTTTAAGAAAACTTTTCCTTTATTTGAAGATCTTAAAACACCAAGCCTCACTTACAAATCTTCGGTTCTTAAATTATCTTGAATCCTTTATAAAATTATCTTAGGTAATTTTTGCCCGAAACACACGCCTATCCTGATACCTGAAAAGTATACTAAAATATGTCAACACGAGGTTGGTGAGTTCGTAGGTTTTAGTAAAAAGTCTAGTATGACATGAAACCTTTGTCGATTCATAACAACGTATAAAGGGGTTTATGTAGGGGTGTTCAAAACCGGATATCCGAAATTTCGGATATCCGAATTTCGGATATCCGAAAATTCGGATAGTAGATTTGGTCATCCGAAATCCGAATCCGGATATCCGAAGTTTGGATATCCGAAACTTCGGATTCGGATACCGGATTATCCGAATATCCAAAGTTTTATTATAACTTAAGATGGCTCTCTACTAACACGGTAATACTTGATCCTTTTCACGCTCTATTATAATTTCCATGCTTGCAGCATATAATTTCCCCCAAGATGCTTGATGATTGTTTTCATATTTCCAAATCCATTTTGCAATCAGCACTCTACTTTGAATCTGAGATTGCATAGGCCCAAGGCTCTCTGTTTCTTTTGTTTTTACCATCTGATCCCAATAACGAATATTTTTCTTTTCGTATATAAATTATATATATATATATTTACCAGTAGGAAATTTTGAAAAATGATTTATATATCCAATGGTTTTCTAGATGATAGACCAGAAAGGCGGATACAGATCAGGAATTGAGATTTGAGAGAGAAAAGTTAGGTAGGGGGTTTGGAATTATGATACACGCTTACACTGATGAGATTAGGGTTGTTTCAAGTGTTGGAGTTTTAGACTTTTGGAAATTGTAGTAATATATTAGCTTATCAGACTAAGGAACTTGGCCCAAGCCCAAAATAGGAGTATATGTTAATGTAATTTTCGGATATTCGGATTATCCGAATATCCGATTTTTTTAAAAATTCATCCGATATCCGAATCCGAAAATCCGGATATCCGATTTTCGGATATCCGAAAATCCGGATATCCGAATTTTCGGATAATTTCGGATCGGGTTTTCGGATTTTGGATTCGGATTTTTTGAACACCCATATATATATATATGCAATAGAGTTACTTACAAATGCCTGCCTTGAAAATACAAATAAGCATGCCTTGAAAATACAAATAAGCAAATTAGTCAAGCAAATGTTTAGCATAAAATGGTCGGGACCAGTAGCGGAAGCGCGACCCCACATGTACCAACGAACGATCCCAAGAACATACGGCCAACTTGGTACCAAATAATGTCACGAACACGAACAATCCTCATATACTAAGTGTATGGAAATATATAAGTAATTCTAGACGAACGAATATTGTATAGATGATTCGGGTATTAAAAGACTCGACTCGTTAAGAAAAGAAGAACTTTTTTTTGTTGTGGCCATAAAATCTGTCGTAAATTTATGGCTTAATTACAACTGACCGTAAAAATCCAGCCGTAAAATTTTGGCTTAAATTATAACTAGCCGTAAAAACCAGCCGTAATTCGCTCCGGATTTTTGTCTTCCCTGATCAAAAGTACTCGAAAATACAAAGGGCCGTAAATTTATGGTCAGGGCCGTAAATTTACGGTCCCATCTGCACTTTTTAGTATTGACCCAAATTCAATGTAATTTCATTCCATAGTTCAAATCCTTAAACCAAAACACCAAAAAGAGTAAAATCACATATTACAACTATACGGACACATCCAACACATTAACCATTCAAATTACATTAAAACGACCAAACGGGTCACTCGCCCACATTTAGCCCAAGTGACAAAATGGGTAATTACACCCCATCAAGTTGAACATTACATACAAAGACATTATCCTTGACTCCAAAACATAACTTTATAATTGTTTCAACAAAACGACACAAAACATATCAAGAGGCACGAGTTGAGAGGGATTAACTAAAGTTTCTAGCCAAATACCATTTTCGCAAAATGGCTCATTACCTTCGATCTTCAAGCTACTTCAAGATCAACAAGATTCATTAGTTCCCTCTTCCGGAACCACCTATAAAAAGGGTAAACAACTAAAATATAAACGAATGCTTAGTGAATATGATTGCATACATTTATACATTCGAAGGAGGGCAACGCATAAAGGACTATCACATGTAGCCTATGGTACCGTCATACCATCTCTACATGCTCACCTTTGTACTTTAACGCATTACATGGATCCATATAAGCCAAACAACACAATCATACGCCACATGCATTACATAACAATAAAATGAGGTTCTTAGGCCTCGACCACTACTTAGGCGTAATCAATAATAGCCCCTACTTAGGCTTAACGCCAAATCCATTACCACACATGAAATCCACCATCATATGGTAATCGACCCGATGCATATATAAAAGTATGCAAGAATACTCACCTCCTTCGCGACAACAATCAACAATCAAGATGACCGCAAGAACACAATTAACAAGCTTTCAACCTATCAAGTCATCACAATACGCATATATATTTCACATTCTTGACTAACTAAGCTTAGCCAAAGCAACAACAATTCACTAGCATTCCTAACCCATGATCAAACTTGCATTCTTATTGAGTTGCTTATTACCCAAAAACCCATTCTTATGCATCAATCATATATCCATCAACAATACAAATTTATTCCACCATTTACACTAAAATCACCATATCCATATCTTGATCATGAAATCACTACACATATTTCTTATAAATTAAGACATGAAACCCAATAAAATATTTAACTATGGGGACAAATTTGGGAAAATGATAACAATAAAAACCAACCAACTAAAACCCTCAAATTGAATTACTATCAAGAACCCTAATTTCAACATTCAACATTAATAGAATTCCTTACCTCAAATGACACAAACACTAGATAGTGAAATAAAAAATCTCAAATTTTTCCTCCTTCCCCCTTGATATATCGGCCCCTAACACACCTCACACACCAAAATCCCCAAATTCTTAATCTCACTTGAAGGTTATTGTTATTATTAATTTTCTCTTGTATGGAGGTTTTTATTGATTTAATTAAATATAAGAATCTCAAGATAGTATTGGAAGAATTTGAATGAGAAATACAAGAAAATGGTGAAGTTGGTGGAAGTGGGAAATGTCTAGAAAAAAGAAGAAGCGTTCAGATAAAAGAAACAATTAAGAACTAATTGCATTTTTGGTCCCTGTGGTATCATATTTTTCGCAAGAATGGTCCAAACTTTTGAAAAGTCGCAATTTTGGTGCCAAAAGTGTGACTTTTTCGCATCCACGGTCCAAAAGCTAACTTCCGTTTGATTATTGTCGTTAGTGGGGTCATGTGAGTGTCACGTGATGGATAAAATTGTCCTTTTACACTATACATATTCCCTAAATCTAAATATATATTCCCTAAAACTAAATTGCCTTTTTGTCTTTAATGCAGTAATTAAATAAAAAAACATATCAAAACTCTTGCATCATCATCAGCCTTGCACAAAAAGCTCTACAAATTTCAATTCATTAAACTAAACTTCCACCATAATATAAATCAAATCAAACCAAATCTCTGTAAAGATTGAAAATACAAATACATAGATATATATAAAAGATACAGATCGAAACCTTGTCAAGACCTCCATTCTCACCACGGTGGCGGTTGTTTTTTAGATCAAATGCCATCGCGATGGTTGTTGGACGGAGACGGGAGACATACTTGCAGGCGGTGGGACTTGGCCGAAATATCGATATCTCCAATCGGAGATGTAGATATAGATTGGAGATAAATCAAACAATAAAGAGAGTTTTTAAATGATGTATTTAATATATATCTACAACTATATGTAGATCTATATCTATAAAGCTTGTGAACATATATCTCTTGTTGATATAGATCTGAGATGTAGATATATAGATCTATATAACATGTATAGGTGGTGGCTGTGATTTGATACGCTGTGGTGACCGGGGATGTTTGAAGGTCCGGTGATGATGCCAATGATTGTGGCTGTTGCTACTGCGATTGAAATGAGGATGATTTTTTCAATGTGGTGGGTTTTTTATTGCAATTTGTGGCTGCTGCTGCTACTTGATGATGCCATGGGCTTTTGATTTTCGATTTTTGAAGGCGATGATGATACAATATGTATGTGTATTATTTAGTTTGCAATATGTATGGATCTACAAGTATGTGTATATATATAGATTAAATTAAATATACAATTATATATAGACATTGGTGATGATGATAATAATATGTATGTGTTTTAACGTTTAAGGAAGAAGATATACAGATATGTACTTTTTGATGAAGATGATGATATGATATATTATATATAGATATAAGTGATGTTGATATGATGTATGTGTATTTGTTTGGAGAAAATATGTTTGGGGAAGAAGATGTGTAATTAAAAATCAAGAAAAAGTTAATAAAGATTGAGTTGCAAGATTGGTCCTATTTGTGTAAAAAGATATTGCCCCTTACGTGACATGCACATGAGCACACTAACGGAATAAATAGGACGGACGTTGCATTTTGGACCATTCTTGTGAAAAATGCACACTTTTGGCACTAAAAATGCAACAAATGAAAAGTTTGACCAAACGTGCAAAAAGTGTGATAACACAGGGACCAAAAATGCAATTAGTTCAACAATTAATCCAACTTTTACCGACACCCTTATAATAGTTGAAAACAATGTCATTCTATCTTTATAAACAACAAGCATTTCTACCCGGGCGTTGTCCCGGGAGAAAAACAAAACTCTCATGATAAAAGTTAAAAAACATTAAGCTGAAAACCAAATTTTCGTGCCAAAAGTTAAGAAACTTTGGTGGATAAAGTTAAAAAACTCGAAGTTATGCGGAAAAAAGTAGCTAAGATGAAACTCTGGCGGCAAAAGTTTTAGACTTTTAGTTAGCTGTCTAATTACGGAGGCAAAAAGTATAATTTTTTTATTTTTTTAAATAGTTTTTGTAGAAAAGGGGGGAAAAAATTAGAGAAAAAAAAAACCATTTCTACCCGGGCGTTGTCCCGGGAGAAAAACAAAACTCTCATGATAAAAGTTAAAAAACATTAAGTTGAAAACCAAATTTTCGTGCCAAAAGTTAAGAAACTTTGGTGGATAAAGTTAAAAAACTCGAAGTTATGCGGAAAAAAGTAGCTAAGATGAAACTCTGGCGGCAAAAGTTTTAGACTTTTAGTTAGCTGTCTAATTACGGAGGCAAAAAGTATAATTTTTTTATTTTTTTAAATAGTTTTTGTAGAAAAGGGGGAAAAAATTAGAGAAAAAAAAAACCATTTCTACCCGGGCGTTGCCCCGGGAGAAAAACAAAACTCTCGTGATAAAAGTTAAAAAACATTAAATTGAAAACCAAATTTTCGTGGCAAAAGTTATGAAACTTTGGTGGATAAAGTTAAAAAACTCGAAGTTATGCGAAAAAAAAGTAGCTAAGATTAAACTCTGGCGGCAAAAGTTTTAGACTTTTAGTTAGCTGTCTAATCACCGAGGCAAAAAGTATAATTTTTTTTTTTAAAAAATATTTTTTGTAGAAAAGGAGGGGAAAAAATTAGAGCAAAAAAAAAGAGCAAAAAAAAAAAGGAAAAAAAAAGAAAAAGACAAAATAAGCCGGTACTGTTCATGCTCGAGCCGCTGAGCCGAGCCGCCGAGCCGGTTACTATTCAAGGCTTAGCTTACTATTCCTAAGCCAAACCTTATATGTTATATATATATATAATTAATCCGATATATGGCGATATGGGTTTACTATTCGTCAATCTCACATAAATATGTAGGTTTTAGTCTACTTAGTAACTATGGAATCAATGAATCACAATACACATTTATCAACTTCAATATAATATCATGATTATTGCAATTTCATTCAAATTTGTGTCAAGATATAATATGTAATACTAGATCTTATGGTGTCACCATATGCAATTTCATTCAGTCCATGAGTATGTAGCTTCAAGTATGGAAAAGAAATCCAATAAGCAAAGTCAGCCGACGCCATTGGTTGTGTTTTGCAATGCAGGAGCCAACTCACTGAATGAAAATACTCTGTTTTATCGTCTCTGACCCTAGTGTCATCCGTCATCCTTCTTACCGCCAGCTAGACTAATTTCTTGCAGAAAAATATGGAAATTCATTAGACATTCAGACGACTCCAATATTACCAAATTAAATCATCAATGTTGGAGACTTTGGAGGGGCTTTTGGTTTTGGGTATTTGGTATTGTCACTAAATCTACCAATGCAAATGATAAAGAATGAGTGAGGGCAATATTGTCTTTTAGATTTAGTTTCCGTAAGAGAATAAAATTATTCAGTGAAAAAATCACTACCCATATGTATTAGGTAGAAAACTCAAAACTCCACTTTAGGCAATATGGTTTGATACGGGTGATTAGAAATTCAAAATAGTTGTGTCACAATTTATGGTCGTTTTGATTGGGAAAGTGTTTTATTGTGTTAGCTTGTTAATTAGATACGTACGCATAGGTGTAAAAATATGTATATAACACATTATTTATTAGAAATTTGACATTTTTAGTTGGAATGATTTGACTTTGAATTTAAAGGGTCAAGATTAATTTGGTTGTGAATTTAGATGGCCTAGATCATTTGTGAAGTAGATTCTTTTCTCTACTAGATTATTGTTCCATGTAATACGCGGGTAAATTTTTATTTATTTTTTAAACGGCAGAATATTAAAATGGTTTTGAAAACCACTATTAACTATACGCTTTTTTTTAAACGGCAGAATATTAAAATGGTTTTGAAAACCACTATTAACTATACGCTTTTTTTTAAACGGCAGAATATTAAAATGGTTTTGAAAACCACTATTAACTATACGCTTTTCCTAATTTAAACGGCAGAATATTAAAATGGTTTTGAAAACCACGATTAACTATACGTTTTTTTTAAACGGCAGAATATTAAAATGGTTTTGAAAACCACTATTAACTATACGCTTTTCCTAATAAATCTAGATGTTGTTATATTTTATAAAAACATAATCTTTACTATTTATGGTCAATGATATATAGATATAGATTTAAAAGTAATATATGAGGCCAAGAGAAAGCTGAAATCAAATGAGATGTGTCTATTTATCTATCTCTTGATGCCTTGTTAAAGTATCTAGGGTTAGGTCAGGAGGGTTTCTTAACGCCTTCTTTTATCTTTTCATCAGAGTTATTTCACAGAGACTTGTCATGGTAAGGAAAAAGGGAGGGGCAGGCACACTCGGAAAGTGCAGTACGACGGAGAGTTGTATGTTGCATTCGCAAAGGATTAATCGCTCATGAAAAAGGAATTTATTGATTCTCTCCCAATTGGTTGGACCATAAGTGCGATGATTTACTTCACGGGTGAGAGCTTAGTTGGTAGAGCTTTGCTCTTGCAATTGGATCGTTGCGCTTACAGGTTGGATGTCTAATTGTCCAAGTTGTAACGATAGTATCTTGTACCTGAACCGATGGCTCACTTTTTTTATTATGGGGAAGAGGACCAAAACATGCCACTAAAAGACACTACTAAGACAAAGATGGGCTGTGAAGAACATCAAGAACGTAGAGGAGATTGGGCGGGCAGTTGGTCTGATCTAGTATGGAGCGTACATGGATGGTAGTTGGAGTCGGAAACTCTCATAGGGTTCCCTTAACGGGGATACTTGGGGAAAAAGATCAAGATGTCCCTTGCGAACGACTTGATACACTATCTATTGTTAATCCTTTAGCGAAATGCGGCGAAGGAAGGAAATGCTTGCAAGCATGATTGAGAAATATTTAGGTATTTGCTCAAGTGTGAGGTATTGAGTGAATGTGTTTAACTGGAAGATGTGTTGTGTATCATGTGCATGTTGATATCAATGCGGTACTGAGATCAATGAGTTCCCCACTATTTAATTTTTTTTTAATAAGGTTCTCATGTATATAATAGTAGCTTTACTTTTTTTTTTATTTAAAAAAAAGTCTAATATTTGATTTTATAATCATAACATAATGTATTATAATAATCATATGTTTAAGACTATAACATAAAATATATATGTATATTATACTTTTAATTGCTACATATATAATATTAATTTGATAACATTATTATTTACATTTAAAGGTTGCAATTGAAAGTTAAAAATTGTATATAGTCTTTAGTTTTTAAATATTTATTTTAGCCATTTAGATCACAACAAAAAGTTAACATGGGTCTAGATAAAAACTTTAACACTGTGTTTATAAATATTATTTCTACAGCATTTATTCCCGTCAAATTTTTTTAACTTTTTAACTTTTCAACTTTTCAACCACTCATTTTTTTTTATCTCTCCTCCATAAATCATTTTATTTCTCTAATTCATTCAAAATCTTTTATCTCAAAAACCGTACATCGATAAATTATAAAAATTATATGGGTGTTCTTAAAATTTCATGCTCTTTCACTAGAGATGTCATTCGATATACTTTCGATGAATTTTTAAATCCGAGGGCGGAGCCCAAACGGCTAAGGCATTTGGCTATCACATTGTATGATCTATCACACTCTATGACCTATCATCCCCACCATCTAACCGCCGCAACGCGCGGGTACTTTCTCTCGTTAAGATTAAGATTTGACTAAATCTTATATACTTTTAAATCATTAAGTGTCAAATGAAAAACACTTAAATAACAACGTATATAGATAAAGCAAATAAAAGACAATAATTTATTAAACCCTTATCTATATCTATATTTATATCTATATACTCCATATTAAAGTAAACTACCCCTCCCATATTCAACTATCTACCTTTAAAAAACCCAATTTACCCCTCACTATTCAACACTCTCTCAACCCTTAAAACTGCATTTACCTAATATACCCCCAAATCTTTTTCTTTTCTTAACCTTAACAAAACATACATCCAACCATATGTCTCACACACAAAAACTCGGAACGAAAACACACAGAAACACAAAAAACGGTAGGATTTTTATCTCAGCGTTGACTCAAGGCTTAATCATGCCGATCACCAGCACCACCACGGCGATTTCATTCCTTTTGTTAGGGTTCCATTCGAAATCAACAGGTGAGCCGCCATGAACATTTGGTGTTTTAGGGGTTTTTTTCTATATATATATATATATATATATATATATATATATATATATATATATATATATATATATATATATATATATATATATATATATATATATATATATATATATATATATATATATATATATATATATATATATATATATATATATATATATATATATATATATATATATATATATATATATATATATATATATATATATATATATATATATATATATATATATATATATATATATATATATATATATATATATATATATATATATATATATATATATATATATATATATATATATATATATATATATATATATATATATATATATATATATATATATATATATATATATATATATATATATATATATATATATATATATATATATATATATATATATATATATATATATATATATATATATATATATATATATATATATATATATATATATATATATATATATATATATATATATATATATATATATATATATATATATATATATATATATATATATATATATATATATATATATATATATATATATATATATATATATATATATATATATATATATATATATATATATATATATATATATATATATATATATATATATATATATATATATATATATATATATATATATATATATATATATATATATATATATATATATATATATATATATATATATATATATATATATATATATATATATATATATATATATATATATATATATATATATATATATATATATATATATATATATATATATATATATATATATATATATATATATATATATATATATATATATATATATATATATATATATATATATATATATATATATATATATATATATATATATATATATATATATATATATATATATATATATATATATATATATATATATATATATATATATATATATATATATATATATATATATATATATATATATATATATATATATATATATATATATATATATATATATATATATATATATATATATATATATATATATATATATATATATATATATATATATATATATATATATATATATATATATATATATATATATATATATATATATATATATATATATATATATATATATATATATATATATATATATATATATATATATATATATATATATATATATATATATATATATATATATATATATATATATATATATATATATATATATATATATATATATATATATATATATATATATATATATATATATATATATATATATATATATATATATATATATATATATATATATATATATATATATATATATATATATATATATATATATATATATATATATATATATATATATATATATATATATATATATATATATATATATATATATATATATATATATATATATATATATATATATATATATATATATATATATATATATATATATATATATATATATATATATATATATATATATATATATATATATATATATATATATATATATATATATATATATATATATATATATATATATATATATATATATATATATATATATATATATATATATATATATATATATATATATATATATATATATATATATATATATATATATATATATATATATATATATATATATATATATATATATATATATATATATATATATATATATATATATATATATATATATATATATATATATATATATATATATATATATATATATATATATATATATATATATATATATATATATATATATATATATATATATATATAAAAAAACAAAAACTTTCAAAAAATTTAAATCCTCAAAAGGCTAGCTAGCTTTTGTATGTATATATATATACCTTTTTACACTAACAATTAATCAAAAACAAAACACTCTCATCTATCAAACTTTCATCTTAATCAAATAAAAACACTACATTCAATCATTTTATTATCTATTCATGTAACATCCCAAACTTTTCTTTAAGATTTGACTAACGCCGTTAGGTCAACTTTATGTGTGTCGTTAAGTCTAGTGTGAATATATGCATATACGTAGTTAATGTGTGTTATGTGTGAGGTTTGAAAACCTAAATTCGTTTTCTGGAAGCTAAATTCGCTTTCTGGAAGCTAAATTCGTTTTTTGGAAGCTAAATTCGTTTCCTGATGTCTAAATTCGTTTCCTGATGTCTAAATTCGTTTCCTGATGTCTAAATTCGTTTCCTGATGTCTAAATTCGTTTTCTGGAAGCTAAATTCGTTTCCTGATGTCTAAATTCGTTTTCTGGAAGCTAAATTCGTTTTCTGGAAGCTAAATTCGTTTCCTGATGTCTAAATTCGTTTCCTGATGTCTAAATTCGTTTTCTGGAAGCTAAATTCGTTTCCTGATGTCTAAATTCGTTTTCTGGAAGCTAAATTCGTTTCCTGATGTCTAAATTCGTTTCCTGATGTCTAAATTCGTTTCCTGATGTCTAAATTCGTTTCCTGATGTCTAAATTCGTTTCCTGATGTCTAAATTCGTTTCCTGATGTCTAAATTCGTTTCCTGATGTCTAAATTCGTTTTCTGGAAGCTAAATTCGTTTTCTGGAAGCTAAATTCGTTTCCTGATGTCTAAATTCGTTTCCTGATGTCTAAATTCGTTTCCTGATGTCTAAATTCGTTTCCTGATGTCTAAATTCGTTTCCTGATGTCTAAATTCGTTTTCTGGAAGCTAAATTCGTTTTCTGGAAGCTAAATTCGTTTTCTGGAAGCTAAATTCGTTTCCTGATGTCTAAATTCGTTTCCTGATGTCTAAATTCGTTTCCTGATGTCTAAATTCGTTTCCTGATGTCTAAATTCGTTTCCTGATGTCTAAATTCGTTTTCTGGAAGCTAAATTCGTTTCCTGATGTCTAAATTCGTTTTCTGGAAGCTAAATTCGTTTTCTGGAAGCTAAATTCGTTTTCTGGAAGCTAAATTCGTTTTCTGGAAGCTAAATTCGTTTCCTGATGTCTAAATTCGTTTTCTGGAAGCTAAATTCGTTTTCTGGAAGCTAAATTCGTTTTCTGGAAGCTAAATTCGTTTCCTGATGTCTAAATTCGTTTTCTGGAAGCTAAATTCGTTTTCTGGAAGCTAAATTCGTTTTCTGGAAGCTAAATTCGTTTCCTGATGTCTAAATTCGTTTCCTGATGTCTAAATTCGTTTCCTGATGTCTAAATTCGTTTTCTGGAAGCTAAATTCGTTTTCTGGAAGCTAAATTCGTTTTCTGGAAGCTAAATTCGTTTCCTGATGTCTAAATTCGTTTTCTGGAAGCTAAATTCGTTTCCTGATGTCTAAATTCGTTTCCTGATGTCTAAATTCGTTTTCTGGAAGCTAAATTCGTTTTCTGGAAGCTAAATTCGTTTTCTGGAAGCTAAATTCGTTTCCTGATGTCTAAATTCGTTTCCTGATGTCTAAATTCGTTTTCTGGAAGCTAAATTCGTTTCCTGATGTCTAAATTCGTTTTCTGGAAGCTAAATTCGTTTTCTGGAAGCTAAATTCGTTTCCTGATGTCTAAATTCGTTTCCTGAGGTCTAAATTCGTTTTCTGGAAGCTAAATTCGTTTTCTGGAAGCTAAATTCGTTTCCTGATGTCTAAATTCGTTTCCTGAGTCTAAATTCGTTTCCTGATGTCTAAATTCGTTTTCTGGAAGCTAAATTCGTTTCCTGATGTCTAAATTCGTTTCCTGATGTCTAAATTCGTTTTCTGGAAGCTAAATTCGTTTCCTGATGTCTAAATTCGTTTTCTGGAAGCTAAATTCGTTTTCTGGAAGCTAAATTCGTTTCCTGATGTCTAAATTCGTTTTCTGGAAGCTAAATTCGTTTCCTGATGTCTAAATTCGTTTCCTGATGTCTAAATTCGTTTTCTGGAAGCTAAATTCGTTTCCTGATGTCTAAATTCGTTTTCTGGAAGCTAAATTCGTTTCCTGATGTCTAAATTCGTTTTCTGGAAGCTAAATTCGTTTTCTGGAAGCTAAATTCGTTTTCTGGAAGCTAAATTCGTTTTCTGGAAGCTAAATTCGTTTTCTGGAAGCTAAATTCGTTTCCTGATGTCTAAATTCGTTTCCTGATGTCTAAATTCGTTTCCTGATGTCTAAATTCGTTTTCTGGAAGCTAAATTCGTTTCCTGATGTCTAAATTCGTTTCCTGATGTCTAAATTCGTTTCCTGATGTCTAAATTCGTTTCCTGATGTCTAAATTCGTTTCCTGATGTCTAAATTCGTTTCCTGATGTCTAAATTCGTTTCCTGATGTCTAAATTCGTTTTCTGGAAGCTAAATTCGTTTCCTGATGTCTAAATTCGTTTTCTGGAAGCTAAATTCGTTTCCTGATGTCTAAATTCGTTTCCTGATGTCTAAATTCGTTTTCTGGAAGCTAAATTCGTTTCCTGATGTCTAAATTCGTTTCCTGATGTCTAAATTCGTTTTCTGGAAGCTAAATTCGTTTTCTGGAAGCTAAATTCGTTTTCTGGAAGCTAAATTCGTTTTCTGGAAGCTAAATTCGTTTTCTGGAAGCTAAATTCGTTTCCTGATGTCTAAATTCGTTTTCTGGAAGCTAAATTCGTTTCCTGATGTCTAAATTCGTTTCCTGATGTCTAAATTCGTTTCCTGATGTCTAAATTCGTTTCCTGATGTCTAAATTCGTTTTCTGGAAGCTAAATTCGTTTCCTGATGTCTAAATTCGTTTCCTGATGTCTAAATTCGTTTCCTGATGTCTAAATTCGTTTCCTGATGTCTAAATTCGTTTCCTGATGTCTAAATTCGTTTCCTGATGTCTAAATTCGTTTCCTGATGTCTAAATTCGTTTTCTGGAAGCTAAATTCGTTTCCTGATGTCTAAATTCGTTTTCTGGAAGCTAAATTCGTTTCCTGATGTCTAAATTCGTTTCCTGATGTCTAAATTCGTTTTCTGGAAGCTAAATTCGTTTCCTGATGTCTAAATTCGTTTCCTGATGTCTAAATTCGTTTTCTGGAAGCTAAATTCGTTTTCTGGAAGCTAAATTCGTTTCCTGATGTCTAAATTCGTTTTCTGGAAGCTAAATTCGTTTTCTGGAAGCTAAATTCGTTTCCTGATGTCTAAATTCGTTTCCTGATGTCTAAATTCGTTTCCTGATGTCTAAATTCGTTTTCTGGAAGCTAAATTCGTTTCCTGATGTCTAAATTCGTTTTCTGGAAGCTAAATTCGTTTTCTGGAAGCTAAATTCGTTTTCTGGAAGCTAAATTCGTTTTCTGGAAGCTAAATTCGTTTCCTGATGTCTAAATTCGTTTCCTGATGTCTAAATTCGTTTCCTGATGTCTAAATTCGTTTCCTGATGTCTAAATTCGTTTCCTGATGTCTAAATTCGTTTTCTGGAAGCTAAATTCGTTTTCTGGAAGCTAAATTCGTTTTCTGGAAGCTAAATTCGTTTTCTGGAAGCTAAATTCGTTTCCTGATGTCTAAATTCGTTTTCTGGAAGCTAAATTCGTTTCCTGATGTCTAAATTCGTTTTCTGGAAGCTAAATTCGTTTTCTGGAAGCTAAATTCGTTTCCTGATGTCTAAATTCGTTTTCTGGAAGCTAAATTCGTTTCCTGATGTCTAAATTCGTTTTCTGGAAGCTAAATTCGTTTCCTGATGTCTAAATTCGTTTTCTGGAAGCTAAATTCGTTTCCTGATGTCTAAATTCGTTTTCTGGAAGCTAAATTCGTTTTCTGGAAGCTAAATTCGTTTTCTGGAAGCTAAATTCGTTTGATTCCCTTTGCGACGCAATAGCGACATAATTTTCAAATGGCCATATCTTTTGAACCGTGACTCCGTTTTTGACAAGTAAGCTATCCCTAGAATCGTGTGAGAGTCTATTTTCTAATGGTAATGCTTTTAAAGGAGGATTTTGAAGTCAAGTTTCCTGAAAGGTTGAATTAGTGAGTGAAGGTCGAGTTTCGTCGGATTCTATGAGTCCTAAAGTATTAATCAAACCTCCAATGCATTTAGATTTGTCATGGGTCACATAGATAGGTGTTTAGGTCTGAGTTAGGACCTTAATGATGTGGGTATTAGCTTGTCTAATGATCGCTTAATGATTATAGGAGGTCAGGAATACTTGCTTTGCACAGTAACGTAGTTGCCTTTTGTCGTACGCTCCTTTGAGGTAAGATACACTACTCTGACACGCTGGGGGATCAACTAAAAGCTGGTTTCAAATCGTAAACACTTCCATTCGGTACCTTATTATTGCATGTGGGCATATGGGTTACTTGGGAGGTATTATGGGTTATGCAGTTGACCATGAGACCTGAGATGCAGTCCCTATTGTAGTGTAATGCAGTATTGCTTAATGTAATATGTAGTTATGCAGTTGATGTAGTTTAATGAAGTATCTTGATATGTATGATATATAGAAATGAAGTTGATGTGTGATATGCATGCCTGACCTGTACGCCTAGTTCACTAGACTTGCTAGGTTGCTATGTCACTTGCACGTTTAAGGATCCAAACGTAATGAAGTTAAAGTGTGTGAATGTCTAGGAATGTGTGTTACCTAGACTATATGTGTGTGAATGTTTGGGAATGCAGGGACCCAATCTATATGTGTGAAATTGAGCTCATAAAACAGATGCAGTGAAAAGTGTTAAGCTTAACCCGTACTAGCCTTAGCCGGGCAAGTGCGTAGATGCAGTTGTTGCTTGGGTGGCTCCTCGCAACATGGTCTCTATAACGCAGGGCGAGTAATACGAGGGGTTTGACCAACCTACATATACGGATTACTCAAGGATTGGCTTGCCATTCCTTAACGACGTAAGATGAGTAGTCTTTTGACTGATCATCCAGTCGGGTGTGATGCAGGGCACACTTATATGCAGATAACGAAGATACGTGTGACAATGTGTGAACTAATAATGCAGATAACGAAGATATGTGTGATAATGTGGGAACTAATGCAGGATAGGCACATTTAGGATGATTATCCTAATTGATATGAAGCTGAAATGCAGTATATGTGTGAACGTGTGATGTGTGTTGTGCCTAATAAAACTTGTCTAATAATGAAGATTGTTTTAATTGGACAAATGCTTTTAAATTAAGTGTGATCTTACTTAGCTATTCTTATAGCTAACACTTGTTTCTTTAATGTGGTTGTTCCCTCAGGTTTAGCTTGATGGAAACTAGATGCAGGACGTGTGAGCTTGGGTAGATGCAATGCAGGAGCCTTAGCTACCCATAGATGATGCTTCCTTTAGACCTTATTTACCTTTCGTATTTTAATGTCGAATTTATGTAATGACGTGTGAACGGTTGTTTTATGTTGGGCAACCGATGGGTTTTCATTTGAACTATTGTTTGATATGGCATGTAACACCAAATAAATGCAGAAACCGAAATGTTTTTATCGGTTTTGACTTTTAAAGTCTTTTCTTCCGCAATTTGACACCGTTAGGTGAAAAGTTTTTGAAAACCCATATTTTTAAACGACGGGTGTTACAAGTTGGTATCAGAGAAGTAGTTTAAGTGAACCAAGGCCTATTGACCATAGGATTTGGACTTAAACTTAAGGTGTGCATGCTAGGTACTCGTAGGATGCCTTAGCTAGAGATGACATGTGATGTAGGACGGGCTGGGATGAGTGAGAGTGTAGGATTAAGGCTATTTGATGTGTGCTTATTGATATGTGGATATGTGTTTTAGCCTTTATTCTTCCGTTTCTCGCCTCTTCGTCGCTAATTATTCTATTGCTACGATAGACGGTCCCCGAGGTAATGTGTCATTTCCCTAACTGAATTTAATAATGTGTGATATAACATATGTGTGAAGTGGCTGAGGTGAATGGAAGAGGGGAATTAGGTGAAATGGTATTCCAACAATGTTGTCTAATCCACGAGCATAGTGACAAGGACCGCAATGGAAATGAGATGTGGTATGTTTGCTGAAAATCACGTGAAAGGAGTTGATGGAAAAGAGTGATACACAAATGTGGGAACGAACGCGCGTGTGAAAGGATACAATTACAATTATGGTCCGGAACATAGTTGCAAGCGTATCACGACGCGAGCGTGTTTGTATGACCATGCTTGTGTTGACCGGTGCATGAAGTAATGAAGTTGGAGAGATTTCTATGTAGTGAATCTTTATGTGTCGAGAGTAAATACCGTGTTACAACTATAATGACGTTGATGCCTCGTGTGTGTGGAAATGTGTGAAGATCGGTGAAAAGTTATAGCCGGTTAAATGTTTATGATAATTATGAAGTTAAATGAAGTCTAAAGGTACGTGAGGAATGAAGTGGTTGGTAGACAATGTTGTTAAGTCTACTAGTTCAAAGGACATGAACTTGAAATTGACAGTTAGAGTTAATGCTGGATATTTGAAGGGTGATAAGCAGGTGATGTACAGAAGGGTTACCGGGTACACGTATGAAAGGATATAGTTACAATTCCGGTCGCGAACGTAATTGTAAATGTATCACGACATGTGTGTGTTTGTGAGACTGTGTCTGTGCTGATCCGAATAAAGTGAGGAACGGAATGATGGAATCACTGGTTGGTGGCATAATTAATCACGTGAAGAGTAGATGTGTATCTATGGGTTAAAGAATGATGAAGCTGAAGCAAGTAAAGGAGATAACACTAAGGATGAGTGAACCTTTTAACCATGAAACTCCCCCATTTTATGAACACCATAGATTTCGTTACGGGAGGATAGATGACGATTGGAACGAGTATCTACAAGTGGAGATTCTTCCTTATATTGCATGAAGGTATGGAGAATTAGCACGTGAACTTTTTCTAGCAGTTCTATCGCGTATTGCCTCCGCCGGTGTGACATGAAGGTGATGTTGATATCCTACATGAGTACAAAATCTTATGTATGACTGCTTCTCAAGATAAAGAATTTTCCCTTATAAAAAGTTAAGAGGTTGGATGACGGAGTTAACTATGGATACTTAAATCACAAGAAGTAGAAGTGTTCAGGAGCATTCGGTTCCGGATGGATCATGTTTCTCGCCTATGTGATCTACTTATGTAAGGCAAGGATTATAGTTCAAAAATCGAGGCCACTCGTAGCTTTGAGACGTTCTAATAAGGTTTCCAATTTCGTTGCGATTGTGAGGTCGAACCTTCAAACGATGTGTGACAAGTTTACATGTGATATGACAAGATATGCTATGAAGTTACGTTTAAGGGGTAAGTCTATGTTGATGTGATATAAGACATGGATTAAGATGTGAGTATACCATGATATGATGTATATGATGATATAAGATGATGTATAATGTAGGTGTTGGGTGTCATTTCATGATACGATATGTTATTGAAGGGAAAGGTGTCAAGCTAAAGATCACGACGATAACAGCTCATGAAGTTAGAAGTATTAAATGAGTGCTTTGATTAGCTTAATATCGGCCGAGGGTTTTGTGGTGAGAAAGGGAAGTTTATTATGAACAAAGAAGGTATTATGGTCTAACCATAAGTCTCTATGAAAGGATATGATATGTAGCGAAGGTTATGACGAGTCGACCCTTTATTCAAATGAATCATGTGAGTTTTGGCTTCGAGAAGTGCAGTTTCTTGGTCATGTTATTTCATCAGAAGGTATTAAAGTAGATCCTTCAAAGATTGAAGCTGTTTCAAAGTGGGAGCAGCCAAAGACTCCTACCGAGATTAAGAGTTTTCTTGGTTTGGCTGGGTATTATAGAAGGTTTATTCAGGATTTTTCCCGAATAGCCAAGCCTATGACGGAATTAACAAAGAAGGGTGGGAAGTACGAGTGGACTGAAAAGCAGGAAAATGCATTCCAAACGTTGAAAAAGAAGTTGTGTGAAGCTCCTATCCTTGCCTTGCCTGAAGGTACTGATGATTTAGTGGTATATAGTGATGCTTCTATTACGGGTTTGGGTTGTGTCCTAATGCAGAGAGACAAAGTGATTGCCTATGCTTCACGTCAGTTGAAGCCTCATGAGAAGAATTACCCTACCCATGATCTTGAGCTAGCGGCGGTTGTGTTTGCATTGAAATTATGGAGACATTACTTATATGGTACTAAATGCACACTTTACACCGACCATAAGAGTTTACAATATATGTTTACTCAAAAGGAGATGAATGTGAGACAAAGAAGGTGGAAGTACGAGTGGACTGAAAAGCAGGAAAATGCATTCCAAACGTTGAAAAAGAAGTTGTGTGAAGCTCCTATCCTTGCCTTGCCTGAAGGTACTGATGATTTAGTGGTATATAGTGATGCTTCTATTACGGGTTTGGGTTGTGTCCTAATGCAGAGAGACAAAGTGATTGCCTATGCTTCACGTCAGTTGAAGCCTCATGAGAAGAATTACCCTACCCATGATCTTGAGCTAGCGGCGGTTGTGTTTGCATTGAAATTATGGAGACATTACTTATATGGTACTAAATGCACACTTTACACCGACCATAAGAGTTTACAATATATGTTTACTCAAAAGGAGATGAATGTGAGACAAAGAAGGTGGATGGAATTACTTAAAGACTATGATTGTGAAATCAAATACCATCCGGGTAAAGCCAATGTAGTGGCGGATGCACTAAGTAGGAAAGTGCAAAGCTCTTCTTGTAAGTTGATGAGCATGCAAGTTCAGGCCAAGTCGGGTCTATTAGATCGAATTAAAGAAGCACAAGAGATGGCATTAATGAAGGATAATATTGATAAAGAGAGTATTGGGAAGAAGAAACGACTTGTGATGGAGACTAATAGCCGTGGGTTTAAAACATACAAGGGTCGTATTTGGGTGCCACTGCTTGGTGGTAACCGGGAGTTGATCCTTGAAGAGGTCCATAGAAGTAGGTATTCGATGCATCCCGGTGTCACCAAAATGTATGCAGATTTGAAGCCGATTTATTGGTGGCCGGATATTAAAGGTGAAGTAGCTCATTTTGTAGCAAAGTGTTTGACATGTGCACGTGTGAAAACGGACCATAAAAAGCCGTATGGTTTGTTGCATCAATTAGACGTTCCCGAGTGGAAATGGGATCATATCACGATGGACTTTGTAACGAAGCTACCGAAAACACCGAAAGGGAATGATATGATTTGGGTGATTGTAGATAGATTGACGAAGAGTGCTCATTTTCTAGCTACCCGACAAGATGTGCCTTTAACGAAGATGGCGAAGTTGTACATTGATGAAGTAGTTGCGAAACATGGAGTCCCGTTATCTATTGTTTCGGATCAAGACTCGAGGTTTGTGGTGAGAAAGGGAAGTTTATTATGAACAAAGAAGGTATTATGGTCTAACCATAAGTCTCTATGAAAGGATATGATATGTAGCGAAGGTTATGACGAGTCGACCCTTTATTCAAATGAATCATGTGAGTTTTGGCTTCGAGAAGTGCAGTTTCTTGGTCATGTTATTTCATCAGAAGGTATTAAAGTAGATCCTTCAAAGATTGAAGCTGTTTCAAAGTGGGAGCAGCCAAAGACTCCTACCGAGATTAAGAGTTTTCTTGGTTTGGCTGGGTATTATAGAAGGTTTATTCAGGATTTTTCCCGAATAGCCAAGCCTATGACGGAATTAACAAAGAAGGGTGGGAAGTACGAGTGGACTGAAAAGCAGGAAAATGCATTCCAAACGTTGAAAAAGAAGTTGTGTGAAGCTCCTATCCTTGCCTTGCCTGAAGGTACTGATGATTTAGTGGTATATAGTGATGCTTCTATTACGGGTTTGGGTTGTGTCCTAATGCAGAGAGACAAAGTGATTGCCTATGCTTCACGTCAGTTGAAGCCTCATGAGAAGAATTACCCTACCCATGATCTTGAGCTAGCGGCGGTTGTGTTTGCATTGAAATTATGGAGACATTACTTATATGGTACTAAATGCACACTTTACACCGACCATAAGAGTTTACAATATATGTTTACTCAAAAGGAGATGAATGTGAGACAAAGAAGGGTGGAAGTACGAGTGGACTGAAAAGCAGGAAAATGCATTCCAAACGTTGAAAAAGAAGTTGTGTGAAGCTCCTATCCTTGCCTTGCCTGAAGGTACTGATGATTTAGTGGTATATAGTGATGCTTCTATTACGGGTTTGGGTTGTGTCCTAATGCAGAGAGACAAAGTGATTGCCTATGCTTCACGTCAGTTGAAGCCTCATGAGAAGAATTACCCTACCCATGATCTTGAGCTAGCGGCGGTTGTGTTTGCATTGAAATTATGGAGACATTACTTATATGGTACTAAATGCACACTTTACACCGACCATAAGAGTTTACAATATATGTTTACTCAAAAGGAGATGAATGTGAGACAAAGAAGGGTGGGAAGTACGAGTGGACTGAAAAGCAGGAAAATGCATTCCAAACGTTGAAAAAGAAGTTGTGTGAAGCTCCTATCCTTGCCTTGCCTGAAGGTACTGATGATTTAGTGGTATATAGTGATGCTTCTATTACGGGTTTGGGTTGTGTCCTAATGCAGAGAGACAAAGTGATTGCCTATGCTTCACGTCAGTTGAAGCCTCATGAGAAGAATTACCCTACCCATGATCTTGAGCTAGCGGCGGTTGTGTTTGCATTGAAATTATGGAGACATTACTTATATGGTACTAAATGCACACTTTACACCGACCATAAGAGTTTACAATATATGTTTACTCAAAAGGAGATGAATGTGAGACAAAGAAGGGTGCGAAGTACGAGTGGACTGAAAAGCAGGAAAATGCATTCCAAACGTTGAAAAAGAAGTTGTGTGAAGCTCCTATCCTTGCCTTGCCTGAAGGTACTGATGATTTAGTGGTATATAGTGATGCTTCTATTACGGGTTTGGGTTGTGTCCTAATGCAGAGAGACAAAGTGATTGCCTATGCTTCACGTCAGTTGAAGCCTCATGAGAAGAATTACCCTACCCATGATCTTGAGCTAGCGGCGGTTGTGTTTGCATTGAAATTATGGAGACATTACTTATATGGTACTAAATGCACACTTTACACCGACCATAAGAGTTTACAATATATGTTTACTCAAAAGGAGATGAATGTGAGACAAAGAAGGTGGATGGAATTACTTAAAGACTATGATTGTGAAATCAAATACCATCCGGGTAAAGCCAATGTAGTGGCGGATGCACTAAGTAGGAAAGTGCAAAGCTCTTCTTGTAAGTTGATGAGCATGCAAGTTCAGGCCAAGTCGGGTCTATTAGATCGAATTAAAGAAGCACAAGAGATGGCATTAATGAAGGATAATATTGATAAAGAGAGTATTGGGAAGAAGAAACGACTTGTGATGGAGACTAATAGCCGTGGGTTTAAAACATACAAGGGTCGTATTTGGGTGCCACTGCTTGGTGGTAACCGGGAGTTGATCCTTGAAGAGGTCCATAGAAGTAGGTATTCGATGCATCCCGGTGTCACCAAAATGTATGCAGATTTGAAGCCGATTTATTGGTGGCCGGATATTAAAGGTGAAGTAGCTCATTTTGTAGCAAAGTGTTTGACATGTGCACGTGTGAAAACGGACCATAAAAAGCCGTATGGTTTGTTGCATCAATTAGACGTTCCCGAGTGGAAATGGGATCATATCACGATGGACTTTGTAACGAAGCTACCGAAAACACCGAAAGGGAATGATATGATTTGGGTGATTGTAGATAGATTGACGAAGAGTGCTCATTTTCTAGCTACCCGACAAGATGTGCCTTTAACGAAGATGGCGAAGTTGTACATTGATGAAGTAGTTGCGAAACATGGAGTCCCGTTATCTATTGTTTCGGATCAAGACTCGAGGTTTGTGTCAAACTTTTGGAAGGGTCTTCAACGGGAGTTGGGTAGTAGAATAAATTTGAGTACCGCCTATCATCCTCAAACCGATGGGCAAAGTGAGAGAACCATCCAAACCTTAGAGGATATGTTGAGAACGTGTGTACTAGACTATGGTGGAGCATGGGATGAACACTTGAAGTTGATTGAATTTGCTTATAATAATAGTCACCATGCAAGTATTGAAATGCCACCATTTGAGATGTTATATGGAAGAAGATGTAGGACTCCAAGTTGTTGGATGGAGCCCGGTGAAAAGCAATTAACCGGTCCCGAAATTATTGAAATCTCCGCTGAGAAAGTTAATGTAGCTAAAGAATCTTTACGTGTGGCCAGAGAAAGGCAGAAAACCTATGCAGATAAGAAAAGGAGACCAATGGAGTTTAATGTAGGTGACTTAGTGATGCTGAAAGTGTCACCATGGAAAGGAGTAATCCGATTTGGAAAGAAGGGCAAGTTGAGTCCTAGATTTATTGGACCTTTTAAAATCTTGAAACGTATTAAGGATCTAGCATATCAGTTGGAATTGCCTCCAGAATTGGAAGGAATTCACAACGCATTCCATGTATCCTACCTAAGGAAGTGTCTAGCCGAGGAGCCAAGTGTGATTCCAATTAGAGATGTGAGCATTGACCCAATGAAGAAAATGGTTGATAAACCGGTGGCGATACTTGGAAGAAAGCAAAAGAAGTTACGCAGAAAAGTGATAGATCTTGTATTGATAAAGTGGAAGCATAATCATGGAGAAAGCTTGACTTGGGAAACTGAAGCAGTAATGAAGGAGAAATATCCCGAGTTGTTCCTTAATGATGAGATTCCGGGGACGGAATCCTCTTAAGGGGGAGGTAATTGTAACATCCCAAACTTTTCTTTAAGATTTGACTAACGCCGTTAGGTCAACTTTATGTGTGTCGTTAAGTCTAGTGTGAATATATGCATATACGTAGTTAATGTGTGTTATGTGTGAGGTTTGAAAACCTAAATGTTAATGTAGTATAATTGTGTGAAATATGAAGAATTATGTCTATGTAGTGACATTTAATGAAGGGTTAATGTTGTATATGGTCAATAAAGAAGTTTGTGACCAATAATGAAGGATTAGGAAGCCTAGGGACTAGTTTTGACATGTGTGGAAAGTCAAAAACGGGATTAGTAGCTTAGGGGCTGTCATTAGGAGGTTAATTGCAGATCTCACTTCTTCTAAACAAGCCCTAACTGATCCTAAGTCATTCCATAGTCTTCTCTCATCAAATCTCAAGCCGAAAAGTCGTTTTGTGTGTGAATTGGTGGTCATCGTCAAGAGTATTTGCATCCTATTTGTCATTTGCAGGTAATAATCAATTAATTGATTGTATTTTCAGATTAAAAGTTGTTTTATAATGAACCAAATCTGATTGAAAAGGGGTTTTGTAAAAGAATTAGGGTTTATGTGGTGTTTTGGTCAATTAACGTTCAAAACAGTGTTAAACGAGTCCATAATCGATCTTGATAATCAAAAGATGTTTATGTGTGTCAAAAACATGTTTTGGGTGAAGCCTAAATCGAATGATTTCTGGAAAATTGAAGGACGAAGCCGTTTTGTGAATTCTGGTCGAAATTGGATCTTAAATTCGTTTTCTGGGTTCAAGTGTTGTCCAACGAACTTTAAGTTCGTTTTGTGGGATCTAAATTCGTTTTCTGGAAGCTAAATTCGTTTTCTGGAAGCTAAATTCGTTTCCTGATGTCTAAATTCGTTTTCTGGAAGCTAAATTCGTTTCCTGATGTCTAAATTCGTTTCCTGATGTCTAAATTCGTTTCCTGATGTCTAAATTCGTTTTCTGGAAGCTAAATTCGTTTTCTGGAAGCTAAATTCGTTTTCTGGAAGCTAAATTCGTTTGATTCCCTTTGCGACGCAATAGCGACATAATTTTCAAATGGCCATATCTTTTGAACCGTGACTCCGTTTTTGACAAGTAAGCTATCCCTAGAATCGTGTGAGAGTCTATTTTCTAATGGTAATGCTTTTAAAGGAGGATTTTGAAGTCAAGTTTCCTGAAAGGTTGAATTAGTGAGTGAAGGTCGAGTTTCGTCGGATTCTATGAGTCCTAAAGTATTAATCAAACCTCCAATGCATTTAGATTTGTCATGGGTCACATAGATAGGTGTTTAGGTCTGAGTTAGGACCTTAATGATGTGGGTATTAGCTTGTCTAATGATCGCTTAATGATTATAGGAGGTCAGGAATACTTGCTTTGCACAGTAACGTAGTTGCCTTTTGTCGTGCGCTCCTTTGAGGTAAGATACACTACTCTGACACGCTGGGGGATCAACTAAAAGCTGGTTTCAAATCGTAAACACTTCCATTCGGTACCTTATTATTGCATGTGGGCATATGGGTTACTTGGGAGGTATTATGGGTTATGCAGTTGACCATGAGACCTGAGATGCAGTCCCTATTGTAGTGTAATGCAGTATTGCTTAATGTAATATGTAGTTATGCAGTTGATGTTGTTTAATGATTATGAGTTATGCAGTTGACCATGAGACCTGAGATGCAGTCCCTATTGTAGTGTAATGCAGTATTGCTTAATGTAATATGTAGTTATGCAGTTGACCATGAGACCTGAGATGCAGTCCCTATTGTAGTGTAATGCAGTATTGCTTAATGTAATATGTAGTTATGCAGTTGACCATGAGACCTGAGATGCAGTCCCTATTGTAGTGTAATGCAGTATTGCTTAATGTAATATGTAGTTATGCAGTTGATGTAGTTTAATGAAGTATCTTGATATGTATGATATATAGAAATGAAGTTGATGTGTGATATGCATGCCTGACCTGTACGCCTAGTTCACTAGACTTGCTAGGTTGCTATGTCACTTGCACGTTTAAGGATCCAAACGTAATGAAGTTAAAGTGTGTGAATGTTTGGGAATGCAGGGACCCAATCTATATGTGTGAAATTGAGCTCATAAAACAGATGCAGTGAAAAGTGTTAAGCTTAACCCGTACTAGCCTTAGCCGGGCAAGTGCGTAGATGCAGTTGTTGCTTGGGTGGCTCCTCGCAACATGGTCTCTATAACGCAGGGCGAGTAATACGAGGGGTTTGACCAACCTACATATACGGATTACTCAAGGATTGGCTTGCCATTCCTTAACGACGTAAGATGAGTAGTCTTTTGACTGATCATCCAGTCGGGTGTGATGCAGGGCACACTTATATGCAGTTAACGAAGATACGTGTGACAATGTGTGAACTAATAATGCAGATAACGAAGATATGTGTGATAATGTGGGAACTAATGCAGGATAGGCACATTTAGGATGATTATCCTAATTGATATGAAGCTGAAATGCAGTATATGTGTGAACGTGTGATGTGTGTTGTGCCTAATAAAACTTGTCTAATAATGAAGATTGTTTTAATTGGACAAATGCTTTTAAATTAAGTGTGATCTTACTTAGCTATTCTTATAGCTAACACTTGTTTCTTTAATGTGGTTGTTCCCTCAGGTTTAGCTTGATGGAAACTAGATGCAGGACGTGTGAGCTTGGGTAGATGCAATGCAGGAGCCTTAGCTACCCATAGATGATGCTTCCTTTAGACCTTATTTACCTTTCGTATTTTAATGTCGAATTTATGTAATGACGTGTGAACGGTTGTTTTATGTTGGGCAACCGATGGGTTTTCATTTGAACTATTGTTTGATATGGCATGTAACACCAAATAAATGCAGAAACCGAAATGTTTTTATCGGTTTTGACTTTTAAAGTCTTTTCTTCCGCAATTTGACACCGTTAGGTGAAAAGTTTTTGAAAACCCATATTTTTAAACGACGGGTGTTACAATTCAAATATGTCTCGCAACAACGAAAACAACCCTCTTTCGAACCAAGCCAACGAAATGTTCTTAAATCTAATTGAAAACACATTGCGGGTGCGAGTTCATCATCTACTAATCAAAGCCAAACGAGCAACCCATCAAGTTCTATGTTTGGTAACCCACCTCTTGCCGTTAACCCTTATTCACAACCTTTCTATAACAATATGGGCTATAATCCGATTGTGGGTGCATACCAAACACCACAACAAATGCAACAACACTGCAACAAATGGCAATGAACCAACGATTTGATCAACGACAACAAGAATTCACTTCACAAAATCCTCAAGGTGGTTCGGCTGCGGGAGGTTCGGCTGCGGGTGGTTCGGCTGCGGGAGGTTCGGCTGCGGGAGGTTCGGCTGCGGGAGGTTCGGCTGCGGGAGGTTCGGCTGCGGGAGGTTCGGCTGCGGGAGGTTCGGCTGCGGGAGGTTCGGCTGCGGGAGGTTCGGCTGCGGGAGGTTCGGCTGCGGGAGGTTCGGCTGCGGGAGGTTCGGCTGCGGGAGGTTCGGCTGCGGGAGGTTCGGCTGCGGGAGGTTCGGCTGCGGGAGGTTCGGCTGCGGGAGGTTCGGCTGCGGGAGGTTCGGCTGCGGGAGGTTCGGCTGCGGGAGGTTCGGCTGCGGGAGGTTCGGCTGCGGGAGGTTCGGCTGCGGGGGTTCGGCTGCGGGAGGTTCGGCTGCGGGAGGTTCGGCTGCGGGAGGTTCGGCTGCGGGTGGTTCGGCTGCGGGAGGTTCGGCTGCGGGAGGTTCGGCTGCGGGAGGTTCGGCTGCGGGAGGTTCGGCTGCGGGAGGTTCGGCTGCGGGAGGTTCGGCTGCGGGAGGTTCGGCTGCGGGAGGTTCGGCTGCGGGAGGTTCGGCTGCGGGAGGTTCGGCTGCGGGAGGTTCGGCTGCGGGAGGTTCGGCTGCGGGAGGTTCGGCTGCGGGAGGTTCGGCTGCGGGAGGTTCGGCTGCGGGAGGTTCGGCTGCGGGAGGTTCGGCTGCGGGAGGTTCGGCTGCGGGAGGTTCGGCTGCGGGAGGTTCGGCTGCGGGAGGTTCGGCTGCGGGAGGTTCGGCTGCGGGAGGTTCGGCTGCGGGAGGTTCGGCTGCGGGAGGTTCGGCTGCGGGAGGTTCGGCTGCGGGAGGTTCGGCTGCGGGAGGTTCGGCTGCGGGAGGTTCGGCTGCGGGAGGTTCGGCTGCGGGAGGTTCGGCTGCGGGAGGTTCGGCTGCGGGAGGTTCGGCTGCGGGAGGTTCGGCTGCGGGAGGTTCGGCTGCGGGAGGTTCGGCTGCGGGAGGTTCGGCTGCGGGAGGTTCGGCTGCGGGAGGTTCGGCTGCGGGAGGTTCGGCTGCGGGAGGTTCGGCTGCGGGAGGTTCGGCTGCGGGAGGTTCGGCTGCGGGAGGTTCGGCTGCGGGAGGTTCGGCTGCGGGAGGTTCGGCTGCGGGAGGTTCGGCTGCGGGAGGTTCGGCTGCGGGAGGTTCGGCTGCGGGAGGTTCGGCTGCGGGAGGTTCGGCTGCGGGAGGTTCGGCTGCGGGAGGTTCGGCTGCGGGAGGTTCGGCTGCGGGAGGTTCGGCTGCGGGAGGTTCGGCTGCGGGAGGTTCGGCTGCGGGAGGTTCGGCTGCGGGAGGTTCGGCTGCGGGAGGTTCGGCTGCGGGAGGTTCGGCTGCGGGAGGTTCGGCTGCGGGAGGTTCGGCTGCGGGAGGTTCGGCTGCGGGAGGTTCGGCTGCGGGAGGTTCGGCTGCGGGAGGTTCGGCTGCGGGAGGTTCGGCTGCGGGAGGTTCGGCTGCGGGAGGTTCGGCTGCGGGAGGTTCGGCTGCGGGAGGTTCGGCTGCGGGAGGTTCGGCTGCGGGAGGTTCGGCTGCGGGAGGTTCGGCTGCGGGAGGTTCGGCTGCGGGAGGTTCGGCTGCGGGAGGTTCGGCTGCGGGAGGTTCGGCTGCGGGAGGTTCGGCTGCGGGAGGTTCGGCTGCGGGAGGTTCGGCTGCGGGAGGTTCGGCTGCGGGAGGTTCGGCTGCGGGTGGTTCGGCTGCGGGAGGTTCGGCTGCGGGTGGTTCGGCTGCGGGAGGTTCGGCTGCGGGAGATTCGGATGCGGGTGGGACGGCTGCGGGAGGTTCGAGGCCGACTTTGAATGCATTGTTTGGAGATGACCCTCTTAGGCGACCATCGGGTCGCAATGTTAGTCGTCGGTTGTCAAGCTCATCCGACGCGACATCTGAACGATCATCAGGGTCGGAAGCGGCTGCTCGTATTGCTAACTTGGCTATACAACAATCTGAGGCGTTAGCACGGGCCGAGGTTCGAGATGCGATGAAGTTTTTAGCAAAACCGATTCCATTTGGATTATCGAGGAAGGATCTAAAGGCTCATATGAAGTTCCGAAAATATTTACAAGATGAGTTCGGGAGCCGATTTCATGCTGATGCAGAAGCAGCGAGCAGCGATGAAGACAATGAGGAGTAATTTTATTTGCAAGTTTAATTTTTAATATTGTAGTAGTTTAATTTTAATTTTTATGAATTTAATGTATTTTAATTATGTTTTAGGACCTTATGTAATATTTTTAATTAAGTATTTTAGTTTGTTAAATGTAATGTTGGTTGTTATTTTATAAAATAAAAGTTTTTTTAATATTTGGGTTAAAAAAATATATAATAAAAAAAGTTTAGGAAGAGATGAGGAAGAGGTCTTAATGCTAGGGGTAGTTCTTAAATTGGAACAAGCTGACGTGGCATTTAGGAAGAGGTGAGGAAGAGATTTAGGAAGAGCCTTATTAAGATGGGCCTTAGCATGAGAAACCAAAATGGATACGCAAGCCTTTCAGATTTTTTATTCTGTTGTTTGGTTTCATGGTTTTTGTGGTGCAACTAGCAGGTTTTCCCGCGCGGTGCCGCGGGTACCTGTTCTTTTTTTGTCGAGGTATTCCATTTATTTTTCAAGGGTGTTACCATAAACACAACGGCATGTTCTTGTTTAGTTCGAAAGCAAATGAAAAAAAAAAAAATTTGTAAAACAAATGCCAAAAAATAACCAAAAAAACAAAAAAACAAAAAAACAAAAAAAAAAATAAAAACAAAAAGTATAAAAAAAACCCAAAAGAAAAATAACAATTTTAAAAAAGTTATTAAAAAACAAAAAGTTACAAAATATATAACCCAAAAAGCAAAGTAATAAAAAACTAAAAGGAAAAGAAAGATGTTAAAAACAAAATACTACAAAAGTTAAAAGAAAAAGGAAAAATACAAAATATTACAAAAGTTAAAAAAAAAGTAAAAAAAATAATATATATTACAAAAAAAGTATATATATATATATATTACAAAATACAAAATATACACAAAAAAGAATAAAAGTAAAACAAAAACACAATAGAAAACAGGAGGGGGCAGGAAGCAAGAAAACAAACTGGAGGGGGGAAATTAAAACTTATGAGGGGGCAAAGTGTAAATTACATAATCCAAAAAAAAAACCCAAAAAAAAAAAGAGGGGAGGCGTTTCGAACCCCGGACCTCTCACACATAAAGCAACGCGCGACCACCCCACCAAAGGCCTTCTTGTTTTGAGTATTTCGCAAACGAAATATATATGTTAATCAGTATTTTTTTTATAAAAAAAATATTACTGTAGCTGGCACTGTAGCCGCTACAATAAAGCTACAGTGCCATGCTACAGTGTTTTGTGAGAGGGGGCAGGCCACATGATTTGTATATATTAATAATGTCTTTGACATTCACTTAAAAATTTGGGTATCCAATTATAGTTCAAACGCCATTTACTATTTTAGTAGCGATCTTTCGGAAATTGATGTACAGTAAAATTTTGTTTTATTTAATTTACAAAGTATTTGTCGATTTGCAATGAATAATACACAATCAAAACATCGTAATGATGTTTCTATATCAAATGCATCTGCATCATCGATCGGATTAGTTAAGGCATGTGTCTAAAAAATTTTGTGTCATGTTATCTACACGTTTAACTATGGTTCATCAATTGGTAAGTTATACATAACACAGACCGAAACAAGTGTAATTATTTTGACTATTTAACGAGTGAATTTCTTAAGTATTTAAATTCAACTACATATCTTGACTATTTAAAACCGGCAACACACATTGTAAATAGTAGAATACGAGTATCACGTTGTCGCCATGATGGTGTCTCGCGCACATCACCATGTTTTAGAGATCCTCGCCGCATCGCTCGAGCACCAATCTAGTAAAGCAAACAACCTTTTTCCCTTTAAACTTGTCAGCCTTTGAAAAGTCCAAAATACCCCTAGGTTTATTAAAATGTTGAAAAATCATTTTTTTTTGTTGGCAAGACTCGAACATGGGATATATGGCTTTTAAAACACCAATCTTACCACTCCACTAACTATTGTTGGTTTGGTAAATTTCCTTCCATTAAATATATGACTTACTTTCTTTTGGATATAAATTAAATATATTCACCTAATATACCTATAATAACCTTAATGAAATTAATTATAACATACATCTTTCAACCCTTAAAACACTATCGCTTTACATCAATAATTTTTATACTAATAACCACGTACACTGCCACCTCCAACGCCGCTACCGCCACCCGTTTCCGCCATCGCCGCCGCATTGCGCGGGTACCCCTCTAGTTATATAAAATAAAGGATTTTTCCTCAAAAGTTAAATTGGTAACATTATCATTATTGTGATCTAAGGGTTAGAATTTAGGACTCTGTCATATATATATATATATAACTTGTCCTAATACCCGTATGATGTACGGTAGCTATATAGATTGTATCATAAACAAATTCGAATATGCCTCGATCTGTGGGTATGAGATAAATTGTGGTTAAAGTAAACCGATGATTGACGCTAAGTTATAATAAACAATAATGATAAATATAATATATGTTTAGTTAAAGTTTTGGATTTACCTAAAAATTTTACAATCACATCATAATCGAAACTTGTAAGCATAGTGGATGACGACAAATAGCCTTGTAATTTCCGATCGTAAATTCAAAATTTTGAAGTCATGTTAATAACTTATTATAAGTAATATAAGTAATAGGAGTTGAAGAATTGAGAAAGAGAAAGAGATAATTTTATTAATGAGAAAACGATCAATCAAATAAGATTATAATGAGTTTTGTATCTACAAGTCAAGAGTTAGACTTTAATTCTAAGTCTAATAAGGAAATTGAATCCATATACAATTAAAAAAGCTAATTTAATAAAATAAATAAATTAAAATGACACATGTCGATCAAGGATTACGCCACGTGTCGTTTCAAGAACATCTCAATCTTAGCCAAGAGTTAGACTTTAATTCTAAGTCTAATAAGGAAATTGAATCCATATACAATTAAAAAGTTAATTTAATAAAATAAATAAATTAAAATGACACATGTCGATCAAGGATTACGCCACGTGTCGTTACAATAACATCTCAATTCTGTTTTAGTTTATTGGTAGATATTAGATGCTATGGTGGCCATGGGGTGAGTTATTTTGAGAACCACTAAAAAAAAGAACGCGAGAACCAATCTCAGCCCTCCATTCATCAAGATCAGGAAGGGCATGATTGTCATTATGAAAAACTTGTCCAGCTCTCTCTCTTTCTCTCTCCTCTTATTAAATTAAAAAATATCTAATTCATTAAAAAACTTTTATCTCACAAACCGTACATCGTTAGACGAAAAAAAAACATGGGTAGTCTTGAAATTTCGTCCTCTTTCATTAGAGATGCAATTCGGTATACTTTTGAAGACTTTTTAAATTTCGTTTTTTTTTCCATCACGTTCATCCTACACATGTGTAGGACAAGTAGAAACCACTAAAAGGTTCATCCTACACATGTGTAGGACAAGTAGAAACCACTAAAAGGTTCATCCTACACATGTGTAGGACAAGTGAAAACCACAAAAAGGTTCATTTAGTATTTTGTCCTCTTTCATTAGAGTGGTCATCATAAATACTTTCGACGACTTTTTAATTCAGAGGGCGGATGGATACGGTACGGGCGGTAGCCCTTAGTCGAACGGGCGTTGCCCGTTCAGGGGGGCTTCGCCCTTCTCGGTAGGCTACCTCGAGGCATTTATAAAGGGGTTGGAAGCCGGACGCATTTGGGAATGGTTTGGATTTGATGGGCGGCGATCCATGAGATGGTGGTGGTTGGATACGGTACGGGCGGTAGCCCTTAGTCGAACGGGCGTTGCCCGTTCAGGGGGGCTTCGCCCTTCTCGGTAGGCTACCTCGAGGCATTTATAAAGGGGTTGGAAGCCGGACGCATTTGGGAATGGTTTGGATTTGATGGGCGGCGATCCATGAGATGGTGGTGGTTGGATACGGTACGGGCAAAGCCCTTAGCCGTACGCGCTCCGCCCGTGCAGGACAAGTGAAACCACTAAAAGGTTCATCCTACACATGTGTAGGACAAGTGGAAACCACTAAAAGGTTCATCCTACACATGTGTAGTACATGTCTTACACATGTGTAGACATCAAATAATAATAACTTACACATGTGTAAGATGAACGTGATGGAAAAAAAAAAAAATTTAAAAAGTCGTCAAAAGTATGTCGAGTTGCATCTCTAATGAAAGAGGACGAAATTTTAAGACTACCCATGCTTTTCTTTTCTTATAACGATTTACGGTTTGTGAGATAAAAGTTTTTTAGTGAATTAGATAGAATTCTATTAAAGTAAGAGAGAGAAAAAAAAAGAGCTGACAAAATACCCCTCTAGTGTTGAGAGAGGTTTTTTTATTTTTAATCTGGTCCATCCATTTTTTTTGATCCAAAGGTGTAAAGGAGTTCTTGAGTTCTTTTTTTTAGGAGTTCTCAAATAACCCCTCCTCTACATATCATATCTATATAATATATAATAAATAAAAATATATAATTTCAATAGCAACAATTAGTGTACACCAGATAGGCATGCGCTTCTTGCAACAAACAAAATCCAATTTATAAAAAGAAATTTTCATTTCAAACAGAAATGACAAAAACTAAGTAAAATACTTCTAATTCCACTTACCATATATTAAAAACAATCATATTAATCAACAACTACAGATCCGACCATAATCAGAAAAAAAGCTACCGATTACAATCAAAATATTTTAGGGATAGAGATGTGCATACATATTAGGTTTTTTTCTTTATTTTTTTATCAAATATGAAAAGGGATGGGTGGATACAAATCAGAAAAATGAGAGAATTATATAATGATAGGGTTTATATAGTGATAATAAAAGTTATCATGATTGGTCTTTTAAAGGTGGGAAATGACCATACTACCCTCACATGAAAGGCACGTGAGCGAGTTAATGGGTGGGAGATGACGGTAGTCAAAAGTAAGGACTCGGTGTGATTCTTTTTTTCCGATAGATACGAATGAAACTTCACTTTTGGGTATAACCACATAGACGATTTATGTTGTTAACTCTAAACTTTATATACAAATGATGCCCTTTTTTTAGACTAAGAGGAGTGGTGATGGGGAGAGGGAGGGGCGACTTGCGCCATGTAACATGTGGAGTAGAAAGAGTTGCCCTTCAAAAAAATGAAAATGGTTGGATTTTGAAGGGTGTGGCGACTTGCGCCATGTGGCACTTCCAATGATTGATTTTTATTTTTTATTTTTTTAAACCTCCATATTAATTATAAAACTAATTTGCATGGGGACCGGAAATGGTTGTTGAAAAGCGAGCTGGTCAAACGAAAAGAGGGCGAGCTGTGAGGGTCGCCTGGACGCCGGTTCACCCCTCGGGCGCGATGTTCCGGGCGAACCCGGAGCAAACTCGCTGATTTGCCGTGTGGTTCGCCCTTTTCTTTCTCCCATTCCCTTCACTTATATATAAGTAAGTAAGTAAGTAAGTAACTCCCAATGCCGTCTTCCACGGGTTTTGGGTCCCAATACCGTCTTCGACGGTGTATGGGGGAGGTTGAGATGTAGACAGCCTTACCCTTACCAAAGGTAAAGAGGCTGGTTCCATGTTCTACCATAGGTAGAAAAGGCCCTCCAGCCTTGCTGGGCATGAGGATCGAACCCTTGACCTCTGTCTCTCAGCCTTATATAATTTACCCAAATTATAATACTTAGGATGGCATTAGAGTTATCATGTAAAGACCATACTTCAGTTTAAAATTTCAACCCGTTGGGAAAATGGCCAAATTGATCATGACAGCTATACACTTGGAACTTTATGGGTAATTGTCTTTGGGTGTTCTCTCCCCACAATTTCGCACGCTTCTCAAGACGACAGAGTCAACCAAAGTCCTTACAAAAAGGTAATCCCTTTTCATAGTCAATTAGTCACATTGATGATTGGACCATAGAACAAGTTAGCAAAACGAGTACTTATTATGGAAAGATGAATTATTTCTTGAGCTTATAAAATATTAAACCGCGTTTATAAATAGCAAAATAAAAGATCCTAATCTATATCTATATATATTTATATATAATCTATATATAATATAACTAAAAGAGGGGTTGGGGGTACACTTGACACCCTAATCCTCTCTCCTTATTAATCCTCTATTTTTTATATATTTTTTTTAATTACTTTTCCCCTTTTCATTATCCTACCAAACTCCTCAAAAATCTTAACCTTAATCTTGAATAATAATACGATGAAATCTTCAGTGTGCCGAAACCAATGGATTTATATACGGTTCATGCTAAGCTATATTGGGAGGCTAATTGCCATAATATCCCATGTAAGGAAACTAACCATTAAAATAATATTTTCTCAATATACGAATATCACACACATCTGTACATTATTATTATTATTATTATTTTATTATCTATATTATATACAACTTAAAAAAAACCCTCACATATTATAAACCAAAAAAAAAAACGGCAAAAAAAAAAATTACGATCGACTACCAAAGGGTTTTTTATTTATATACTTTGTTCATATTTAATCATTATTATTATTATTTAACATTGAATTCTTATGTTATTGTTATTATTATCTCTTTTAATTTATTTGTTGTCCATTATAGGTTCATTATGACTTCTTTTTCAACAACAAAAAATAAGACCACATTAGTGCATCTTGAAGATCTTAAGCCAACACATGTTAACCATCATCTACGATGTGTTGTGCATGTATGGACAGTTTCGGAGTGGAACAACCCGAAGAAAATCAAAACGTTCGAGATGGTCTTTGTTGATTAATAGGTATGTACTTTTTAAATTTTATATTTTTCTTTAGTTTTCGTAATTATAGTCTAAAATTGTTGTTTGTGTTTGTGTTAAGTTTAAATATAACAAACTACAAATTCTTTATTTAACTAAAATTGAAAGAAAAAAAAGGGGTTAACTAGATTCAATATTTATATGGAGTTAATTTCATATGTTTCCTTCTTTAGTTTTCGTAATTATAGTCTAAAATTGTTGTTTGTGTTTGTCTTAAGTTTAGATATAACAAACTACAAATTATTTATTTAACAAAAGTTGGGGAAAAAAGGGTTAACTAGATACAATTTTTTAGCTTTGATTAATATATTTTGATACTTCCCGTCCATTGGACGGGCCTGAGCACTAGTACTAATATATAAATCATTAGGAACGTGTCTTAAAATTTGAAAATTTTAAAAACATATAAACATAAACATAATAAGTCATTAATCAATAATATTTTAATTAACTTGTCAACATTAAAAATATTCTCCTAATTTTTCGAATAATTCAATTCAAAGTTACTTCTTTTGCATCACGATTCATCAACGACATTCAACCGAACCGCACGTCGTCACCCTTAGTTTTTCCATTATGTTCAATCTATACAATTCCACGTATTGCGTAGGTACACTTCTAATATACCTCACGTAGATATTCGATTTTTACCATTAAGTTCACTAATCTATATATAAATTCTATTTCATATAAATTTATAACATTTTATGTGAAGGTGACTAATTTAATTGCAAAGAGCACTGTCTACTTACAATTTGAATGTAAGTGAGAAGAAATTATATGTCGAATTATTGATAAAGCAAACTGATAAAGGTGATTAATTAATTTGGCAGGTTTATAAATACGTCGGTGTAGACAAGAGAGAAAAAAAATAAATGGAATTGAACCATGTTTATATGGGAAGGGATTCCCTTGTTTCCAACTTGATCATCTTGACCCGTGGATTGAAATCAAGGGTCAAGATTCAAATATGTACTTGGAATCTTGACCCTTAATTTTAATCCAAGGGTCAAGATTTGGCTAATATGACTATTAATCAACTTTAAGGAATCCCCTCCCTGTTTATATGCATATTCAATTACTTACATTGATCATTTTTCAAAAAAATATGCCAATGGGTGAAATCATGTAATTTTTTCTAGGCAGAAAAATTTCTTTTCAATGATAACTAACAAGCCTTTAGTAAGTCCCAAATTTACAAAGTGTTACAATTTTAAAAGATAACAAAAAAGCAACATGTACATGATGAATGAAATACAAACTACAATTAAAACTATTAATTAAACATCATGGACATCCAGAATTGTAAAAGTATTAAAATGGATGAAAAATGCCCAAGACTAAAGGTAGCATCACTGATTTTCACCCTAGCTCGTTTTTTATAGTACCACATACAAACATGGACCGAGATGAGATCCCAAAAGTTGAGAATCTTAGCCAATCCCTTCTGTCTGTTAAAAACAAAATTATCAATTTAATTTATTATAATTTATAAATTTTACTTAAAGAAAACAATAATACAATATTTTAATTCATCAAAACATTATCATTACATATTATACTAAGACAATGGATTGTGAATAGTAACTCGCCTGTGTGGCGAGTTACTATTCGTCCATGTGTCACATTCCGTATTAATATTCGGATTTTGCCAAATCGCATTTCGTTCGGGTTTTTTACTACGTGTTATTTCTTGGTTTCTATAGATACATACAATACAATATGATTTTAATATTAATATTAATATATTTGCATTTTGTCAATATTCTTGTTTATAATATTACATCACTTACGAAGGTGCAATAATCACTATTAAAAATTATGGAACACCACAAAAAAAAATACTTAATTCAGATGTATTGTGGGCAACACGTAATAAATATATAAAACATTCGCCCCTCTCCTTCTTAACATTCCCACTTGATGCATGGATCTATAATACCTTAATTAATTTATTAATTATATTTAATTATACCTTGATGCATGGATCTATAATACCTTAATTAATTTATTAATTATATTTAATTATACTTTTCTTATTTGTTTAATCGAACTTCCTAACTAATTTTTAAAAAAAAATCTTTTCTAACCATCAATTTATTTTATTATAACTTATATCAATTTTTTAATTCATGAAACACAATTACAGTAGAACCTCTATAAAATAATACTCGATAAATTAATAACCTCGATAAAATTAATAATTTGTCCGGTCCCAACTTGGTACCAGTACAAAATTGGACCTCAATCCATAAAATAATAAGAATAATTTTTTCGAAACCCTGATGTAAATATATTAGTCCCGGTGAAACTATAAATTAATAATTTCTTAAATATTTTAAAATTTTAATATTGTCCAGCAAAAAATGAAAAGTGGACATGGAAAGTTTTGATAAGAACTCCGATGATCTCTAAAGAGTGTTTGATATGACTAAGAGATATTAGTCTCACTGCACAAATCTTGTTGAGTGCATCTTTGGTGATCTCTCTTATACTCGCATAATAGTTTCCATTGTTGATTGTTCATGTTTGATTTTTTAACACCTTTTAGTCTAGAAGCCATAGTTGATGTAACTTTAAAATTTATCATTCGACATTTTATAGTGATCAATTTAGAAATCATGTACATTGAACTATCTTTAATTCAAAATAACGAACTTAACAACTTCATTTAATGTGTGAATGTAAATTGGACATGAAATGTTAAAGGTCATAAATGAACCTCTTTAATTTAATAATTTATTAATTTAGATACAACAACAACAACAGTACCCAATCCCTGTGCGGGGTATGGGGGAGGTGAAACTGTAGACAGTCTTGCCTCTACCCAAAGGTAGAGAGACTGCTTCCAAAAGGACCTCCGGCCACAAAAGCGGTAAAAGTCGGGAAGAGTAAAGGGTTTAGAAGTACCATACCTGACTGACAACGAAAATGCTTAGCAAGACATACCTGGGTCTGTTGGGGCCGACCACCTTGAGAGTAGGGGAGAGTGGCAAACATGCAACCTAGCAAAAAACCTTAACACCGAAAGACAAACAAAACATATAAACAAAAAGGAAAATGACTAAGAAATTCCAAGAGAGTAAAAGATTCCTGCTCAACCTACGAAGTAGGGAACAAGCGCCGCCTAAGAAAACTAAAACTCCTAGTCCTCCACGAAACTTACAAAACCCCTAAAGTAAGCCTAAACCCTAGTCCTATAGACAACCTATATCTCACTAAATTAATTAAAAAAACTCAGGTCCCAACATTATTAATTTATAGAGGTTTTATTGTACATACTTTTCGTAGGTACCATGTTATCATATTCTTAAACAAGTGTTTGGTTTTAATTAACATTATCATGACACACACACGCTTCTGTAAGAACCCATTTTCTAAAACATTGCATAAAGTTGTCCCGTAAGAACGTGAATATTATCTTCCTATATATTCACAAAACAATAAGGCGTATTTTGGCTTCAAGGCAATTTCCTATTCTTCATGACCAAAAAATTTAGATATATATATGGTTCTTTTTCCTACCTAGCTTGTACACTTGTAGCTTCCATAAGATCTTCAAGCTCTAATTAAACTACTATATATATAGAGATATATATATATACGATTAGTGCACTTGGAACAAGAAATACATAGACAAGATGAAAATTTTTGTTCTAACATGTGGAATACTTGTAATGCTATCCTTTACAGCCTCTGAAACCGATACCAGTCCCACTTCCATCCCTGAAACATATAACCTCATTAACGCTACGGACAACTTACCAATAGCAAAGCCGGGATGCAATACCAGCTGCGGTGACTTGATTATTCCCTACCCTTTCGGCATAGCCGGCCTTAACTCAACTTGTTCTATAGGCGATGGGTTTGACATCTATTGCAACACTTCTTCCAAACCCTATAAAGCCTTTATTAAAGAAGCTGGTCAACACGGCTGGATCAAAAAGATATCCGATTCTACAATCCGGACATCCAATCTGGTGGCTAGCACTTGCTACTACCCAGGTGGTAAAAATATTAATACTAGTTCATACAATATCTCCTATGATTTTTCTAATTCTCCCTACACTTTTTCACAAGTAAACAAGTTCACAGTGGTTGGTTGCAATGATTATGCTTGGCTGACTTCAAAAACACATCAAGGGTCTGGAGATCATGTGTCTACTGGTTGTATGGTGTTTTGTCCTAATTTTAACTCGCAAAATACTTCAAGTGACGAGTGTTCGGGGAATGGTTGTTGTCGATCATCCATACCCCGGGACATTAGTTACTATACAACTACGTTCGGGAAGTTGATGAATTCATATGAGAAGAATAATTCTTCAGAACGTCGTTGTACATATGCATTTGTGGGTGAGGAGGACAGATTATTGAAGTATAATAATAATGGTGCAGCGGGTTTATTAGATTCTTCTTTTGTTAAAAGAATTGAAGATAATGTCGGAGTAGTGCTCGACTGGGCCATTGGTAACCTGAGTTGCTCCGAAGCCAGAGCAACACCGGGTTACGCCTGCCAATCAAATAGCATATGTGTCGACTCAGTTAGGAAATCGGGTGGGTACCGCTGCCAATGTAATAAAGGCTATGAAGGAAACCCTTATCTGCATCCTGGCTGCCAAGGTACGCACGCACCATATATCTAAGTTATATGTGCATCCACGTCATTTGCCGCGGGTTTTAATTACTACTTGTTTTAAAACTTTACCGTCCAGTTTTACGTACATTATTTCCATTCACATATATATCTCTTCATCCTTTAATCGTGACGTACGTGTTTTTCTGACCACATGAAGTAAATGGGATGAGAACATGGATTTCCCTTTCACCAATTTGCCAATAAGTTAGTGTGTGAAAGTACAAAAGTTTCTACGTATAACTCTCAAGTGTTTACCCATTACACCATTTTAGTGTGTTGAATATATAGTAATGGTCTACCACTAGTCTTTGTAGTTTCAGTGCATATTAAAATTACAACAATTAAGGAAAAAGATGAAAAGGCAAAAAATCGTCGGCCTAACAAACTGTGAGTCTGTGTATTAATTCAAAAGGAATTTTACAATGCAATTATCATGAGTAATGAAAGTATATATAAAGTGCAGCTTAAAAGAAATCAAAGCCAATTTAAACATGTGGTATGAGTGTCAACTTATGATTGGATGTAAAATTAATTCTTACAAGACTTAATGGAGCAGGGTCCCACAAGGCCACATGAACTAAAAATAAAACGAAAACGGGGAAAAGGTTCAACCGCTTTGAGTGCTTGACTATGTGGTACAAATCGCATATACAGTAGTACAACAGTTAAACTTTAGTCTTTCTTGTTCTTTCAGTTGATAAAACGGACTGCAACTCCACCCGTAATCTTTTTTACACCGCCCATTTTAGACCTGGCAAAATGGGCGGGTCGGGCGGGTTTGGGTAACAGGTTGAAACGGGTGCGGGTCCAAGCGGGTCATTTCAAGAATGCGGGTCAAACGGGTGCGGGCAAAGCGGGTTGGGTGCGGGTCAACCCGCATTTTTTTTTCTTTTCTACAAATCATGTCTTGCCTCATTTTTTAAATCAAATAAAGACTTAATTAGATTTGTGGCTCAGATATGTTCTTATCATTTGTTAAACTAAATAATGTTTCTACATGATCACAACTTTAATATACATATATTTATGTTTAAATATATATAGGTTCACGTTATATATCATTATAAACACTGACAAAATTAAAAGTCAATTAAATAATCAACAAATAATAATATGATAAATAAAGATTAAGAAAAAAAACGTATTAAGAAAAGTAAAACTCAATTAGATTATCAACAAATACGAGTAATATATAAAATGGTAAGTAAACATGAAGAAAAAGTTATGCATTAAAAAAATTAAAAGTCAATTAGAATATCAACAAGACAACAAATTAAATAACAATAAAATGATAAATAAAGATGAAGGAAGAAAAATTGTATAAAAAAAATTAAAGTTCAATTAAATTATCAACAAATAAAAATATAAAAACTTAGAAGGGATAGAAACTTAGAAAGGATAGATAGAACTGTATGTTTGTAACTAACACAAGGACCTGAGTAATGTCGGCGTATATCACATTAATGAGTAAAGCTTCAAATCTTCAAGACCCAATCACTCAAAATCTTAATACCCGCTCGACCCGCAGAAAGCTGATAAAAAATTTAGATGGCATAAATGAGACCCGCTTATATATGTTTTCAACCGTCCAGTTATACCCAATCAATCAAATAAGTTATCCAATTAAACCCAATTCTATTAATATGGGTATGGTTTACCAGGGATAGCCCATTTCAACGCGCTGATAAAAAGAAACGCCTCATATTTGATCCACTATGACCCGCGTGAAACTTACTTACAACCCAATAAGATCCAATTGTTTTTTAAAATTGCCCAGAATAATCCAAATCTCATCATACGGGTTTATTTTGCCGGCTCTAATCATGACTACTTGAATTCTATAAATTTCAGATAAACTATATGATTTGACAAACATTAAGAAATTCATAAATAATCCATTAAATAACCATTTATAATATTACTATTGTAATAATAGCTTAAAATTAAGGTAGAACTTGTATAACGAATTTACATAGTTTAAAAATATCATTATTTAATATTATACTTGAGAGGTACCCGTTAACCCGCGCAATGCGACGGCAGTGTGGCAGTGGTGACTGTTGATGGTGGTGTCAACCTCGAGTGGTGTAGGTAATTGAGTTAAAGGTATTTGATGTAAAGGGGTCGGGCCCGTAATGGAGATATTTTAAAAAATTAAGGATTGATGGTGTAAATTAATTCATTAATGTTACGATAAATTTGTATATCCTAAAATTATTTTCAACATGAGGGTGTAATCTTTATATAATAGTTTATATAGAAGTATACAAGCATAGATAAAAAAAATTAAATTAAATGATGATACTGTGAAAAGTTTGTTAACAGTGAATACAAATCAACCTTGACTAGGGATGTGCATGAGACCATCCTAGTGGCTTATCGGTACTGATCCCAACGGTACCGGTACAAAAAACGTCAAAAACGAATACCTTTCTGATCCCAGCGGTACTTGTTAAAAGTTAGCTTTTGGACCATTCTTGCGAAAAAGACACTCTTTTGGCACCAAAAATGCGACTTTTCAAAAGTTTGACCCATTTTTGCAAAAAGTGTGATACCACATGGACCAAAATTGCAATTAGCTCGAAAATTAAACTAAGGGGATAACATATCTCTACTACCTAATAAAAAAAATGGGATAACTTATATGATGTTAACATCATATAGTTATACGATGTTCCTCTCACAAACCTTAGATTCAGGGGGCTGTTTAACATGTGTGAAAATTTGTGTGAGTGTAGTACCACAATTAACATCATATAATATGTTTCCATAAAAAATACCCCTTGTTGAAAGTAATGTAATTTGGTATGAGAGATTTGTCTAAACTGGTCTTGTTATAACAAAATCACACACAACACACCAAAACAAATCCTCACTTTCTTTCATCACTCTCTTCTCCATCTCATTGCAATACACACAAAACAACATCGGAATCTCCATAAAATAAAAATCAACATCGTGTTTCTATAAATCGTCAACATGTACGAGTTTGTTAGTAGATTCATGCACTAGAAACATACCTTCACATTTAACCGTCGTTTTTTTATTTCCCATAACAACGTGCGGGTAGAATGCTAGTATATTTACACTTGTAATTGGTGTCGCCACAACACCCCATCATTTTTTTAAAAACTAAAAAAAGTGTGTGACATCTAGTTATGATAACTTAGAAGAGAGGTTTGGTAAGAATTTTAACATATGAATGGACATATTTTTCATGATTATTAACTTTAATGGAAATTCTCTAACTTGTATGATTACTTTTTCTATTGGTTTATAGACATCAACGAGTGCGACTATCCACAAATCTACCCTTGTAATGGTGACTGCATTAATACTCAAGGAAGTTACAATTGTACTTGTTCATCAGGATACGTTGGTAATGCAACTGTACCATTTGGTATTGATCCTATTTTAGAAGGAAACTCGGAGGGATTCGTTTTGTTAGGTAACTCTTTCATATGAACATATTTCTGGTCATTAGTTTCCTTGTTAATCAATCTTCAAACCTGATATTTAATATCATACATGAAATCAAGATATATAATTTTTACCTTAGGCATGACGGCTACATATACTTTACGGTTTGTCATTTGTATTAGTGGTGTTCAAAGTCGGATATCCGAAGTTTCGGATATTCGAAATTCGGATATCTAAAATTTCGGATATCCGATTTCAGATATCCGAACACATATCCGAAATTTCAGATATCTGAAATTTTCGAATATCCGAAATCGGATATCCGAACTATCCAAAATATCCAACTTTTAGAAAATAATATATATATTCGGATATTGAATATAGATTTTTCGGATAGTTTCGGATACTTTTGGATGATAAAAAATAAAATATTTAAATATTTAAAAAAACAAGGATTTCGGATATTCGAAATATCCGAATTTTTCAAAAATTACTATCCGAATCGGATATCCGAAATTTCGGGTATCCGATTTTTCGGATAAATTCGGATCGGATTTTCGGATAACGGATTCGGATACGGATAGTTTTGAACACCCCTAACTTGTATGTGATCTATATATATTAACAAATACATTTTTCTCCTCTTATTATGTCAACATGTTCGATTATAATGCAAATATTTCAATATAATAGAAAAATACTATAGTTATAAAAATTTTACTATATTTTTTTATACATAATAATGAAGTGGACCAATCATATAAATAGAAAAAACAAGAAAGAAGAAAAGAAAGGTGTTTGAAATTTTTTATTTGAACGCTTTTATGTTATTGCTTCTTTGTGGATAACTAAAAGGTGTTGTAGATATATCGTTATCCAATAAACAATAACAAACACCTTCTCGAAAACTGTTATCTATTTATTTTATAAGGCTTTAATAGTTTTAAAATAAGCAGGTTGGTATCAGGTTGCTCTTGTACAGATTTTTTTATATATACAGATAAGTGCTTATAAATAAGCAATTCCAAACACTCTATAATATGAGGTTGATTTGTTATGCCACATCATTATTTATATGGGTTTTTTTCTCAAAAGTTTTTACAAGTATGGCATTTCTCAATACATAAGTAAGTAAGTAAGTAACTCCCAATGCCGTCTTCCACGGGTTTTGGGTCCCAATACCGTCTTCGACGGTGTATGGGGGAGGTTGAGATGTAGACAGCCTTACCCCTACCAAAGGTAGAGAGGCTGGTTCCATGTTCTACCATAGGTAGAAAAGGCCCTCCAGCCTTGCTGGGCATGAGGATCGAACCCTTGACCTCTGTCTCCAGAGGCAAGGGCTCCAACCACTGATCCAACATATATTTTAATATTCACCAGTTTATGAAGCCTATTATGGTTCGAGTTTAATTATAAAGATGTATTTGTTCAGGTTTTTTCTTGGGCACTGTAATGCTAGTTTTTGCAATTTGGATGAGCAAAGTAATCCAAGAGAGGAAAGATAAGAAAAGTAGAGAGCAGTTCTTCAAAAGAAATGGTGGATTATTGTTGCAACAACAAACATCAAATGGTGAAGATGCAATTGAGGGAACAAAAATGTTTTGTGCGAAAGAGTTGGAAAAAGCTACCGATCAATATAACAAGAATAGAATAGTTGGACGAGGAGGGCAAGGAACAGTATACAAAGGCATGTTACCAAATGGAAAAATAGTAGCAGTAAAGAAGTCCGTGTTGGTGGATGAAACTCAAATCGAGTCATTTATCAATGAGGTATTTTTACTTTCCCAAATTAGCCATAGGAATGTGGTAAAGCTATTGGGCTGTTGCTTAGAAACCGAAGTTCCGGTTCTCGTCTACGAATTTGTCTCAAATGGCGATCTCTTCCAATTTATACACGATGAGAATTATGAGTTTCCTACTTTGTGGAGTATCAGGATAACAATTGCTACTGAGGTTGCTGGAGCTCTTGCCTATATGCATTCCGCGACTTCCATTCCTATATATCATCGAGACATTAAGTCTTCCAACATACTTTTGGATGAAAAGTTTAGAGCAAAACTATCAGATTTTGGAATATCAAAGTCTGTCATAGGAGATCAAACTCACTTGAGCACCTTAGTCAAAGGGACATATGGGTACCTGGATCCTGAGTATTTTCAATCAAACCAATTCACAGAAAAAAGCGATGTTTATAGCTTTGGGATTGTTTTGGTTGAGCTGTTGACCGGAAAAAAGCCTATATATTCAACAGGCCCAGGGGAATCGAGAAGCTTGGCAGCATTGATTTTGTCAATGGATGAAGCGCTTATCTTAGAAAATATTGATAGTCGAGTGTCGGATGGTCCAAAAGAGCATCTCATAGCAGTTGCTAAGCTTGCAAAAAGATGCTTAAATCTAAATGGTAAGCTAAGGCCAACTATGAAAGAAGTTGCTATTGAGTTGGAGGGAATAAGATCATCAAGTCATTAAATCACATGTATAGATCTTTCAAGGTTTAGTCTTGTTTTATATTGTTTTCATCGCATTAACAATAATGTATATCGTTATAGGTCTATGATATATGTCCTGTGATCATTTTAGTGGTTTGAATCTGGTATAGATCTTTATAACCTCTATTAAGATATTTACCTTTCCATAATCTATATTCAATCAACTGACAAAAGATGTCGTGATTCCGATACTAAAATGGTTGGCATTGAAGCTAACATTAACTCACGGGTTATGTTCACTTGAACATTTCATCGAACAGTTCATCTACATTAGCAATAAGGCAATTAGAGGTTCACAATAATCTCACAAATACCTTAAATTATAAAACCTTGAGCAAAAGTAATCATATAAGGGGCAGAGGTGTAGTCGGCTATTTTTGGCAAATTGGCAACTTTTTAGCCAATTACAAGATGACATGTGGCAATGCCAAAAACTAACCAAAACTTGCCAAAATTTAGGGTGTAGTTGGAAAAGTAACCGATCGGCTCATTTGACTATTTCTTCAACCTACCCCTGCCACCCATTTGCTCATTCTTCTTCTTCATTTGACATGTGGCCAAAACTAGCATAATTATTTATATAGAAATGATTAATTTATACCCCAACGTTCACTAGCATCAGCCAAAACTAGCCGATGTACTTTGCCAAAACTTTCCGATTAAACTTGCCAAAAGTAGCCGATGCATGTGCTATAGGGTTGCCAATGAGCCGATGCTTTTTGCCGATGTTTTTTGCCGACTACACCTCTGCCCCTAATAAGTGTGTAAATAACAAAACCTAACAGAAAAAACCATAGGGTACGGTGATAAATGGTGGTGGCGGTAAGGTACAATTGCGGTGGTGGAACTGTTGTCGTGTAGGGATGTTATTGTGGCGATATGGTGGAGATTATGAGGGGTCACCCCCATCTTATATTGTTAGGAGGGACAGGATATGGTTTGCGTTGTAAGATATACAAATCAATATACAGTTTGCTCTTATTGGTTTGTTGCTCTTAATAACTTTCATATAAATAGTGGAATTATTATAGATACTTTCCAAAATCATTAAGCTTATGGAAGCAGGGATTGGGTCGAGGTCGGAAGCATTTCTTTATTGTTTTAGGCAGAGACAAGACTGTCTAAATCTTACCTCCTTATACCCTGCTTTGGATTGAATATTGTCGTTGTTGTTGTTGTTGTTTCATTAAGCTTGTTATATTACCAGCATTTAAAAAGAGAAAGAATTTGAGATGATGACGATGATGAACACGATGTTATACATTCAAGCTATTTCAGTATCATCAAATTAAAAAAGAGTGATATATGAGATAAACTGGATGATTATTTGGTATATATAAAAATGAAGATGATGAATTACTCAAGATCTGGTGTAACACATCTTATTTAATCAACTAGCGGATTTAACCCGGTTTTAGATAAGGTTTTGAATTCGATCCTTATGTACGACAAATCTTAGTGTTTTTCCCTCCGAATATTTGTAACGGTTTATTGTAACATCTCGTCATCTCGTTGTCTAGGGTACGTGCAAGATTTCACCATTATAACGTGAGATTTTCCTGATTTCATATCCGACTCATGAACTTGCGGGTATAGTGCTGACATGCTTTTTGAATAACTAAACGTTCATCTTATAAACTCGTACACACAAGAATAAGGCGTAGAATGATAAAGACTTCGCTTATATCTTCACCTTTTAAGGCAAAAAATAAGATTTACTTTTGAGAAATCTCACTAAGGCTTGTGTTGTCTTTTTCCTTGTGTTGTTTTAACTTTCAAGTTATTTCATGTAAAGTAGTACAATGGAAGGGTACATGCTTACATGGTATAACTATTAATTTGAGGGCTTAGCTTGAATCATTTTTGGATGAAGTTACATTGAAAATCAAGGGATATTTTTGTAATATATCAATCATCTATATGATATGTGTGTGTGAATGCATCTATGAACTTTACAGTCAACTGCATATTCGATTTTTCCTTAATTTTATGATCAAAAACTACTCCATTTCTCTAAAACTTGGAAGGCACTTGGTTTCCAAAATGTATGAGTATTTGGTGGAATAGAACTTGGAATTTTTTGTGATAATCTAACATGATAAGTAAAATGATAAAATTTTCATTACTTTATATTTTTATACATTTTGAAAATGGGTAGTGATAAATACATAACAACATCCATCAACACCAAATGTATATATATAAACAATAAAGTATATAATGCATATGTTGTTGTGGATGACTAAATATTGTTATAAATTTATCACTCTTCTTTGAAGACCAAATCACGCGTTTAAGTAACTTAATAACACGCGGACCACATGATAACATCATCTGTTGGAGTCGGCATGTCTTTCGGGTCAAGTGAAGTAATAATGTTTTAATATATATCGCAAAAATGTCGTAGTAATCTCGAAAATATTTGATGTGTTAGACAAAAAATTAATATATATAACATTTCTCCTGGCGCGTGTCTACAGTACCCAGCGCGTAGCTACAGTAACTTGCTGACGTCAGCTATTTTGTCTTTTTCTTTTTAAAAAAAAAATAATAATTCGAACTCACATATATATTTTGTTTGTGAACAAGGAAATAAAGTAGCCCTTTGGTGGGGTGGTCCACGCGCGGCTTTCTGTGTGAGAGGTCGGGGGTTCGAAACTCGTCTCTCCTTTTTTTTCTTTTTGGTTCTTTTTTTTTGGATTTACTAATTTACACTTTGCCCCCTCATAGGTTTTCTTTTTCCCCCCTCCAGTTTGTTTCCTTGCTTCCTGCCCCCTCCTGTTTTCTATTGTGCTTTTGTTTTACTTTTATTCTTTTGTGTGTATATTTTGTATTTTGTAATTAACTTTTGTAATAATTTGTTAATTTTGTATTTTGTAATATATATATATATATTTATATTTTTTTTTTTTTTTTTTTTTAACTTTTGTAATATTTTGTTTTTAACATCTTTGTTTTCCTTTTAGTTTTTTTCTTACTTTGCTTTTTGGATTATATATTTTGTAACTTTTTGTTTTTTAATAACTTTTTTAAAATTGTTTTTTTTGGGTTTTTTTTATACTTTTCCTTTTTTAATTTTTTTTTCTTTGTTAGTTTTTTTGGCATTTGTTTTCCATAATTTTTTTCGAACTCTCGGTTTTTTCAACTTTATCTATCCATTATTACTTTTTGACTTCTTATAATAAACTTTAAGTGTCCAAAATTTTGGGTAATGCTAGATGTATATTTGCGTGATGCGGCGGCAATATGTCTCCCATGGCAATGCCCGGGTTAAAATTCTTGTTATATTCTATTTCTACTCAACTCAAAAAAACTTCATAATACACTATTATCAGGATTTAAACCTTGGTCTTTTTTTCAAGAGACCAAACTCCAAAGTCTCTACCATCCCATTAAATAGTTATGCAACATAGTAATATAAGACAACCAAATGGATTCTTGTCGACGAAGTTGATGAACAAGGGTTGACGAGCCTTATCGGGATTGGACTTATTATTTTATATCTATACTACCTTATAATACAAAGTTATTTAAAAATTTCAGCATTTATTTGCTACAGTAAAAAAGTAAATGTTCCAGGAAACCCCTTAGTCCCGTAAAGAAAATTTTTCTCTCAAGCTAGCGACCCTGCAACGCTGTCTGGCAGTGAGACCCATAAACCTTGGCTGGTTGAATATGCTTTTAGGGATTCGAACTTGGGTGGTGCTCTCACCAAGTCGCTTTTTAGGGGGTAGGTGGCCACTGTGGTGTAACCCAGATGATTAACCAATGAATAATCTATAACTTAATAAATAAACAAAAGAAATAATACATTTTCTAAAATATCAAATTATTAATAATTTAATAAATTGATCAGATGATAAACGTAATCCAGTAATTCTGTTTTTTTTTAATTGTTTTTATGAAATATCATAATTAAATTATTAAAAATTACTATTAAAAAAATTATCTTTTTCCTATAACAATCCGAAAACACCCCATAACACATGGACATGTGTTAATTCAAAGTTTTTTTCTAATTTATTTTATCAAGTAGTACTAATACCCGTACGATGTATGGATTTCTTATATAGGGTACGATTAAGTTTCTAAATATAGAAAATGAATTTATACTTTATTACGTGCTTTCGGTATATATAATCTATATTATAACTAAAAGAGGAGGTTGGGGGTACACTTAGCACCCATAATCCCCCTCCTTGAGTTTAATTCTCTGTAACATCCCAATCTTTTTGTTGATAGTTGACCATGTCTTAGTCAATGTTTGCTTTCCCGTCACGTCTTATGTGATTTAAATGTAATAGGTCATTATTGTGTTTATGTCTAAATGACTAACGTGCTTAAGCATTTGATGGCTTATCTTTATATTTCTTTTTTAGTTATATAATAACTACTCATATAAGATAAATGAATAAGCTCAAAAAAAAAGAGGATAAATGATTATTTAAGATCATTTTAAGTGTTACTTTAATCATGTTAATAGAGATTTAAGAGGGTGGTTAAATGTAAATGGATGCAACTATACGGTTTAGTGGGCTTGATCTAGAGTCTCTTTATGAGGCCGACTTGTATCAATACATTAGTTTTAGGTTATGATGTACGTGAATAACGTGTACACACTTATTCACAAAAGTGACCCCTAGAGTAAAATTCATAGTAGCCGCCAGGAGGGATAAAGGTTTTCGTTGGAGTCTTGGTACAAAACATTCACGCAGTTTACATCGGAATACCACTTTAAGGTATAATACAACTCGTCTCTAGATGTTTTATTTCGGTTTTGAATACGATATAATATATATGTGTCCATTAAGTGAGTGTTGCTGAAGGATTAACATGTTTTGATCAAAGAAATTGTTTTTAGCATATATATATATCCACCAAGTTGATTGATGGTTCGAGTTTATGCTAACGATTGCTTACTCAAAGAATAACAATAGTTTGTTGTCAAATAATTTATAGACTATGGTTTCCTAAAACATTCTGGATGCAAACTGATATTTTACCTACTGCATACAAAGATGTTATTGTTGGTATAATCCAAAATACCATGTTTGTTCGTTGTTGATGTGACAACTCGTAATTTATTAACAACGGGTTAGTCCTAATCTCGATCATTAATTATAATTTCGTCTAATTTAGAGATTATGACGTGGAAATTATTAGTTAAATTGAACATTTGATATGGTTCAATTGGACGTATCCATATGACGTAGACTATTAGCTATTTAGACGAATGTCGAGTCTTAAAATAACGTTAAATAAAGATTTAAATGTTATAATTGAACACAGTTGTTAGACTGTCTAAACCTAATATTTCTAAAAGTTTAGTTTATTTATTTTTATTTATTAGTCTCGACTAAAATGAGACGAGGGAAAATACCTTTACTTTACATTTTAAACTTTTGGTCAAACGGTATTTAATCGTAAGCATTTTGCCAAATTAGGGGAAAGGATTTTATCTATTTTGGCCACATGGGCCGAAATGTAAATTGAATGGCTGGGAGGGAAACACCCATCACCCCCATCACCCCCTCTCTTTCCCTGCTTCACCTTTGATCAACACACACATACACCACACAAACACAACACACACACCCTCATACTCTCAAAATCTCAATCTCTTCTATCTTCCTTTCTAAATTAGTCTTACAAGAGAAGGAATCATTTGGAAATTTTTAAAGGTTTATTATCATCATCATCACCATCTTCATCATATTCAACTATTTTCAAGAACATCAATTTTGGTAAGTAAACCATTTCTCAAACTTTTGATTTGATTTAATTTCCATTTCAAGTTTAATTTCAGTATTTCTAAATGAATTAGATAGCCATGGAAATGAAATGAGTTTTTGGGTTTGGTTAACCTAATTAGGTTTTTGACTTAGAATTAGGTTTTGAGGTCTAAATGATTGAAATGGCGAAATGGTTGGCGAAATGTAATGTTTCCAGGTTTATTGCACTTGTGGAAACTTGTAATAATGAAAGAAATTGTGTCGAAAACGATTTGGGTTATTTCTGCATATGAACTGCTGGTTTTTGGCTGCAGAATGGGGCCACTGCGGCGCAGTGGCGTTGTTTTAGCCCACTGCGGCGCAGTGCCCAGACTCTGGTCTGGTGTCGACTTAAGCCACTGCGGCGCAGTGAGCATGTTCTGGCTCACTGCGGCGCAGTGCTTTTATACTGGTCCCTGGTTCATTTTAGCCACTGCGGCGCAGTGAGCATGATTCTAGCTCACTGCGGCGCAGTGTATTGGTACTGTGAAATATTACGCGTCGATATTTTCAAACGTTAATAACTTTTAATCCTTAAGTCTAAATAATGTTATTTACCTTTAGTTGATAAAAATCAATGTTTGAAACACGTTCTCGGTTATGGCATTCTAGGGTCTATAGCTAAGTAGTGGTACGTAGGATACTCGTCGTCAAGGGATTTGATCCTCATTTTGGTAATGATATCATAGGTTTTGGATAACCAGGAGAATTGACTGTGGATCTTCTCGAGCTACATTATACCTTTTAGCATTTAGATCGCTAAGGTGAGTTTATGGCGCCCTTTTCCTTTTACTTTGGGCCTGAAAAGCATGTACTGTTGTATACACTATTTGTTAAATAAATGATTGTTTTTGTGTATGCCATGTGATATGGATGCTTAAATCATTTGACTTAAATTTGCCATGTTGGGCTGTCGAAAATGTGTATACGTGTCATTTATTAAATGTTGAATGAAATGACGTTGAATTGCCGTGTGATGGCTGAATAAATGGTTTCTTGTGTTTGACAAACTAAAATGTTTCCCCTATTGGTTGTATTGTCGGATCTAGATATCTCGACTGTCTTGGCTACGGTCCGCACCCATTTAGAACGGAAACCTGTGCGAGGCATATTGACTGTCATATGCTGTCATCAGATCTAGATATACTGGCAGTCTTGTTATGAAATAAAAGAGATGAGTCAGATTTGATATACTGACTATCTTGTTATAAATTGTGATATAAGAGTTGTCAGATCTAGATATACTGGCAGTCTTGTTATGAAATAAAAGAGATGAGTCAGATTTGATATACTGACTATCTTGTTATAAATTGTGATATAAGAGTTGTCAGATCTAGATATACTGACAGTCTTGTATAAAAGGTCGGATCTAGATATACCGACTGTTTTTGAAATAAAAGTATTGTTAGATGTTGTATTCTAACTGCCTGGTCTTTTATAACTATAGGTCATTGTGTTGTATCAATGACGAATAAACATTTGGTCAAACATAATGTAAACTCACCAACTATTTCGATAGTTGATCCTCTCAAATTTCATGCTTTTCAGGGAACCAACAGTAAGTATTTGGAAGCGTATATGGCATTTTAAAGCCATCTTTTGAACATTGGACGTACAATTAGCGTCAGACCTCTGAGGACTATAGCTTTATTTAGTCCTAATTGTACTTAGCTGTCCATATGTTATATTTGTAATTAGTGGGCCCATTTCCAATTGAGGATAGTTTGTATCCGTGTATTGGGGTCCACTTCTGAACGATTATACTTGTAATAAACTTGTATTTGGATTAATGGATGTAATCTCTATTTACCTTCTGATTAGTACGCAATTTCTTGTTAACCCTGTATTTCCGCTACAACGGGGTGTGACATTGATATGTGCTGCGTTTAAACGAACCAAAGGCCATGTTGGCCACGACCTTACTAATATGTAGTTTCGTCAAGTCGGGAAAGTTAGTTCCTAGTTTTCAGTAAAATAAACAATTAATAGTAATATATGTTGTAGGATGTATATGGCAAGATGAAACCATCCAGGAAAGAAAGTCAGATATTTTAATTTGTTACTGATTTTCTTTTAGTATAATTTTAATATCAAAGTTATATGAAAGTCCATATTTTCATTTCCATTGTTAGTGTAATCATATAAATATTGGGGTAATATAAGTGATAAACAGGAACTTGTTCAAACGGGTTAGAAGGGTTATTATAGAAATTCCTTACTGAAGTCATATAAAACTATATTTGTAGGAAACTTCGTTGGCGAGGAGTAACGAGTAAAATTGCAATATTACTTCGTTGAGGTAAGATAACTACCTTTTGACACAACGATAACTTAGTTTTCATAATTAATGTTTGTTAAAGCCCTTTCATACGTATGTTGGGTATGGCACTACAAGAAAACAACCATTTAGAGACAAATTTAGAGACACACTATATGAAGTCGCTAGTTTGTGACACAGGCAGAGTCTCTCTTAGCGACACTCTTGTTATCGTTTTCGCAAGTAAAGTCGAAAATCGATGTAGCACACTAAGTCGCAACTTGGCGACATTCTTGGACATGTGGCTAACGCCAACGCTAATTTTGAGACTTCCAAACACCCATTGCTAAATTCATCTCTAACCATGTCGTTCATCTCTAATGTCGCTTTTATTTTTAAATGTCTTATTTGATGCTAAAATTGTCATTAATTTGGCACGTAAACAAACACATTAGTATATTTACTTTAAACAATAATAAATATTAAATATTATAAAAATATACGGAGTAATAATGATTTAATTCAAGTCTTTTTACATTAAAGTAACTATATGCCTTTCTGGATCCCCGTCATAGTAATACGCAGCCATCGACTTTGCTAATTTGTGGAATCAACAAACATCTATGAGGAAGACGCTAATTTTGCAGCATTAATATAAATACGTTTTTTAATTTCACCAATTTCACAAACTTCATTTTGCTTTTCAGTTACTTCCCAAATTTTACACCTCTAATTTCTAGGGTTTCCGTCATCATCGGAGTCGTTTATCCGCCATCATCTCCGGCATACATCTACTGTCATTTCCATAGTACATCCGCCATAATCGTCGTCGTACGTCTGCCATAATCGCTGTCACACGTCCGCCATTCTCTGTTGCTTGTCCGCCACTCGTCAGAATATTAATAAGGTGCGAGTTCTGTACTTCATTTATATAAGATATATAGATAATATCTATCAATTTGCTTGATTGTGTGAGCTATGTCATAATCTGGTCTTTATATATGAGATTATTTATTTGATTAATATTTGAATTTATACATATATATATTTGTATATATATATATACATATATATAGCTTTGATGCCTTAAGTTAGGTGTCAAATTGAAAAGTATGCATAATGAGGAGATTTGTTGAAGTTATAATAATCTGTCGCTATCAAATTGTTGAGTTTTGTGAGTTTTATTATTGTTTTTGAGCTGCGACTTGTCTAGAACGCACACTAAATGTTCGATCAAATGCCTGAATGAAATACTATATGTTGATGTTTGGCTGAAACTGTTCGGTAGTAGTTTATGCGTTTGTTTTGATGTTCGTTTGTTTTATTGCTCGTTTTTGCTGCTCAGTATAAATCTGGTACTTGTTAGCTGGCTAGTTTCTGTGTTAGTTTATTAGTTTGTAGTTAAGTTGTTTGCTCAAATGTTTTCTGGAGTTCATTATTTGCAAAGTTTATTGTTTGCAAAGTTTATTGTGCAGTTCTTGTATATGAGTATATTAGTTTGTAGTTAAGCAATAGCTGACTCCTGATCACCTCGGTTTTTATAGATCACACCCATGTTACGATATGCTTCTGCATACATCGGCCTTTCCAAAGCAGCCTTCTCATAGCAACCAGGTGCTGTATCATATTGCATTATCTAAGAATACACAACTAAATTAATAGATATACATATAGATATAAATTAAAACTTTGTGTATAGTGATGCAAAATAAAACTTAATGTGGAGTATGGTCAAAATGACATGTAACGAAATAAAGGGGTTAGTACATATATAATAACCTTTTAATCTTGTTAAATAAGTTAGAAAAATATATAATAATAATAAAATTAAATAATAAAAGTTCCAGGTCCAATTCTTTTGCTCCAAGTAAAATATCAATATAATTTTAGATATAATGGAAACTCAATCTTTTAATTTTTGCTGGTATACGTGAGTTTGTAGAGAAAGTTTAGAAAACAAATCTTTTTATATATTCTTCAAAAGCTGTCATACAAAACCAAAAAGAAAGAACTCCTTTTCTTTTACTGCCGTCTAAATCAATTGGAAGGAAAAAGGTTTCTTCTTTTATACGCACCCAATCTAATATAAAATTAGGACCCCAGTAAAACCAAAATCTATATAAATCTCACCAAAAATAATTAATAAATAAATTATATATTATATATATATATTCGATATTCGATCTCTACAATACCTTTACGCACCCAACCACGCTAAAACCCTAAATTCGATTTTTAGATCATCAAAACCCTTTCGTCCGATTTGCAACAAAATGTGGCAAATTTTGTTGATTTCAGCAATAGCAGGATCGGTGTATTTTGCTTATTATCATCTTCTAAAAAATAATGAGGTATGTTCCGTCTTTTTTTTTATATCTCTCTTTTGGTGAATATTTGATTTGGCGCACAACCTATATATACTATTTATTGAGACGCTATAATGATGATCGAAAAGGTTGTGGTTGCGTCTCAATAAATAGTATATATAGGTTGTGCGCCAAATCAAATATTCACCAAAAGAGAGATATTTGTATAATAAAAAGGCAAGAACTCAAGCTTACAAAAACTTATACCTTCTGTTCCTCCGAAGAACTGCTTTCTACTTTCTTTGCATTCTCGTTTTTGTCACCCTTCTTTTTCTCAACAATCTGGCCAATGCAACCAAATAAAAATACATCATTCAATCATTCATATAAAAAATTTCAAAAAAAAAAAGAAAAAAAAAGACGGAACATACCTCATTATTTTTTAGAAGATGATAATAAGCAAAATACACCGATCCTGCTATTGCTGAAATCAACAAAATTTGCCACATTTTGTTGCAAATCGGACGAAAGGGTTTTGATGATCTAAAAATCGAATTTAGGGTTTTAGCGTGGTTGGGTGCGTAAAGGTATTGTAGAGATCGAATATCAATATATATATATACTATCTTATATATATATATAAATTATATATATATATATAGGGGTGAGTTATTTTAAGAACCCACAAATAAAAAGGAACTCAAGAACCATTCTGGACCACACATTCTTTCTCTCTTTCTCTCTTCAATTAAATAATAAAATTCACCCAAATCATTCAAAATGCTTTATCTCACAAACCGTAAATCGTTAGACGAAACAAAAAGCATGGGTAGTCTTAAAATTTCGTCCTCTTTCATTAGAGATCCAATTCGATATACTTTTGATGACTTTTTAATTTTCGTTTTCTTTTTGGTACTTACACATAACTTACACATGTGTAGGTTGAACAAAAATTATGATTCGGAACGGGCTTCGCCCTAAAGGATATTCATAAACCAAAGCTAGTGGGGGTGATAGGTCATTGAGGGTGATAGGTCATAGAGGGTGATAGGTCATTGGGGGTGACCGGTGATGGGTGATCTACCTAACGGGTTCCGCCCTTAGCCGCTATGGCTCCGCCATGGACTGACGGGCTCCGCCCTTGGCCACCATGGCTCCGCCATGGATTGACGGGCTCCGCCCTTAACCTTCATTGTTGTGTACATATGTTCATTTACTAATTTACATGTGAAAACAATGATCCTACACATGTGTAGGTACACAAGTACAAGAGAAAAAAAAATAAAAAATTAAAAAGTCGTCAAAAGTATATCGAATTGGATATCTAATGAAAGAGGACGAAATTTTAAGACTACCCATGCTTTTTGTTTCGTCTAACGATTTACGGTTTGTGAGATAAAACATTTTGAATGATTTGGATGAATTTTCATATTTAATTGAAGAGAGAGAAAGAGAGAAAGAATGTGTGTCCAGAATAGTTCTTGAGTTCTTTTTTATTTATGGGTTCTTAAATAACCCTTCCTCTATATTATTTATATAGATTTTGGTTTTACTGGGGTCCTAATTTTATATTAGATTGGGTGCGTATAAAAGAAGAAACATTTTTCCTTCCAATTGATTTAGACGGCAGTAAAAGAAAAGGAGTTCTTTCTTTTTGGTTTTGTATGACAGCTTTTGAAGAATATATAAAAAGATTTGTTTTCTAAACTTTCTCTACAAACTCACGTATACCAGCAAAAATTAAAAGATTGAGTTTCCATTATATCTAAAATTATATTGATATTTTACTTGGAGCAAAAGAATTGGACCTGGAACTTTTATTATTTAATTTTATTATTATTATATATTTTTCTAACTTATTTAACAAGATTAAAAGGTTATTATATATGTACTAACCCCTTTATTTCGTTACATGTCATTTTGACCATACTCCACATTAAGTTTTATTTTGCATCACTATACACAAAGTTTTAATTTATATCTATATGTATATTTAATTTAGGTATTACAATTCTAACACTATATAATAATGTTATTACACGCGTAACTACGAGATTGAAAAACAACCATTTTAACACTATATAATAATGTTATTACACGCGTAATTTGACTGTGCTCTGCCATATGTAATCTTTATGGTTGAAGGGTACTGGACTCTGCCATTGTGAATTGTTGCCCTCATCCGTCAGAAATTCAGACACTATTATTGAACGAAACTGAGAGTACGTGTCGCGTTGTTATTTTGATATATATGTAATCTCGTTACTATGCATTGTTGACTAATGTGGCATGTGTGTATTCGGGTGCAGATACTTGACAGACCATAGAAGAACTTTATTCTGTGGCAAACTGCTCTTTCTATGGGGATTTTAAATAATCTAGAACTACAAATACATCTCATATATGTAGTCGTAAACAATGTGATCACTAGTTAGCAGGAACTGAAAATGAGGCCATCTCGAATAAAAAGAATTACATAATGATTCTTTAGAAAAGATACAAGATCAAATTACATGTGAAGTATTGAATGAATTAGGACTATCTTAGAATGATGTTTCTGGTTGATAAATGTATCAAGATTTCCAAAAAAATTTCAATACAAATATACAGTATACTATTTGAATTCTCATTTCAACATATGCCCTAAATTTTAAACGAATATAAATTGCTCATTGGTACCTATTTACTTACTTTCCTCTAATTAATATATACCTATACTATTCTCAATATATATATTGCTCATTACTATCTGATAACATGTTATATCAGTATTTATGTTATATAGGCATAAATGTTTTAATTTATCCCCTGCAGAACAGAGTTCTGACTGGGCAGAGTTTGAAAGGCAGGTATGGAAATAGTCCTGGTGAGTTTTCGTTCACTCGGACCTGTCTCTTTCATGAGATTTTTTCTTAGAATTGTTGCATTATCATTCAAATTTGTTTAATGTACTGTGCAACTTGAGAAGAAAAACCTGAGTCTGCCCCTAATGAACTGGGTGAAACATCTTATTACGATAATACGATGCCATTTAGTTGGATTGTAACTAGTTTATATGCAGGAAGGCTTCTTTCCTTACCAGTAGAACTTAAGCGTTCAGATTATCTGATTGTTGCTAGTGGTTCATATCTGATTGTTAGAAATCTTTAAAATCTGCTTGTTAGAAATCTTTAAAATCTCTTGTTAGAAATCTTTAAAATCTTAGCATGAGAAATGTTGAGGTGATTTAATAGTTTGCTTATGTTATCTGATATTAGTAGATTTTTTTTATCTAGTTAGCCCCCTTTCTTTCTAAGATGTATTTTATATATGCGTTCACTATGGCAGAGCTGACATTTGGTGATTATATGGGTCATTTGCAGTTACTGCGGCTTTACAAAGGACTAAAAAGCCTAACGGAAGAGTGATGAGCTGCCTATAAATATTATATCCCCGGTAAAACATGTCTTATCTAGGGAGCTTCAGGTATGCCATGCTATTTATATTTATATCTTTGCTAGCTTTAAGTAATCTGTTTTTTCACAATATTGAAATCCACTTGTTGTGCAGTTATACCTCACTAAAATTACACATCTCAAACTCATGTGTGATTTGAGGCAGGTAACTTAGGAGGTTATTTGTTGTTCAAAGTTTGTTTGTATATGGTTTGTATGCAAACCATTCTTTACAAAGTCTTCATGAGTTTACTTGACGCAATGTTCTGTAACACCCCGAGCTAAGGCTCAGAATATCACGGAAATCATATAGCACAAGGTGGAATTAATGTAGAACATGAACTAAATGCAAATAGAGGATTCAGTGAATCCATACAGTAAGTTAAACAAGAATCAAAATACATAAAGAACAAGTCATCATCAAAGATTACAACAGAACATCAAAAGATGGCTAACGGTTCTAAGTACGATGCAAAAGAAGGCAAATGGATCCTTGATCCATATAAGTCCAAGTCCGGGTTCAACAGCAAGCTAATAATCAAAATCCACGCCCCGGATTACTCTGAATACCTGAAAAGTGTACTAAGCATAGTCAACACAAGGTTGGTGAGTTCGCAGTAATGGTCCATAAGAAACCCTCGTCAATAATCATAATATATGAGTAGAGGCAAAACATGACTTACAGTGAGCCTCTATGAACAACACAACAACATCCACCACAAGATTACACACAACAAATAAAACGCGTAATAAACATTATACCCAGGTAACGTACATAACATCAATTCAAAATAGGTATCATATCCTCTTCAGTGGGATTGATACACAACCTAAGTCATATCCTCTTCAGTGGGATAGATACACAACATAAGTCATATCCTCTTCAGTGGGATAGATACACAACATAAGTCATATCCTCTTCAGTGGGATAGATACACAACATCCATACATCACAAGTCCATCAATCATCAAACATCAAACTAAAGTAAACAATACGCACATACACTTAGGAGGATTCTACTTTCTTCGAATCCTAGATGCTTATATATAGGGTCACCCGCAGCCTTCCCACCACATCTAGAACCCAATGAAGGCATAACCGACTTCCATGTATGCACGTCTATCCTAGCAGTAATAATAATAATAATAACAATAACCATAAAAATAATACATCACAATCCCTTACTAAGATCCATTAAACGTAACCAATCACCCATTATTCCATCGCTCAATCAATCATTCAATCGTCAAACATTAATTCATAAGTTCGTCAATACAACGATAAAGGTATGCTTGAGTGCGTATCACACAAATCAAGTATAACAAGACGTACATGTTCATTCCAACCATAATTCCTGAATTTATCGCTTTCTCTAAACAACGCGTACATATACTTTGGAGGATTTTACTTTCGTCAAGTTCTAGATGCTTATGTATAGGGTCACCCGCAGCCTTCCCACCACATCTAAGACTCTTTGAAAGTAAAACCGACCTCCATATATGTACTTCTATCCTAATACCTTACAATGACACAATCACATTCGTAAATCATCACACAGTCAATCAAAACTATCTGTCAATCAACAATTAATCAGAAATTAACTAGACAGTCAATCAAATCAACCAAACAATCCAACAAACACGTATATGTACACTTTTCAGCCCGAATCTCTATTGAGTAGGGGGCTACGAAACTCACCTTGATCGGCAAAGAAGCTTAAGTCGAGTAAATGAAAGATTAATAGCGAGTATTGGGCCCCACGCGTCCACAACCTATCAAAGCATGTCATATAGTACAAGGTCAACTCTATAATCATAAACAAGTTGGTTCCTTAAGTTTAAGTCGAGTCACGAACCCACAATTACTTCTTTAACATAACCGAGTGTGAAACATAACACTTTGACCCGAAATTTTTAGAAACGGATTAAGAATCATCCAAAATGAGTGTTACTACAAGAAACTAGACTCTCTTACGATTCCAACGATAGGTCATATGACTTATTTGGACTTACGGATCAAAAGTTATTAACGTTGGAAAATTGACGCGCATAATTTCATAGAAGGTATCCACTGCGCCGCAGTGAGCCAGAACCATGCTCACTGCGCCGCAGTGGGCTAAATCGAACCAGAGACCAGAACATTGGCACTGCGCCGCAGTGAGGAAGGGCTGTGCCCACTGCGCCGCAGTGGCCACCTCCTGCAGCCTGCACCTGCAGCACCAAGTGCAGAAAACCGAACCCAAAACACTCCAATTCGACCCAAACCTTCCCAAAACGACTTGTAGGAGTTTGTAACTCAATTTGAAGCATAACTAAGTGCCATTAAACATAAATACACATAACCCATTACAACTCTTCATTCCAAGACATCAAGAACACTTCCAAATCATTCAACCCAAACCAAAACCCTAATTTAACCCTAATTCCATTTCGACCCGATTCAAGACTTGTAAATGTACGAGATGACTAAAAATGAGTAAACTAACATAAATAGAAGTAAATGGGATGAATTAGACTCACCAAACTTCCTTCTTGAGCTTCAACCCGAAATTAGGTCAAATGGGTAAAATGCAAGAACTTCCAACTTTGATTCTTCAATAAGACGATAATGAGGTATAGATGACGATGATTCTAGTGTTATTTCAGTTTCAAAACACCAATCGATACTAGCAAGAAGAAGAAATGAAATGGGTTTTGGTCTTGCCTTTTACTTGAGAGAAGGAGAGAAAGAGAGAAAGATAAGAAATGAAAGGGGAAGAAAGAGATAAGGGGGGGAAATGGGTCATTGGTGGCTGGTGGGTCATGGACTACCCACGGACCGACCCGTTTCTCTTCTCTAGCCAATTTACAATCGTTACACATTTGAACACCGATCAAAACATAATATCGACCCGAGTATAACACATTGTCATTTAATTCACAAAACGACCCAAATAATTCATTAACTTAAATTGTTAGTCATATTATCACGAAAAGTCAACGGGTCAAAACTCACGGATGTTACATTGTTCTTCTACAAGATTTCATATCTTGGGTAATTTTCTATTAACGAACCGTTCTTTTCTTATTTTTTCAGTTCAAACCCGTTGCACTTGCTCATGCAAGCCGGAAAGGTCATGCTCAAGAAGCGGATATATGGTCACTTAAGTGATGTAAAATGCTATAATCTTTAATGTCGAGATGCACTTCAACCCAAGCAATACATCTTTGGTTTAAACTTAAATACTTTTTGATGTTTAGTTTATTTTTAAGTTACTTTGGATGTTAAATGGAATATCTTGTTAATGTAATGTATAATAGTTTCAATTCTAATATTAGATTCTTCATTTGTATATTTATTATCTATTTAGCTCAAAAAATGTTGGTTTTAATATAAGTAATGATATCTATAACGACACAATTGACACGAAACATTAAAATTTTCCCCATAGTTGGCGTCACATGTAGCGTCATGTATAACGACTCGTCTGAGATTAGCGACAAGGTTACCGTCATAGTAGTCATGTCGCTAAAAAAAAGTTAGCGACACGATGTCGATGACGCTACTACTGTCGCTACTTTTAGCGTCTCACATATTAATGACACAAAAATCTGCGACTTTTTTCTAGAGACTTCTCACTTGACATCGCTATGTAAGTCGCTAGCTTCAAATAAGTCGCTAATTAAGTCGCAAAAGATGTCGCTAAACGACATTTTTCTTGTAGTGTGGGAACTCACGGGAGGTCACTAGGGTGTTGTTTAAGCATGCTACTTATCTTTTATTTCTCGTTATATTTGATATGCATGCTTAGATGTTGGAAATGATTGAGATTGATGTTTAGTTGAATACATGTTGGCTTGTACATCTAGTACACTAGATTTGGTAGGATTGTCATATCACGCGCACGTTAAGGGCCCTAAAAGTTGTTGTTCTTGTTGTTGATGGTGATGATACTCGAGTATAATTATTGTCGAAAGTGTTAAGCTTAACCCATGCTAGCCTTGGTTAGCATGCTATCGTCGTTGTCGTTTGGGGTAATCATGATAACCCCCATTCGACTCAGTCTGTTGTTGGGGTTTGCCGGATGGCGTGGGCTGGCCATTTTTGTCGATGCCGGCTTACTCGTGGATTGGTTATGCCATCCGTAACGACGCCGATGGACCATCGAATGGTCTACCCATCATGTCGGGTGTGAGGCTCCATAAAGGTCAATTGACCGCCTTCACACAATTTATATTGTCGATAACAAGTGACATAAGTTACTTGGCTTTGTTGTGGCATAACCTGGTGTTGATTTGTTGAGATGCTTATTGTTGATTGATGAGGTTGCTAGGCACATTTAGGGATATGATATTCCTAATGCTTATTGTCGTCGTTGTTGTTTGTTGCTGACATGTGATGATGATTGCTATATGCTTGACATGCGTATGATATTTATACGATTGATTTAATTGGCAACCTTTGATAAAACCCGTGGTTATCTTACTCGGCTTTTTAAGCTGACACTTGTTTGTTTAAAATGTTGTGTTTCCTCAGGTTGGACATTGAAGTTTGCTTAGAGTGAGATTGGGTAGATGTTTGCTATAGACGATGAGATTTATTAGTCTTAGCCTCATTTATTTAGATGACATTTATTATATCTTTTATTGTCGGTATTTATGATTATAGATTTTCTTGAATTATTGTTGTGATGCAACGAAGTAACACCAAATATTTTGTTGACCATTCCGTTAAGAAATGGTTAAGTTTTTATTGGGACGTTTCCGCATTTTAGTTATTTATTTAAAAGTTTTTGAAAATCCATATTTTTAAATGTCGGGTGTTACATTCTCCATCCTAATTAATCCTCTATTTTTCTATATATTTTTAAAATTTTCTAGGCCAACCTATATTCTATTAAAAAAAAAAAACAAATCTTTTTATGCTTAAAACTCTCCAAAAGATTATTATATATATACAACCTAATAAATAAACCTCACGAATTCTCAACAAAAAAAGGTTCGACTACCTCACGAATTCTCAACAAAAAAAAAGTTCGACTTACTCAACAAACAAAAAGGGTTTTTTTTATATATATTTTGTTCATGTTTAATCATTATTATTTGAAATTGAATTCTTATGTTATTATTATTATTCATCTCTTTTAATTTAGTTCTAGGAAAAACCCTCACGAATTCTCAACAAAAAAAAGGTTCGACTACCTCACGAATTCTCAACAAAAAAAAAGTTCGACTTACTCAACAAACAAAAAGGGTTTTTTTTTATATATATTTTGTTCATGTTTAATCATTATTATTTGACATTGAATTCTTATGTTATTATTATTATTATTACTCTTATTATTATTATTATTATTATTATTTTATTATTTTATTATTATTATTATTATTATTTTTTATTATTATTATGTTTAATTCATTATTATAATTGAATTCTTATGTTATTATTATTATTATTATTCTCTTTAAATTTAGTTCTAGGAAAAAACCCTCACGAATTCTCAACAAAAAAAAAGTTCGACTTACTCAACAAACTAAAAGGGTTTTTTTTTATATATTTTGTTCATGTTTAATCATTTTTTTTTTTTTTTTTTTTTTTTTTTTTTTTTTTTTTTTTTTTTTTTGTATTTTTTTTTTTTTTTTCTAAACATGCTGCATATTTGTTTTTGGACTTCTTTTCTTTCTTTAGACACACATATAAATATATTACCTAAGAAAAAGGGGTAAAATTTTGTATTTGGTTACAACTTCAAGAGATCGAAAGATCCAACTTATATATATATACCATATTTATCACATATATACCATCTCAAACAACTATACTATCACATACAATCACACACCAAACTATCAAATTTCATAAGGCAAAATGTCAGACGATGAACTACCCGTGTATATTATCCCTGAATTCTCGTCGTCGTCGTCATCGTCAACGTCTTCTGGCGGCTATGAGTTTTTGGCTTCTGTTGCTCTTGCAACCATAGAAGAAGACTCTGCATCTTCTTCTTCACAAAGACGAAGATATATTTGGAGAGATCGGCACGCGGCTCATGAAAGATTGATGTCCATGTACTTTGTGGATGAGCCGATGTTTGGGGACGATGTCTTTCGTACGAGATATCGTATGACTAGGAGGTTGTTTTTGAAAATCGTGGAAGATATCATTGCAACATTTCCATGGTTTCGGTCTTCGGTGAATGGGGCGGGTATTAGAGGGTTCTCGGCGATTCAAAAGTGCACGTGCGCGCTACGGCAACTAGCGTACGGCAACCTCGCCGACAACTATGATGAGGGGTTGTCGTTCTCTACTAGAACTGCACGTGAGTGTCTAGACAACTTTTGCATCGCCATAAAGTATCTTTATGGTGAAGAGTATTTGCGTTCTCCGACTAGCCACGATGTTGCGCTTTTATATGAGGCGCATGAAGCCTGACATCATTTTCCTGGCATGATCGGTAGCATCGACTGTACCCACTGGACTTGGAGAAATTGTCCACATAGTTTGCGTGGGCAATACCATCGGGGTGATCATGAACGTCCGACTATCATACTTGAGGTCGTTGCTTCCTATGATTTATGGTTTTCGCATGCGTATTTCGGTGTTGCGGGCTCAAACAATGACATCAATGTTTTGAAGCAATCACCATTGTTTATTCCCGAAGTGAATGGGAAGTCTCCTGAGTACGGGTTTACCGTAAACGGTAACCGTTACAATAGAGGATACTATCTAGGGGATGGTATTTACCCACCTTGGTCTTGTTTTGTAAAGGCGTATGCATACCCGGTCGCGAGAAAGGAGAAGATAATGAAGAAACTCCAAGAGTCCGCGAGAAAAGACGTTGAGCGAGCATTCGGGCTTCTGAAGAACAAGTGGGCTATCATCGATCGACCGGCACGGATGAGGGACAAAGAAAAGATCACTAACGCGATGTATGCGTGTGTTATTTTACATAACATGATACTCAAGGACGACGGCAACGCGATATCACCGGTGTACATCAGGGATCCTCCTAACGATCTTCGTGTTACCGACCCTAATTTTCTCCATCACTTACGTAACGAAGAGACACATTACATGTTACGTCGTGATATTACGGAGCACGTGGGAGATCTAGATATCGATGTTTAGTGATCTTGTTTTTTATTTTTAAGTGTTTGTGTGTTTTATGTTTTAAATAAATGTAATGTTTTAATTAGTTGTATGGTGTTTTTTAAGTTTAATAAAAGTTTAAGGTTTGTTTTGTAAATATTTTCAATTGGCAAATTGGCAAAAATTGGCAAAAAACCTTCACTATAGCATGTAGTTTGGCAAGAATTGGCTAGTTTTTGGCAAAAAAAACTTCGGACACGTGGCGGCTTGTGATTGGCTTGTTTCTTGCCAAAACTTGCCAATTAGCCACAAATGTGGCACTACACCCTTGCCCCTAATAATGAGTTTTTTCATTCCTTTTGTGATCCTCGCAGTTAATGTCACGAGATGAGTCTAGAATATGTTTATATTGTTTAAATTCTAGATTGTAATTGTACTTGTATACTTTGGTAACTAGTGTTTTGCTAGTTATCTGTTATTAATATATATTTTTTGCCGTTCTAAAAAAAATAAAAAATATTATATATTTTAGCTAAAAACGAAAAAAATACTATATATATTCATACCCCTTATTCATGATTAACTTTATAATATAATAATAATATAAATAAATCATCGAATAATAAAATAATATATATATATATATATATATATATATATATATATATATATATATATATATATATATATATATATATATATATATATATATATATATATATATATATATATATATATATATATATATATATATATATATATATATATATATATATATATATATATATATATATATATATATATATATATATATATATATATATATATATATATATATATATATATATATATATATATATATATATATATATATATATATATATATATATATATATATATATATATATATATATATATATATATATATATATATATATATATATATATATATATATATATATATATATATATATATATATATATATATATATATATATATATATATATATATATATATATATATATATATATATATATATATATATATATATATATATATATATATATATATATATATATATATATATATATATATATATATATATATATATATATATATATATATATATATATATATATATATATATATATATATATATATATATATATATATATATATATATATATATATATATATATATATATATATATATATATATATATATATATATATATATATATATATATATATATATATATATATATATATATATATATATATATATATATATATATATATATATATATATATATATATATATATATATATATATATATATATATATATATATATATATATATATATATATATATATATATATATATATATATATATATATATATATATATATATATATATATATATATATATATATATATATATATATATATATATATATATATATATATATATATATATATATATATATATATATATATATATATATATATATATATATATATATATATATATATATATATATATATATATATATATATATATATATATATATATATATATATATATATATATATATATATATATATATATATATATATATATATATATATATATATATATATATATATATATATATATATATATATATATATATATATATATATATATATATATATATATATATATATATATATATATATATATATATATATATATATATATATATATATATATATATATATATATATATATATATATATATATATATATATATATATATATATATATATATATATATATATATATATATATATATATATATATATATATATATATATATATATATATATATATATATATATATATATATATATATATATATATATATATATATATATATATATATATATATATATATATATATATATATATATATATATATATATATATATATATATATATATATATATATATATATATATATATATATATATATATATATATATATATATATATATATATATATATATATATATATATATATATATATATATATATATATATTTGTTAAGTTATAGATACATATTTTATATATGAAATATTAATAAGGAAGTAGATAAACATTAAATAATTAATTAAAGAAATAATATTTTAAATATTAAAGAGGACACTTGTCCGTAAGGAATATGCCAATGTCGTTTAAACAATACTACAATCCTGTTTTAGTTTATTGGTAGATGTCATAACTTGGTTGTGACTTAGTTTTTTATATTTGTTTTAGAGTATACTTTGAGTATTTGTAACTCTTACGGACTAAAGGTGAAAAGATTAAACAATGATGGGCTGCTTTGATAAAAAGTGAAAGTAGACGGATCGTTTTGAAATGCTCTGCATTGCCATTCAAATATAAACCTAATTAGGGTTCATATACAATTATCCATTTGATCTATCATCTTTTTGATATATGGGAATAACTTAGGTGCTTCTAAAATCTATATGTTCTTAAAAATTGTTTTGAAAAGAATTTTCATATTCGCCTATCAGATGTACACATTGCATCCTTCATTTAAATTTGTTGTGAGGAGGGAAGCACCTAACTCATACGCTATGTCTCCAAAAATATATAAGTTATTATCTGATATATATACATTGATTTTCGTTTATTCTCCCTGAAGAGATATTGTTTATTCTTTGTTTTTCTAATCATCTTAATTAGTTATTATATAATCATAATTGTAAAACTTGTAGTAAATCGGACCGATTGATTTGCTACAAATTTGATTAATAATAGAGAAATGCTAGACTTACAAACAAATATTTACTAATAATGTTTCCAAATATATGTGTCATCAATATAGCAATAGAATAATTTTGTTCTAGATAATCATCTTTAACACATCACACTCAAACTTCAGTTTATTGATGTCATATGAGCAACACGCTGACTCACCACATTGAATTACTTTTATCATTAACCCCAAAACTAAAATGTCAATTTATTTATGCGACATCATCATTTATATTAACATTAAAAACCACTTTTTACCAAATCTAAAAAAAAATTAGTAAGTAAGTAACTCCCAATGCCGTCTTCCACGGGTTTTGGGTCCCAATACCGTCTTCGACGGTGTATGGGGGAGGTTGAGATGTAGACAGCCTTACCCCTACCAAAGGTAGAGAGGCTGGTTCCATGTTCTACCATAGGTAGAAAAGGCCCTCCAGCCTTGCTGGGCATGAGGATCGAACCCTTGACCTCTGTCTCCAGAGGCAAGGGCTCCAACCACTGATCCAACCCAGCTGGTATAATCTAAAAACATATTTATTAAGTCAAAATATACTTTTGATGTTTAATTAAAAATTTTACAAATAATAACAGTAACTTTGAAAAACTTTGAACAACAAACTTTATGTAACTAGTGTCATACCCGGACTGTTTGCTAGTAATTTATTTTTTATATAATTTATAATTTTTAGCCTTATTTGTTTTTTAACATAAACAGTTTATGTTTTATATTGTTTATTTCGTTTGTTTGTTTTTAGTTATATATTGTTGCTTTTTTCACTTCTCTAAATACATGTAATTTTTATTGTCAATAATGTAATTGAAATATGATGTATTGACCTTACATATGCAATGTAGTTTCTTCATATTGGCAACTATTTTGTTTCTATATACAATATCTAATGATATATATATATAATATAACACAAATTGAAATATATAAAACATAAACCAAAATATATATATATATATATATATATCCATATATAAATATTCGTGTTCTATATATACAATATCTAATGATATATATATATCAAATGAAACGAAATTGAAATATTAAAACATAAACCAAAATCATAAACAAAGCAAAGGGAGCCGATCATAAACCACACTTCTATAAAATGCAATATTAAGTGCTAAAACACCAACTTAAACACATAAAAAGACCACCAAAATATGAGATAAAGATGGTTTAAACAACACGAGGTTTGACATTTAGCAAATCATGAACACTCACTTTAGGGTCAATAGTAATCCCGACAATGAAGGACAACTGGCACATGTCAAGCTTCTTGTAGCCTTGTCAGCAACATCCTTGACCTTCAAAAACTCAAAAGAATCCTCATGTACCATTGCAGATTGCTTCCCTAAATTCCTAAACGATGTCACCACAGCATCCATCAAGGTGAAAACCTCATGAACAGTTGCAAGTGTCTTACAGATGAAAGGAATCACTTCGGTCTGCAGACCTTTAAATTTGAAGAAGCTCGATACTATCCAAATCCTGATGCATCAGGTAAGACACCGTTCTCTTTAAGGCATTATGAAGAGAATCAGTAGCTACGTCCATTTCTGCCAGACGCTTCTTCAATTCAACATTAGTATCATTCAACCTATGAATAACTGTCTGTGATTCCTTCAAAAACCATATAGAGTCTTTTGGAAGACCATGCACAATTGTATTACTCTCTTTATTCCACTTCTCCATAGCAATCTACTGCTCCAACGAAATACGACCAACAATGCCATGAAAAAGTATCGGCGACCTACCCATCATATCTAATTTACATTTTTTTGACGAACTGGGTTTAGTCTGACAACTACCAAGACACACATCTTCAGACACTGGTTCTTTTAGGAAGACAGACGGAGTAATAGAGCTTGCCTCTTTGTTTGCATTTTTCCTAAACAAAGAGAAATTAAATAAACAATAACAATGAAACAATAATTGCAAAAACCATTTTAATCAAGTTAATCATACAAATGCCATAAATATTAGACGCACGTAAATAGAAAAAAAAAAAAGTGGTCATTCATTATAACCTAATTACAATGTTTTTGGATTAATAATAAGTATTTGGTTTTCTTATTTTTGTCATTTAAGTCTTGGATTTTTTAATTTAACCACCAAATGTTATATTTTTAACTAAAATGTTTTGGTTTTTTTTTTTTTTGTTTTTTTTTTTTTTTTTTTTTTTTTTTTTTTTTTTTTTTTTTTTTTTTTTTTATTTTTTTTTTTTTTTTTTTTTTTTTTTTTTTTTTTTTTTTTTTTTTTTTTTTTTTTTTTTTTTTTTTTTTTTTTTTTTTTTTTTTTTTTTTTTTTTTTTTTTTTTTTTTTTTTTTTTTTTTTTTTTTTTTTTTTTTTTTTTTTTTTTTTTTTTTTTTTTTTTTTTTTTTTTTTTTTTTTTTTTTTTTTTTTTTTTTTTTTTTTTTTTTTTTTTTTTTTTTTTTTTTTTTTTTTTTTTTTTTTTTTTTTTTTTTTTTTTTTTTTTTTTTTTTTTTTTTTTTTTTTTTTTTTTTTTTTTTTTTTTTTTTTTTTTTTTTTTTTTTTTTTTTTTTTTTTTTTTTTTTTTTCTTATTTTTGTCATTTAAGTCTTGGATTTTTTAATTTAACCACCAAATGTTATATTTTTTAATTAATAGACATTTTGGTTTTTTTTAACCACTTAATGTTATATTTTTTAATTAATAGACATTTTGGTTTTTTTTAACCACCAAATGTTATATTTTTTAATTAATAGACATTTTGGTTTTTTTTAACCACCAAATGTTATATTTTTTAATTAATAGACATTTTGGTTTTTTTTAACCACCAAATGTTATATTTTTTAATTAATAGACATTTTGGTTTTTTTTAACCACTTAACTCATTGGATTTTTTAATTTAACCACCAAATGTTATATTTTTTAATTAATAGACATTTTGGTTTTTTTTTTTTTTTTTTTTTTTTTTTTTTTTTTTTTTTTTTTTTTTTTTTTTTTTTTTTTTTTTTCATTTAAGTCTTGGATTTTTTAATTTAACCACCAAATGTTATATTTTTAATTTTAATAGACATTTTGGTTTTTTTTAACCACTTAACTCATGCTTATTCTACTTTAGCCACCAAATATTAGATTTTTTAGTAAAATGTTTTGGGGTTAATAAAAAGCTATTTGGTTTTCTAGTTTTTGCCACTAAAGTCTTTGATTTTTTGATTTAGCCACGAAATATTAAACCTAATACTTACTAATTTTTTTGGTTTTTTTTAATTTAATTTTAGCCATCAAACTCTTGCTTTTTCTATTTTAGCCACAATATTTTTTAATTAATAGACATTTTGGTTTCTTTTAGTTAAGTTTTTGGTTTTTCTATTTTAGCCATCAAACTTTTTAGCTTATTATTTTTTAAACTTAAGTTTTATTTTTGTAAGATTTATAGTGTTAAAATTTTGACCCTTACGACTTTGACTACTAAAGTTTTTTATTTTTATTATTCATCCCCTATCAAATTTCTCAATTTTGGACTTCTCTGCCAAAATTATGTGTTTAGCATTTATGGTGTTCAAGTTTTTGGTCTTTTTACTTTCACCACCTCGGTTTTTAGTTTCTTATTTTTGTCCCCTGTCAGATTTTTCAACTTTGTATGTTGCTATCAAAGTTGTATGTTTTAAGATTTACGATGCATTATTTAATCATATGTTTTTTTGGTATGGTGGTAGCATTTACATGTAAAAGCAACTGACCAGAATTCAAGTCTATGTCCTAATGTTGTCCTAGGGATGAGCAGAAATCCCAAAATACCGATCCCGTACCGGTACCGTCCCGGTCCCGGTCCCATTAAGTGGTACCGAGTCCCACTCGGTATCGGTACCGGTACTCGTTTTTCTGAGTTCGTGGGACCGGTACCAATCGGTACCGGTACCGGGAAATTCCCGAAATACCATTTTAGTCCCGTTTAGTCCCATGCTCCCAATAACTCCTGTAATATAATGTTTCACAATTCATATTTAGACTTGAAAGCCAACCATTATGAATTTATAATAATCTAAGCCCAACTAAAAATCAGCCCGTTATATCTAATTCCAAGTATATCATATACAGCTTTCTGGTAATTTGGTTGGCCTCCTACAGTCGTACTAATGGCCTTCTCGTTAATTTTTTTTTTTTTTTTTTTTTTTTTTTTTTTTTTTTTTTTTTTTTTTTTTTTTTTTTTTTTTTTTTTTTTTTTTTTTTTTTTTTTTTTTTTTTTTTTTTTTTTTTTTTTTTTTTTTTTTTTTTTTTTTTTTTTTTTTTTTTTTTTTTTTTTTTTTTTTTTTTTTTTTTTTTTTTTTTTTTTTTTTTTTTTTTTTTTTTTTTTTTTTTTTTTTTTTTTTTTTTTTTTTTTTTTTTTTTTTTTTTTTTTTTTTTTTTTTTTTTTTTTTTTTTTTTTTTTTTTTTTTTTTTTTTTTTTTTTTTTTTTTTTTTTTTTTTTTTTTTTTTTTTTTTTTTTTTTTTTTTTTTTTTTTTTTTTTTTTTTTTTTTTTTTTTTTTTTTTTTTTTTTTTTTTTTTTTTTTTTTTTTTTTTTTTTTTTTTTTTTTTTTTTTTTTTTTTTTTTTTTTTTTTTTTTTTTTTTTTTTTTTTTTTTTTTTTTTTTTTTTTTTTTTTTTTTTTTTTTTTTTTTTTTTTTTTTTTTTTTTTTTTTTTAATTTAATTTTAGCCATCAAACTCTTGCTTTTTCTATTTTAGCCATCAAACTCTTGCTTTTTCTATTTTAGCCATCAAAGTTTTTCTATTTTAGCCATCAAATTTGTTTTTCTATTTTAGCCATCAAATTTGTTTTTCTATTTTAGCCATCAAATTTGTTTTTCTATTTTAGCCATCAAATTTGTTTTTCTATTTTAGCCATCAAATTTGTTTTTCTATTTTAGCCATCAAATTTGTTTTTCTATTTTAGCCATCAAATTTGTTTTTCTATTTTAGCCATCAAATTTGTTTTTCTATTTTAGCCATCAAATTTGTTTTTCTATTTTAGCCATCAAATTTGTTTTTCTATTTTAGCCATCAAATTTGTTTTTCTATTTTAGCCATCAAATTTGTTTTTCTATTTTAGCCATCAAATTTGTTTTTCTATTTTAGCCATCAAATTTGTTTTTCTATTTTAGCCATCAAATTTGTTTTTCTATTTTAGCCATCAAATTTGTTTTTCTATTTTAGCCATCAAATTTGTTTTTCTATTTTAGCCATCAAATTTGTTTTTCTATTTTAGCCATCAAATTTGTTTTTCTATTTTAGCCATCAAATTTGTTTTTCTATTTTAGCCATCAAATTTGTTTTTCTATTTTAGATCAAACTTTTTAGTTATTATTTTTTAAACTTAAGTTTTATTTTTGTAAGATTTATAGTGTTAAAATTTTGACCCTTACGACTTTGACTACTAAAGTTTTTTATTTTTATTATTCATCCCCTATCAAATTTCTCAATTTTGGACTTCTCTGCCAAAATTATGTGTTTAGCATTTATGGTGTTCAAGTTTTTGGTCTTTTTACTTTCACCACCTCGGTTTTTAGTTTCTTATTTTTGTCCCCTGTCAGATTTTTCAACTTTGTATGTTGCTATCAAAGTTGTATGTTTTAAGATTTACGATGCATTATTTAATCATATGTTTTTTTGGTATGGTGGTAGCATTTACATGTAAAAGCAACTGACCAGAATTCAAGTCTATGTCCTAATGTTGTCCTAGATCAATGCTCGGGTTTAATGCTAGTTAACTTAGTATAAAGACTTAAAGAGTAACTTTTAAGAAACTCAACAACAAACTTTATACTCCTCTGTCCCATTTTAACTGTCTTATTTTGACTGGTCAAGTCTTTTTCTTCTGACTTTGACCGTAAATATCTTTGTTTGTGTTATATATTAGTTGATGAAAGTTATATCAATGAAAAGTACATTTGAAACTCAATTAATTCATATATGTTATATCAAGTGCTATATAACACAAACAAAAATATTTACTATCAAAGTTGAAAGAAAAAGACTCAAAAAGTCAAACTATGACACTGGGACTAAGGATAATATTATTGCCAAAGTAAACTTAATAATAGTTTAAGGATATGATTGAAAATTTATTAAATCATAAATAAAAATTATCAAAATGAATCTTCTTCCCTAACCCTTCCACCTCTACGTCATCTTCAGTTTTTCACCTACCTGCAAAATATTTTTTTCTTCTTCTCTTATTTCATTCATCCCCCGATCCCCAACCAAATGAATATATAAATAACAAAAACAATCCAATACTCACCAAATGTATGTTATTGTGAAGTAACTTGACAAACAATGGCTGCGTGTATTCCAGGCTTAAACCCTGTCAAAACCCTAACACCCATCAATTCACCATCTTCAATCAACAAAAGTTTACATTTTTCATCGTTATCACCAAAACCCACTTTCAAATTTGATCAAAGATTGCCCAAGATTTCAATTGTAATGGCTACAAAACAAGAAAATAAGGGACTGAATTTGAATTTGGATGTTTTGACTGAAAGTGAAAGGAGAAATGAAGTTATAAATGCTGCTAAAAACTCGATATCGAATTGTCTTTCGGAGACAAATCTTCATCTTACTATTCCTTCTCTCAAGTCCAAAACCAGAGGAAAGGTATACAAAAAAAGCCCTTCTTTTTTGTTTTTTTTAAATATATTTAGTTAGGCCAGGTTAAGAGTGAATTCATAGATATATCATAGAGTGATGAAATAGGCTAATACCGATGTTTAAGAAGGAATTGGCCGGGTTTTAGAAGGTTAACTGATTATGGGTTTTGGAAATTTTTTAAGTATATAAGATTATGGGGTTTGGAAAGTAGTCTGAAAAAGGTGACAATTATGTGCATTTTTATTTAGAGAAAATGTGATTTTGGAAGCCCTGTTTGAGAAACGGTTAAATGGTTAATTTCTTGTGCAAAGTTTGATGCAAACGCAATCCCATGTAGTCATGTACCCCCAATAGTTGTTTTCTTTTGGTTATATGAGCATGGAGTTTGTGAAATGCAATTGAATAGCGTACGGGAAATAGTGATTATCTGCATTTCTTCGAGAGAAAAATGCAATTTTGAATAAGTAGGTTGACTCTATCGTTTTGAAAACCTAGGTGTTTAATACATTTTGCAAATGAAATACCAAACGTCTCTTTGGCTATTTTCATTTAATTATCTGAAATTGGTTAATTTGATAATGATGAGGATATGGAATGTATAGGTTAGAGATATTTATGATGGAGGAGATTATCTAGTGTTGGTTACAACGGATCGGCAAAGTGCTTTTGATAGAGTTCTTGCTTCAATTCCATTCAAAGGACAGGTAATTCTTTTTCGTGAATTTTGATAACCAGTCATTGAATTACATCTATCGTTAGAATTAAGCTGCTACTAGAATGTGGGGTGAAATTGTTGATGTTTTGCAGGTTCTTAATGATACGAGTGTTTGGTGGTTCAACCAGACACAACATATTGCTCCTAATGCAATTATAGCAGTTCCGGATAAAAATGTTACCATTGCTAAGAAGTGTTCTGTTTTTCCTGTAGAGTTTGTTGGTAAGTGCTGCTGTGTATTCACTTTTAAAATTGAGATTTGAAACTTGTCGCAATTGATAGTGTCTTTTAGAGGTCATTGTTTGAACACATACATCTTAAAGTTGATCTTATTAGGTAAGAATACCGTTCCAGAAATGTAGCAGGTAAACAGGTCAGGGTCATATAAAATGATATTCAAATGGTTTCAATATTCTAAATTGGATTATATAATTGTAACATATTATGAATTGGTTGGCAGGCACCTGACTCGACTTGTTTTGAACTACATTAAAATGGTTTATGTTTTGCCACCTTCTGTTTCATGTGCATGTGTAACTTTCCCATGTGTTTTTGCCACATCTAGTTTGTTTCGACCCATTATCCAACATGTTCTTTTGAACATTTTATCCAGGAAAGTGCAAAATCTTTATTATATGAATGAGAAACATCGACTAGGACATGAAATCTAATCTGCTACATGTATAAATGTTAGAACTCGATAGGCTAACATTTATTCAGGAAAGTTGTACTCAGACTTGTCAGACTGTCAAAGTTCTATTCGTTCCTCTATTACAGATCTGTTTTGGGTTACGTTTTATCCTTTATTAGTCACATAAGAAAATAAAAAAGGCTAAATTTAAATAGGAAGCATGCCAAATGGGTCAAAAGTCACCAAAAGTTGACCACCAGGGTGGTAGCCTAGTGTGAAAATAACTAGAGATCCCAAGCTCGAATACCAGGAGCAAGAAAATATGCCCCCTTGCAGCCATAGAGGTTCACTCATAACGACTCTGGGCTACCCGCTAAGCAGGTGGTGGAAGCGGGTTGAATACCTTGGTTATCAAAAAAAAAAGGGTCACCAAAAGTTTGTAATACACTGATACAAGCTCTTAAAATTGATCAATATAAGGATTTATAGATAATCCTTGTACTAGTAGTGTTTTTGTCAGCATGTTTAGCACACTAAGTATCTGTAATCATTTTGGACAAAAAAAAAGTGTTTAGTACTTAAGTGTCAACTGTCAACCCAACCCAGCCCAGCCTGATCCACAAAAAGTTGCCAATAATGACCCAGAAATCAATTCACCTGAATCGCCATTTTGATTTATCCAGAAAGCATGTTTGGTTTGTTGTTACTGAACCTGGGTTCTTGTACTTATCTGTGCTTTTGGGTATTTTAAACTTCACATACTGCACCTTCTGCCTTTGTAATTGCAAATGTGATTGTTATATGTGATGTCTCTCTTTGAATCATAAGAAAAAAGGTGATATGGTTCTCAAAATTGTGAATTGTTCAGTGTATCTGTTTTCTGTAATGGTCTGTTTTTTGGTTCATGCATTGTCATACTAGCAGATTTTAATACTTGGATATATAAGTTATCTAAAATTCCATGTCTGTTAAACTGTAGATTCACGGATGATTTATATTGTTAAATATTTATAGTTAGAGGATATGTGACTGGAAGTACTGATACATCATTATGGACTGTATACAAGAATGGTGTGCGAAATTACTGTGGCAATGCTCTTCCTGAAGGTTTGTAGTCAAAGCATATTTACTTCCTAAATTGTTTGATATTTTTCTTAAATCTGTTTATTATGTATAAAAGTTTTTAATAATATGCAACAGGAATGGCGAAAAATGAGAAGCTGCATGCAAATATAATCACTCCAACTACTAAAGCTGCAGATCATGATGTTCCTATTACTCCAAACGAGGTTTTTTTATTTGTGACCCTTTTGAAAATCTAATTTGGTGCTTTGAGTTGGAAGAATGGCGACAAATAGGTTGAATGAGTGATACCTAAGTCATTCTAAAACTTGAATTTTTCTTATTGTGTATCCCTTGCATTTTGATATTAACTCTGTCTTCCCTTCCTGAGTTAGTGCCAAAATATGGTTACACACGGTTCATGAAAATTTCAGTTGTTGATTAAATTTCTAAGATACCCTTTCATAATAAAAATAGGATGATCTTGTTGATGAAAACATCGACTTCGAATTTGCAGGGAGAATGGTGGAATAATAAGTAATGTTAGTGTACTTGTTATGAAATAGGTCAATTCTTGTATTCGCCCCGACAGATTAGATTAAAAGTCTTCTAAAGTGCAGCTGTAATCAGTTTATATAAATATTTTATCTTTGTGATAGTGTGGTTTTTGTGATCATATTTAACTCACTTAATTTAATTATGGACACAAAAAGTATTTGGGTGAACTCGTATTACAATTGCTGAACCATATAGCATCTGTCTTGCAGATAGTCCAACAAGGGTTGATGAGTCAAGCTGATTATGATGAAGCGAGTAGGAAAGCATTAAGTCTGTTCGAGTATGGCCAGGTAATATGTCTTGATATATCGTCCCGGATTAGACTTTGTGTTTATATAAAGTTGGTTAATGTTCTTTTCAAGTATATTGCTCATGACATATTATATCATCTGAGGGGATGCTATAACTTGTTTGACTTGACATTAGAAAATTTCTGGATGATATGTACCAATGCTTGAATTGACACATATTCGAAGGGTTTGTTGAAAAGCTAAAATATCCTTCAATACATAAGAAAAATTATCAACTGTAGTTAACTCCATCAGTTTATTCATATCACTAATGATAGCAAACAAATGATTATTACTTGGAAATCTTGTCAATAAGAAAATACTTAAATTTCCATGTGATAGAGCCGTGGAGGGAGCATGTATTTCATACGTCATTATTCATGCAAGAAGATTGACACTACATATAAATATAATTACTTCTTAATGAACACTATTGAACAGAGATACTTTGGATTTCAATTTTGCCAAAAACAAGTTGCGTTATTTTGAAAATCATTAAAGGGGAAGTGTTGCATCTTTGTTTGTTATGGTTTAGTATCTATAACTTGATTGTAACTGTTTTTGTCTCTAATAATCTGAATGGGCTCTTTTTGATGATTCTTCTTTGAATTTGCAGCACGTGGCATTACAACATGGCTTGATATTAGTCGATACTAAATATGAATTTGGAAAGGGCACTGATGGTTCTGTGCTGCTGATTGATGAGGTCTCTCTCTCTCTCTCTCTCATACACACACACACCATCCTTGTAAGTACAAGAATTCACATAAGCTATGAATTATTCATATCGATAACAGAAATCATGCTCATATATGCAGGTCCATACGCCAGATTCAAGCAGATACTGGTTAGCCCATTCCTACGAGTCTCGGTTTCAGAATGGTCTTGAACCTGAAAATGTTGATAAGGTCTGATTTCTATCCTTAAATACTCTATTTTTGACTTGAAAGTCGATTATCTATTGCTTCGTAGTTTGTCCCATGAAAGTTATTATGTTCTGACCTGACACATTTATTAAGACATGAAGTAGGCCTTCTACATAAGGGTGGGCAAAACTTATGGATCAACGAAGTTGAATTGAACGGTTATGTTTAATTTGGTTCTCACGTTAAGAGTTCTCTGAAAATCGGTTCATGTTCAAAACATGCTAGACTGTTCTACTTTTCGAGTTCGAAATGATGCCGTTTTGGGCTTATATGTTTTAGATTAAAACAAACCTAAGTGGCTGTTCTGTTCAAAATTGGTTGACTTTTGATATGTGAAATCTTGCTAGGAGTTTTTGAGGTTATGGTTCAAAAATCACTGCAATCCCTATGAGGACAAGGTAAATGCCATCATACTTTACAGAAATTCTACAGATATTTCCTACCTAAAAAATGATTCATATAACAAAATCTTTGCATGTTTTTTGCCATGAAGGTTCTCCCTGATGCCCCAGAAGAGCTTGTTACTGAACTCGCTTGGAGGTATATATGCCTTCACTACTGTTATAATAATAAGTCCTTTTTTTTTTTCTTTTTTTTTTCTTTTTTTTACCTTTTTGCATATATGCTTGAATTTTGGTAATGCTTGGCACTAAATATGTCTTTTTACATGGCAGATACATTTTCTTGTACGAGACAATAACAAAATCAAAATTTGAGATACCCGAGACAATGGTAAAAATCCTGAATTTACTTATAGCTAACTTGAGTGAACATTAGTACCCTAAATCGTTCATTTGTGTGTGCAGGAACCTATACATGATCGAATAACCCGTAATGTCTCAAAGGCATTATTATCACTATAGAACTAGCTTCAAACTAGGCGATAAGTGTGGTTAACAATAATCAATGTCTAGTGTAGGTTTATTACAAGAGTATGTTTTGATGATATGTTCGATTGGCTGTACCATTTTTGTATTGGTTCATTTAAGTTTTCTTTCTTACGACTTAAATATGGTTCTTACCTTGGAACTAAGGTATGATGGTTAAGATACTGATTCAGATTTTAAGATCTTGCAATTTTGATCTACAAAAATGATGGAGCTTTTATCAGGTCTCATTCGTTTTTGAGCATGCATTAGGATATCCTTAGTGTTAGGCATTGGATTTTGCATGCGATCCAGATTTACTTGGCTGGTGTCGTTTGAATTGCATCATTGTCATTATGTCTAAATGAATATTGGTTTATATATACGAGAGAAAGTACCCGCGCGTTGTGGCGGTGAGATGGTGGGGTGATTAGGTCATAAAGTGTGATAGGTCATAGGAGGTGATAGGTCATAGAGTGTGATAGCCAAATGTCTTAGCCGACGTCGCCACTAATGCTGCCACGTGGCATATTGGGGATCATTTTCTCCCAATTATATGATCCGACGTAAAGGCGCAGACATTATCCATGTCGGAGTATTAGCGGCGACGTCGCCGCTAATGCTCCACGTGGCATATTGGGGATCATTTTCTCCCATTTATATGATCCGACGTAAAGGCGCAGTCATTATCCATGTCGGAGTATTAGCGGCGACGTCGCCACTAATGCTCCACGTGGCATCTTGGGGATCATTTTCTCCCAATTATATGATCCGACGTAAAGGCGCAGACATTATCCATGTCGGAGTATTAGCGGCGACGTCGCCGCTAATGCTCCACATGCATCTTGGGGATCATTTTCTCCCAATTATATGATCCGACGTAAAGGCGCAGACATTATCCATGTCGGAGTATTAGCGGCGACGTCGCCGCTAATGCTCCACATGCATCTTGGGGATCATTTTCTCCCAATTATATGATCCGACGTAAAGGCGCAGACATTATCCATGTCGGAGTATTAGCGGCGACGTCGCCGCTAATGCTCCACGTGGCATCTTGGGGATCATTTTCTCCCAATTATATGATCCGACGTAAAGGCGCAGACATTATCCATGTCGGAGTATTAGCGGCGACGTCGCCGCTAATGCTCCACGTGGCATCTTGGGGATCATTTTCTCCCAATTATATGATCCGACGTAAAGGCGCAGACATTATCCATGTCGGAGTATTAGCGGCGACGTCGCCGCTAATGCTCTTCCATGCATAATCTCTGCACCTTTACGTCGGATCATATAATTGGGAGAAAATTTCGTTATATATACTGCATTCTCTTTCGTTTTCAAAATCGCTAATTCCCTTTCGCACAGGTATATATCTTACGTATACATATATATATTATGAATATAGATATAGATATTATACTTATGTGTAATTATATATATAGTTATTGTACTAACTATATATATAGTATGGATACCATATTATAGTTATTTTAGGTAAATATAGAATAGATAGAAGGGGCATTTTGGGAATGTAAATATTGAAACTTAAAATTTAGACAGAGACAAAATTACTGTACCGTGTAGCGCTACGGCACGTATCATTAGCCCATTCAAAATTGAGATAATTTGAAAGGAAACTAAATGCTAACAATATGAATAGCGACTAACTTTAATCCTAACAACCAGATTTTATGGATAATGACATGTTTATCTCTAATGACCAGTATATAATTTCCACGTCCCCAAAACCCTATTCCACATCCAAAACAACAGTGATATTTCAGGTATCAAACAACATTCTTCTCCTCTCAAATTTAGTTTTGATACATTATTTAATCTATACATTTACATACATTGATATTTGTTGATCCTTATTTGTGTAGTTTATGTGTATTTAAGGTTTTGGTTTGAATTGTGCTTCTGCTATTAATTTAGGCACAGGGTAACACGACCAAAAAAAGGGTAACCCGACCAGGGTATTAGCGGCGACGTCGCCGCTAATGCTGCCACGTGGCATATTGGGGATCATTTTCTCCCAATTATATGATCCGACGTAAAGGCGCAGACATTATCCATGTCGGAGTATTAGCGGCGACGTCGCCGCTAATGCTCCCATGCATATTGGGGATCATTTTCTCCCAATTATATGATCCGACGTAAAGGCGCAGACATTATCCATGTCGGAGTATTAGCGGCGACGTCGCCGCTAATGCTCCACATGCATCTTGGGGATCATTTTCTCCCAATTATATGATCCGACGTAAAGGCGCAGACATTATCCATGTCGGAGTATTAGCGGCGACGTCGCCGCTAATGCTCCACATGCATATTGGGGATCATTTTCTCCCAATTATATGATCCGACGTAAAGGCGCAGACATTATCCATGTCGGAGTATTAGCGGCGACGTCGCCGCTAATGCTGCCACGTGGCATACCCGACATGCCTGCAATAATGACTGACGACGTCCGATCCCAAGATGCCACGTCACAGGCATTAGCGGCGACGTCGCCGCTAATGCTGCCACGTGGCATATTGGGGATCATTTTCTCCCAATTATATGATCCGACGTAAAGGCGCAGACATTATCCATGTCGGAGTATTAGCGGCGACGTCGCCGCTAATGCTCTTCCATGCATAATCTCTGCACCTTTACGTCGGATCATATAATTGGGAGAAAATTTCGTTATATATACTGCATTCTCTTTCGTTTTCAAAATCGCTAATTCCCTTTCGCACAGGTATATATCTTACGTATACATATATATATTATGAATATAGATATAGATATTATACTTATGTGTAATTATATATATAGTTATTGTACTAACTATATATATAGTATGGATACCATCAATAGTTACTGAACTAGATGTTGACTTGTTTACTTGAATTGTTTCAGATGGATAGTTTGGAGGATATTTGGGCAGACCCAGAAAACGTACGTATTGAAGTGCCGGATGATGAGTTTGAGACACCTGATGCAGACGGTGAATTTGACTGCGAAGCTGGAGACTTAGAAACCGAGGAGGTGTTCGCTTCCTTCGAAGAATTGACGGAGTGGGCTCAAAGAACAGCACTGGAGTTGGGTTATGTTCTAGTCAGACGGCGGTCGAACACCAACTCGTTAAAGGTGGTCAATAAAGTGACACTAATATGTCACCACGGTGGACCACGCGATAAAAGGTTAACTGGGGCACCCAAACGGTCCAACAAGATAGGCTGTCCCTTTACTCTGGAAGGTCGCCCCGGGTATGATGGTGGTTGGAGGGTAACTGTCAAGGACTGGAAACACAATCATGATCCAGCTACTGATCTGCAGGGGAATGCATACGCGAGACGGATGACGGAAGAAGAAAAGGAATTTGTGGGAAACCAATCGGATCGCGGTATGTACCCACGCCAGATCCTGGTAAACCTCAAAAGAGAATTTCAGGAAACCTGACTCGAAGAGACATTACCAACTTTCTGAAATCGAGACGGAGGTCGGGCCAAGCAGGGCATACTCCAATGCAGGTACAAACATCATATTAGTGATTATGTACTACGTTGTTGGAAGTGACTTATTTACTAATTGAGGCATTGTATACGGCGGATCACCTTCGATTTCGGCAAGATTATCTAACCCACCCCTTTCGGTGAACCATTTCCCCTTGAATTTGGTTTTCTAAAAATCATATAATTTCTAACAATCATATCATTTCTAACTATAATAACATCACCTTTCTAACACTAATTTCTAACAATCATAATAAAATGTGTTTTCTAACATATATACTAACATCATATAATTTCTAAAAATCATATAATCTAACAATCATATAATTTCTAAGCAATATAAACCTTTCTAACATCATATAATTTTAACAATCATATAATTTCTAACATGATAACATAACATTTTAACATCAATAATCTAACAATCATATAATTTCTAACAATCATATAATTTCTAACAATCATATAATTTCTAACAATCATATAATTTCTAACAATCATATAATTTCTAACAATCATATAATTTCTAACAATCATATAATTTCTAACAATCATATAATTTCTAACAATCATATAATTTCTAACAATCATATAATTTCTAACAATCAATAATTTCTAACAATCATATAATTTCTAACAATCATATAATTTCTAACAATCATATAATTTCTAACAACATATAATTCTAACAATCATATAATTTCTAACAATCATATAATTCTAACAATCAATAATTTTCTAACAACATATAATTTCTAACAATCATATAATTTCTAACAATCATATAATTTCTAACAATCATATAATTTCTAACAATCATATAATTTCTAACAATCATATAATTTCTAACAATCATATAATTTCTAACAATCATATAATTTCTAACAATCATATAATTTCTAACAATCATATAATTTCTAACAATCATATAATTTCTAACAATCATATAATTTCTAACAATCATATAATTTCTAACAATCATATAATTTCTAACAATCATATAATTTCTAACAATCATATAATTACAATCATAATAATTTCTAACAACATAATTTAACAATCATATAAAATTTCTAACAATCATATAATTTCTAACAATCATATATTTCTAACAATCATATAATTTCTAACAATCATATAATTTCTAACAATCATATAATTCTAACAATCATATAATTTCTAACAATCATAAATTTCTAACAACATATAATTTCTAAAATCATATAATTTCTAACAATCATATAATTTCTAACAATATATAATTCTAACACATAATTTCTAACAATCATATAACTAACAATCATATAATTTCTAACAATCATATAATTTCTAACAATCATATAATTTTAACAATCATATAATTTCTAACAATCATATAATTTCTAACAATCATATAATTTCTAACAATCATATAATTTCTAACATCATATAAAATTAACAATCATATAATTTCTAACAATCATATAATTTCTAACATCATATAATTTTAACAATCATATAATTTAACAATCATATAATTCTAACAACATATAATTTCTAAAAATCATATAATTTCTAACAATCATATCATTTCTAACTATAATAACATAACCTTTCTAACACTAATTTCTAACAATCATATCCTAAAAATTTCTTACAATCAAACTAACAATCGTATAATTTCTAACTATAATAATATCCTAAAAATTTCTTACAATCAAACTAACAATCGTATAATTTCTAACAATCATATCCTAAAAATTTCTTACAATCAAACTAACAATCGTATAATTTCTAACAATCATATCCTAAAAATTTCTTACAATCAAACTAACAATCGTATAATTTCTAACAATCATATCCTAAAAATTTCTTACAATCAAACTAACAATCGTATAATTTCTAACAATCATATCAAAAATTTCTTACAATCATAATAACTTAACTTTTCTAACATAATATACTAACAATCATATTATCAATAATCATAAACTACCAATAATTTCTAAAAATCATATAATTTCTAACAATCATATAATTTCTAACTATAATAACATAACCTTTCTAACACTAATTTCTAACAATCATATCCTAAAAATTTCTTACAATCAAACTAACAATCGTATAATTTCTAACTATAATAATATAACATTTCTAAAACTAATAACGTATATTAAAAATAATAACAACAATAAAAATGTAAATGAGTGTTAGTAAACATACAAAGAAATCGTCGGAAAAGTGGTCGCCGGAAAAGTGGGGTGGCCGGATTTGGAAGCGGGTCGCCGGGAAAAGAGTCGCCGCTAAAACCTCGCCTGAAAAGTGGGGTGGGGTGGCCGGATTTGGTGTGGCGCCTGAAAACTAGCCGGAATTTGGAGGGGTGGCCGGATTTGATGGCAATAACTTGAAGCGGGTGCCCGGAATTTCGTCACCGAAAAGAGGGTGGCCGGATTCTTGATAGTGAGAAAGAGTTAAATTGCTAGAGTTAAATTTGATCCACTAAAAGAGGGTGGCCGGAATTTCTGGTAGAGAGAAAAAGTGGGTTTTTCTTTTGTTTCTGGTCGTCTGGCTTCCTTGCGGCCGTTTGTATCGAAAAATAGGTTTGAGCTAATGCGAAGTCAAAGGTCTCGTCAACGGTCAAAAGTCTCTGCTGTGCGTCAGATGGGGTCCGCAGCATTAGCGGCGACGTCGCCGCTAATGCTTCCTGGTCGGGTTACCCTTTTTGCCCTGGTCGTGTTACGCGCCTCGTTAATTTAGTGGTATTGAAGTGTTCATTCATCCAAGACAAATTCACATCGTATCACATTTTTTCTTAATAAAATTGCTCTCTCTTTGAATCCATTAGAATACTTTTTTGGGTTTTGATGAAGATACCCAATTGGTTAGATTAGCTTAAAATCTTGTTTGGATTAATGGATATTCGTTAAAGTTTGTATCTTTTACTCGTAAGTATAATGTATTTGTTCTCGCCAAAACTTTTCAACTTTTCAGCCATTCATTTTCATCTCTCTCCTCAATCTCAACCACTCATTTTTTTTCTCTCTCCTCCATAAATCATTTTATTCCTCTAATTCATTCAAAATATTTTATCTCAAAAACCGTACATCGATAAATTATAAAAATTATATGGGTGTTACTAAAATTTCATGCTTTGACGAATTTTTAAATCCGAGGGCGGAGCCCGTACGACTAAGGCATTTGACTATCACCTAATCTATGACCTATCATACTCTATGACCTATCACCCCCACCATCTCACCGCCGCAACGCGCGGGTACTTTCTCTCGTAACTATATAGTCAACTGGGTATCTTAAATTAGCTTGAAATTTTATTCCGCTTGTTAATTAGCCATTTAAATTTTGGGCTAATTGCTTGGGAAGTACCTGAACTTTGACACTTTTGTTATTGTGAGGCTCGTACAAAAAAATTGCTTTTAAAGGGCATTGAAACGGTAATATTACTTTTGTGGGACCGCGATCAAATATTGCTTACGTGTCCCGTAATTAGCCGGTTTTTCCATTATTTTATTTACGAATTTGCCAGGTCATTTTCCATGTGCATAATATAATAATAAATTAAATATAAACAAAATACATACATATATGTTGACATCTTCTGCATCTAAATCATGCATAATTCCTCCCCAATCCAAATTAAAAACCCTAAATAATACAATACCCCAAATCCAAAACCTAAATTAAAATCCCCTAAATCAAACAAAATTGCTTTTAAAGGGCGTTGAAACGGATAATATTACTTTTGTGGGACCGCGATCAAATATTGCTTACGTGTCCCGTAATTAGCCGGTTTTTCCATTATTTTGTTTACGAACTTGCCAGGTCATTTTCCATGTGCATAATATAATAATAAATTAAATATAAACAAAATACATACATATATGTTGACATCTTCTGCATCTAAATCATGCATAATTCCTCCCCAATCCAAATTAAAAACCCTAAATAATACAATACCCCAAATCCATATCCTTTACCATGTGTTCTTGTTTTTCGATTAGCACCCCCCAATTACAACATATTCCTAATTAGATCTTGGACAAACCTCAAGACCGAATCATCAGAAACAACGGTTTGGATTGTGTAAAGATTCCGATGGCCAACCGACGGGAACATTGTATCGGCATCAAGGGAATCCGATGATTTGAAGAAACGTTACAGCTTTGACAAAGGATTCCGGCGAACAATAAGTTTGACGGGTCACTTCTCAAACACTCGTAGTCACGTGGTTGGTGGTTGAATGGTGGTTATGGGCTTATGGTCCATGGTGATGGTGGTTTATGGTGGTGGCGAGAATTGGGTTTCTTTTGGTAATTTGTGTGACTTTTATTTTTAATGCAAGGCTCAATTACAAGAATGTATACATTCATACTAGTCAAAATGTATCATATTTTTCTTTTTTTAATTTGACGCTTGTAAATCTGGTAATAAATTTGGATCTTGACTGCAAGTGAGAATCTATAATTCTATATATATATATATATATAATATATATATATAATATATATATATATATATATATATCTACATATATATGTATATATATATATATATAATACATTATATTATATATATACATACTCACGTACATATATATATATATATATATATATATATAATATATATATATAATATATATATATATATATAATATATATATATAATATATATATATAATATATATATATATATATATATATATATATATATAATATATATATATATATATATAATATATATATATATATATATATAATATATATATATATATATATAATATATATATATAATATATATATATATATATATATATATATATATATATAATATATATATATATATATAGTGGTTCTCAAAGTAACTCACCATATATATATTAAGATGTTGATGTTAGATGGCGTGGCATAATTGATAAAATAAAATGGCTATGGCGTGGCATACATATTAAGGGAAGCCCAATAAAGACATTTTAACCGTTTTCATTCCCTTAAATAGAACTTTTTTTTGTACGAGTCTCACAATAACAAAAGTGTCAAAATTCAGGTACTTCCCAAGCAATTAGCCCTTAAATTTTAAACAACTGAAAAGTGGTTTTAGTTCTCACTTCTCAGTATTCATAAGTCATAACTTGTAAATGTATGTTCTTTTTTGTATCGACTGAATTCCAACTGTATGAAATTCCCCTGTGAAGTGTACTAGGAATTAAGATAAAAATTGGTGTCGTTTTTGTATCCCGCTCTTTATACAAGCTGACCTGCCCTGGATACACATCAACTGGAGATAGAAGTATAGAACATAACCAGAATCGACTTCTAGTGACTGTCAAGCTTTGGCCCATTTGACGCGTTTTCTATTTATGTATTTCTTGTTATACCGGTTTGAACTTCTAGAGATAGAACATAATGGGAATCGACCCATTCATCTAGTAAATGGGTTGAGATTGCCATCATTAATTTCAATTTTCTTACCAGTCAAATAGTCTGGAGTAAATTGTTTTTACTAAGACAACTGCTGCTGGATCCAATGGTTTGGTAATATTTCTTTTCGTCAAGAGTCACAATAGCACGATTACACAATGATTGTTCGAGTGCTTTCTCATCACACCTGGCAGAAAGCGTGTTCAAATGAGATTTGTTTTTCATAAACATCAATAGAATAATGAATTGCAGTTGCTTAGGTTCAAACTTCACTCTGCTGCTGTACCCTTACTCATAGCTGTTTTCTGCCTAGAATATTTTCTTTAAGATTCTTAATAAGGATCTCTTTGACCATCATGGTATCTTTTTTGTTTGTATCATTTATATTAGTGAATGTTTTCTTAATGTATTTAGGCAGATTAAGGAAGAGAATGATGGAGCTACTGGAAAAGAAGAGAGGTTTCAATGGGCCGTCAAGATTGATGCTATATTCATTGAGGCCATAATTCACGAGCAAAATGAGGGCAACATAATTGATGGCTCGTTCACACCTCAAGCATATACTAATTTGGTGAGTGATTTAACAACAAAGCTTAATAAGGAATTCAAGAAATATCATCTAAAAACACTTAAAGGAACATTTTTCACAATGCTATGATCTTTTTCGAGAGTTTCATTGAGAGGCTTTGCATGGAAATTTAATTGAGACTGAAGATGATGTATGGGAACACTTCATCTTCAGTCTCGATAAATTTCGTTTATAAGTTCCATGCAAAAAGCCACTCAATGAAAGTATGAAACCCTCCGGAAAAGATCATAGCATTGTGAAAAATGTTCTTTTAAGTGTTTTTAGATGACCTTTATTGAATTCCTTATTAAGCTTCGCTGTTAAATCCACCATAATACCATATTAGTGTATGCTTGAGGTGTGAACTGTGACAACTCGTAATTAATTAACATCGGGTTAGTCCTAATCTCAATTAGACAGTCATTTGACGTGGAACTTATTAGACTTTTTGGACTTTTGACTTAGTCAAATTAGACGTATCTTGTTGACGTAGACTATTAGCTATTTAGACGAATGCCGAGTCTTAAAATAACGTTAAATAAAGATTTAAATGTTATAATTGAACACAGTAAATAGACTGTCTAAACTAAATATTTCTAAAAAGTTTAGTTTATTAAATTTTATTGACTCGTCTTAACTAAAATGAGACGAGGGAAAATACCTTTACTTTACATTTTGACTTTTAGGTCAAACGGTTTTTAATCGTAAGCATTTTACCAAATTAAGGGTACTAAAATATATCAAATTTGGCCACATGGGCTGAAATGTTTTGAGAGGCAGGGAATTAAACACCCCTTCCCTCCTTCTCTTTGTGTCGACCCCAAACCCACACCACACATACAAAACACATACATCAAGCAAGACACACACTCAATTTCTCTAAATCTTTCTGTCTCTTCATCAAAAATCTGTTTTGGCAAAGGAGTAATCAAAGGGAATAATCAATTTCAATAATAATTTAGGGTTTTGGCATCATCATCATCATCATCTTCATCTTCATCATTTTCTTCTTCTTTTCTCAAGAACACAAATTTTGGTAAGTTAACTTTTATTCAATCTTTTGATTTCATTTAAATTCAATTAAGGGTTAGTTTCAGTATTGTTAATTAAATTAGTAGGCTTTGAATATGAAATAAATTTTTGGGTTATTAGCCCACTGCGGCGCAGTGCCTAGACTCTGGTCTGGTTCGACTTAGCCACTGCGGCGCAGTGAGCTCTGGTCTGGTCTTAGCCACTGCGGCGCAGTGCCTAGACTCTGGTCTGGTTTCGACTTAGCCACTGCGGCGCAGTGAGCTCTGGTCTGGTCTTAGCCCACTGCGGCGCAGTGCCTAGACTCTGGTCTGGTGTCGACTTAGCCACTGCGGCGCAGTGAGCTCTGGTCTGGTTTCTTAGCCACTGCGGCGCAGTGCCTAGACTCTGGTCTGGTTACTTAGCCACTGCGGCGCAGTGCAGACTCTGGTCTGGTTGTACTTAGCCACTGCGGCGCAGTGAGACTCTGGTCTGGTCTTAGCCACTGCGGCGCAGTGCAGACTCTGGTCTGGTTGTCTTAGCCACTGCGGCGCAGTGCCTAGACTCTGGTCTGGTACTTAGCCACTGCGGCGCAGTGAGCTCTGGTCTGGGTTCTTAGCCACTGCGGCGCAGTGCCTAGACTCTGGTCTGGTTTACTTAGCCACTGCGGCGCAGTGCAGACTCTGGTCTGGTGTACTTAGCCACTGCGGCGCAGTGAGACTCTGGTCTGGTTGTCTTAGCCACTGCGGCGCAGTGCCTAGACTCTGGTCTGGTGTCGACTTAGCCACTGCGGCGCAGTGAGCTCGGTCTGGTTCTTACCCACTGCGGCGCAGTGCCTAGACTCTGGTCTGGGTTTGACTTAGCCACTGCGGCGCAGTGAGCATGATTCTGGCTCACTGCGGCGCAGTGTATAGGTTCTGTGAATTTATGCGCGTCGATTTTTAAACGTTAATAACTTTTAAATCCGTAAGTCTAAATAATTTTATTTACCTTTAGTTGGTAAAATGAAAGTTTGAAACACGTTCTCGGTTATGGCATTCTAGGGTCTATAGCTAAGTAGTTGTACGTAGGATACTCGTCGTCAAGAGATTTGATCCTCATTATTGGTAATGATATCATAGGTTTTGGATAACGTGGAGAACTGATTGTTGAATCTTCTCGAGCTACTTTGCACCTTTTAGCACTAGATCGCTAAGGTGAGTTTATGGCGCCCTTTTCCTTTTACTTTGGGCCTGAAAAGCATGTGTTATAGTATACACGATTTGTTAAATAAATGATTGTTTTGTGAGTATGCCATGTGACTTGGATACTTAGATCATTTGACTTAAATTTGCCATGTTGACGGCTGTCGAAAATGTGTATACGTGTCATTTATTAAATGTTGAATGAAATGACTTTGAATTGCCGTGTGATGGCTGATAAAATTGTTTCTTTGTGTTTGACAAACTAAAATGTTGCCCCTGTGTAGTTATCATTGTTATGGAACCCTAGTGGTTGTATTGTCAGACTTAGTTCTTGACTGTCTTAGTTATGGTCCGCACCCACTAGTAGAAGGAAATCATGTGCGAGGCATGTTGGCTGATACTGTCGGATGTTGTTTCCCGGCTGTCATATGCTAGTCATAAACATTGTTGTGGTGCGCACCCCATTTTAGAGGGAAATCCTGTGCGAAGCAATGTAGCATAGTGACTGATACTGTCGGACTTGGCTCCCGGCTGTCATATGCTTTAGTCGGACTTAGACCCCGGCTGTCTTGTTATGAAATATTATCAGGTTTTTGATCCTGATTGTCTTGTTGAAAATAACTACACGTCATTGTGTTCTCTCAATGACGATTAAAATTTGGTCAAACATACTGTAAACTCACCAACTATTTCGATAGTTAATCCTCTCAAATTTCATGCTTTTCAGGGAACCAACAGTAAGTATTGGAAGCGTATATGGCATTGTGAAGCCATCTTTTGAACATTGGACGTACAATTAGCGTCAGACCTCTGAGGACTATCGTTTTATTAGTCCTAATTGTACTTAGCTGTCCAGATGTTATTATTGTATTAAGTGGGCCCATTTCCAATTGAGGATAGTATGTATCCGTGTATTGGGGTCCACATCTGAACGATTATACTTGTAATAAACTCGTATTTGGATTAATGGATGTAATCTCTATTTACCTTCTGATTAGTACGCAATTCTTTGTTAACCCTGTATTTCCGCTACAACGGGGTGTGACATGAACGATCAATCAATTATGTTGCCCTCGGGGACTCTTTACCAATTGGAACTTTGCTTGAATCCCTTTGTTTTGTCTTTCGGTGATATGATGTAATTATAGATCTGTAATGTGCTGCTTGAAAAAAAATAAAAATGAGGACATAATTTTAACATTAAAGATGTTTTTTTTTTTTTTCGTTTCAAATTTTTTTTTTTTTTTTTTTTTTTTTTTTTTTTTTTTTTTTTTTTTTTTTTTAATTAAAGAACATAAGTAAAGTAATTTTATTTTTTCCTTTTACTTTCTTTTTATGTGACATTTTTTTTTATCTGAAATTTGATTACTATTCACAAGACGAGATACCACAAAATGATAAAGCCAAATATCACATATACAAAATAGACTTAACATCCTAGATAATCTTTTTAATACAAATGATATCATCACAAAATCTTCTCTTGTTGCGGGCTTTCCAAATATACCAACACGTGATAAACATGATTCCTTTCACAATCTTCCTTATCTTTTTCCGACCGTCGTAATGGCTGTGAAGCTTGAACATGTCCTTAACCGAAAACAAAAGTCAAGGAGGCGCCCAGGGCCGGCCCTGGTGCCGGGCGAAGCGGGCGACAGCCCGGAGCATAAAAAATCTAGGGGCATAAACTTTCAGTCCATGTTTATACGATAATAGGCTCATTTGACATAAAAACTTTGTTACACGAGGTTCACTTGAACATCAAAGAAATGTAATGTTAGTTATGGAAGTCAAAACTGGAAAAAAATGAAATCTAGAGAGAGGGGTTTTAATGGCGGAAGATCTCCTAGGTGGAGAAGAAGAGGCAGCTCCTTTTTTTCTTTCAAGTTTTCACTTACAACCCAATATTTTTGAAATTGTCAAAATTAACCTTTCAAGCTTAAAAGCTTTTCCATTTGTACCTCAATATTAAAGTTTGTAATTTAACATGTAGCAACTAATTTGATATCGTAATACATAAGCTTCTCATAATTTACTTATTATATTTTTTTTTTTTTTTTTTTTTTTTTTTTTTTTTTTTTTTTTTTTTTTTTTTTTTTTTTTTTTTTTTTTTTTTTTTTTTTTTTTTTTTTTTTTTTTTTTCTTTCAAGTTTTCACTTACAACCCAATATTTTTGAAATTGTCAAAATTAACCTTTCAAGCTTAAAAGCTTTTCCATTTGTACCTCAATATTAAAGTTTGTAATTTAACATGTAGCAACTAATTTGATATCGTAATACATAAGCTTCTCATAATTTACTTTTTTATTTTTTCCTTTTACTTTCTTTTTATGTGACATTTTTTTTTATCTGAAATTTGATTACTATTCACAAGACGAGATACCACAAAATGATAAAGCCAAATATCACATATACAAAATCGAAATCGTGACAAAGAAAACTTACATCACTCTTCCTAAGTAATAATAATACCCTTTTTGCTTCTATTTCTATACCACAAAGACCCGATAGACTTAACATCCTAGATAATCTTTTTAATACAAATGATATCATCACAAAATCTTCTCTTGTTGCGGGCTTTCCAAATATACCAACACGTGATAAACATGATTCCTTTCACAATCTTCCTTATCTTTTTCCGACCGTCGTAATGGCTGTGAAGCTTGAACATGTCCTTAACCGAAAACAAAAGTCAAGGAGGCGCCCAGGGCCGGCCCTGGTGCCGGGCGAAGCGGGCGACAGCCCGGAGCATAAAAAATCTAGGGGCATAAACTTTCAGTCCATGTTTATACGATAATAGGCTCATTTGACATAAAAACTTTGTTACACGAGGTTCACTTGAACATCAAAGAAATGTAATGTTAGTTATGGAAGTCAAAACTGGAAAAAAATGAAATCTAGAGAGAGGGGTTTTAATGGCGGAAGATCTCCTAGGTGGAGAAGAAGAGGCAGCTCCTTTTTTTCTTTCAAGTTTTCACTTACAACCCAATATTTTTGAAATTGTCAAAATTAACCTTTCAAGCTTAAAAGCTTTTCCATTTGTACCTCAATATTAAAGTTTGTAATTTAACATGTAGCAACTAATTTGATATCGTAATACATAAGCTTCTCATAATTTACTTATTATATTAAATTGCATAGATATAGATAATAGGTATAGTTAGATGGATAGATATTAATTTATTTTAAAATTACTAATTATGTTGTAGTTTGATACAACGTTACAAGGTTATTTGTGGTTTTACGTGTATTTTCGGATTATCCATCCTAAAAGAAATCAGTAATGAATTTAAAAGAAGTTGTGTAAATGTGTTAGTTTTAGTTCGGGCCTAAATGAAATATGAAGAACATTTATGAATTGTGATATATGTGTATTCACAGTATTTGTTACCTTGTTAATTATATTTTTAATACTTTTTTTTTTTGGGTAATGGGATACCCCAATGAATTATATTCCAACCAATGAAAAGTTTAGGTACAAGTGGATTGACAGAGTGTCAACCAATTCAAAAGAAATGCCTTCACGGGCCCCCTCATAGTAAATAAAGGAGACCCATGATGCAGGAAATGAACCAACTAGGTGACTGGACATGCCCAAATCACCCAACTATATCAATAACACATGAATCTATCAAATGAAACTATGACTAGCAATCTAATTAACAAGAATGTAAACAACGCTAGTCTAAATAGCACCCTTCATGAACTGGGCAGTCTCTTCTGTATCTGACTCAACCTCCTCTATATCTGCTGGATCTGTAGATAATGCTATGTCTGGATCTGAGTCCTGCTGAGATATAGTGGGGGCAGATGGTATGCGGACATCATCTGAATGTATATCTGGTGTTCCCCTGACTGGCTGGGATGAATCTGTAGATGCTGAATTGTCTAGGTCTGTCATCAGTGCCTTGCCTTTTGAGTTGGCAGGCCTCTCTGGTCTCTTAGGGACATACTGAAACTTGGGCTTAGGAATCTGAATGCCCGATGCAAATTTTTAATACTTTTTGTTTAGTCACAAATTTCTTTTGTTTGATGTGAGTAATATGAAAGACCATTTATGAGTGAGTGTTATTAAAGATAGTTTTACATTATAGAATAATTTAATAATTTATAGTTGTATCACAAAATCTCATAGTTTGAAATCTTGTCAAATGATATAGCAAAGATGACTATTTGATAGTCCTACCAATTTTATGTTTGCATTTTTTACTCGATCAAACCACCCAAGCCAATTTCACTTTCAATTTTCCTTTGTCTCAGCTAAGACATGGAGACACGGTTTTAACCACACCGGGAAATTGGATTCTTACATCCATTACTACATCTCAGACACCTAATAAAAATAACTGGTTATTTGTTTATAGGTTTAGTAATGACATCTTTTAATGGACTTGCCCTGAGCATTGGAAAACTCAGGACCGGCCCTGGAGACGCCTTACACCACGCCCCAATTCTTTGCCATATAGCCAATTAGCCATAGAGACCACACATGAGCAAAAAAGATGTTCCACAATCTCCTCGCCGTTTTCACACAGCCCACACCTTTGAGAGTTACACGAACAATTTTGAATCTTTAAAGTTCTAAGAGTAGGAATCTTATTTAAACCCACCCTCCACCCTTCACATTAAGATGTTACATTTCTTGGGCACTCATTTTGACCATTCCAACACAAAATTGTTACTATAGTCCCGATAGCTTCTTAGATATTCTTTGGCTCCTTTAACACAAAACACTTTCACTTTACCCCCTTATGTGACAGTTATCATCCTTTTTGCTACACTAAATTGTTACTATAGTCCCCATCGCTTCTTAGATATCCATTGGCTCCTTTAAAACTAGACACTTTCACTTTGAACCCTTATGTGACAGACAGTTATCTTCCTTTCGAATTTGCTACTAAGCACTTTGTATTGGTTTACAAAATTATATAAAAAACCAACAATGTGAATCCACTAATATGAATAGCAAGAATAAGAAAGAAAAACAATAGCATTTGATGCAGTTTGGTTGAATCAAGGAAACAAAGTCTTTTGCCAATGTTTTCACTTTAGAAGAGTTTCCCTAAAATATCATCACATTACTACAGTCGTGTTAGTAACGCGACTTGAATTGCTAGGTTATCACACAAAAGATTGAATGGGTTTAATGCTCATGGGGTTCAAAGGACTCCAAAGTAACTAAAACCATGGATATGAAATCACAGCTAAACCAAAATTGATGTAAAAACGCAACAACTAGCTTATAGAAGCTAAAATCAGAAGCTTAAGGTGTGTTCTGAACATACTAATCTCAGATACCTGTGCAAAGAACATAGCAAGCTTAAGCCAAACTTGGCTCTTCATAATTAAGAAGATACGCCAAAGTCTGGATGTGGCCCATGCTTGCAAAAGATACACAAAACACAGAATTGTATAAAGGAAAGTAATTCAAGTTCATGTACACTACTATCAGAAACGCAGTAGTGGAACAGAGCCGAAAACCATAGTATTTTCTCATCAAAAAATGACTGATTTCACGGAATTCCAATATAAATGAAACACATCCAGCTACACTTTTGTTTCAATCCGATACGATCTCCTTCCCCATTGGTAACCACTATAAAAAATAGACCCAATAATCATAGTGTTTTCATTTGGGATAATAAAACTAGATCAGAACTCAAAAGATCATCTCCAATCACTTTAACAGGCTGGTTCTATTAAGCAAGTTAGTTTTAAACTTCATAAAGTATATATAAGAATATATATATATATATATATATATATATAGAGGAAAGTTATTTGTAGTACATGTACTTTTTATAGTACATGTGTAAGTTAACTTACACACTTCTTCTTCCTTCTTCCTTCCATCTCCGACCACCACCACCACCACCATGATCATCTCCGACCACCACCATGATCCTCCGGCGACGGCGACCATCTTCGGCGAGACTTACACATGTGTAAGTACAACTTTTTTAGCATTTTAGGGTTTAAAATTTCTAGGTTTTTTCCTTCGCGAGACAACCACCACCAGCCACCATCATCTCCGACCACCCCAACCACGACGCCGACGCCGGCAGCAAGGGCTTCGCCCGTACCGTAGCAAACCGTCACCATCTCTTGGATCGCCGCCCATCAAATCCATACGATTCCCATATGCGTCCCTTGACGGTCAGTTTAGAACGGATAAGGGCCTCTGGCCCGTACCGTATCCACCCGAAAACGAACTTGATTCTCGCCGGAAAGTTAACTTACACATGTGTAAGTCTCGCCGGAGATGGTCGCCGTCGCCGGAGGATCATGGTGGTGGTCGGAGATGATTATGGTGGTGGTCGGAGATGGAAGGAAGAAGGAAGAAGAAGTGTGTAAGTTAACTTACACATGTACTATAAAAAGTACATGTACTACAAATAACTTTCATATATATATATATATATATATTATATATATCTATATATATATACTAGCATTGTACCCGCGCAATGCGGCGGCGGTGACGGCGACGGTGGTTTAGTGGTGTCGGTGACGGGTGGTGATGACATCGACAATTGGTGTCGAGTGGTGTAACCGTGTAAGTTGATGTAATGGTGATAGTGAAAATATTTTAGAAGATAAGGACTTAGAGTGTAAATTAGCAAGATAAGGGTTTAAAGTATAAATTAATTCATTAAGGGCAAATTTGGTAATCTCTAATAACCTTTTTCATAGGGGGTGTTTATTAAGGGTAATTTAGTACTTTTGCATTTAACCATTTTCTAACACTTTCTAAAAATAGGGGTTGATAATTATTATAAAGGAGTATAGATATAGATATATGCAAAACCTAGTGGTAAGGCAAATACTTGGTGACCTTAAGGTCTCAGGTTCGATCCCGGTTGGTCACAAAAAAATAATTCTTTTAAGGTACCCGTTACCAATGAAGCCTAGACCCATATGTGAAGTTTAAATACGCGGGTTCGATCCTTCGGGATGCCCAGATCATGTGGGGATTAGGATGGAGGTATTGTACCGGCATCATATGGCTCATACGGGGTGAGTCAATGGGTATCCAATTGTGGTACCGGGGCTAGGGTTCCCTCCATTACCCTTTTTTTTTATATATATATATATGCAAAAGCACAATGCTGAAACTCACAATGCAAAGGCAAGATAATATAATTAACGCACAAAAGAAGTCTGCAACAAATTGAAATGAATGTTCACCCATTTCAATTGTATGCCAACTATCTATTTGGTTCAGATATATAGCTAAGTGATCATACAACATTCTAACATTGTTATTAGATCGAGTTAGTACACTAAGAATGCTTACAAGTTGAGTTCAAGGAGAATTCGTAGATTGAAAACACCATAATTCATTAGTCTGATACATTGTAACTGCAAGACCATTTGTCTAGAGCAATACCGTAAAGAGGTAAAGTTAACGAGCAAGCCAGGATTAGTACACCAAGTCGATCACTGTTCAATGTAGGAGGCAATCGAGACAAGGCTCTCAACAAAGCTACCAGTAACCTTGAAGTTTTCACGATCCCAAACACAGACAGTCTCCTCAAAAATCTTATTTTCATCATCATACAACATCACCCAATCGCTGTTGGCCATCATGAATTTCCCATCGTGGTAAAAAACTATTGGGTTATTAATACTATCTCGTATAACCATTGGAATTTCATGGAGCAATATCTTAGTCCAAGATTCTTTTATCCCATACTCATTCATCAACCAAAACCCACTTATCAATTCATTAAATAAAGCAAGCTTTCCACCAAGAAGAACAAGGTAAAAATAATAGCAAGGAGTACTTTCACCAAACTCGGGTGTTGGCACTTCACTAAACTTGTCATCTGCTAAACTAAAAGCCAAGATAACTGTCGATTCTAAGCCATTAACAGTCTTTGTAGCAATCCAATGAAGAAACCCATTAGCAAAAACACTTTCTCGCAGTCGAGCTATAGAACAATAATCAACAACAGAATTGGTTAACTGCCTCCAAGTATTGGTTTTAAGGCTATAAACATGAACAAGTATATGAACACGTGTTGCAGGAACGGTTTCGTGTAAGCAAGTGAGGAAAACAACCTTAAAATCATTACCCGTCTCAGAATCATCATAATAACCTAATCCATACAAACGATCAATGTGTATATATCGATAAGCGTGGATGTAAGAGAGATCAGAGATATGTGGCAATTTCATTATTTCTTTTGTAGTCGGATTTAAAAGCACGAGTGTATCAACAAGATTACGGTTATAAGCACATACCAGAACAAGGCCATTGCAGATACCCGTGGATGACATCGCAGATACCCGTCGATGAGCTCATTTCAACGAAAAGATTCTTCAAAGACGCTGTGATGGGCCCATCTAATCCCTCCAGTTTCAAGAAGTAATCCCGTAATTTATGCACTCCCAGAAGATTTTGCAATACTGAATTTAAGAAACAAGTGTTCCCTAAATTTACCAGACCTTTTACCATATAGCCGCCATTTCTACTTTCTAAGCAGTTTTGAAGGGTATTTACTGAATCAACATAAGGTGTAATACTACCAGTTCGATGCCAAATTGCCTCAACGCCTACACGAGGTTTTGCCAATAGTAGTGGTTTTACTAATTTAACAAATTCTGACAAAACATCTTCTAGTTCTCCATTCTTGTCTTGACCATTGAACTGGGATAGAGGTATTACAAGAGAAACAATATCTAAGATCAGGGTATGAAAAATTCAAAAACAAGGGATGGCGGTACTCCTTTGCATGCCGAGGTGTGATAGGGAACCCCGCATCACTGCATGAAAAGTGTCCACATTCCAAACATACCCATAAGAAATTGGACTCGGATTTGGAAAGATTTCCTTAATTCTTTCCAGACTTGTCTTTTCTCTTTGTTATCTTCCTATTGGCCATGTCGTGCAAACAATAGTCACATGTCATAGATATAAGAGACTCGGGCGACGATATTTTTTTGGAAAACTTTTCCATATTAGTGCCCTTATCGAGATGTGAACATGTATGTGCCTCTTTAGTTACTGAAACACCATCAATCACTGTGCCACTATCTAGAACGATCTCTTGTAAAACTGTTTCCAAATTAGTGCCCTTATCTCTTGTAAAACTGTTTCCAAAACTGCTTAGAAAGTAGAAATGGCGGCTATATGGTAAAAGGTCTGGTAAATTTAGGGAACACTTGTTTCTTAAATTCAGTATTGCAAAATCTTCTGGCAGTGCATAAATTACGGGATTACTTTTTGAAACTGGAGGGATTAGATGGGCCCATCACAGCGTCTTTGAAGAATCTTTTCGTTGAAATGAGCTCATCGACGGGTATCTGCGATGTCATCAATCTAAGAACAAGGCCGGGACACTATATAAGATTTGTGTGATGATTTCCTCAGGAAGACCTGCCATTTTCTAGGGCTGAATTTTTGAGAGAATTTGGGGATCTTGGTTAATACTTTGTTTTTTAGGGTTTTCTTTGGAATGCTACTACTACAGCCAGAGCCGGGTTATAATTTGGAGCCCTGGGGCCCGGGCTACTCGGAAATGAACATGATCATTCATCTATATCTATATCTGTATAAAAAATTCACTAGAGCCATTGAATCTCTTCTTATCCGAACAGCGGAAGCCAAAAAAAGAAAATGAACGGCCAACAGTGAAAATAAAAGGGAATAAAAAGTCTAACTTTATCCTCTTGTATTAGTGTTAAGTGGGAAAAAAATTAAAATATTATAAAAGGGAAATGTTACTTAATTTATTTAGACATTCATGACGGGAAATGATTAATCCTCCTAATCAAATAGTCTAATACTGTAATTCTCCTAACTATGAGATAATGACATGTGGAAAAATCAGGGGGCAAGATTAGGAAAGAGAATTAGTGGATACACATGTCACCTTCTTAATGTTTTAGGAGGATTATTAGGCTATTTGGTTAGGAGGATTTATCATTTTCCTTTGATATTTATATTCCAATATTTATGTATAATAGCTCATCAATCTGGGTTCAATCCGGGCTGTTTAATTAAAATTTAAAATCAAAAGATATGTATAAAAATGTACGTGATTTTGTTGTTAATACTTTATAGCTTGAAATGGAGATAGTGAATCAAGTAATACATATTTTTGTAAATTAAATGAACTAACATAAAATAAAAAGGCATTTCACAATATCAACTTTATATCAAACCTACCTTATTAAAATACATGATCAAACACGACAATTAAAAGGTTGTGAATGTCCACATCCAAAAATGTGTGGTGCAGGTGAAATTCTAAACAGAATCCATATGAAGAAACATCATTGTAAATTATTGTTAGTATCAACCAAAGTTTAATGATCATAGTCACTGTCATCATTATCATCGTCGCAAAAACCATGAAGGTCGTACCATGGGAGGTTTTCCATGCACGAACCCTACCCTTGGGGCATGTGCTCGCCATTTTTGGTCAGCTATGATTTGAGGAGATGGTCCCCATTCCTGCATCTCTTCATCATAGTTGTATGCGGCTAGACTCTAGACTGTACTCGCCACCCATGTCTAACTACTTTATTTGAAGTTCACAATTACCAAAATTGTGTAGGTACTCGAATTGCCCAAATGTTCACTTGCACCACTCATCATGGAAATTCGTGAAGCTAGTCCGTGTGAGACTATGATGAAATTTAGGTCATCTGAAGGGTCATGATGACACCGCTTCATGTCTCTGTCTCTCCCTAAAGATTCAAGACCGCCTGCACATCTCAAGTATGTTCGAAAACAATAAATTAATCGATTCAAAGGTTGTCATATTCCTTTGAAGTCTTTAACAACCAAAATCCAATGTAAGCAAACCAAGTCTTCCTAGACATGTACTACTGTCACAAAAAAATACGACCGTTTATTTTACACACAAAGTGAAATGATTTTTATAAAAAGATATACAGGCAAAAGGGGTATGCAACTATAGATCTGCCCCAAGCACATCGTGGCACTGGTGGGGTGGATTCTGTATGATCTTTTCGGGTGCTTTCAGAACCCATGACTCAAATGCATTACTAATATTACGTAAATCATAGAAGAACCACATTTAGCTCATAAGGATGGGCATCCTCTAAAGTTGGTTTCAACTTTCCTAGTAAGTTAAAACCATCTTGACCTTTAGATTAAAATCAAGGGTCAAGATTTTAAAATCACCTTTGAATCATGACCCTTGATTTTAAATTAATGGTCAAGATCATCAACTTTACTAAGTTGATAATAACTTTAGAGAATCTCAATCCCTTAGATTGTTACGCTGCTCGTTTATCTCTCATTTATATGTTATGCCAAATGCTTTCTATCTTGACAAAGGCAAATTACACATAATCTTGCTAGCAAGGAGTCTCAACCCCTTAAGCATTAGCTTTAAAGTTAGAACCAATTCAGAGATATTCTTGGATTTCACATATCTGAAAAAAGCTAATAGCACAATGTTTAACTACTAATAACATGAAATGAACACAAATAGTTATTAACTCTATCTGTTTAAAAATGTTAAACAACCATATACGAATAGGGAATCGAACTTCCAACACCATATCACCTGCAATAAAACTTCTTATAAAGAAGGTTGACTTTTGACTTTTGTGGTTAAATCAAATGCTTCTGAATTCAAAATTCTATATGCACTGCTTTTCTAATTTGACACCAGTTTATTCCCAATTGCAATTTATTGTCTATTAACCAAGTCATTAAGGTTATCAAGACTTACCAAAATACTCACATAGCTAAGATCTATTGTTAATTCAGAAAGCCAGTCTAATGGGCAATGGCCCTGCAATTTGAACAAAAACCATAGCTAATACCCACCCTATCTTAAGGTTGTGTCGCAGTAGGCTTATTTTTAGAACTCATTTAACTCCATCCTTGGCGAGTCACTACTCCATAGGGAAAGATCCTCAACTGAATTCTCCTTCATTATTCCTTAATGACAACTTTTGGGAACTAATACTGTAAAAGAGTAGATCAAAATTGTTTGATGTTGTTTAATTTTAAAGTTTGGAATCTACAATGCATTGGTGTACTAACAAACATCAAGTCTTTTACTCTAATAGTCCAGGTACCTGCTTGGTATAAATTTGAGATTAAAAACCGACCTGTCTTTACTTTGTTGGATACAATAGCTAGCTTAAAAAAAGCACCACTGAGTAATAGGTCGACTTAATATATACTTACATAGCAAGAAGGTAATGCAAACAAAAATTGCTCACGTAAGGAACTTTGATACAATTACGAATCAAAAAGTAACCTAATATATGATGATATAATTATGATAACTTGGAAAGGCAAATTTCATTAATCAACAAAAATTAACATATGATGATATACAAGTAAAAGCAGAGGAAAATCTCTACAAAAAGCAAAAGTTTTTCCAACTCTCCCATGATAGATTCAGCCTCGAAACTCTGTTTTTTACCCATAAAAAGCCTAGACTTTGGATGTCTTGCACCGCCTCATAAGGAGACCAAGTTTCCTTTTCTTGCACCACCTCATCTAATGAAACATTACCATCGAAAAGTCTTATACCCTGGATTAAAACCTATTCTAACCATTAGAAGAGTAAGAAATGGCCTTTGGAGATATTAAAACAGAGCCTCAGATCGACGCATAGTCCTTGAACAATACTCCTACATATCAGTTTAGACACTAAAATGAGATCTAAACTTTGCAATGAACCTTATAACACCGGCAATATCATCAAAACTACATATGAAGCATGAAATAAGCTTAAAGTGCGTACAAAATTACTAATACCAAATTTGGGTCCGAATCACATAAGTATACACCAATTAATCGATATCATCAACCGTCTTATATATTTTGATTTGTACTCTCAATAAAACCGGATTTTTTAAAAATCAAGCTTTAAAACCTTAAATCGATAAATCTTTAAAATCGATGTAGGAGATCACCAAAAAATCATGTTAAAACCTTATAGTAAAACATCTGCAAGATCTAAACTCTAAAAATACGATAAGAACAAAGAATAAATCTAAAAACTGCGTTTTATATATATATAAAAAAAACTAACAATAAACCAAAAAAAAAAAAACAGATCATAATCCCAATTTAAAATTTGTAATACCTGTTTTTCTGTCAAAAATTGCCTCCGGCAAAAAGTGAAACACATCTTCAAAAACCCTAAATATGAGAACATAGAAGAAATAGTAAAGTAATGGAGAAGAAACATCCCCTTTAAGGTTAACCTTCAAGATCTTCATCAGTGAGAAGAAAACTGCAATGGGTACTGAATCCTATCGCAGCTCCAATATATTGTATTCCACGAAAACTGCAGTGGGAACTCATTAGTATTCAGAATTAAAGTTTTACATGTTAATATGCAGGTTGAGTTGAAGGGAGCTTACTTGAGTTGCTGAAGATGGGTGAAAAGCGAAATGTACCAAAATACATGTTTTCATTGTAAAAATATTATAACACCGATATAAATTCTAAACATAAAGCTTATAGTTCTATTTCACCATCGATACAAGAGTAGCAAGCCCATGACCACTTCTATAACATGAACTGTTCTCAACTTAGCACTTTGGTCTGTAGTATATATTGTTAAGTATTTGATGAAAGAACTTCTGTTATTAATTTGTTACAAAATACAATACTGATATTTATATCAGTTTTTGGAGATAGAAACACATTTGAGGAGAGTTACAGAGTGTATACAGATAGGGACTTTGTTGGAGGAGAGTTACAGAGTGTATACAGATAGGGACATGATGATAATTATCTGATCCCACATATTTGACTTTTTCCTTTCTAACACTCCCCCTCAAGTTGAATAGTGGGATCACCAAAATTCAACTTGTTTAAACATTTGTGAAATATTGTTGTTCCTACAGCTTTTGTTAGAATATCTGCAAGCTGATCTTCTGATTTGACAAATGGTAACTTGATAGTCCCGTCTTCAAGTTTTTCTTTGATGAAATAACGATCAACTTCCACATGCTTGGTTCTATCATGTTGCACTGGATTTTCTGAGATTTGAATAGCAGCTTCGTTGTCACTCATGATTTGAATACTCTGTTTTGGAGCAAAACCCAACTCTATCATAAGTTTATTTAACCACAATGCTTCTGCTAAGCCTTTAGCTATACCTCGAAATTCAGCCTCAGCACTTGATAAGGAGACAACTTTTTGCTTTTTACTCTTCCATGTAACAAGGTTACCTCCTACCATCGAGAAATACCCAGATGTTGACCTTCTGTTTCCTTTGTCTCCAGCCCAATCAGCATCTGTATATATCTGAATATTAAGGTGTCCATTTGCTTTAAATAAAACTCCATGACCAGTAGTACCTTTAAGATATCTGATAATTCTTAGGACTGCATCCATATGTTCTTCTTGGGGTTGATGCATGAACTGACTCACTACTCCAACCGCATATGCAATATCAGGACGAGTATGAGCAAGGTAAATCAGCTTTCCCACCATTCGTTGGTACCTGTTTTTATCAGCTAGTTTTCCATTTAACTTCATAAACAATTTTTGATTGATAACCATGGGTGTATCTGCCGATTTACAATCTATCATCCCTATTTCTGCCAAAAAATCCAGTATATATTTCTTCTGACAGATGAATATTCCTTGTTGTGACCTTAACACCTCAATACCAAGGAAATATTTCAGATTTCCCAAGTCTTTCATTTCAAACTCTGCACACAAACTTTCTTTTAACTTCTTGATTTCATTTTCATCATTCCCAGTGATAATCATGTCATCGACATAGATTATTAAACACGTTATGCGATCTCCTTTATGACTGAGAAACAAAGTATGATCAGAATTACTTTGTTTATATCCATATTTCTTCATTGCAACTGTGAACCTGCCAAACCATGCCCTGGGAGACTGCTTCAGTCCATACAAAGATCTCTTCAACTTACAGACTTCTCCATTTTTGAAATTCTGAGAGAACCCTGGCGGTGGATCCATATATACTTCCTCTTTCAACTCTCCGTGTAAGAAAGCATTTTTTACATCAAATTGATGAAGAGGCCATCCTTGATTTGCTGCTACTGTGAATAAAACCCTTATTGTATCCAGCTTTGCAACTGGAGCGAAGGTTTCAGAGTAATCAATCCCATATGTTTGGGTGTACCCTTTTGCAACTAATCGCGCTTTATACCTTTCTACTTCCCCATCTGGTCTGTATTTAATTGTATAAATCCACCGACATCCTACTGGTTTCTTTCCTTGAGGTAGTGTGCATTTGTCCCATGTTTCATTCTTCTCCAATGCTTCCATCTCAACCTTCATAGCATCCTTCCATTTAGTTATTTTCAATGCCTGCTCTGTATTTGATGGAATTTCTTCTGAATACAGTTTTGCTGTGAATGCTTTTGCTTCTTCAGAAAGGTAGCCTTCTGCTATATTAGCCATAGGATACTTTGAGCTTCTAGAGAATTTTTCTGGGGAGTACCGTTTTGCAGGTATTCCTCGAGTTGACCTGGGTGGCAGAACATACTTTTCTGGAGCTTCTGTAGTATTTGGTTCAACTTCTGCATCATTCTGTTCAATTTGATCTTCACTTTCCTGTACAATTTCATTCGTGGAATCTGGTGCACTTTCATTTGAAACATCAGGAGAACGACTTAGTGGAGAATTACTTACCTCAGGCATCAGGTTTGGGGCAGTATTTTCGGTGGCACTGGAATTCTGAGACTGAGAGGACTGTTTTTGAGATTCAACCACGGTATCTTCATTATCAACTGTGGTATTTTTACTAACTTCAGGATTATAACTAAGCCAACTCAATGTGTCACATTGTTCCTCCCCCTGACCATTGTTTTGTGGTGAGTAAAAATAGCTGGTTTCAACAAAATCACAATTCATTGTGGTAAACATGTGCTGAGTTTTCGGATTATAACATCTATACCCCTTTTGAGTGACTCCATATCCCACAAAAACACATTTCTCGGCACATGGATCAAGTTTATTTCGATATGATTTTGGAATATGAACAAACACCGTACATCCAAAAATTTTGGGTTGAAGAGTAAGAACTTGTGGAGGAGTATGGTATTCAGTAAAGGTTTCTAATGGGGTTTTCATGCTCAGGATTTTTGTAGGAAGTCGATTAATTAGGTAAGTGGCAGTGGCTAGAGCTTCAGGCCAGAACATTTTTGGGACACAAGACTCGATTATTAAAGCTCTAGTCATTTTCAATAAAAGTCTATTTTTCCGTTCGGCAACACCGTTTTGTTCTGGGGTATGAGGGCATGTGGTTTGATGAATTATACCTTTGGATTGGAAAAACAGGTTCATTTGTGAGTTTATGTATTCCCCACCATTGTCAGTTCTCACAATTTTAATAGATTCTTGAAATTGGTTTTGAACCATGGTATAAAATGCAGTGAACCTATCATACACTTCGGATTTATTTTTCAAAAAATAAATCCAAGTCATCCGGGTGCAATCATCAACAAAGATCACATAATATCAAAAATTTTGACCTCCAGTAACAGGAGCTGGGCCCCAAACATCTGAGTGAATCAATGAAAAAGGTGTTTTGACTCTAGTATTACTGGGTTTAAAGGTTTGTCTATGGCTCTTAGCCAAAATGCAAGTTTCACATGAAAGTGACTTATTTGAAGGAAAAAATTTAGGAAACAAGACATGTAGATAACTAACTGACGGGTGTCCCAATCTTCTATGCCACAACCAAGCTTCTCTTTCTTCCGTTCCATGAGCTAGCATCACATTTCCACCTTGAGTAACTTCATCCACATAATACAGTCCATCTTTCTCAGTGCCACGCCCAATAATCTGTCCCGTCCTGATATCCTGTAAAAGACAAAAAGTTGGATGCATGAGAACCGAGCAATTTAGTTCTTTTGTCACATGACTAATTGATAAAAGTTTATGTGACAATGAGGGAACATGAAGACAATTCGGTAACTTAATACTCGGAGAAATTTTAATTGTTCCTCCGGTATTTACATCCATTTTTGCTTTATTGGCCACTTTGATATGTGTCCTCCTGGGTTTTGAAAAATCTGAAAAATCAGATAATTCATATGTCATTGTATCTGTTGCACCGCAATCAAAAATCCACGACCCATCTTTTTCTTCCCTTTTTGCTACATATGCTGCCCCCTTTAAAAACTGTGGGCCTATGTTCGGCCTATAAACCGCCCCTGTTTTTTTCTGTAGGCTCCCATCAATCTCAAGCCCATCACTTAGATTCTCAAGTCCATAAAACCTATTACTAACCTTAGTATTATATCTATTGTTATTATTAATAGGTATATATGGTCTTGTAAAAATATGAGAATCATAATTTGGGGAGGTAGGGTTTGACCGACCCCTCCCTTTCTCCCTTTTACCTGCCATGAAAAATGACTCCTCCTCTTCCTCTCCAGCCGCCGCTACCCCACCAAACCCATCAGATTTCCGTCCACCACTGGGGTTAGCTTTGGCGGTAGGTGCGGTTTTAGAGGATTTGGTTGGTTTTTTCGGACCGATCCACCAATCTGGATAGCCCACGAGCCGAAAGCACTGGTCCTTGGTGTGTTTTGTCATGCCACATTCATCACAAAAAAGATGTGATTTATCATCTTGGATGATTGCTTCTCGGGTATATTTTGGCCGCAAAACCGGTTCCTTCTGAATTTCTGGCGAGTAAGCCGGCGGCGATGCCACCCGGTTCATTAGAGGTTGCTCCCAGAATATTCTGGTGAGCGGCCTCTTTGCGAACCATCCCATATGCAGCTTCCGATGATGGAAGAGGATCTGTTCGAAGGATCTCTCTTTTAATCGGATCGAATTTCCGATCCAACCCGTTTAAGAATTGGAACAGTTTTTGTTCCGATCTAATTTGGGCATATGCTTTGATGTCTGATGGACATGTCATCGGATTTGGATCTATCCGATCAATCTCGCCCCATACACCCTGTAACGAGATCCAGAAGTCTTCAAGTGATTTGTCACTTTGCTTGAGCTCATTTGCTTTGACGTGAAGATTGAATGTTTGAAGCTTGTCTTTTCCACTGCTATATGTGATTATTAAAGCATCCCATAGTTCTTTTGCAGTGGAAAATTCTGTGAGGTTACCGGCTATGATTGGCTCAATATTTTGAATCAGCCAAGAAAATACGATCAGGTCTTCTTGTTCCCATACCTCGTATTTTTCCGTTTCTATTTTTTCTGGTGGCTTTTGGGTTAAATGTGATAAAAGGCTTTTTGACCTGCCGCCAATGGCAACCCGAATCATTCGGGTCCATAAGGCGTAGTTGTTGCTATTTAATTTCAGATTAATCTGAAGATTATCTGAGAGTTTTGGATTATGAGATTGTTGATTGGTATTATTTTGTAACAAATTGGCTAATTGTAATGCCAAATCGGAACCGGAGCCGCTGGCTTCTCCAGCCATGGTGGCTCGGTTTTCGGTTTAGGTGATACAATTTTGGGATTTAATGGGTAAATGATGAAACCGTAATTAACGGCTCTGATACCATGTTAAGTATTTGATGAAAGAACTTCTGTTATTAATTTGTTACAAAATACAATACTGATATTTATATCAGTTTTTGGAGATAGAAACACATTTGAGGAGAGTTACAGAGTGTATACAGATAGGGACTTTGTTGGAGGAGAGTTACAGAGTGTATACAGATAGGGACATGATGATAATTATCTGATCCCACATATTTGACTTTTTCCTTTCTAACATATATATCCTTCCAGCCTCCTTCATGAAGTTAGTGAGCTCACGTCGCCATCAGATCTCCTTCCGCACGTGCATACCAACTCACCGGCCGGAGTCCAGTATTGATTACTCTTGTCGAATTTTAACCATAAAGATCATCTCCAATGATCACTTTAACAGGTTGCTTCTATTGAGCAACTTAGTTTTAAAAATCAAGAAGTACATATATGCAAAAATCACAATGATGAAACTAGAAGACAAGTTAATATAGATAGTATCATAAATTGAAAACATCATAATCATTAGTCCAGAACAATACCGTGAAAACACGTAACACCATTGAAAAAAACAAATATTGAAAACAGAGTACGAACTATTGCTACTTACTATCTAATACATGGTAACTGTAACACCATTTCTCTAGAGCAATACCATGAAGAGGACACATGCCAAAGTTAACGAACAAGCTTGGATATATGAACCAAGTCGATCATTGTTCAATGCGCGATTTTATGGAGACAAGGCTCTCAACATAACTACCATAAACCTCGAAGTTTTTAGGATCCCAAACACAAACAGTTTCCTCGAAAGTCCCCTTTTCATCAGCATACACCATCATCCGATCACTGTTGGCCACCATGAATTTCCCATCGTGACAAAAAACCATAGGCTTAGTATAACGATATGGTGAAACCATTGGAATTTTATGGATTCCATCTCCATGGAGTAAAATCTTAGTCCAAGATTCTTTTATCCTATACTCATTCATCAACCAAATCTCACCTTCCATTTCATGGAAAAAAGCAAGTTTTTCACCAAGAACAACAAGTTGACAATCATCACTAGACAAATATTCACTACTTTCAACAAAATCGGGTGATGGCACTTCACTAAACTTCTCATCCACTAAACAAAAAGCCAATGAAGAAAACCATTAACAAAAACACCTTCTTCCATTGAAGATATACGAAGATAATCATCAAGAAAATCAGTTAATAGCCTCCAATTATTCGTTCTAAGGCTGTAAACATGCACATATATACGACCCTGTGCTATTGGATCATATATGCAATCGAGGGAAACAAACCTAAAATCACCCGTCTCGGAATCATAACCAAATCCAAGCATATAGTGAGATTCAAAACATTCATAATCATTCATGTAAAAATAATCAGGGATTTCTGGCAATATCATTGATTCTTTTGTAGTGGGATTTAAAAGCAAGAGTATATAATTATCAACATAGTTATGAGCACTCACCATAACAAGGCCATTACAAGAGCCACATATTATTACATACGGGACAACTGGTTCACTATAACAAGGCCACCACATATTATTTCTGTCAAACCCAAAATCTGAAAGTGTTAAAATTGGTTCACCATATGGGTTTGAATAAAGTGCAGCAGGATAATTTACATTGGAGTCCATGCTTTTGAATAGATGGTGATGTTTGTCGAGGGTATTCTGATGGGTTTCAATGAAATCGGGTTGTGTAAGAAGAGATCGCCAACCCTTTGAGACACTCCTAAACCTGCCAATAGATTTGGTTGGGACACTATATAAAATCTGTGTGATGATTTTTGTTTTTTTTGTGGGGTGGGGGGGGGGGGGGGGGGGGGGGTGGGGGAGTTGGGAGGCTGGGGTTAGAAGCTCTAAAACTTTAAATTGTATATACCTGGCAAAAAGGTGATTAGATGTGCAAAATTATATAAGGGAATAACTAATATGCTTCTAGTAGCATGTATCATACATGCTTCCCCTCACAATCTTTTAAAAATTTAAACATTGATTTCAATCACATGGCTTAATGTTTAATAGTTTTTAAATGATTTGTGAGAGGGGAAGCATGTATGATACATGCTACTAGAAGCATATTAGTTATTCCCTTTAAGTAATACACCTAATCATGGGCATACAATTTATTTTTATTAAAAAACATTGGAAAATAAACAATACTAATAAAAAATACCATTTACAATTCTAATAATGTTGTACCATAATATGTTGTATATAGAACCACTTAAAATATCAGTGATTGCAAACAGAGGTATACAATGCTACTGATTAGATAATCTAGGATATCAGAGTGGGCAAAGAATATACATTTGCAAAGTTTATACAAAGACAAATTTTAGCATGTAAAAGTTTAAATCTTACACATGGTGTTATTGACGTTAAATCCGACTAGGAATTGAAGCCTTTATGTTCAACAAGTAGTTCAGATCGAAGGTTAGATGATACTTGATTCATTATTAGATTTTATCAGCTATATTGAATCGGTTGATTTATTACTTCCAAAGTTCCAAGTTCTAATGCATGTGTTCTTATCTTCATACAAATTATACGAATTCCTTCTGCTTTTGTAATATGGTACAATCAATTAGGAGGGGGAAAAAAACCAATCCGAATAATACACAAAGTAAATTTACGTACCTTAAGGATAAGGAAAAGCCAAGAAACAACAACTCTGTAATATGGTAGAGAATTTGTTGGAGATGGTGAACGTGATTTGTTAGGGCACAGGGGTATAGCCGTATAGGTAGGGGATGGGGCTTTTTTTTTCTAACGTTGCTTAAAAGAGCTTTTATTTCTATGTCCATTAGGAGGTTTTTTTTCAAAATAAAATTCCAACTCTATTTATCCAAACAGGTTTTTTTTTTTTCCGTATGAGTTTTTTTTAAAAACCTTAAGCCACAGCCCCATAAAAGCCTTCAAAACGCCCCTATCAAACACACCCATGATCAATGGTTATGGGTTATTGTTTATGGCTCGGACGCTATATAAAATCTTTGTGATGATTTCCTCTTGAAGATCTTTACTAGTACTTGCCATTTTCTAGGGCTGAATTTTAGAGAGTGTTGGGTTTTGGTTATACTTTGTCAATATTTTTATCTTTTAGAGTTTTCTTTCAAGTGCTACAGCGTAATCCACCGCTTTGTAAAGTGTATAAAACTATGTTTTTAAGTTTTTTTAGTTAAAGGAAAAATTTAGATCCAAATGATTTTTATATAAATAATTAAGTTTTTGAGCTTTTTTAATGATGGAAATATAATAAAATGATAAAATTTGAAATGATTGTTAAGTTGTTTTTCTTTTAGAATTGTATTATGTTTGGGATGATTTTGAATGATTATATCTATCTTTTTCTCATCCAATCATTTTAATTTTTTTCTTTTAAAATACAACTCAAGAACATAATGTAATTGTTAATTGTTAATTGATTTGTTTGATTAATTATAACAAAAAATATAAGATTAATACATGAGTTTTCGGGTTAACAACTCAAATTAATGTTCCTGAATGTTATTGCTTTCACATGAGTTAGTTTTCGGTCAAATGAGACATAATGTGAACGCACAAGTGGTCTACTACCCACACGCTTCAAATTTACAACGCACAAGGTGTTGTTGACAACAATAATTTACAATCGTCGTACTCGTTTTTTGCTATTTAGATTTTTTTTTATCTCTTCTAAAATACACCAATTATTTAGTTACTATTCATTTCTAAATTTTGTGTTTTGGTTGATTCACATATGTTTCTACGGATAAACTTGAATGATAAAATGAGATGTGATGGTTACAAAAACCAATAAGTGAACAAGCAATCAAGCAATTTACAAACACTATCATATGAGATTTAACCAATAACAAGTGTGCTCAAATTCTACTCTGCATATGTCCATAGGTAAATATGCAATGCACATACTCTTCTTGAATTTATGTTATAGATGAGACCTTCAAACATTTACAAACCTTTTATTTCGAGCATAATATTTACATAGGGAGTCTTTTTAAAAAGTTATTAAAGAAACTAAGCTATTATTTAAACTAGATTATTTTCCCGCGTAATACGCGAGATAAATATATTAAGTTTTCATAATAACATACTTATTAGTTATAGATAAGATAAGTTAAAATATGATGATATTATTATTCAAAAAATTTTATGTATTGAAGTTGTTTAGTAGGATATACATGTTGAGTCCTAGTGTAATTGATTAGATTTGTTGATAACAAACAATGTAAAAGAATGTTTAAGTCTTTATAGTTATAAACTGAGTCAGCTTATGCTCTCTTAAGTTAGGTCATCTTGGATCTCTAAGCTAACCTAATATTCAAATGTATTGATGTAATAAGTTTAAAAAGTGATTATTCAAGATGCATTAATGTAGATTATAACATTCGATCTAGATCGAAGATGAAGAACAAATATAGAAGACAAAGTTGCGTCTAGAAGTCAGCTTGGATTTACACTTTGCTAGGATGAACAACCTGACACTTACGATCGTACAAATGTTCTAAGCTGCTATATCTACTTTTGGTTATTGGAATCAACCTTGAGATTTAAACACAAAAAACAAAAGGTACAGAGTACCTAGTTGATCCTCAAACGTTGGTTTTTGTCCTTGGTGTGAGTTGTCCTCTCTCTAATTGTTGATAAAAAAGTTTGTTGCTAATTATATGGGAGCTACCAACAACATTCATGGTTACACTTTTGATAATTAGTGTTTTTTGAAATTTATTTATTATAAAGTTTTGTAAAAATAATTGTTCTTGATGCAATATTATCGGCTCATAACTATCTATAAAGATCGTGTCTTGTGTTTAATCGTACTTTGATTTAAATATTGCTTAGTTGACTAATATAATTTTGTTAAATTAAATATTTACAAAAATATAGAATAAAATACATACCAAATTTACATGCGTAAAATATAAAAACATGCATATTCATCAAAATGGATGCACAAAACAAAAAACGTGATTTTTTCGATTTTGATGGATCAATGTGTTGTTAAACACTTATATAATGATAATTAGTTATAAACTATGTTAGTTTTATGGACTTTTAATGCATCAAAATGATATTTTTAAGTATTCTCATCGTGTTCTTATTTTAAAGGTGTTCTCATTTGATTGGCATTTAAGGAGAGAAAGGAGAAAATGTTCGTTTTTTTTTTAACTTGTATTCTTGATATTTTTTTCTTTTTTTCATACTTTTTTTTAATTAACTCACTCCATAAAAAAAATTTAAAAATAAAATACAAAATTTCTAATCTGAGTTAGTGAGGTATACATATAATGGGTTTCGCCCTTAAGGTATACAAAAATGAACTTTTGTCAGTCCACGATTTGCACACTTATAATAAATTAACTAGACAGAAAGTAAATAGAAAGTAAAGAACAAGAACAAGAATAAAGTTCAAGTATAATAAACTATGCAAGTCTAATCATATGTATCATTGATTAAACAGTGAATACATGGTCGATATTACAACTTGTCTTACAAGAAAATACATGAACATACAATTGTTAAGTTTTAGACTAACTAGAAAACTTAAACAATTTCAAGAGAAAATAAGTAACACACACTTGTGGTGACAAACACAAGTGTTATTGAAGCGGCTGTGTTGCTTTATATAGGGGAGGAATTAGGGCAACACAGCCTTACAATGATAGTGATAGAATGGCGGTTGTTGACGTTCCATTGGCTCGAAGTAATTGAATCCAGGAGCCTTTGTTTTCTTTACCAAAACGGGTATGAAAGAGAAAACCCTTCTTTTGGTCCCAACTGTACTTTTTCCATACAAGGTAAAATACAGTTGGAAGAACCACCATGTGACTCCTTGTATTCTTCTGGTTTAAAATCTTCCCTCCTTGACTTACAAATTTGAGAGTTAAACCATTCGCTGACAGGAGTCATGGACTCACTGATGACTTGCTGACGACACACGTCAGCGACCAAGTCTGATCAGCAAACCCTCAACTCAACAATCTCCCCCTATTCGCTGAGGAGACTTGCTGAGTTATTTTAGACTTTAAGAAAATAAAAGAATGACTGAAAGATGTCTTTTATATCACAATAGAGTGTTACATATTAACAATCATAAACTACTCTATTCTATTTGTCTTCTTCCCAACTCATTCCAAACATCTTCATTCTTGATGATCCTCAGCGATGGATCAGCTTGTCTGTGAGGCTGCAACAACTCATGATCGATAATGTCAATAAAGGCTCTGTTGTTGGTTGTGTCAGCACACCTTCTTCTTATCCCAAACAGGAAACCCACTGAGGCCTTTTGAATATCACTTACTCTGAAGAAGAGTTGATGATTTTGATAGTTTGTATAGAACATGCCAAATGGATTTTCAATAACAAGCCCTTCCTGAAACACTACCCTTGATGGCAGTCTTGTGTCCAGTGCAGCATCTCCAGAGATGGGAGGAAGATCTAAATGCACCATCTGATCATCTCTTTTTCTTTTTAGACCAATTTTCTTCTTAGATGCTGATGAGGATGGTGTTGCTGAAGATTGTCTTGCTGGAAAGTCTTTAAAGTACTCTTTTATTTCTGGTATGTCAGTCTTCAATCTCTTCTCCATTTCTATGGCTTTGGTGAAGAAGATATGAATGAAGTCCTTCAGTGGAGAGTAGTTGTGAGCAGTTTTCTCTTTTATAAGCCCATGAACTTCCAGCCATTTAGATGCACCCAGATTTGGTCTCTGCACATCTTTGAGATAGGAAATGTGTCCATCTTCTCGTTCCACTCTAAGATTCGTTGCAGCACCACCTTTTGCTAAATTTACCCCCACGGCTACAATCTTTTGGGGCAGTGCCCTTCTTGCCATATTCCTTAAAATTTTTGCTTTTTCTTCTTCAAGCTTCTTCTTTTGTTCTTTCAACCTTGCTTCTACATCCGATGCCTTTTCTAATAGACAGCCAAGTGACCAGAGGATTCAAGCATCATAAGTTCTTCAGCATCAAAATTCTTTTTGTCGAGAGTGGCCATCTGGCTGATATATTCAAGGTTCTTTCTTTCATTTTCTTCATTTTGTTTTCTTCTTCTTTCTTCAGCAAGTGCCTCTTCCTGAGATTTCTTATCAGCAGCCAAGGAAAGATCAGGAGTAGAAGTAGTTGCTGATGAGGAGCCTTCTTGACTTGCAAGATGAGAAGTGGAGGGTTTGAAGAATCCAGAAGCAGTAAGTTGTCTTTGCTGTTTACCAGTGAGTTGAGTTATTTTGGCATTTGCGAGATATCTTCTATCAAAGATTGACAACAGTTCCTTAGATCTATCAGTGGCCATTTCTCTAGCCATGCCAGCTTCCCATGTTTCTTTGACTGCCTAGGAGTCATTTGGATCTTGTTCTTCACGCCCCCCCTGAACGATTGCCAGCACCCCTCGAGCTTGTTGCTCCCCCTCAGCATTAGCTTCTTCCTCAATTAAGTGCCCTTCCCATGTATCAGCATCCATGGTGTTCTTTACCTGGTCAGTGACCTCCTTTTCACCAGCAGGAGTCACTTCATTATCTTTTTCTTTTGGTTGGTCAGTGACATCCTTTTCACCAGCAGGAGTCACTTCTCTTTCCTTTTCAGCATCTAGAGTCACTATTGCCATATCATCAGAATTGGTATTGGTAGTGATCTCATCAGCAGTTCCAACCACTTCTTCAGCAGCTTCTTCAATTGTTGATTCCCAATGTTCATTGTATAAGTTGTATAAATTTGGTGATGACAAATCTGACCTATAAACACTTAGTAATCTTTTTGGTTCTTGTAATCTGATCTGGGTCAGACTAAGCTGACACAGCTTGCGATCCATTTCTGACCCAGATCACGCTTCATACTTTGTATTGTAATAATCTTATGGAAGCAAGTGTTATTCAAGCTGTATCAACATTGTTATAGCATTCAATCCAAGTCGAAGAGGAGGATTGAAGATAGAAGACCAAGCTGGTAGTGGAAGGCAGCTTGGGATTAGCAGTCAGCTTGGAAACACTTAGGCAGATTGGTGCTTTGACAAACAGTCCAATCTGTGTCTAACAATCAAGTGAAGATAACAACATGGATTGAAGATAAGGACAAATGACGTGACTATGAAGATTCCTAGAATCTAGGTTGGTGGTTGGTTTACATATGCGTGTCCATACTCTTATTGGACGAGGAAGAATGTGTAGCTGTACGTGGGGGACCACAAGTACGAGGTGAAGGCACGATTGATTATTCCTTCATCATCCATTGAAAAAAGAATACGTGGATCAGTTGGATACCAAGAGAAGAAGAGCTTTCGCCTATAGAAGCTTCATTCCTTGATTGCATATGTGTGGCATTCCTTAGAATCATTCTTCACACAAGTTTCTCTGCTCTTAGACACAGCTTAGTCTGTACGAGATCAGCTTGGGCTGATTCTCTTGAGCTGAAACTTATTGAGTGTTGTTTGTCATTTCGTAGGGTTGTTTAGATATCTGTAGGGTATCTTTATTCCACAACAACCCTGTAATTCTTTGTATAGATTATTTCTTAATAAAGGATTACATTTGAAAACCACAATTTGTGTCTAAGAATGTTTCACTCTATTTACTGCTTTACTGTTTTAATGATTCCTGTTCTTTACTTGTTTAATATATAAACTGAGTCTTTAAAACGTTTTATTTAAAAGTTAGTAAAGTTCAAGAAAAGTTGTATTCACCCCCCTCTACAACTATCCTGTGTACAATATACTTTGGTATATTGATACACCTTGGGACGTATCAATTGGTATCAGAGCAGGGGTTAAGAATTAACTTGACTTGATCCTTGCATATTTTCTTTAATAGTAAAGCATTATGTCATCTTATATTGATAATGGTTCTTCAACCAGACCACCCATGTTTGATAAAGATGATTTCAGTGGGTGGAAAGGTCGAATGTCTTTGTTCCTTGAATCCATCGATAACAATATGCCTGATATCCCTGCGGATGGTCCTTTTGTTCCTACACAAACCATTGTGGTTGAAGCTGTGGTCAGGGAAGGTCAACCAACCATTCCTGCCACAGTCAAATAGATTGTTAAGGACATGGCAGATTAGGGGGATGAGGATAGGAGGTTGGCTAACTTGGATGTGAAGGCTAGAAATTTCATTGTCCAAGCTGTGCCCAAAGACCTTTATCATTCTATTAAAATGTGTTCTACAGCTAAGAAAATGTGGGGTACATTGACTGTTATGTTTGAGGGTTGCTCTACTTCCATGGAATCTACTATAACTACTTTAACCAGGAGGTATGAGAGATTTTTCTCTTTGAGAAATGAATCCTTGACTGACACTCATACCCTGTAAGTCCCAAATATAAGATAGTTAATGAACCCGACTGGCAAGTAACACTGATCTTGAATGACAAGTTCAGTGTACGATCCAGATTATGGATAAACAAGAAGTAAATGACTAAAAGTAATTTACAAGAACTAAAGTGCTGAAACTATATATATATATATATATAAAAATAGAAACTATATATAATATATATATATATATATATTCAAGTATGTAGCATTGAGACACGTTGTACTTTTTCAATGTATTTGATTTATTGATGTATAAACAAATACAAGGATTGTTGCGGAACAAAGATAAACACCCAAGTGTAAATATCTAAACAATCCTGAAATACAAGTGATCTAATAACTTGGAAATACTCGTAAGTTTACTTAGAGTATATCTCACAAGTTGCAATGCTAAGGTTTCAAGCCCTTTGCAAATTGTGAGAAGACTTATATTTATAGGACAAGTCCATGATGACGTGGACTAAGGTCGTACAAATATGGTTGGGAGCATTTAAGGAATTAAACCTAATTCCTTACATGCTTGCTTTTGATGTAAAGTATAAAAGTCAGTTGATGTGACTTGTCATACTTTATTCCCAACCTTTTACATAACCTTGTACTTTTATTAATAGATAATTCTATTAACCAGGTAAAGGTATGTAAAGTAAAGTCTTCCTCGTAATCAGTGTAAAGTGGTGTAAGTACTTTACACTGAGATGCTTCAGTCTTCGATCAGGTAGAATCAACTTCTGAGCTCCACATCTGAGCTTGATTCTCTTTCTTCAGACTTCAGTCTTTGCTTTATTCTGAACTGTATTCTGATACGTTGATCTGAACTAAAGTGAGGCCTCAGTGAAATAATTCTGAATGACTTCAGAATTCTGTACAAGTGTTTTCACTGAACTTCAACTATTTTTGAACAAATTATACTTTATCGATTTTCGACCTAACAAATTCCCCCTATTTGTTCTGAAATAGTGCATGCATCTCAGACTACTATCTATACATGTTTGTAAGTCTGAAATGCAAGTTTTTGTTTAAGTTGTAAAAATTTTCTAAGTACATCTTATAGATCAATGATGTCTCAGAATTTTACTTGTGATTTTTCTAACTTAAACCTATCATCTACTTGTTGGTTACAATTTGCAACATATATATACAAACTGAAATGTTTGTTACAAATGTAAATAACTTGAAAATAAATACAAGTATATGATAATCTGAAATAGGAAACTACTTCTTCGCAGGCCTTGAACCAGAAGGTGCTTCAGTAGCTTTCCTTTTCAGTGGGGAGGATTCTTTTTGACCAAACAATCTGGCCTCAATATCTACCTTAGCTTGCATCTTTTGTTGTATTCTTGACAACCATGCACCACTTAGAGCAGACTTGGGCTTCGCTTTCAATACCTGAATCATCTCCCTATGTTTAGAAATTCCAAACTCATGAACTGAAACCTGAGTATATTCCTCAGCTGTCCTTCCTTCTCTGGTCACCACCAGATCAAACAACTTCAAACCATCAGCCTTTGTTATTTCAACATCAATTATCTTGGCTGGATGAGATCGATGCTTTAGATAATGATCATACCGATCCTTCTCATGTTTTCTTTGCATTTCAGCAGCAGCATCAGAAATTGGTTTGAAAGTAGAAAGGTCAGCATCACGGGCATGTTTTCTTGAAGTTCTTGGTCCAGTTACTTTGGGCTGGATAGGTGGTCTTGACAATTCTTTTTCAACTTTCAGGACACCACCCAGAATTTCTTTCTTTTTGATTGCCATCTCCTTTTCTCTGTTTTTCACCAAGTCCTCAATGGACATTTTAAAGGTGAGATGGTCAAGCTTTTGTTCCAAGGGAGAATACTGAACACCATATTCATAATCATGTATTTCATTTAAAGCCTTCTGCACTCTGGAATCTCCTTTAATTTTCTGATATCTTTCTAAGGAAAGACCTAGAGCTGCAGCATCTATATGATCAAGTGTTCCCATCTTTGAATGTTGCTCCCTTTCCTTTTCTCTGTTTTTCACCAAGTCCTCAATGGACATTTTAAAGGTGAGATGGTCAAGCTTTTGTTCCAAGGGAGAATACTGAACACCATATTCATAATCATGTATTTCATTTAAAGCCTTCTGCACTCTGGAATCTCCTTTAATTTTCTGATATCTTTCTAAGGAAAGACCTAGAGCTGCAGCATCTATATGATCAAGTGTTCCCATCTTTGAATGTTGCTCCCTTTCCTTTTCCTTGTTCTCCCTCCACATAATGAATTGGTTAGAGACTTGCTTTTGCAAAGCCACCAACTTCTTGTTATCAGCTTCAAGATCGTGCAAGGGATAACCATGTTCATCCACATTCTCACCAACTACAAGTCCAGAATCCTTAGAACCTTTGGACTTGGGTTCTTCAACCATTTGGGCCTTGCCCTTATCCTTCTTAGCTGGTTCAGAAGCCTGTACAACAGATTTCTGAACCTGTTCCCCCTGAACTGAGGCACTACCAAATGGCACCTCAGTTTGCTTCTTAGTTGCTTCAATCATCTCTTGAGTACTAGCAAGCAAACCAATAGGCACATCTTTTCCCCCTTTGGGAATCTCTGAAGGCATTTTTGCATATAAGTCAATGGCAGTTTGCATTGCTTTTAGAAGTTCCCAACTCTGCTGCTGAAGGCTATCAGAAATGCCCTTAGCCATTGTTGCAAACTGAGCCCTTAATCTGAATGAAGAATTAAGGTTCAGTGCTTCTTTTTCTTTGAGTTCTTTCAGCATTTTTCGATCATTTTCAGTAAATGAAGCAGGGGGAGGAGGAGCAACAACTTGTTCCTTCTTCAGAAGAGTCAGAATTTCATCAAAAGATTTGGACTGGTCCTTCACTGTTTCAGTAAGAGTGGATACAGATTTTTCTACTTTTTCAACAGCGTCATCCACTCTTTTGTGTGTATCTTTGGTGAGCTCATCGACCATTTTTTTGACCCTCTGCTCAACCTTTTCAACCACTGAGACTGAGATCTGAGCAACTAGATTCTGAGTTAGCTCAGTCTTCAGTTTTTCAAACACATCACCACCAATAGAAGTACCAAGTTCTTTCTGATCAACACTTGGCTTCTCCACTAATGCATGAACTTCCTTCCCGACTGCCATGACCTCTTATTTCATTAATTCAATACTGGATGTCAAGTTCACAACAACTAAAGCTTGAACATCCCTCTTGGTCAGTCTGAAGGCTTCCCTGATGGCCACACTGATCTTATTACATGATTGGACCAACTCATTGAGCTTCCCTCCTACTAGTCCCTCATTTCCAGCAAACTTGGTCAACTCAGTGCCAAGAAACATCTGAGCACCTTTCATTTCAGCAATGGAACTAGTATTGGCAGTTAGAGATTTTGTAAGTCCTCAACCTTGATAAGTAGGCTTTGGACTTCGGCATTTTGTTTCTCTAACTATGCTTCCACACTCAAAGAAGGAGGTGGTTGTAAGGAAGCAGAAGCAATAAAGGGAATGTTGCCAAGCCCATCCAATGCCTTTTCAAGCTGCACTTCAGTTTGACTCTCAGTTTCAGTTTCAGAGTCCAACTCCTTCTCAGAAGGATCATCATAATTCTTGGGCTTTGGCACGTCATGAAGTTGTGGGTGAAGGTATTGTAATTGTGGTTGAAAGATTGGTGAAGTAACATAGGCGGGAGTTGAGCCTGGTGGAAAGAATGGATGTTCGTGAGACATTTGTGGTGGGCGATATGGTTCTTCAACTATTATATTTTGGATTTCTGGGGGAGGAGGAGCGTTTGTGAGATCAAGGGATAGCTCAGAATCAGACGACTGATTCTCCCTTAATAAGTTCTCATCAAACTCAAAATCAGCAAAGGAATCAAGATTCCCTTGAGTGGCTCATCTTCATCCCAGAGGTCAGTCGAAACTGCAGTCTGATCAGATATGCCCAGGTTCAGACCACTGGTTCCTGAACCTATTTCTGGTTCAACAACTACTTCTGCAGATGCATCATCACTAGATTTATGAAGGGTTGGCTCAACCAAAGTATCTTTGCCAGTGACAGTAGACACAGAGGTTGCCTTAATAACTCTCGTACCATCTTCAAGAGTTACTTCATCGGCCGTAGAGTCTGCAATCCCAGTCTCAGGGGGTGTCACACCAAAGACTTAATCAACTCGTGCATCAAGAGAGTGTAAGATTTGTGAAGTTTCAGGAGGTGCACGTGTAGACTCGGACTCTAATGTGAATTGGGCGGACTCACTTATACTTTCTTCACCATCTCCTCCTAAAGAAGTTTTGGAGATGGTTGCTTGAGGGTTATCCCTTTGACTCGATTCTTCTGGTTCTTGTTGGGAAGAACCAGAAGGGTTAGCTTTCGGCACTAGTGTCCTTGGGCTGTGAGGACAAATTCCTAAATTTTTGTCGTTTTAAAACGCCCTTTGGAGATCCTGAGGGATCTTTTGGGAGATCCTTAGGTTGGTCAGTGGAAGAGGGGATTGGTGGTTGGGAAGAAGAAGTTGCTGGGGATTTAAACAACTTCAACATAGCACCACCAGGTGTACCAGTGGGTCTCGCATTCTTTTGCGAACCGCCCAGTGACCTTTGTGAGCCAGCCGGTTGTGTTGTTTCAGTTTTAATTATCTGAAGCATTGCAGCGGAGAGTTCAGGCTCAGGTTCAGATGTTGATGCCTTTGATATGCCCTGCAGAACTCTGTCGCTGAAGATTCAAGTCCCTCATCATGATACGCATCTCCAAGACATGCCATGAAGCAGATGCTCAAAAATCTGGCAAATGAGATATGCGGACTTCTTTTGCCCTTTAACTTTGTAACCAACTGAGAGAAAAGTATCTCAGCGTAGTCCACCTCTATCTCATGCCATAAGTAGTAACCCATTTCAACTTGTGACAAGGATATCTGATCCAAGCCACCCCAATTTCCACCAAGGCACTCGACAATCTGAGTCCAAAAGTACCTCCAACAGTTTCCAAATCCTGACAAGAATATGTGTCCAGATATCCTCAGATTGCCTTTTGCATCGATCATGTCATTATGACCCATGTCACGCAGAACCTCCCTAAAGTTAATCCCTTTAAGCCTTTTTGCATAGGCTGAAGAGGATGGGAGATAGCTCAAATGAAGGGCCTCCTTGAACCCATCAAGTGAAAGGACATACTGCTTGGTGCCTTCTTTAAGAGAAAAAGCAATGGATTTTTCATCCTTGCTTAGTGTAGCAGTATACCAGAATTCAAGTAAATATCTATGATATATAACTTGAGGATCTGCAGTCAAGGCATAATGGAGAGGGGATAGTTCAAGAAATTTATTTATCCTCCTCATTAGTGTTTTATGTTTGGCATTCAGGGCGGCCACGAAATTATTCATATTGAACCTGATGGTCGATGGTTCAAACCCTTTTGGCCATGCCGCACTAGCCTTGACTGTTTTTGATGGTTTGTATTCGAAACCAATGAGAGATTTGGCTTGAGAGGCAGATTTAGCCATAATTTCTACAAGGGAAGACTGGAAGTGATTTGATTTTAGGGTTTTGGAATTTAGAAGAAGAGAGAAACAGAGAGAATGATGATTGGGAGTAAATGAAAAAAGAAATAAATGAATGAATTGTTTTAGAAAAGGGTATTTATATTTATGATGGAATACAAAGGGTTTTTCCAAAATAAATAAAATAAAAAGGATTTTGAAATTCAAACCCAAAAATAAATATATTTTAATCAAAATCGATTTTGTTCGGGTTTGAAATCCGAAATAATTTTAAGTTCTACGGCCGCATTTAATGCAAAGAAGTTGTGGACCCACTTTTGGAAAACAGTTCAACTTACATTAATAAAAAGTGATGATCACTTTTCCATTTACGGAGTCACTTGTGTGCCACGTCAGCGTGAAGTGGTTTATTCAAACGTTATACAGTAAACTTCACGTGGACACACAACTAACCAAGTATCAAAAATACACTATAAAGGACTAACTTATTTCAGAAATGATTTAATAAATCTGAGCATGGTCAGAACTATTGGATCTGAACCATCTCAGTTTACATAATTATTCTGAAATCATTTTAGAAATTCTGAGGCATTTTCATTTAGACTTCCACTCAGAAATTCTGAGCATGGTCAGAACTATTGGATCTGAACCATCTCAGTTTACATAATTATTCTGAAATCATTTTAGAAATTCTGAGGCATTTTCATTTAGACTTCCACTCAGAAATTCTGAAGCATTTCAGTCAAAATATTTTTCAGAAAACAAAGTTCCCCCTTAGAGAAAAGATCTTTTAAATACAAAAGTATTTGACACTTCCCCCTGAGGTAATGCTATACAGGATTTAGCATACCTAACTCACTGATGAGATGTTTAAACGTTTTGACATCCAAGGGTTTTGTAAAAACATCAGCGAGTTGTTTATCAGTGGGAATGAAATGAAGTTCAATATCACCTTTAATAATGTGATCTCTAATGAAATGATACCTTAGATCGATATGATTGGTTTTGGAGTGCATAACAGGATTATGAGAAATGGCAATGGCACTGGTGTATCACAAAAGATAGGAGTTTTTGTATACTTAACACCATAATCAGTTAGTTGGTTCTTCATCCACAGAATCTGAGCGTAGCAACTGGCTGCAGAACTGTATTCAGCTTCACCTGTGGAGAGTGACACTGCAGTTTGCTTCTTGCTTGTCCAACTAACTAATTTGCCGCCTAGGAAATGAACACCACCTGTGGTACTTTTCCTATCTATCTTACAACCTGCATGGTCAGAATCTGAATAACCCATTAAATCTAGACTTGAGCCTTTGGGATACCAAAGAACAAGTTCCCAAACATCGTTCCTTTTGAACTGGTTAAGCTCATCTTGCATGGCTTCAATCCAGCTTGAGTCTTTCATAGCCTCGTCAATCTTCTTCGGTTCTATCAGTGATAAGAAGCTGACATTTAAGCACTGATCGCTTGTGGCTCTTCTGGTCTGAACCCCACTAGTGGAATTTCTAATGATTTGATCGATTGGATGTGCTCTTGTCCACTTAGTGTAATGACCAGGATGAACAATGATATCAGTGCAAGAACTCCTTTGATTTACTTCAGGAAGGGTTTCAGAAAAGACTATTTCAGTCTCATCATCTTCCTCCTGCAGATCATGACTTGCATCATGAAACTCTTCAGATTGGGGCAATTCATTGGAGGCTGTTATCTGAGGTAAAGCAGCATGTACATTTGATCCAATAGTCAGTTTAGAAGGTAGTTTAAAACTGACTGAAGGATAGAATGGAATGTTGCTTGTCTTGTTTATAACTAGTTCTGAGCTGAGATGTTCAGAAACAGGTTCAGGTGACTGATCAGATTATGCAATAGGATCAGGATCACCAAAGCTGATTGGACTTTCTGAGGGTGGTACAAGAGTTGGATTTTTAAAGATTGCATAATTTGATTCATCAAAGGTAACATGAATTGACTCATCAACCTTTTCAAGTCTTTTGTTATAGACTCTGAAGGCTTTGCGGTTTGTTGAATATCCTAAGAAGTACCCTCCATCAGCTTTTGCATCAAACTTTCCAAGCCGATTAGAATCATTCAGAATGTATACTGGACATCCAAATACATGGAAGTATCCAATATTTGGCTTTCTATTTATGAGTACTTCATAGGCAGTCTTCTTATGTCGTTTGACATAGACAGATCTGTTCTGAGTGTAGCAAGCAGTTGCAACAGCTTCAGTCCAGAAATTCTTGGGAAGACCAGATTCATTAAGCATACTTCTAGCAGCTTCAATCAGCGTTCTATTCTTTCTTTCTACAACACCATTCTGTTCTGGGGTGTGTGCTGAGGAGAAGTTATGAGATATGCCAGTTTCAGTGTAGAAGGACTCCAGAGTGGAATTTCTGAATTCAGTTCCATTGTCACTTCTGAGCTGACAAACTTTTCGCTTATATTTGAGTTTAATTTGTTTAATGAGTGCAATGATTTCAGCAGCAGCTTCACTCTTGGATCTGAGGAAAATCACCCAGCAATATCTTGTATATTCATCAACAATAACAAGGGTGTACTTCTTTCCTGCTCTGGTCTGAACATTCACTGGTCCAAAAAGATCCATGTGAATCATGTGAAGAGGTTCAGTTATACTGAAGCTTTGTTTAGTCTTGAATGAAGCTCTTTTCTGCTTACCCATTCCACAACCAGGACATGGCTTGTCTTTATTGAAAGACATAGAGGGTATCCCATCTACAAGTTGTTTTCTTGACAACTTGTTGATATTCTTGAAGTTTAGATGAGATAATCTCTTGTGCCACAACCAGTTTGTGTCCTCATCTGCCTTTGTGTAGAAGCATTGTTCAGTGGTGGAAGGATTCATATCAATGATATAAATGTTTCCCTTCCTTGGTGCAATCAGTACTACCTTTCCATCTCTGTTGAATATGGTGCCTTGTGAAATATCAAATAGAACCTTGAAGCCATCATCACACAGTTGACTGACACTGATCAGGTTATATTTCAAACCATTCACATATGCAACACGTGTGAATTTGACTTGTCCATTATTCACAACACCATATCCCTTAGTTTGTCCATTTCATTGTGACAACTCGTAATTAATTAACATCGGGTTAGTCCTAATCTCAATTAGACAGTCATTTGACGTGGAACTTATTAGACTTTTGGACTTTTGACTTAGTCAAAATAGACGTATCTTGATGACGTAGACTATTAGCTATCTAGACGAATGCCGAGTCTTTAAAATAACTTTAAATAATATTTAAAGGTTATGTCTTGAACAAAATAATTAGACTGTCTAGACTTAATATTATAAAGTTCCCTTTGACGAAACTTTATTGGTTTGTCTTGACTAAAATAAGACGAGGGAAAATACCTTTACTTTACATTTTGACTTTTAGGTCAAACGATATTTAATCGTAAGCATTTTACCGAATTAAGGGTATAAAATATTGTCAAAAAGAAGCCACATGGGCTTATTTTGGTTTGAAAGGCTGGGAGGGAACCAACAAACCCCCCCATCACCCCCTTTTCTTATTTCTGCCTGACAAAACACACACAACACACACACAAAGATCTTTATGCTCTAAATCAATTTACAAGGTGAAATCAAAGAGAAAATCAAAGGAATTAATCATATTTCAATAACAATTTAGGGTTTTGGCATCATTATCATCACCATCTTCATCTTTACCTCAAGAACATCAAATTTTGGTAAGTAAACATTTTTCTCAAACTTTTGATTCGATTAAATTCATTTAAGGGTTGGTTTTAGTTTTGTAAACGGAATTAGAGGCTTTAAATTTGTTATGTAAATTAGGGTTCTTGGAAATTTATGAAGTTTTGATTTAGAAATTGGTCTTGAAATCAAAATGATTGAAATGGCGAAATGGTTGGCGAAATGGTATGTTTCCAGGTCTATTGCACTTGTTGAAACTTGTTTTAATGAAAGGAATTTAGTCGAAAAACGATTTGGGCTTGCCTGCATATTTTGCACCTGCTGGTGCTGGCTGCAGAATGAGGCCACTGCGGCGCAGTGGCATGGGCTTAGTCCCACTGCGGCGCAGTGGCTAGGGCTGGTTTTGTGCATTTTTAACTCACTGCGGCGCAGTGAGCTTGGCAATGGCTCACTGCGGCGCAGTGCTATTATACTGGTCCCTGGTTCGACTTAGCCCACTGCGGCGCAGTGAGCTTGGCAATGGCTCACTGCGGCGCAGTGGATACTCACTGTAAAATTTTTGCGAATCAATTTTTATACATTAGTAACTTTTAATCCGAAAATCCGAATATGTTTATTTACTTTGGTTGGTAAAATGAAAGTTTGAAACACATTCTCGGTAAAGGCATTCTAGGTTTTGATAGCTAAGTAGTGGTACGTAGGATACTTGTCGTCGTGAGATTTGATCCTCACCATTCGTGCTCATATCCTAGGTTTTGGATAGACGTGGAGACTAGACTGCTCTTATTCTCGGACTACTCATACTTTAGCTCATAGACTGCTAAGGTGAGTTTATGGCGCCCTTTTTCCTTTTACTTTGGGCCTGAAAAGCATGTATTGTATACACGACTACTTTATAAATGATTTGTCTTTGTCTTTGTCTATGCCATGAGATTTGGTAAATGAAATCATTTTTCTTATGTCTTGCCATGTTGACGGCTGTCTGAAAGTGTGTATACATGTCTTACGGAATATTGAACTAAATGACTTTGACTTGCCATGTTGGCGGCTGACTAAATTGTTCTTTGTGTTTGACGAACTAAAATGATCCCCCTTATGTAGTTTTACCATTATGAGATTTTAATGGTAGTCTTGTCAGCTTTCGTACCTGACAGTCTTGGTTCTGGTCCGTACCCCACTGTAGACGGGAAATCCTGTACGAGGCATATCATCTTTGTCAGACTTCGGTCTGTACAGTCATATATTATCTTTGTCAGACTTCGGTCTGTACAGTCATATATTATCTTTGTCAGACTTCGGTCTGTACAGTCATATATTATCTTTGTCAGACTTCGGTCTGTACAGTCATATATTATCTTTGTCAGACTTCGGTCTGTACAGTCATATATTATCTTTGTCAGACTTCGGTCTGTACAGTCATATATTATCTTTGTCAGACTTCGGTCTGTACAGTCATATATTATCTTTGTCAGACTTCGGTCTGTACAGTCATATATTATCTTTGTCAGACTTCGGTCTGTACAGTCATATATTATCTTTGTCAGACTTCGGTCTGTACAGTCATATATTATCTTTGTCAGACTTCGGTCTGTACAGTCATATATTATCTTTGTCAGACTTCGGTCTGTACAGTCATATATTATCTTTGTCAGACTTCGGTCTGTACAGTCATATATTATCTTTGTCAGACTTCGGTCTGTACAGTCATATATTATCTTTGTCAGACTTCGGTCTGTACAGTCATATATTATCTTTGTCAGACTTCGGTCTGTACAGTCATATATTATCTTTGTCAGACTTCGGTCTGTACAGTCATATATTATCTTTGTCAGACTTCGGTCTGTACAGTCATATATTATCTTTGTCAGACTTCGGTCTGTACAGTCATATATTATCTTTGTCAGACTTCGGTCTGTACAGTCATATATTATCTTTGTCAGACTTCGGTCTGTACAGTCATATATTATCTTTGTCAGACTTCGGTCTGTACAGTCATATATTATCTTTGTCAGACTTCGGTCTGTACAGTCTTAATATCTTTGTCGGACTTCGGTCTGTACAGTCAGCATATAATTGTCGGACTTCGGTCTGTACAGTCATGTCTTATAATTACGTGTAATGGTGTTATCACAATGGCGACAAAACTATTGTCAACATACCGTAGGCGTGGTGGGTACGCCAATGGTACACCCTATATATAAGCGTTGAAAGTATGTTGGAAGTAGAAGCCTAAGTGGTTTAGTCTCATTGCCGGATATCGATCTCGGCAGTCCTGTCTTAAATAACTACAACAAACGACGATTGATCTTTTAGTCAAACACAGTGTAAACTCACCAACTATTTCGATAGTTGATCCTCTCAAATTTTATGCTTTTCAGGTGACCATCAGTAAGTCTTGGAATCGTCTTTGGCATTATAGGGCCAATCTTTTGACTTTGGACGTACAATTAGCATCAGACATTGAGGACTCTCATGCTTTTGGCTTTAATTGTATTTGACTGTCCAATTTATTGAACTTGTATTCTGTGGGCCCAGTTCCAAATGAGGATGACTTGTATCTGTATTTTGGGGTCCACACTTTGAACGATTGTACTTGTATTGACTTGTATTGGTATAAATGGATGTAATCTCTATTAACCTTCTGATTAGTATGCAATTCTTTGTTAACCTTGTATTTCCGCTACAACGGGGTGTGACAAAAATTGGTATCAGAGACACAGGTTATAGTTAATACCGAGTTTTTCCGCTGGAAAAACTCAATCTATAGCCATTTCGTTTCAAAAGGGAATCTAAGTCTATTTAGGTTTAGGATACTTATTTCAGGAGTTATATTATTTGTCTATAATTAGACCTAACTTGATCAACTACGTCCCGATTATGTAAAATAATATAAGGCTCGAAATAAATATCTTAGATTTTGTATATACGTTATAGTTTGAGCTATATTCACAACATACTGTAGATGTGGTGGGAAGGCTGCGGGTGACCCTATATATAAACATTGAAGGTATGTTAGGAATAGAAACTCAAATCGTATGTGTATGCATAAGGTTTATATACGTGATAGTTTGGATTATATTAACAGCATATTTAAAATGTGGTGGGAAGGCTGCGGGTGACCCTATATATAAGCATTTCAAATATGTTGGTAATAGAAACCCAAACCAAATGTGTGTAATCTAGACAAAGATTTCTTTAAAACTCAATTTGCGTACTGTATCATCCATTTGAGACGTACTGCCTTATCCATTTGACTTATATGGATTCTTTGACTATCTTTTCAGACTAGTCATGTCGGATGGAGTTAGCTCAAATGCTGTTGTACCTTGTACACCTCCAGTTCCTGTCATAACAAACTCCATTCCTTATGTTCCTGACTCTTATGAAGAGGAACCAATGGAGGAATCGGGCAATGAATCACGCCCTATCAATCTTGTGTCATCTTCCAGTGAATCTGGAGGCGAACATGTGTCTATCCATGTTCAATCATCTGTAACACCGGTATCTCCATATCAGAGGAGGACTACCGAGGGAGCTCATTTGCCTTATGCTCCTAGAGACCCTTATGCTCCTGGTCCTTCTGCACCAGTTCAGGGCAACTGTGGACTTGGACTTTCTTTCTTTCAGGGAGATCCGTATGCTGCGGGTCCCTCCAGAGCGCCTGTCTACAACCCAAGTGCTGTTATGCCAGTTGCATCTGCAGCTGATAGGTCGGAATATTATCGCCGACAATTGTCAAGGATGAACAATTCCCTCATCTGTACAAGGGAGAAAATAGAGAATCAAGCTCAGGCGTTGTCTGGAGCTTATCAACAGGCGGAGGAGGCGTTGACTGTTGCTAGAGAGGGGAAGGAAACTATTGGGAGGTTGATCTGGATACTGTCGGTTGTGGTGGTTTTGGTGGTGGCTTTGCTAGTCGTTGTTATTTGCAAGATGTAATTTTGTAATAAGTCTTTCTATATTGTAAGCCTAGAACTTATAACAACTCGTACTTCTGTACTTTGAGTTGTAATCTTTTGGTGGATGTATTTCCCACGTGTCTATAAATCGTATTGCTCCGACTATGTAGTCTAACATTGTGGATGAAGTTTCCCACATGTTTTTGGACTGTACATACCAGACTATGTAAAATTTTGAACATCAATGAAATACGATTGTCTTTTGGCTTACTTACTTGTTCAGACTATGTCAACTGCTTATTCTTAGCTCTAGAAATATGATTTTTCATATTTTCTTGTCTTGTCTAGTACATGAATTCATGCAAGTCAGCAATTTGTGACTTGCATTGTACTGTCATCTGTCTTGCAAAGCTACTTTCTATTTAACCTATCAAGGAAATCTCTAAATGACATTTTTGTTCATATCTTAGACTTATGGCTCCTAAGACGAAAAGCAAAGTTCAGAAAAAGGCTCCAGTCAAGAAAACTGCACCAAAGAGAGTTACTAGATCCACTCCTTTGAATAATGAAGCTGAACAGGAAGAACCTGTGATTCAGCAAGGACCGGAAGCTGCTCCTGTCCAGGTGAACACTGGTCCTGGACCTACCCCAAATACTGGCGGGGATAATAATATGGCAGCATTTGTGACACAGCAACTGTTGGCCGCCATGCCTACTTTAGTTGCTCAGATCACGGCAAGCATGAACGCAAATAATAATCATCATACTGATAATAGTAACAACGTTGAACCTACTGCTGAGCAAGTCGTTCCTCGAGCTCAACTTCGAGTGGGTGACTACAAGACCTTTACCTATTGTAAACCAAAGGAATTTCATGGTACCGAGGGTCCGGTAGGTCTAATCAACTGGCTAGAAAGCATAGAGGCGGTGCTTCATATTAGCCGTTGTGCCGAAGAGCACAAAGTGGAATATGCTTCCACTCAACTTCAAAAGCACGCTCTATCATGGTGGAACGAGCAGGTTAGGACCCGAGGTCGAGACCAAGCTAATAGGATACCTTGGTTTGATTTTAAAAGTATGTTGATGGAAAATACTGTCCTAGGGAGGAAGTACAGAAAATGGAAGGCGAATTTTGGAATCATAGTATGATTGGACTAGACAATGAGAAATACACAACTCGTTTTCATGAGTTGGCTAGACTAGTTCCTCGAATGGTAGATACGGAGGAGAAATTGATCGAGAGATACTGTTATGGCTTGTCACCTGATGTCCGAAGGTTGGTAGCCGCTTTTAATCCTTTGACTCTTCAAGCGGCAGTCAGTGCAACCAACCGGATGGTGATAGACTTGAAAAGAACCCCTGGTTCTTCGGTTGGAATAGAGGGGATCAAGAGAAGAAACGATCAGGCCTCTAGTAGTGGGTTTGGTGACGACGGAAATGGCAAGAGGTTTAAGACTGTTAGAAACTTTGCAGTAGTCACTCAGGACGTCACGAGGTACACTGGTCCAGACCCGAGATGTAACAGGTGTGGTCTCCATCACCGGGGAAATTGTCCTACTTGTAACCGTTGTAAAAGGACAGGACATCTGGCAAAGTTTTGTAAGAACAATGCACCGGCTTCATGTTACGAATGTGGCAGCGAAACCCATATGCGACCCGCTTGTCCACGACTCAATCTAAACCCGAACAACAATGCTATAGTTCCCGTGAGGAACAATGCGAGGGACAATCAAGCTAGGAATCAAGAAGGACAAGGCAGAGGTCGAGTTTTTGCTTTGGAGGCTGCTGATGCATGACGTGGTCCCAAATGTTGTGATAGGTACATTCATACTCAATAAACATTATGTCTTTGTGTTATTCAACTCCGGTGCTAATAAAAGCTTTATATCCTTAGAATTTAAATCTCGAATCAATATAGTAGCTATCCCCATGAAAGAAAATTTTATCGTCGAATATGTGAACGGTCAAAAGTATGTTGCTAGAGATCATCTGGTAAATTGCAATTTAACATTGTCTGGTAAAACCTTTAAGATAGATCTTATTCCCATAGAACTAGGAAGTTTTGACGTGATAGTCGATATAGACTGGTTGTCTAGAGTTCGCGCTGATATTAGTTGTTACGAGAAGATTGTGAGAATACCTCTACCGAATGACGAAACATTGATAGCGTAAGGAGACAAGTCAGGGAAAGGTCATTGCTTACGCTTCAAGACAGCTCAAAATCCACGAAAGGATAGAGTTTTGGATGATCAAAAAGAGGCCCTACAACCAGGGCGTATCAAGGAAGAAGCATTGTGGAATACTGAATATTTATTTGAAGTGGATGGTGATGGGATCCGACATGTCAAAGACAGGGTGTGGATTCCCAAATATAATGGACTTAGAGAACTCTTGATGAACGAAAGTCATCGATCTAAATATTCAATCCATCCTGGTGCTGACAAAATGTACCATGGACTGAAGGACTTTTATTGGTGGCCTGGTATGAAAAGAGATATCGCCACTTATGTCTCGAAGTGTCTAAATTGTTCAATGGTCAAGGCGGAGCACCAAAAGCCTTCTGGACTACTCCAACAACCCCAAATTCCTGACTGGAAATGGGAACAGATTACTATGGACTTCATTACGAAGTTACCTCGAACCCTGAAAGGATACGATACTATTTGGGTCATTGGAGAACTGGAAGATAAGGAAATTGTCTCAAATATACATTGAAAGAATTGTATCTCTTCATGGCGTTCCTTTGTCTATTATCTCTGACCGTGATGGTCGTTTCACTTCACAATCATGGCGATATTTTCAAGACGCCCTAGGCACTCAATTGCACCTGAGTACGGTTTACCATCCACAGACTGACGGACAAAGTGAACGTACCATCCAGACTTTAGAGGACATGCTTCGGGCATGTGTCATTGACTTCAAAGGTAGTTGGATACCTTTTTGCCGTTAGCTGAATTTTCATATAACAACAGCTATCACACTAGCATCAAATGCGCGCCTTTTGAGGCTTTATATGGACGAAAGTGTAGATCTCCTGTCTGTTGGCTTGATGCTGGAGAACGTCGTTTATTTAAATATGGACTAGTTCAGAAGACTACTGATCAAATTGTCGAAATTA
>CM067173.1:7765481-7842689 GCA_034093135.1 Erigeron breviscapus
GAAGTACCCGGAGAACCCATCCAAAAAGCAAAAATACTCGTTACCGGCGAGCCGTTCGAGCATTTGATCAATAAAGGGCAAGGGAAAGTGGTCTTCTCTTGGTCCTTGGGGTCAATGGGTATTTGGAAGTACCCGGAGAACCCATCCAAAAAGCAAAAATACTCGTTACCGGCGAGCCGTTCGAGCATTTGATCAATAAAGGGCAAGGGAAAGTGGTCTTCTCTTGGTCCTTGGGGTCAATGGGTATTTGGAAGTACCCGGAGAACCCATCCAAAAAGCAAAAATACTCGTTACCGGCGAGCCGTTCGAGCATTTGATCAATAAAGGGCAAGGGAAAGTGGTCTTCTCTTGGTCCTTGGGGTCAATGGGTATTTGGAAGTACCCGGAGAACCCATCCAAAAAGCAAAAATACTCGTTACCGGCGAGCCGTTCGAGCATTTGATCAATAAAGGGCAAGTGAAAGTGGTCTTCTCTTGGTCCTTGGGGTCAATGGGTATTTGGAAGTACCCGGAGAACCCATCCAAAAAGCAAAAATACTCGTTACCGGCGAGCCGTTCGAGCATTTGATCAATAAAGGGCAAGGGAAAGTGGTCTTCTCTTGGTCCTTGGGGTCAATGGGTATTTGGAAGTACCCGGAGAACCCATCCAAAAAGCAAAAATACTCGTTACCGGCGAGCCGTTCGAGCATTTGATCAATAAAGGGCAAGGGAAAGTGGTCTTTGCGGGTAGCATCATTCAATCTCCGATAATCAATACATACCCTCCACCCCGTGACAGTCCTAGTGGGAACCAATTCATTTTTGTCATTCAAAATTACGGTCATCCCACCCTTCTTCGGTACGCAATGTACCGGACTTACCCATGGACTATCCGAGATGGGGAATATGATTCCCGCATCAAGCAACTTTATAATCTCCTTTTTAACCACATCTTTCATATTTGGATTCAACCTTCGTTGCCTTTGCACAACCGGTTTCACATTATCAACAAAGTTTATGGTATGTTTGCAAAATTCTGGACTTATACCCGGAATATCGGAAATTTTCCATGCAAAGGCCTTTTTATGGGCCTTTAGGACGGTCATAAGTCTAGATTTCTCATCCTCCATTAATGAGGATGAGATGACAACGGGTAAAAGAGATGTACCTTCCAAATATGCATACTCAAGATGGTCCGGAAGTGGCTTGAGCTCCAAGTCGGTAGGAGGGTTCTCTACCGAAGTTAGCACCCGTGTGCTATCACTAGTGGTGATCTCTTCAAAGGTCTCGTCTTCCGGTGGAGTTTCATCAACACTTAATGCCATAATCTCTTGCATCATATCTCCAACCAACTCTTGCTCTTCTTCACTGCAAGCTAGCAATGCTTCACCTTCTTCCATATCCAAGAAATCCATGAGCTCTTTCTCCAAAGCATCTTCTTCTTCAATCACATCTAACCTGAAACAAGTTTCATCACAAGAGTAAGGATGCTTTAGTGCTCTATCAACATTAAAAACAACTCGGTCATTACCGACCCCTAGGGAAATTTCCTTAGCCTTAACCCGGATGATAGCATCCGCGGTCATAAGGAATGGTCGGCCAAGAATGAGGGGAACTTTGGCATCCGCCTCCATCTCAAGAATAACAAAATCGACCGGAAATATCATATGCCCCACCTTAATTTGCAAATTTTCCGCTATCCCCATGGGATATTGGAAAGAACGATCCGCGAGCCTAATGCTCATGCGGGTAGGGGTCAACTCTCCTAGAGACAACTTTCTATAAACAGAATAAGGCATCAAATTGATACTAGCCCCAAGATCGGCCAATGCCTCACACAAATAAGCACCAAAAGAACAAGCAATTAGAAAACTCCCTGGATCTTCCAACTTGGGAGGAATCTGATTCTGAATGATTGCTGAACATTCGGCACTCATAACTGCAGTCTTAGCCTCTTCAAGCTTCTTCTTGTCACTTACAAGTTCCTTGAGGAACTTTGGCATCCGCCTCCATCTCAAGAATAACAAAATCGACCGGAAATATCATATGCCCCACCTTAATTTGCAAATTTTCCGCTATCCCCATGGGATATTGGAAAGAACGATCCGCGAGCCTAATGCTCATGCGGGTAGGGGTCAACTCTCCTAGAGACAACTTTCTATAAACAGAATAAGGCATCAAATTGATACTAGCCCCAAGATCGGCCAATGCCTCACACAAATAAGCACCAAAAGAACAAGCAATTAGAAAACTCCCTGGATCTTCCAACTTGGGAGGAATCTGATTCTGAATGATTGCTGAACATTCGGCACTCATAACTGCAGTCTTAGCCTCTTCAAGCTTCTTCTTGTCACTTACAAGTTCCTTGAGGAACTTTGCATAATTAGGCATACCTGCAAGCAAATCAACTAAAGGAACAGTTATATTCACAGACTGAATAAGATCAACAAATTTCTTAAAATGTTCCTTGACTTTTTCTTTCCTCAACCGTTGAGGAAATGGAATCTTTGGTTGATACGGCTTCACCGTCGGTTTCTCAGCGGGTTTGGATGGAACGGCCGGTTTCGGCACGGCTTGGTTCGGTTCCATCTCAACTTCTTCATCAACCGTCTCCTCTTCTTCATTTTCCTGCACAAGTGGAGAAGAATCATTAGGTAAAGGGTTTGCAGAATCATAAGTCTTACCCGTCCTTGTAGTGATGGCATTCACTTGCTCATTTCGAGCATTTGGAGGGGTATACTTCTGTCCCGATCCTTGACTGTTTTGCCCTTGGTTATTGAATTGAGGCTTTGGATTCTGTTGAGTGTTGCTCGGTAGAGTACCGGGCTGCCTATTCGAGTTTCCTAGCCTCTCAATCCTTCCTTCTAAATCCTTAATGGTGGCTTGTTGATTCTTAGCTCCTTGATCCAACTTATGTCCGAGCCCATCCAAGCGAGTAGTCAAAGCGTCCAAAACAGAAATCACCTTCTTGGACTCTTCTGCAACTTGTTCATTAGTTGCCTTTTGGGCACCAATGAACTCCTTCACTATGTCTCTTAATTCTGGATCCGAGCCTCGTTGATTGGTGAACCTACTAAACCTGTTACCACCATAACCAGAACTGTTAGCATTAAAAGAACAAGCAATTAGAAAACTCCCTGGATCTTCCAACTTGGGAGGAATCTGATTCTGAATGATTGCTGAACATTCGGCACTCATAACTGCAGTCTTAGCCTCTTCAAGCTTCTTCTTGTCACTTACAAGTTCCTTGAGGAACTTTGGCATCCGCCTCCATCTCAAGAATAACAAAATCGACCGAAATATCATATGCCCCACCTTAATTTGCAAATTTTCCGCTATCCCCATGGGATATTGGAAAGAACGATCCGCGAGCCTAATGCTCATGCGGGTAGGGGTCAACTCTCCTAGAGACAACTTTCTATAAACAGAATAAGGCATCAAATTGATACTAGCCCCAAGATCGGCCAATGCCTCACACAAATAAGCACCAAAAGAACAAGCAATTAGAAAACTCCCTGGATCTTCCAACTTGGGAGGAATCTGATTCTGAATGATTGCTGAACATTCGGCACTCATAACTGCAGTCTTAGCCTCTTCAAGCTTCTTCTTGTCACTTACAAGTTCCTTGAGGAACTTTGCATAATTAGGCATACCTGCAAGCAAATCAACTAAAGGAACAGTTATATTCACAGACTGAATAAGATCAACAAATTTCTTAAAATGTTCCTTGACTTTTTCTTTCCTCAACCGTTGAGGAAATGGAATCTTTGGTTGATACGGCTTCACCGTCGGTTTCTCAGCGGGTTTGGATGGAACGGCCGGTTTCGGCACGGCTTGGTTCGGTTCCATCTCAACTTCTTCATCAACCGTCTCCTCTTCTTCATTTTCCTGCACAAGTGGAGAAGAATCATTAGGTAAAGGGTTTGCAGAATCATAAGTCTTACCCGTCCTTGTAGTGATGGCATTCACTTGCTCATTTCGAGCATTTGGAGGGGTATACTTCTGTCCCGATCCTTGACTGTTTTGCCCTTGGTTATTGAATTGAGGCTTTGGATTCTGTTGAGTGTTGCTCGGTAGAGTACCGGGCTGCCTATTCGAGTTTCCTAGCCTCTCAATCCTTCCTTCTAAATCCTTAATGGTGGCTTGTTGATTCTTAGCTCCTTGATCCAACTTATGTCCGAGCCCATCCAAGCGAGTAGTCAAAGCGTCCAAAACAGAAATCACCTTCTTGGACTCTTCTGCAACTTGTTCATTAGTTGCCTTTTGGGCACCAATGAACTCCTTCACTATGTCTCTTAATTCTGGATCCGAGCCTCGTTGATTGGTGAACCTACTAAACCTGTTACCACCATAACCAGAACTGTTAGCATTAAAAGAAGAAGTAGGGTAAGAACTACCTGATGGCCGGTTTTGATAACCGGTATTTTGGTTGAAATTCCCTTGATTCTGAATGATTGCTGAACATTCGGCACTCATAACTGCAGTCTTAGCCTCTTCAAGCTTCTTCTTGTCACTTACAAGTTCCTTGAGGAACTTTGCATAATTAGGCATACCTGCAAGCAAATCAACTAAAGGAACAGTTATATTCACAGACTGAATAAGATCAACAAATTTCTTAAAATGTTCCTTGACTTTTTCTTTCCTCAACCGTTGAGGAAATGGAATCTTTGGTTGATACGGCTTCACCGTCGGTTTCTCAGCGGGTTTGGATGGAACGGCCGGTTTCGGCACGGCTTGGTTCGGTTTCTAAATCTATTTTGACTGGTGTGGATGGTTCCCGGTTATCTCTTGACACAAGTCGACGTCTGACTTTCCCTGGATTAGACAATGGGCTAAGCAAAGGTCGGCCAGAAGCTCTTGTGTTCATCAACTAACAAGAACCTGCACACTCACCACAAACAAACCGTCAACCGCACCTGTGGTATAATTGAAATGAAATAAAATACAACTATCTAATAAAGCAATAACTTTCTCACAAATGAATGTGAAAAAGGATCGAACTACAAAATAAACAACTACTTAAAATTAAGTCCCCGGCAGCGGCGCCAAAAACTTGATGTGTAAAATCGAGTTTAAAAATTAAAACAAGAAATACCCTAAAACTGACTACTACACACTCTCGGGCAGTGGACCCGTTCGTATATAGTATAGCTAAAAGGTAAGTCCAGGATCGAACACAGGGACTAAAACTAAGTAATTGTTGACATTAAGTAATTCAAGTAAATAGGGGGGTTGTGACCGAATTGTCACGTTGCAAAAGTTAGTAAATAATTAGTAATCCCAAAGGATTAATCGAAAAGAGAATTTGTTTTAAACAATAATTTAAAAGGTCATCCATCTTGATTTCGCTCAACACATGTTCAGATTGCACATAAATGAAGTTCAAATCCAAATTAGTTGATTAAATAACCGAGACTCAAACAAAGCACCAACCCCGTACCCGTCAAGTTGAAGACATCATTTGACTCTCTTGCTTAAACTAGTTTCGTTACAAAGACCGGTACCCCAAGACATCTTTTATAACTTCCCTAATCAAACAATTGGTTTGGTTATTGAAATAACAATTATACCTATCGATTGTACCCAACCGTTAACACATTTCTTCCTATTATCATGAACGATTATCTACCGTACCCGTCATAGACCCAATCGTTTGTACCCAAACAATCAAAATGAAATATATGTAATCAATAACTACCATTAAAGACACACATAAATCACCAATCAATTCAAGATAAATAATAAGGAAGAAATACGCTAAGATCTCGATATAACGTTAAATGAAATCAACATTGAATTAATAAAATTGTGCAATCTTTACATATTGTCTCACTCCATCAAGATGGATGATGAAGTGATTAGCCACTCATATTAAAAGAAGAATAACAATTAAAATAAGAAGAATTCATTGTTACCTAATGATAATAATCGAAAGCTACGAATGAAAATGATCAAATCGTGTTTGAAAACCTAGAAATTGATGAAGATCTGAAAATATCTCCAAATAGGGTTCCTCACACGGCTGCTAAAAAAGAAGAGAGATTTTGGCATAATTTTCAAGCTATTTATACGAACCCCCAAAGGCTGCCAGAAACGCGCCCAGTTGCGGCGCAACTTGCATTGCGGCGCAACTATGTTTGACTTCGGGCTTTGACTTTGACTTTCGTTGACCAAACTGGCTTGAACTTGAACCCATTGCGGCGCAACTAATTGAGTTGCGGCGCAACTTATCTCTCTGCTTTTGGGTTGCGGTGCAACTAAGAGCTGCGTCGCAATGAACCGTTGACTTGCATTGACCTTTGACTAATACTGACTTGTGGCTGGCCAGGAAGGAGAGGCGTTGCGGCGCAACTTATCTTAATTCGGGTTGGCGCAACTCAATGTTGCGGCGCAATTGGCCTTCTTCAGATTTGACTTTGGTTGACTTTCTGCAATCTTCATCCAAATGCTTCCGAAATCCTCCGTTAGCACTTAATTCACCTCAACAATATCGTTTTCTCCAGATTTGCGCTTAAATACCTGTCAGTAACCTGAAACACTAACAAATACCATAAACGCACCAAATGTATACAAAAACGACTCATAAACCATGCAAAATCAACTAAATACGTTGTGGAAATGGGTATAAAATACGACATATCACCCCACATCTAAAATTAATCACCTTATCATCAAACACACTCTTCGCCTCATCAATGTCTTTGGCAGAAATAGTAGAATAAAACTCTAAACACCATTCCCTACAAATTTCTTCCCGATTACGGAAGATATCCATCCAAAAACCAAACTCCTTATCAATCAGATTACCAAACTCATCACTAGAGGGTGCAAAAAAGCGCATTACACTCCCTCCGACCATTTGCAATTCCAGCACATTTTGGTATACCGGAGCCCCCCAGTTCTGAGGGCCATACGATCCTGGGATTGGTGCGGATCCGGGGGTTTGTGTGACATACTGGGTCCTCCGAAGCCCTGCGGGCCCCCCTGGATCGGCGTGGTGTATTGTGATGCATGGGGCTGGTGGGACTGTGTTTGTCCCGCTGGCTGATTGCCATGCGGTCCTCCTTGCGAATTGCCCGTAGGCTGGGTGCCATACACGTTCCCATAACTTTGGCCTGGAGGTCCTCGATAGCTTTGATCTGAAGGTCCTTGATAGCTCTGGCCCGAAGGTCCTTGATAGCCTGGGCCAGAAGGTCCTTGATAGCTCTGGCCCGAAGGTCCTTGATAGTTTTCTTACTTGTTCTATTTGCAGAGGTTTAAGCTCTGCATTTAGTTGAAATTGAAAAACCTCTGCAAATAGTACAATTAGAAATTTTTTTCTAATTTCAACTGTTTGCAGAGCAAACACCTCTGCAAATAGTTCAATTAGAAATTTTTTCTCATTTCAACTGTTTGCAGAGCAAAAACCTCTGCAAATAGTTCAATTAGAAAAATTTTCTCACTTCAACTGTTTGCAGAGCAAAAACCTCTGCAAATAGTACAAATTGAAAAAAAAAAAATCAAGTTTTTTTTCTAAAACCATTTTTATTACTTACCCATTGTTGGAGTGAAATTTGAGAAAAAAAATTTTGAAACCCCCATTTGCAGAGATATATGCTCTGCAAATAGCACTTTCTAGCTTCAAGTGTTGTGAATCATGGCTGTGTGGTTGTTGTTGTGATTGCTTGAGTCGTGGTTGTGTGATGTGATGACTTGTGATTTTTCTGATCTAAGTATATTCATTTTTGAGTGATTAATCTGTTGTGATTTCCCATTCAATATTTTTCTAGTATTTTCCATTCTTCATTTCTTAATCATCATGTCTTCGAAAGAAGCATTAGCTCTAGGTTCTGGAAAGAATGATGATCAGGTAATCTTTGTCTCTAAGAATTACTTAAAATATCTTATGAATCAAAGTGAAACAGTGATTCTTGAAAAACAAGAACTTGATGCCAAAGTTCTTGAGTTAACCAAGACCGTGAGACAACTGCAAGTTGAGAAAACTAATGAAATGCTAAGAGGAAATGCTTTGGTGCAGGACATTGAGTTATTAAATGTGAAACTGAAAGAGTCGAATCCTGAGTTGAAGGAGCTTGAAGATGAAATTTCTAACCTAAAATATGAGTGTTGTATCAAAGATACTCTTTATCAACAACTTGATAAGAAGTATAAAGAGCTCGAATCTGCTGCAATGGAAAGTCTTCAATCTGAAGTTGACCGAATCAAACCTGAGAACAAAGAGCTCAAGTCTGGTAATTCTCTCAATTTGTCTACTATGGTAAGTCTTCGACTTGAAATTGACCAACTCAAATCCGAAAATAAAGAGCTCAAATCTGCAAATGATCTCATTTTGTCCAACATGGAAAGTCTTCAAAAAGAAAATGATCATTTGCATTCAAAGATTTTCAAATTAACAAATGAGTTAGACAATTCTTCCAAAGAGCTCAATAAAATTGTTTTGGACAGTAATTCAAAAGAACTTGTTTCGCAACAAAAGATTTCTGAACTTAACCATGAGTTGCGAAATAAGTCCACAATTTTTGTGAGCAAAGAACAAAGATTTTCGAAAATAATCAAAGATCAACAAGATTACATTTCATCTTTGGAATCCAAACTTTTTGAGAAAGATACTCTTGTTTCGAAATTAAAATCTGATGTGTCAACAATTTCTTTCTCTGATTTAAATGCTTCGGTTACAAAACAACTTGAAAAGATGGAGAACCGAATTGCATCTTTTAAATCAAAATCGTTGGACACAAAGCTTGAAAAACCCATGAAACAATCGAGTAATTCTACGATTCCAAAGACCGAGGTGTCAAAATTTTTCCAAAATCTAATTCATCCAAACCAAAAGTTGATGTTCCAAAGAGGGTTTACACGGGTAAATCTTCAAAACCTTTTGAAAGAAAGGTATCTCAGTTTACTAATTACTCCTTGCAAAAGGGTAAGAAGTACTCTAAGAAACCTATTTTTGATGGAACAACTACTTTTGTCTCTTTTCTATCCTTCGATGATAATTCTGAACATATTTCACAAGCAAAATCTCAGTTGACTAAATCTAAATGGAAACCGATTTCAAAAGATAAGTCAATTGAGTCAAAATCATTCAAATATTCATTTTTCGGAACTTTTTGATCTTGCAACAAAACCTGTGAAAACAGTTGTTCAAAAAGTGAATGATTTTGCTTCGAAAAATCATTTTCAAATCAATCTCCCAAGATTGGAAGTTTTTCAAAGAAATCAAATGATTTTTCACCGTTGCTTCCACGAAAATTCTTTTCAACTAAACCACCGGGTTTTATTTCTCCGTGGAATGCAACTTCTATTCATCAAATCGATGAGACTTACATTTGGACATTCAAGAATTCAAAAACCATTGGACCCAATCTCAAATGGGTTCCAAAAGTGATTTCCAAGTGATTTGATGAATAGTGGCTTATGCACACTTCAGTGTATAACCCGTTCGAAAACCGTTTTCGTAATTTCTTCATTTTTAGAAAAATCCAAAAAGATTTTCATTTTCTTATTTTTGAAAAATCCAAAAAGATTTTCTCTTCTCATCATTTTTTTATTTACTTTGTCTTTTAGTTACTCACAATGTATTAGGATGAGATGCAAGGCATCAAACGCCTTTGTGTACTGCCTTTGTTGTCTCATTTTTAATGTTTGTGAGCAACTTTCAACTCTTTACTCACCCTTTATATGCAAAAACTTTTTTTATATCATGCATATATTTAGGGGGAGTTTGTTTATAAAACCAAAACTTCCAAGTGTTTAAACTCATTTTCTATCTTAAAACACTTTGGAAGATTTTAAAACTATTTTCGATCATATTCAAAGAAGTTCGGTGTTAGATTTGCACATGAGAGTTTAGGCCACTCATAAAACTCCATGATCTTGTCATCGCCGATGAGATCTAACCCCGGAGTTAAATTCTCAATTTTAGATTGTGAGGGTCTTTGAGCGTGATGATGTTTGTGCAAATAGGACATGAGGGAGTAGTCAAAAAGTGAGAGGTTACGGTGAAATGATGTGAGAAAGGGCTAAAAGAAATAAAAGCCCTCTCCAAAATTCTCAAAAAGCCGGGTCAACACGTTTCTATCGGATTTCATTTGTTGATTTCTCGATATTGAAGAAGACTTCATGGACCAGTGAAGCAATGCACATCTTTACCTAACCACTCAAGTATTTCTTAACAAATGCTTGTTTTATTCTCACGGAGATTTTCACATTTCTATCGACTCTTCATTTGGAAGACGTTGATATTGAAAAAGGGAGACATTCTGCTCCGGTCCCCGACTTCATTTGATCACTATTGAGTCTAGAGCGTACTTGAAATATTCTTTCATTTGACTAGGATACATAGAGTCTTTATATGTCTTTGTGACATTGCATATCTTTGTGATATTGCCGGAACATTCGTAGTGATATCATCTTTTTGATATTCCACGATGATCGAATGGAAATCCTACCAATGCTAACATCTTTTCCAACGTTGAACGTAGGTATCACATTTTCATTTTATGAATTTGTTGAGTAAACGAGAAGTCTATGTGACCTCGGATTTATTTCCCAAAAGTCTTTGAGGATAGTAAGACATGGTTATTGAACGCCTTTGTGACACTGATCATGAATTACATTCTTTAAAGCAATCTATCGGTTGAAAAGCCATAGACCGAACCATTTAGAGATAAGCTTTGTGCATTTCTCGATGATAATGGGAAATCCTAAAAATAGTTATCGTATTTTTAGGCCACACCATTAATCCTTTCGATTATTGGTTATGTCAACGGATCATTATTATCCGGTTTTCATTTCTCTTCACACAAACACAAAGAACCCAAACACCATATAAAAATCTTTTTCCAACAACGCAACCTCACATTCTAGTTCACCAATAGGTTCATTGGGAATTGGGTTGGGTTACTTTGCTTGCTTGTTGTTTGTTGGTATCTATCGGTTATGCTATCAATCATTATTGTATGATGAAACCGTTTCACATTTTCATCATAAGGGGGAGAAATGATTATATGATTGATAGATAGAGTTCAAGGATATAGGTAGAATTTGATTGATAGAATTTGTTCGAGGATGATTGTTGTGTTTGGATGTTCAAAGGATCGTAAGTTTACGTGAAGAGAGTGAATAATTATCGTGCCAAGTTGAGAGATTGTTTCGAGAAAGCTAAAGAATTGATTCGAGATCGAGTATATTCAAGATGAAGTACATGGTCGATAATTGAAAGATTTGTAGGAAAATTGACCATCGTTTGATGATTAGAAAAGTTTGAGATTGAATAGAGATTGTCGTTTGTTGATGCTACAAAGAAAATTAAGTTGGATAGTTAAGTTTGTTCTTTATTTGAAGAGATTGTTCATTTGAGGGGGAGCAAGAGTAAACTCATGATTCGTTAAATATGCTCCGAAATGATTGTTTGTTCGAGGGAGAGCAAGAGATTAAAGATTTGTTATTGAATAATTTGCTCCGAGATAGTTGTTTGATTGAGGGGGAGCAAATGTTAATTGATCAAAGAATCAAGTGATCCAAGATGTTTATTGATTTAGAAACAAGTTCGATCAAGATTTGAAGTTTTAAAGTCAAATCAAATTTCTGCATTCGAAAACCAAGCTTCCGCAAAGCCAAGAGAATTCAAAGATAATCAAGCTTCCGCATCCAAAAGAATTCAAGGAATTCAAAGTCAAAACCAAGCTTCCGCATGCTACTCAAAGTTCAAGTAACTTCTCCAAGCAACATCAAGTTGAAATCAACATTCAAAAGTTCAAGTTGTGAAAGCTCAAAAGCTACAAAGATTTCAAAGATGCTTCCAAAGTATTCAAAGTTGCAATAGAAGATCAAGATTTAATAAGTCATCGTCAAATATATTTGTTTGTTGAGAAGATTCAAAGTCAAGGTTGATACAAGACATTGAAGACAATGAGAAAGCTTCAAAGTCCAATCAACATTGAACATTTTCAACAAATGGGCTCATCATGTTATCTAAAGACCGAAGACGATGCAACATTTACAATTCAACACCAAGGGGGAGATTGTTAGAAATATAAATGGTGTTAAATTGTAATATTTTTAGTTATATAAGGGGTATTAGTGCTAATTAGATGATAGGTATAAATACCCCTTCCTTAATCATTTGTAAAGAAGCCTTTGACATAATTCCATAGTTACTTCTCTCTAAACTTATACTTTCTCTCTCTACTTCATCTTCAACCTCCCTTTCACACATAAACACACTTTACACACACTAACCTAAAACCTCCATTAAACCTTCAATTAAGCTCAAATCTATTCTTAACACCTTGGCCCAAAGGTCCTTGATAGCCTTGACCCGAAGGTCTTTGATAGCTTTGGCCCGAACGTCCTTGGTAGCTTCCTGATGGGATATTGTAGCTGGCTGGAGTGTTATACACTGGATTGGCGTTATTCCCTCCGGTACTCACTAGGACATAATGGGTATTCTGTTCGGGGATAGATCCCGCTTGGGGTGTGTTGGATTGCTGGCCCCCAGGACTTGAGGCACCTGGGGGAACATTAGCCTGAGCGTTAGCTTCTGGGGCTGTATTCTGGGGCTGTATCCGGTGCGGAGGTGTTTGGTGCCGGAGGCCCTCACTGTTCAGCCCGAAGCCATAGTCGGTTCTGATCCTGGGCCTCGGGATCCGCGGGTATCGTCGGAGTCCCCTTGGGGGAGTTTCCGCATCGTAGTCATCCTCCGTTTCATCGTCAAAGTTTAATACCCTACTGGTGCTGTCCAGTGCTTCGATCCTTCATAGATGCCTCATAGTTTGTTGGATATGACTATAATTTCGAAGAATATAGTCTGGATCGAACAATTTTGGGGTCCTGGATGGAGACCCTCGAGTGAACCCGCCTTGTCCTCCTGGTATCTGGGTCGAGCGTTCCGCATTTTCGTCAGTTTGGCGATTCACTTGATGATCACCACTGGTCGGCGCTTCAGTTGTTGGTCCAGATCTGGACGTAGTGTTTCCAGCGGGCTCGTTTTCGGTCGTTTGCCAGGGATTTTGCTCAAACCCTAGTGGAACATCGGCCATTTTTCCTAGTTTTGATTCGATACAAAAAACAGAATTGAAAGTGGTTATGGGATCTAAGTGTGGGGTCCCACGGATGGCGCCAAATGTTTGTGCACCGACCGGGGTTAGGACAAATGTAGGATGATGGGTGTTTTAGGGCTGTTCGTTGGCGATTCCCCTAAGGTAGAGTTTTAGCCTCATTACGCCAATCTAGCCAGAATGCGATGTGTGTATGATCGAGTATGATAGTGCATGCCTCTAGAAGGTCTTTTCGCCCTCTTTTTATAGGGAGGAATAATCTTGGAGAACAAGTAGGCCTCTTTAGGGTTCCCTAAGTTTTAGGCCAGGGATATAATTTCCCTAATTATCAGTTAAAGATGATAAGAACAAATCCTGAACTTTTAGGGGAGTAATTCTTATCCCTTTCATCTTACTGCGGAAGCCTTCGTTACGAACAGACCTTCGTATCACAACGTGGTACTGTGACAGGTTCTGCGTACCCCTGGGAGGGTATATCATCACACTGGTTTTCCATTTGGATCAGAATCCAAAGTTAGAGGAGCTGAAATAGGAGTGTCTTTTGATGAGACTGAATCAAATTGATATTTCTTTAACAAATCTCTGACATATTTTTCTTGATTTATAAAAATACCATCTTTGGTTTGTTTTACTTGAAGACCCAAGAAATATGTCAGTTCACCCATCATACTCATTTCATACTCAGAAGACATGATTTCAGAAAACTTTTCACACATTTTGTTATTTGTAGAACCAAACACAATATCATCAACATAAATTTGTACAAGTAATAGATTTCCTTTATCATGTAAAATGAACAAAGTACTATCTATTGCACCCCTTTTAAAACCATTTTTCAGAAGATGTTTAGTTACAGTATCATACCAGGCTCTCGGCGCTTGTCTCAGACCATATAAGGCTTTGTTTAGTCTGTACACCCAGTGAGGTCTTTCTTCATTGATAAACCCTGGTGGTTGATGAACATAAACAACTTCTTCCAACTCTCCATTCAGGAAAGCACTCTTGACATCCATTTGATAGACTTTGAATTCATGATGAGCTGCAAAAGCTAAGAAAATTTTGATAGCTTCTAGTTTAGCAACTGGTGCAAAAGTTTCATCAAAATCTATCCTTCTTCTTGAGAATAACCCTTTGCAACAAGTCTTACCTTGTTTCTGATGACATGACCATCTTCATCCATCTTATTTCTGAAGACCCATCTTGTCCCAATTGGCTCGTTCTTCAGGTTATTAGGACAAGGAACAAGTTCCCAAACATCGTTCCTTTTAAACTGGTTGAGCTCATCTTGCATGGATTCAACCCAGCTTGGGTCTTTCATAGCCTCGTCAATCTTCTTCGGTTCTATCAGTGATAAGAAGCTGACATTTAAGCATTAATCGCTTGTGGCTCTTCTGGTCTGAAACCCTCTACTGGACTCTCTAATGATTTGATCAATAGGATGTGCTTTTGTCCATTTAAAGTAATGACTAGGATGAACAACGATATTAGTGCAAGAATTCGTCTGATTTACTTCAGGAGGAGCTTCAGAAAATACTTCTTCAGTTTCTTCTTCTTCTTCTTCCTGCAGATCATGACTGGCGTCATGAAATTCTTCAGATTGGGTAAATCAGTGGAAACTGGTATCTGATTTGAAGCAGCACGTACATCTGATCCAATAGTCAGTTCAGATGGTAGTTTAAAACTGACTGAAGGATAGAATGGTATGTTGCTTGGTGGTTTCTGAATTGGTTCTGAACTGATTTGAACAGAAACAGGTTCTGGTGACTGATCTGATTGATTGATGGGATCAGACTCACCAAAACTGATTGGACTTTCTGAGGGTGGTACAGGAGTTGGTCTTTTGAAGATTGCAGAATTTGATTCATTAAAGGTAACATGAATTGACTCGCCAACCTTATCAAGTCTTTTATTGTAGACTCTGAAGGCTTTGCGATTGACTGAATAGCCTAAGAAGAAACCTTCATCAGCTTTTGCATCAAATTTTCCAAGCTGACTGGAATCGTTCAGAATGTAAACTGGACATCCAAATACATGGAAGTATCCAATATTAGGCTTTCAATTTCTGAGAACTTCATAGGCTGTCTTCTTGTGTCTTTTGACATACACAGATCTGTTCTGAGTGTAGCAAGCAGTTGCAACAGCTTCAGCCCATAAACTGGTAGGAATACCAGATTCATTGAGCATACTTCTAGCAGCTTCAATCAGTGTTCGATTTTTTCTTTCTACAACACCATTCTGCTCTGGTGTGTGTGTTGAAGAGAAGTTATGAGAGATTCCAGTTTCAGTGCAAAATGACTCCAGAGTGGCATTTCTGAATTCAGTGCCATTCTTCTGAGCTGACAAACTTTTTGCTTGTGCTTGAGTTCAATTTGTTTGATGAGGGCAATAATTTCAGCAGCAGCTTCACTCTTGGTTCTGAGGAAAACAACCCAACAATATCTTGAGAACTCATTTACCACAACAAGGGTGTACCTCTTTCATGCTCTTGTTTGAATATTCACAGGACCAAAAAGATCCATGTGAAGCATGTGAAGTGGTTCAGTGATGCTGAAAATTTAGCTTGGTTTTGAAACTTGCTCTTTTCTGCTTTCCCATTTCACAACCTGGACATGGCTTGTCTTTATTGAAAGACACTGGAGGTATCCCTTCTGCAAGTTGTTTTCTTGACAAATTAATGATGTTCTTGTAGTTCAGATGAGATAACCTCTTGTGCCACAACCAGTTTGTGTCCTCATCTACCTTTGTATAGAAATATTGTTCACTGGGTGAACTTTCCATATCAGTGACATAAATGTTTCCTTTTCTTGGTGCAACCAGCACTACCTTCCAATCCCTATTGAATATGGTGCCTTGACAAATATCAAATAAAACCTTGAAGCCATCATCACACAGTTGAGTGACACTGATCAGGTTATATTTCAAACCATTCACATATGCAACACGTGTAAATTTGACTTGTCCATTATTCAAAACACCATATCCCTCAGTTTGTCCACTTTCATCATTTCCAAAAGTTATTGAGGGCCCCTCTTGCACCCTATATTCCTCCAGCAGGGTTTGATTACCAGTCATGGTTCTGCCAGCAGCGCTGTCAAGATACCATATATACTTTTTTCGGCCTCCCTACACATAAATCAAAGATTAGTTGGTTTTGCGAACCCATCTGCTGATGGGTTCACTGGACTCTCCCTTAGATGTCCCAGACTTCTTTGGTTTATGAAGAACTGAAGGGTCAAATGGAATCTCAGTCATGATTTCAGATGACACAAAAACTGTTGGATTGATGGGATTTTCAACCTTTTTCTTCTCAGATTATTCTTTAGTTTTCTTAGAAAAAGGTTTTGGATTTTGTTTAGGTTGAAGAGGAGTGCTTTCAACATTTTTTAAACATGCATTACAACTCTGCACTTGTCTAGACAACAACTGAAATTGACTCTCTAACATCAACAAAATTGATTTCCCTTTAGACACCTGAGCCTTACCTGAATCTTAGGTAGATGGCTCAGTGGGGGAGACATTTTTCTTCTTCTTTTGGCTTTTGGTCGCCTTAGATGAAGACTGAGGAGCTGGCTTTACGAATTTAGCCTTCTTTTCTGAAACAGTGGTCTGAGTTGTTTCAGATTTACCCTCAGATTGTTCCTGGGCCTTTTCAGTCACAATTTTTGAATTGCCAATTTCCTTAAAAATAATTTCAGGTTTGATTTCTTTTGGAAGGGCATCAATATCAGTAATGATAGATGCCAAATGAAGATCACCAGATTGATAAGCTTTTCTTTGATCTGAATATGATTTTTTAATAGCTACATCTGGGTTTGGAGAATTCATCCATGATTTAATTATTTTTTGTTCTTTTTCAAGGATGTTTTTCAGTTCTTCTTTTTCCAACTCTAAAGTGGCAACCATAGACTGATGACTTTTGAGGGCTAACTGGACATCTTGGAGTTCTTTCAGTCTGGCCTGACTTGCGCTCAGTTCAGAAGCATTATTTTCAAACATTTTTAGGCTTTCTGAACGCACAGTTTCAACATAGGAAATGTCAGCCTCTAAAAGAGCTAAAAGATCCAGTTTTAGTTCCTGATCACTTTCATAACAAAATTCACTAACCTTCTTCATAATGATGTCCACCCAACGACCAGATTCAATATCAGACTTGACCAGATGACCTTGATCTTCACGAGCCATGAAACACATATCCCTTACTTCTTCATCATCAGATGAATCATCAGAATCTTCCCATTTTTCAGTTTTTGCAATCATACAACCATTTTTACTTGAGTTGTCATGCGACATGAGAGCCATATGAGCCTTAAGCTTTTTATACTTGGCTTTATAACCCTCATCAGATTTTTGAAAATTAGAAAAATTAGGACCAGATTGTGATGAGGAGGGTTGACTGGATCTGCATTCCTTCATGAAATGTCCTTTCTTGCCACTCTTAAAGCATTCAAGATCAAAATTATCAATAGAAGCGCTAGAAGAATATGGTTTGCCAGATCGTTTAGATTTGGCCTTAAAACGATTAAACGTTTTAGCCAGCATGGCAACCAGATCATCATTGTCATCCTCATCACAACCATGTGTTACACCATCAGTAATACCAGTACTTAACAAATCATAAACTATCTTCTTCATTGAGTCAGAATGATCACTCTCAGAAGATAGCAGTGCAGTCCCATGTGGCTCAGAATACTGAACCACGACTGAACTGGTAGAAGCATGATTTTTGGCATCTTGCTCAGCCACAACTCTTTCTGCTTTGTTCTCTTCAGTATATCTGAAGGCTCCATATAAGGATGCAAGAGTATGATTGTGCAAAGTTTTACCTTGTCTTAAGACCAAGATTAAATTTTCCCATTTAGAAGGTAAAATGTCACAAAACTTTTCCAACAAAATTTCTTTATCTTTCTCCACACCCAAAGCTTTCAGCTTGTTCATTAAATTAGTGAATCTGATGTAAGTTTGAGTTAAAGATTCAGCAGGGAGTGCAAAGAAAGCTTCATATTTCTTATTTAGGGCAACTTTTCTAGTGACAATTGTTTCAGATGTGCCTTCAAACTGAGTCATGAGTTCCTCCCAAATTAATTTTGAATTTTCAAGAAGAACAAGAGTGGCATGAGAGTACTAGGAACTGCATACAAGATCATATTCTGGAGCTTAGTGTCAAGATCCACCAGCCTATGATCTTCCTCAGACCAATGATCCTTCTCCTTGGGTGTTAACCTAGGAGTCCCATCGGCATTACGGACAATAGTAGAAGCATTTTTAGGAACATAGGGTCCTTCTTGTAAAATGGTGGTCAGATGTCTTTCTACATCAGCAATATACTTCAGCATGCATGCTTTCCATGTTATAAAAGTGTCAATGTTCCCATCAAACTTAGGAACATGATTATTTGGAAAATGAACATGAACATTATGCAGAGGTATATTGTTGTTGATAACAGGGGGTGGATTATTTGCATTAGGAGTAGGATTAGGGTTAGGTCCTTCATTGTTTTCGGGGTTAGCCATCACAACAGATCTAGGTTATAGAATATGATATTCAAACCTTCTGCTCTGATACCAAATGTAAGTCCCAAATTGATGGGTTACCCGAAGATACCTCTATATCAATAACAATGACTGGAAAGCAACATTGATCTGGTATAGTGACCAGTTCAGATGTGACGATCCAGATTATGGTTGTACAAGTAAATGTAAATAACTGAAAGTAAATGCAAGAAACTAAAGTGCTGAAACTATATAAGTACAATATATATATCAAGTATGTAGCATTGAGACACGATGTATTTTTCAATGTATTTTATTAATTATGTTAAACAAAATACAAAGGTTGTTGCGGAACAAAGATAAACACCCAAGTGTAATATCTAAACAACCTTGAAATACAAGTGATCTAAATAACTTGGAAATACTCATAAGAACTACTTAGAGTATATCTCACAAGTTGTAATGCCAAAGTTTCAAGCACTTTGCAAGTTGTGAGAAGCCTTGTATTTATAGACCAAGTCTATGCTAACGTGGACCAGACCGTACAAAATACGGTTGGGAGCATTTAAGGAATTGAAATCAATTCCTTAACATGTGTATACTAAGAATATGTGTGAAAGTAACTTGATGTGACATTTCACCTTTTATTCCCAACCTTTTACTCAACCTTGTACTTTATTGGACAATATGGTATTATCCGGGTAAAGGTTGGTAAAGTCAAAAGGCTTCCTCGTAATCAGTGTAAAGTATTGTAAGTACTTTACACTGAGATGCTTCAGTCTTCGATCAGGTAGAATCTTCTCTGAGCTCTGCTATCTGAGATGATTCTCTTTCTTCAGTCTTCAGTCTTTGACTTCAGATGAATGCTTTCAGTTGAGGCTGATCTGAACTGAAGTGAAGCTCAGTGAATATTCTGAAACTGAATGTTTTAGAATCCTGTACAAGTATTTTTCACCGATCTTCAACTATTTCCTGGACAAATCATACTTGGTCGTTTTCGAGCCAACACATACACACTCAGATACTTAACCCACCTTTCCAGGTGTATACATATACGGATCTATACATACATACATATATACCTTTCCAGATCTATACATATATTTGATTAAACCCGTTTTAATTTTCATTTCAATTTCAGATCTAGAACTGAAATCTGGTAGATCTAGCACTGCTACGGGGTAAAGTGCTGGTGGGGGCGATACTATGGTGGTAGAAAGAGCATGAGGTCAGGGAGGACGATTTGGTGGGCTTATAATGGTGGTGGTGGAGGATAACCTTGGCTCATGTTTGGGTGTGATGATGGAAGAACAATTCAATACCCAGAAAGTTGAAAACTCGTATATCTTCCTTTTTTTAATTTTATTTTATGTATTTAAGAATCCATGTGTATGGATTTTTGAGCATCTATCGGTAGTTAGGTTTTTTAATTTTTGAGCATCCATGTGTGATAATTGATTTATTTGTTGAAGATGGCGTAACTTAATGTAGTAGAAAACCGGTTACTAGTTTGATCTTTTATAATTAAGTTGGATTTTGATATTAGTGTTGTCTTATTTCGCCGGAAAAGATGGTGTTCCGGTGATAGTAACGGATATAGCCGGAGAAGATGAACGGGGTAAACAAGTCACCCGGAGGTCTTTGCAAATGTATTCAACTATGTATGAATGTGTATAGTATGTATCTTACGTGGCATGAATATTCCATCTCAGCAAGCCACATCAGTATTTTAGTTAATAAAAATTAAAAAGTAACTACCTACTTTTCCAGCAGGTCAATCGTTACATGATTCATTCAAATTTAGCGGGTTGTTTACATACAATAAACCCGACTGAAGTTTATTCCATACAATAGCAGCTGAATACAAGTTACATACACACACAGATATTTAACCCTATTTTTAATAAATCTTAATAATAAAATAAATGGTAAATTTGTTCCGTAAAAGAAAAAAATTCTAAATCTTCCATAAAAAAGTTGTACCATTTCATATTAAAAACCTTCCTTGAATTTTATGATAAGTGTATAATTATTTAAAGTAAATGATAATCGTACCACAATATTTGATATATTTACTACACTGTACATATTTCATAGCATACTGTATAAGTATAGAATATACAACAATGGTAATTTATCAAATTCTGTGGTACAAAGTCTTGAGGCTTGGTTTAGAAAAAAAAATAATATAATAATAATAAAGAAAAGAAAACGCCTATATCCGAGTAGTTAGCAAATCGATACACGTCATTCCCATCCCCGATCACACTTGTGTATAAAAACCAGCGTGCTTTTGTTTTCCCCTAAAACCCCCTCCAAATTTCTCTCTCACACACATATCAGATCCTTTTCATTCATTCATTCAATCATATCTCCTTCTAATTCTAATCTTCTGTATAACAAATATATAATTATACATACATATTTCTATCTCTATAACCCCTTAAATCTATACACACACACAACACTGATCGCCCTCTTCAAAGGTTCGGTTTTTTTGCCCTAATTTCTACATTACTTTGATTTTGTCCAATTATTATTACTTACATTTTTTATATCTATTCTAGATTTAATTGCAAAAAATTTAATACTTTTTCTTAATGAGGAAGAAAAGAAAAGGCAGTGATTTATTATTAGGCACTGAAAATAAGGATAATAAGGAAAAGGAAATTGTGGAATCGACGGGTGATTCGGAGTCGTTATTATCGAAAAATATTAAGTGTCATTACTCTTTAGAAGATTACGTTAGGTTAAAAAAGAGATGTTGTAAAGAAAATGAGGTAGTTTGTGGTGATAGTAGTGATGATGATGGTAACGGATCGTTTAAGAATAGGCGTGTTGCGGCGACTGCGCCTGTGCGTGCGACGTCGTCGTTGGTTTCGTCGGGTAGAGGGATTAAGAGGAAGATCGGGTGTATAGATGTAGCGACGCAAATGGGTAGGAAGAATAAGATTGTTGAGGATTATGTGAAAGGTGATAGTATAGGGAAAGGGAAGTTTGGGTCGGTTTGGTTGTGTAGGTGTAGGGCTACGGGAGTCGAGTATGCGTGTAAGACGTTGGTGAAAGGAGAAGAGACGGTGCATCGGGAGGTTGAGATTATGCAGCATTTATCGGGGCATCCTGGTGTTGTGACGTTGAAGGCGGTTTATGAGGATCAGGAGAGTTTTCATTTGGTTATGGAGTTGTGTTCGGGTGGAAGGTTGATTGATCAGATGAGTAAAGAAGTGAGGTATTCTGAGCAACGGGCGGCGAATATATTTAAAGAGTTGATGATGGTTATTAAGTACTGTCATGATATGGGAGTTGTGCATCGGGATGTTAAGCCAGAGAATATTCTTTTGACGAGCTCGGGAAAAATAAAGCTTGCAGATTTTGGCTTGGCAGTGAGGATCACTAAGGGTATCAGTCTTTTGTTTCTGCCTTTGTTTAATTATTGTTATATATTTTCTTGCTTTCTGATGCATGCGCCATTTAAGTTGATAAATACGTTAGAACTGCGTGTACGTTTAGTTCTTACTATAAAAAGTAGAAGCTATGTCTATTGGAGTTGTATCGTAGTCAAGTGTGCGAGACTGGCTAGTTACTTCTGTTCTTCCTTCTTTTAGTGGCATGGAGTACCTCTTTTTCACCCCCATATTGATATCCCGTCATTTTTCGTTTGCTCATCGTTCTGTCCAATACATTAACTGCATTATTCCATTTCCGTGTTATGTGAATAATGGCATACGTCTGAAACCACTTCTAAATGTTGAGAGGTAGATTCTGGAGTCTAAAAGCATTATCTTGACTGTTTCTTAAGTGAATTAATAACTATGTCTGAATGTATATCATCCATTGTGCACTTCCGGTTATTGAATTGTTAAGTCGACACGGGAAAGTTAATATTATTGAGTTATCATATTTATATAATGCACTATTTGAAGCATTGTAATGATTGACTTGCTGAATTAATGAACCATTTTAATCTTGACGAAACTGTTGTACTAGCTCAAGTTGACAAATTTTGTGGGCCTGCTAGTTATTTCTGGAGATGGATGTATCACTTCCATCTTGCATTTGTAACTAATGAATATAAAGCACGCATCTCAAACATGTATGTGCACATTGAGTGGTGTTATATGGGGACTAGTAAAAATGGAAGCTACTACCTTAATTACAAAAAGCTGTTGTTAAGTCAGAGTGAGATTTTAGTGATTCTTAAGTTGGTCCCCGAGTCATAGAGAATTTCATTGGGGGTATCACTAACTTTCAGTATAGCAATCCACGACAGACATAATAATTGTCTTGATTGTGTTTTATTTTGCCAATCATTTATATGCCTAGCCTGATAGGTTTAAAAACAAGTTTCTTTTTATGCTTCACTAACAAAACAAAATAAAGATGTATACATGTTATGCTTCCTTTTATTTTGCAAACCTCCAAGAAATCAAAGTATCAGTAAGAGTTCTTCAACTATGCATTTTTGCATGGTTTATTCCAACTGTTTTGAAACTATGGCCTTCATTGACCTAGAACTGCTAGTGATTATGCAGCGCAGCTAACTGTAGATTTTATTTGACATTAGTGATGCTTATAGATAGCTAATTTCTAATGTAAGTTGATAGCTTGTAATCTTTCTACGAGATAAAAAAAAACTATTCTCCAATGTCAACACAACAAACATGAAAAAATCATTTCCATTGTAATTTAGAAAGTAGAGACCAAATGGTTAATTAAAACATGTCAAGTATCCAAGCAAATATGAAGTAAACAGTCAAAGAACAGGTATTAAAAACTAGGGCAGCATGCAAAACATATGGTTCATTAAAATGTGGCAAGTATCTAATCAAATATGAAGTAAACAGTCAAAGAACAAGTATTAAAACTAGGGCAGCATGCCTTAGCCTTGCTAAGTGGTGCACACTGTAGGGTTATTCCATAAAATGAAACTGAATGACATCATGGTCGAGAAAATTACTCCTGTACTGTAAGTTGTATGCTTAATGTTTAGCTTAGCCTGATTCTTTTGGGAGAATAGACTTTTTTTGTGTTCTGCTTGTATTGTAGTATACGTTATGCTAATACCACTTTGAAAGTAACTTAGAGGTGCATGATGCTACTTTACTTTCGCTTTCTAAGATTTGCATGTTATCGAACAGGTCAGAGCTTAGCTGGTTTGGCTGGAAGTCCAGCTTATGTTTCTCCAGAAGTTATAACAGGGAATTATACGGAGAAAGCGGACGTATGGAGTGCTGGTATTCTTTTACATGCTCTATTGGTTGGTGTTTTGCCATTTCAAGGAGACTCATTGGAGGATGTTTTTGAGGCGATCAAGACTGTGAAACTTGATTTCCACACGGGAGTATGGGAATCTGTTTCTAAACCTGCACGTGATTTGCTCGAGCGTATTCTCACAAGGAATGCCAGTTCTAGAATAACGGCTGAGGAAGTATTGAGTAAGTTACTTATGTTGAATATAATAACTTGGACTATTAGCTTATAAATTGTTTTCCGTTTTTTTTATTAGTAGAGGTGGCAATTTCAACTCCACCTAGTATGCACTACATATGCATAATGTGTGACACTTTATAAGCTGGAGATCTCTCAAGCAGTTTCTCTACCTGTGGTAGAGGGGTATGACTTTCTTCGTCATACTTCTCTAATACTTACGTGCTCCGGTGAGATTGGGTACGACTGTTAACTTAAGCGCGGTAAAATGGATCGAGCGCATCTGTCTGGTTAGAAGTTGCCTATATTGGTATTTGAATAATTTGAACCTCCTAAATTTACTTTATTGAAACAGATGATATAGCTCTTTTACTGATGTGTAATACATTGATCATTTGTAAAGTTCTTATATATCTGCACAAAAATGTATCACCTGAGCACCCAACCCAGCCCAACCGAATCAGACCGTGTTAAAAAGTTACCTATTTGACTGTAACCCATGTTGGCTCATTACTATACCTGACCGACAATTACCTACGACACATGCTTTACTCTGCTTACACCTATATTTCCAGCCAAAAAGAACAAAAAGCAGTGGCGAGATATTTGACTTGAAATAGAAGTAGCGAGTTATCTGACATGAAATATAGATTCACCCAGCCACCCCATCCAAGGACTTGAAGCTGACGAAGTTTGAGCCCGAGACCTCCTTTGGAGAACTCAGGCATTTACCGCTTGCCTACTGCACTTTGTGTATCTATATTTAAACTTAAAATCGAAGTAAATGTATCAGAAAAGGGCCAAATGGCTAATATGAAAGCTAATTCACGGTCTCTTCCTATCTTATGCACCAATAAAGCACACCTGATTCCTATATATTTTTCTTTTTGCAATCTTAAATCCTCATAAAAGCTTATCTAGTGGGACCAGCAAAGATTAAATGCAGAAAAGGAGCTTACCCTAAGTAGCATGACAGGTATGACCGATACAAACATCCACAAGCACATAGAACCTGATAAGATGCAGAACCAGGATAAAGAGATTTACAGTAGATCAAAAGTAACATGTCTAGTCACCAGGTTCTACCATCTGAAAGCAGTTGTGATTTGGAAGCACGCTCTTATAGAAGCCCTTCAGATAAATCAGTATTAGTGTATCTTCCAAACCCTTGAAAACTTTCTTTAAGCAAACTTGTTGCAAGGAACCGTGTCATGTTTCACACTACAGTTAGCTGAGAACACCTCATGATAGTTGATCTGTTTGTTCTGGAGCGAGCGAAAGTATGTATGGTGCTATTAAATGTGTCATGTCTTTGGAGGAAACATAGAATTAAGTTATGATATAACCCTCAACAACTTTATAAACTTACTGTAGACTAAAGATGTACATTAACTTGCCGGAACATCCTTGAACAATGTTCAAGTTTCATCAGGAACCAATTATATCTGTGATAATGTGATTTTCCCACCTGTAATTTGGAAGACATGATGTGTACTTGCTATCCGGAGATTATTTAGCCATCGATCGATATAAAGATATAGAATGGATGATGTGGGGGATTACCATAAACAAACGAGGCACAATAAGAAGTATCGCTCTGTTAAGATACCACTTAAAGTGGTTTTGACTTCAAGCATATGTATCGAAACTAGAAGACCTTATCCCGCCTTTGCTTGCCAATAGTATCCTGCAAGTCTGTAACACTCAGTGGTAGCTGTTAGATACTGTAACAGCTGTGACTGCCAGTAGTGGCCCGCGTATCTTAGCAGCCGTCAACACTATACAGGTGAGGAGTGCAGTGGCTGCTCCGAATATGCTAAACTTTTTAAAGTTTTTTGAGTGGAGATGATGCAAACACTGTTGATAGAGTGTCTAATAAATTAGTAATCATAGAAATTAGAGAGCATCTTTAACAAGTAATAGTTATGCAACCCCAAGACTTTTTTTTGGAAAGGCGATGCAATCCCAAGACTTGGCAACAACAATCTCATGTTTGTGGAGTATAGGATGATCCAATAGATAAATCTCTAGTTCTGATAATGGAATATTTAAGAAGAGACACCTTATGATTATCAAAAACATATAATAGATGCATGGAGAAAATGAAGAGAACTGAATATTAAATATGCAGTTAAACAAATTATATTATAATAACTTATATATACTACATTGTATCAGCTTGAACCAAATTACGATACGACTACAGAATCAGTAAAAGACCTAGATTGTCATTCTTATCCATGATCAGTTGAGCGAATTTGACTTCCTCTACTGCAATAATTGAACTTCTAGTAGGTTTTAATAACCTCCCTTGTTTTCTTATTGGCTCAACTACCACACATTCGTGTGTTGCTTTATATATATAAAACAGCCACCAGAAACTATTTTATTGCCTGTTACTTAAGCTTACTGACAATGCGTCTTCTGGTTATTTCAGGTCATCCATGGATTATATTCTACACAGAACGCAACTTAAAATCTCTACCGTTCAAGTCAAAGTCAAAACATCAAGCTGGACCATCTTCACAAACAGCAGCAACGACATCTGTACTTGAGTTGACTAAAAGGTTGACCATTAACGGTTCTGTAATCAAATATTCATCTCCAGTTTTAACATCTCGAAGTCTAAGCCACGATAACTCTGAAGAATATGATGATTCTGGTTTGGTTGATGCACTTGCTGTTGCTATTTCCAATGTGAGAATTTCTGAACCTAAAAGGAGCCGGTTATGTGTATCTACAAGTCCAATCAGAGAGCAATGTTCTTCTAATGTTACGTCTAATAACCTTTGCAAAGCATGCTGACCTCTGACTGCTGACTTTGACTCTACTAGTCTTCTCTAGTGCTGAAGATCAGAATTGACTTTGACCCATGATGTAACAGTAGAAGGCTAACGAAGTGCCAAGAAATGGTGAGAAGCAGGTGTATAGTGAATGTAAATATAATGAATAGATGGTGAGTGTTGAATGATGGTAATTAAGTAGATTGGTTTTGGTAGGCAAATAAACGCTATGATGTTTGCCTGCTATATCTTCGTGACTATGGTTTGTTTTCAGCTTTTATAAATCTGGAAACTGTAGCAGAAGCTATGAATAAAATTTCATGTTAATGTGTTTTACATTGATCATGGATTTTCTCTGAGCCTCTCTAAATGTGGAAATGGTGGTATAGCAGCTATGAATTAGTTTCTTTAGGTTTCTGTGTATTGATATGCATTTTAATAGATGTTTCTACATTTTACTCTTTGTAATTTTCAAAGATTTAACATTGTTTGCATCGACGTTGTATTTAGAGGTTAGCCAGATTAACCTAGTTTCTTAGTCAAGTCTTTAGGGCCATGTGTTGGTGTGTCAAGCTTACAAAATAAAAAAATAATAAAAAAAGAAGTGGGGTGGAGGAAATCCATTGTTGGTTGATGTTTCTTGTTTTGAACGGCAATACTTGAAATCCATTTTTAGTTGATGTTTCTTATTCATATTTTGCACAACGAGCATAATACCCGCGCGTTGCGGTGGAATTTTATAACCACCTTTTTGGATGAATACATTGGTTACAGAGTGTGATTTCACGACAGTAAAGTTGTGATATTTATTTGGCTGTCATTTTGTTTTAGGATTGACAATTTGTTATAAGGATAAATATGGTATTTTTGTGTTGTAGCGTGTGGAGGGACATTTTGGGAACCATAAATATGCTGAAAGGGGCTTTTTGAGGAAAAAAAAATGTGCTTAATTTCTTAATCCAATTCTCCTGGGGTTAAAGAAAGATACTTGTATTTTGTGAGGTGTAAAAGAAATGCATATGGATCAAATCTTTTAGCATTACAAACCCTGACCTTGATGCCACCTTTCAGAACATCATATACTTCACCGATTCCGTGACAATCTAGTTGGAGTATTAGTCATCCAAATATGTGCATTGATCCTTTGTTGCTGCTTGTGTAAAGTCAGGCTTGATCAAACAAACATCTATTTTTTTATGTCCTTGTGCATTGTCCTTTTGCAGCACCTATGTACCAGATGGGATATTATCGACTGGTTACTTCATATGCAAGAAAAGATCGATTAATAGTGCTTGGAAGTATTCTAGTGGCTGCTGCTACTAATTATATTTGGCAAGGAACCAGCTCATGTTCACTAATGATGCGAGATCAGCAGCCCAAGTTAGAGATACCATTGTTGATATCGCGCGGCTGAAACTTGTTGCTATGAAGTTCAAAATGTGGTGCGCATTATTAAAGAGTGGAATTTTCCAAAGGTGCTGGCTGAAAAAGATGTTGCAGGGAGCTCTATTTTGTCTTTTAAATTCACATTGTAGCTAGGATTGATTTGTAATGTTGGTTTAAGTTTACATTTGGTTGTGCTACATATATACGACATGTCGTACATATGAACTAATGTGGCTGCAGCCACATTACTTGCACTAAACGTTATTGTTTGTTGGTAAAAAATAACCAAGTAACCCTTTACCCAAATATAATACTTAATTTATAAATTTGAACGATATGGTAGGGATGCTCAACTATAATCCAGGCTTTTATATGTTATTTCATACCATGTGGGCATCCGATTTTACCAAACCCTGTAAAGACAACTAAATGGTTAGTCGCGTATCAGGGATAAAAAACGAAGTCGATGCATAAATATGAACCAACACCAACTTAAAAAAATTTATGTTCATACGTACATGTGGATCTACTTTAGAGCAACTTCAGACCATGGCCTTTATGTATGGACGCGTCAGAGCTCACATACATACAAACATGTGATACATTCATGTCCATAAATTTCAAACATCAAGATAAAAATTTTAAACATCAAGATAAATTCGCATGAATTTCACACATATTTACAAAATGTCCACGGTAAGACTTGATTCCGTAGTCTGTGATTGATGGGTCATCACACATACCACATGAGCTAAGGCTCCAAGGGTAAGCATATGCCAACTTTCGATAGTCGCTTTCAATCTAAAAGGCTCAACAAAATAAGTATCTTGGTTGTGTTATTTGTCTGAATACATACTTGCCTGTTTGATATTTTGCATGTTACAATTCAACTTACTTTCTAAAGTAGATTTTATTTTTGGTTTGTGCCTACATATTCAGCAAGTTTAGAAGTGTTCAATACTCCTATAAATGTTGACGCAATAAGCCGAGTAAGCAAGCCTGAGCCTGGGTTTGCTCAAATGCATACAACTAGCCACAAGTGTTGCAATGGGAAGAAAAAAAAGCAGAGAGAAGACACTTTGTAATGTTTCACATTAGTTGTAATCTTTACATGTAAAGAAACACACAGTTTAAGGTAGTATATGCTAGCATCTGGTGAACCCTTGAACTCTTCAAATAAAACATATTTTACGCTTATGGAAAAATCTTACCTATCATCTTCGTGAAACTTGGACCAGATATAGACAAGAAAGAGGCAAAAAAGGGCAAAGAGGACGACATGCAAAACATGGCTTGAACCAGACAGGATGATGCTCTTGTTTAATTTCCTCATGTTGTTCTTCACTCCTGCTTGTGCTTTGATAAGGGTCATTTGCTGCAAAGTTGGAAGAAGAAAAACAAGACATTCATCAACCATTCACGCATTGTTCCGACAAATGCATTTTATAGGATACTAAAACTAGAGTATGAGCCTTTGATCCACAAACACATTTTGTCAGAATAATATTAAAAAAATGATTCTTGTAATATGATAACAAAGATTAACTATAAATAAGACATTACAGAAGGTCGTATATGCATTACATATAGCTTCTATTATTTAACTAAGTAAAAGATCGAAATGCCCACCTCTAACTATTACCCTAAAAATGCTCTATCAGTCCACACATGTAAGAATAGAAGGCCAAATCACAACTTCTATTCAAAGAATATGATCCATAGAGAAAACAGTAAATCTAAAAAATGATGAAAATCGTTGGTAAGTGGATACTCCGAGGAACAGATAAAGAGGCTTTCATCCAACAATCAGGTCGCACGGTTAGGGTAGCTGATCAAACAAACAGTTTGTAATACCGACCCAAACAGGTCGAGGTTTAGTAACCAATCAATACCTTTTTAAACTTTACAAATACCAACTTACTAAATAAGATTATGACACTTTGGGCAACTCTCAACCCATTATACCCATATGTATTTTGCTTGAGTTCCAAAGTCACCTGTTTTTTGAAATTAGATTACAGTTCCATTGGACCCACTTTTGGTAAAAGTAACGGCTCTTTCTCTCTCTAACTCTCTTTCTCTCTGCCCTCTCTCCTCCCCAACGCTCCCAACGGCTCTCTAGATCCAAATCTAGATCCGTGATTGGGGCTGAGATTGTGATTGAGAGGTTGAGATTGAGAGTTTGAGATCGAGAAGATCCCGGTTAAGCTTCCACTCCGGTGGATCTAACCCTATTTTTTTCACCCGGGCCGGAGGTCCCTTCCACCTCGGTGGATCTGGAAGCAGCCTCTCTACCTTTGAGTAGAGGTAAGGTCTGTCTACATCATACCTCCCCCATAGCCCGGCTTATGCCGGGATTGGGTACCCTTGTTGTTGTTGTTGTTGTTGTTCCATTGGACCCACTTTTGGTAAAAGTGTCAAAATGCCATTTCTACCATATAGTCTACCTCAGCGTGAAAACTAGCACATAAGTTAAAACATTTTCTGCTCATATAGGCTTATTCGACAAATTTTCCATCGGAGCTTTAGGCCTAGCTTGGTTGGCAGTCAGCACACCTATGCGAGCTTACATGTCCCAATAAGACAATAAATGTGATCATATTTTTCTAACCAACAACACGTGAGTACGTGACATCCACCTCACATTGGGGGCAACTATAAACATAAAACTCCTTATAAGCAGTATACAGTAGGTAGTTTAATAACTTCTCACAATGGTTTTAGTTGATTTGAATATTATTGCTTCCTTTTGGCCATTTCAAATGGCACTGAACAGTGAACAGTTACTTACCAGTATTGGTCGGGATAAATTTTAATGAATTATTGCATGTAGTAAGGTTAAGTTAGCTTCATAGTACAAAGCCATTGGCTAATGAGCTCTAATCATAATAACACAAATAACTGAGAAACTCGGCCAATGATTCATGACAAGGTATAGTTATTGGAACTATATACCACACCATAAAAATTAAGTTCAAGACTAAGAGGAACAAAGCTAATGTCATACCAGCTGGTTAATAAACTCATTCTGAAATTTGGCCTCTGACTCGATCTCTGAGGCTACCTGTAACGCAAAAATAACATGAGCATGAGAAGAAATATTATTTCCTAGCAGACATACTTGTGCACCAGAAAGCAAGGGGTACATATGCAGCAACATCTGACTGACATTTGAAAATATAGAAATGTGTAATGAAGTGCAAGAACATCATCAAGACAGGTTGCCATATATACAAGGTTATTCAAATTGTTGGGGAAAGGACAATTGAACATCCTTTAGATTATTGCCTATATTTGATGAATAATAATCTTTTACCAACTTAGGATTCGATTTATCTTGCTTTAATAGTTTAATTATACTAGGTAGAGAAGAATAGTAACATTATGTCCTAAACTTAATTCGCGTTTTTTTGTTCATTGATTTCTTGTCTTATGTCGCTATGTTAGGTATTATAAACCAGCCCAAGGGGGTAACCTGGTGGTTAGGGGATTATGAATTTCCAGTGAAGACGCAAGTTCACTCCTCGCAGGCTACAACTTTGGGGTCAGGTTTTAAGTACGTATAGCTCATTTTGTTGCTGAGGTGAGGACTTTGTGAATATAATTATCCTCCCCGGTTGGGTGGACACTCTCCTTAGAAGGTTGCTGAGTGAACTCTGAGAAATGCCTGTGATGCGTCTCAATATATACATATTTCCCACATCTTATTTGGACGTTTTAGACACGTTTGTTAGCCATTTATACATGTTTTGTGGTGCTTTATGGTATTTGCTAGTGATTTCAGGTCTACAGCAGGTACATCGCTCATAATTGGTAGAAAATAGCTTAAGAATGGTCCATATGCACTAACGATGAAGAACGAAGCTGAAATGGCAAAACTGGCACCCAGTCGCGGCGCGACCAGAATCGATCGCGGCGCGATCCTTCACAAACTTCCGATCGCGGCGCGACCCAAGCAACTCGCGACGCGACATAAAGCCCTGTATTGAAATGCTCCAGCTTTGGCACACCTCGCGGCGCGACCAAGGGGGCTCGCGGCGCGAAATCCGTCTGACAGGTCGACTTTCTCTCTCCTGGGGTATAAATACCAAACCCCACTCAACCCTAAACCTAATCTTGGACACTCCAGCCTCCATACTTGTTCTCCAGCCGATTTTGAAGGTTTTTCAAGGGTTTTTCATCATCCAAACTATCTTGAAGACTTGAAGATTAATATTGGCTCTTGATTAGTGATTGTAGCTCGGTCGTAACCTCGATTTGGATTATTACTTCACATTTGGTACACTATGTTCTCCTTTTTATTTGAATCTTTAGCTCTTTTCATTATGAGTAGCTAAATCTCTATACATCTATGAAGATGAAGTGAAACAATTAGTTATGGTTGTATAATATTTTGAATTCAAGTTGGTTTTACTTAACATTTTGTCAAAATCTTAATGAAGTGATTTCTTCTACTTAAACTTGTGTTCTTGGTGATATTTGTGTTCTTCGATAGTGGTACTAGTTGAATGCAAGCATTATTTTAGTTGTTTGTCTATGAATAACTCTTGCTAGGTCATGGTATGATAGTAAAGAATACAAGTCTAATAGAAATTACTTTGTTAAGTGGATTTAACGGTTGGTGGTACCACGTTTCTTTGACAAAGATAAAAATTGTTATTTAAATAATCAAACAAACTAGTTAGTTCGAGGAATTGTAATAGGGTTGGTGGTACCACTTGTTGCAAGAAATTGGATTAAATAGGTGATCGAGTCGATTTTACAAACGGAGTGCACCCGGTTGTGTTTTTGTCTTATCACGATTATTATCACCAACACATATGAATTTTGAGCTTAACCTATATGCAACCTAGACTTTTTGCGTAGCGGATTCGACATAGATGGCTTTTTAATTATTTGTTTACAACTCAAACTCTTTTCGCGTGCTCTCGATTAATACCGGTTGAGTACTTTATTTTACTTCTTGATTACATAGTTTTCAGAAACGCAAAGTGACAATTCGGTCACACAAAACTTTTTACTTGTTTCACATTTTTACAACCTTTAGTACAACAATCAGTCCTTGTGTTCGATCCTGGTCTTACCAGTTAGCTATATTACATACGAACGGGTACACTGCCCGTAAGTGTGTTGTAGTTAGTTAGCGGTAGATCTTGTTATAAATTATAAACTAGATTTCACACATCAAGTTTTTGGCGCCGCTGCCGGGGATTGATTTTAAGTACTTTTGGTTGAGATTCTGTGAATCGATCCTTTTTCGTGCTTTGCACGGAGAAGTTACTTGCTTTATTTCATTTTAGTTTGTTTTAATTGTACCCCAGGTGCTATTAAGGTTTTTGTTTGTTGTGTTGTGTTCGCAGGTTATTCACAGGTAGTGGATGAACACTCGAACTTCTGGGAGACCATTAGTGAAGGCCACATCCAATCCCGAAAAACTCAAAAAGCGCACCAAAACACAAACATCACAACCATCAACTTCCGATCCATTTTTCATAGACACCACTCCTAGACCCAAATCCGACCACATACTTCACGAGACTTATTACGAGTCGGGAAGTAACGAGTGGGGTTACCATTCCGAAAAAGAAGAACCACTTTCCGATAAAACACCTACTCCACCCGAATCACCGAAAACAACCGTCGACATGGCCGGTCAACAAAACCCTCCCGATCTTTTCAACATGAAGATCGAGGACCTTCCTCGAACTATACCAACGTCTCGCCAATCGGCCATTCGTGCACACGAAATTGACACTTTCACGGTGAAAGGCAATCACTTGCAAATGGTTAAAGATTTGTGCTTTGACGGAAGGCACAAAAGAGACCCTCATGAGCATCTCGACAAGTTCGAGATGATTTGCAATCTATTCAATTATGGGGAAAATCAGGCCAACAACGTCAAGATGAAGCTTTTTCCCATGTCTCTCACGGGAGAGGCTCACAAATGGTTGAAGGGTTTGGCACCGGATAGCTTGACTACTTGGGGTACAATTAGGGAAGCTTTGATTGAGAGATTCTTTCCCGCTAATCGAGAAAGAGAGCTTATACTTGTGATTCGATCTTTTAGGCAAGATGAGGATGAGTCTATTGTTGAAGCTTGGTTAAGAATGAATGATCTCTTGTGGGAATGTCCCGGGCATGGGGTGAGTGACACCGAAATTGTGGGGATATTCATGGATGGGCTGAATAGGGAGAGTTATGAGAAGATGATGATGACGTGCGGAGGTAGCATTAGTTACAAGACCTCAAGTGAGCTTTGGAAGATGTTTGAGGATATGGTAAAAGCTCAAGTTTCTAGGTCTTCGAATAAAGATAGGAGGTCGCGAAAGGTGGTAGCTAGGGTTGATGAGGGTGCAACATCCGAGATCATTCTGGAAATTAAGGCACTTTCAAATCGAATGGATGAAAGGTTCTCTATGGTGGAGAACAATTTTGGTGGACTTGAGCGTGATGTGAAGATTATGGCCGGGGGATGTACCAATTGTGGCGGACCACACCATCCCGATGAGTGTGAGTCGGTGGTTAATGAAGATGTAAATTTCGTTCAAAACCAACGTCAAGGCCAATATCAACCTCTTTTCCAACGTGGCGGAAATTTCCAAGGCCGATATCAAGGTAACTATTCTAACTCTTCTAATACTTATTCTAACAAGTGTGGTGGAAATTTTCAAAATAGGTGGCAAAAGGATGAAAATCATGGCGCGCCTAACCAACAACAACCACCATCACCTCCAAGGCGAGAAGAAGACGAGGGCGAAGGATCACCACTCATGGCCATGATGTCCAAGTTTTTGACAAACAAGACAAACGAGAGGAGGCCCAAGAGAAAAGGAATATCTCAATGGAGAATTATTCCAAGCTTTTGAATGACAAGATCGGGGGCTTGCATGACAAGATTGATATAAACAATCGCAACACCCATGCTTTGATTTCCAATTTGGAAAAGAGAATTGATAGAATGGGCACTCAACAAAGGCAACTGGGTACTCTTCCAAGCAATACCCAACAAAACCCGAATCAAGACAAAGGCTCATGGAGGAATGGGGATGACAAATTGATGTGTAAAATCGAGTTTGTAAAATTTATAAACAAGTACCCACTAAAAATCGACTACTACACACTTTCAGGCAGTGGACCAGATCGCATATAGTATAGTAACTAGTAAGTCCGAGATCGTTCGCAGGGATTGGTTTTGAAATAATTGTTCGCTAAAGCAGTTTTAGAAACAGGATGGAACCGTAGCCGAATTGCTACCTAACTTGACAATTTGAAATTAAAGAAATTGAAATCACAAGACAATTATAAGTAAAGAAAGTTCAGACAATATAAATAAAGATCATCCACTTCGAATCCACTTGACTTCAGTTATGATTGCACACGTTAAAGATCAAATTATTTAGAGTTGACAAGATAATCGTGAAAGGATAAAAATGCGCGCGTGGTACCACCAACCGCTCGCAAATTACCCCAAACACCTAAGTTGCTAGTTTAATTACCCAAGCCGGTACCACCAATGCCTAGAAAATCTTCCCAACAATTAGTTTGCTTGATTATCCAATTACCAATTATGCCTATGTGAATGAAAACGTGGTACCACCAACCGTTTCTAAACACGTTTACCGATTAATTCCTATTATAGATTTGACATACACCGTCATACCATGAACCGGTGACAACCGACCATAGACAATCGAATTGAAACGATAAACATATTCACCTAGTACCACTAACGATGAACACATAAACCATCAACATCAAAAGAATAAATCACAAGGAATTAATTGATAAAGTTCACGACACAACGATAATTGAATCAACTTTTGAATTAAAATATTGCAATCATATCATTCGTCAAGTTTTATCAAAGTGGATGATTAGAAATCTAGCCACTCATGCTAAATTGAAATTCATAAAAGAAATTGAAAGAGAACATATTGTACCAATATTTGTTGAATGTAAATTGCAAGACAGAAAATTAGATACGATCTAGATGGGTGTTCTTGAATCTTCAATGAATCCAATGATGAAATCTGAGACGATCCTTGAAAGAATTCGCGGTAGAACAGCTCCTAGAAAGAAAACTTGATAACCTGGAAAATAGGGTTTATTTTTCTATTTATACCTCCCCCCAAAATCTGCTGCAAAAGGCTGAAACCCTGATTCCCCCGTGCACTCACTGCGGCGCAGTGGGCCTTGTGCACCCCCACTGCGGCGCAGTGAAGGATCCCTGGAATTCTTGTTCTCTAGTGACTGCGGCGCAGTGGGGCTAGTGCACTCCCACTGCGGCGCATGGAAAATCATCTGGAAATCATATCTTTTTTCTCGACCTTGACTGCGGCGCAGTGGGGCACGTGCACTCCCACTGCGGCGCATCAATAATCATCTGGAATTCATTTGTCTTTGGCACCCATTGACTGCGGCGCAGTGGGGATGGTCTCCTCCCACTGCGGCGCATGGACAATCGTCTGGATTCTATGGTTCTTCTTACTGGTGACTGCGGCGCAGTGGGGCTCGTGCACTCCCACTGCGGCGCAGTCAATACTTGCTGAAGTCATTAGTTCTTCTTTATTAACCTCTCTCGAACACTCGGATCAACATCTTGGCCTAGAATCGTCAGAAAATGCACCAAATGGATGCCCAACCTGCTAAGAACCTGAAAGCACTAACAAACACCGTAAACGCGCCAAATGCATACAAAATTGACTAAAAACACATACGACAAAGGCCAATAATGATGTGGGCGATCTATATAAATTGGTCACATCAAATCCCCCCACACTTGAGCGTTGCTTGTCCTCAAGCAAATCTGGAAATTAAGCAAAAACATTCCTTGGCACGAAGCTATATAAACACATTACGATTATCAAAAAGAAACCAAACCAAGTATGTCGATGACAAGGACTTTTGGTGAAGCAGTTTTAATCTTAAATGAAAATCCGAAATGTTTGACAATATCTGAACAATCCACAAGCCTCAATAACACGACTAAGCAAAAGTGAAACAAATGAGCCTATCAAAATCATCCTACTCCAACGAACTTACTATTGGGGTTGAATACATATGAATAATCACTCATTGCACGGTCGTGATGCATATCTTACCATAGGCTTGAACTAGGATCATAGCTTCACCGACATGGCGTGAGCACCAAGTACATCATCAAAATATGGCATATAAGTCGGTTGTAAAGTTAGGCTAAGGGTATTTACAATGGGATTTGGGATATTTAGGTTAGTGATAGGAAATAACAAAAGTATAAGTTATGTACAAAATAGTCTAATCAAACCGACTACTACAAAAACCGAAACTTGATGTGTAAAATAACAAAAGTATAAGTTTTTTATAAATTCGCAGTTATTTCATTTTTTTCTTCTTTATTTTGAACCATTTTTACTCTACTAGTAGGCACCCTCTTACAATGATGAACAATGTCAATTAACAATATACTTCCTTCGAACAATCCAAGACATTTCCCACTAACTTGACCAATCGTCGTATCCCCATAGACCAAGAATATTCCAACCGATAACCACTGAAGCTCTCTCAAACCGTCCAAACAAACCAATGACAATCAATGGCCCCCCAAAATTAGACTATCGGTATGGCGAGGTAAAGTTTACATATTTAAGTGGATTTATACAAAGGAAAAGGCTAAGTTCAAAAAAAGTGTCTAAATGTATCTTGCACTAAAGATGAGTGCAACAAAGGTTTACAAAGAAAGGAAAATCTTGTATGTACATGTATAAAAGTATGTATACAAAAGGTACAAAAAAAATACATGAGCAAGGGGTGAATAAAAAGAAAATACGGGTCAAACCTAGTATGCCAATTCGTCATCCAATGTACTTATATCACAAAAGTGATCTCACTGCGGTCTCGTAACGATCACCAGGCCAAGTTCTAGCTCAACACATCATCGGCACACTCATATCAAAGAAAGGAACCCGGAAATGGAATAAATTAACCTCAAATTCGCACATCTTAGTGCAGAGTTCGAAATGGAACCCTTACTCCCGAATAAATCCAAGAGCCTAAGAGAGGGACAAATTTACAAGGCAATCAAACCAAAACCGTCAACACCTAGCACATCTATAAATGAATGATGAATCTCACAACTTTTAGGTGTTTGGGATATTTGAGCATGCAAGTAATGTTATCAATCCACAAGGATTAGCCCAATAACCGTTCAGAACACATTTCGCCGATTAAATTTGTACCAAGGAAAAAAAAAATTTAGTAAAATTGCTCATTAAGGTATTATGAATTAAGTGACAAAAGCAATTTACCACAAGGACAAGCTCAACACAAGTTTCAAATCATATCATCTTCCGTCATCCTACCAAATCGAAGCCACCAATCTCAAACATGCACATCATAGTTCAGAGTTCAAGGTAGAACCCTTACTCTTGGATAAAATCCAAAAGCCTACGAGAGGGACACAATTCTCAATGGCAAAACAACAAAAGAGATATATCTGGTTGCTTAAACCTATTTGCCATCCCCCCACACTTAAGATGGACAATGCCCTCGATGTCCACTATTCGGTCAAAACTAAGGTAAATAGGGGTAAGCAAAATAGACAGAAAGAATGAGAACACATACCGGATTAAGGACACATTCCGTTTCAAAACAAGTAAGTCGACCCCGCACCACAAATTGCTCTTCCTAAAAAGGAAGTCCAATTTGCTTGACGGAAGAAACAGACTAGTCCAAAACGGAATGTGCGAGAGCTGTGTGCGAAACAATGTCAGTAAAAATGCCAATTAAAAATGTTGCGCTGAACTTACTGCCAGCATATGCATGTGGCATCATAGTGAGCTACTAACACGATCACACAATCAAACAAATCAATGCCAACGAATGTAGGTGAGAATGAGAATCCAACGGGTCCTCCCCCACACTTGGGTTCCACTAAGTATTTCCATCAAATCGGATCAAACCTGTTCAATTACACATCACAAGAACACATCCCAAAATATCCATACAAAATGCAAACTAAAAGAGTATCATGCAGAAAATAAAAGAAACAAAGGAAAGTACAAGTGTTTCATCACCCCGTAGGGTGGATACCAGACAATGATAACTAAAGTAATGACATGAGAATACCAACATAACCAAACATCATATGATTCCATCCCACGGTACCGGATGGGAATCATCTCCACTACTGCTGCTGTCCATGGTAGCCATAAGGTAGCCCAGGTGTTCCAAAAATACTCGACACCCAATCGGACGCCTCCTCCTGAGCTGCACCCGAACCACCTGCATCTCCTCCTGACTGACTAGCATCAAATCCTGAATGAGCACCTGCATCCAAACCTGCAAAAGATGAAGAATCACCGCCAACATGTCCACCCTGGAAGACCCCAAACTGCACTGGACCTCGAGGATAACCTCCTAAATCGTGGGGTTGTGGTGACATGTTCCCCGGGGCAGTCGTCTGAGAGAAAAAGGACTGACCCCCCTGACGATAATCGGGGACATAAATAGGCGGTGGAGAAAAATCAGGAATCGGGTCAGGTCGAACAAACTCCCGACCGTGATACTGAGCATCCCACATCGGCTGATAATAATCAAGTGTGTAGTTAGTGTGGGCCTGCTGTGATCCAACCCAGCTGAAATCCTGGTCCATCCTCCTCTGGTATGCATCAAACTCCTGCCTACTCTTCTGCTGAGACTCATAAATATTCTGAATAGTGTTCCCCAAAAGTGTTAAATCAAACGAGCGAGAGATGGGAATGTTACGTCCAGTCCTCCTCGGTGGCTCCTGTGGAGCATCAGCCATCTCAACATCAGCCTCAACATCCTCCTCCTGTACAAGAGGTGGTCCCTCAACTTCACCTTCATCCGCCAACAACTGCTCTTGCTCATTTCCTATCTTCTACTTCAAAATCTTACCCCTCCAAAGCTCATTATATGTAAAACTTTCCTGATGCACTGGTAATGAAAGATAGGTCTGGCAATCATCTGTAGCAAAAACTCCCATCCTCTTATAAATAACCGTGATGAAATACCCCAAAACCAGATTCGAATCAGAATGATTACACATACGGTCAAGCAATACAAGAGGAGGCAAAGCAAACCTTGATGGAGCACCTTCAGAAAACAGCTTAAGTAACCATAGATCATTTTGGTAAGCCTTCTCCCAATGAGTAGATCTCTGCACCAAGAATGTAACAATCATACGGTGGAGTAACCTCAAACGAACATTCTTAATCTTTGACACACCACTAGTGTATGTCCAAGTTTCTCCTCCCGTGATTCTTGTGAAATACTCCAAAATAGACTCACCATCACCCAAATCGGCTCCCGTTCTATAACCCTTCCTCAAAATAGCCTTAAGTTCCGCACTCTGTAATTCCTCTCTTGAATACATTCCACAATAATACCCAAACTCAGCAATCGACAGCCTCTCTGCTGTCCCCCACAATAAAACGATACTATCCTCTCCTCAAATATATCCTTAACCTTCCCTAACTCCTTCTTCAGTTTCAAGGTCGAATAAAACTCCAAGCATAACTCACGGTAGGCGGCCTCACGGTTAGCAAATACCCGCCGCCAAATATCACAACTCACGTCATGCCCTCTTGACTCACCTCCAACTCTCAAACTCATCGAAAACCATCTTCGAATGTCCTCCTGCACTCCATATACCTGAGCTTGAAAAGGACTTAAATGTCTTGCGGGAAGGACCGCATGCTTAGCAAGCTTGTACAACTTGTTCTTGTACATGTTCTTCTGAGGCTGCCTAACATTTCCAAATGAGAGCCACGCATGTCTCTCGTTCAGTTCACCTTCTATGAATGTAAGCGGCACCTCCATTTGTTTCTTAGAAGCTTGACTTGGGACGTTAACGGCCTCACTAGATTGCCCCTCAACCATTTTCCTTTTTCCTGCGGCCTTATCAGTAGCTCCCGCTCCCTGCATTCACAAACATGAAAACGACCAATTGTGAGTATTAAGAATGCAAAGTTGGGAACCATATTAAACAAACAAAAAACTAGGCAGGAAAGTACCCTCACTGCGGTGCAGTGGGCATTCTTCACCCTCACTGCGGCGCAGTGGGGTAAAAAGACAAACGGGCAGAGGATCCTCACTGCGGCGCAGTGGGGTAAAAAGACAAACGGGCAGAGGATCCTCACTGCGGCGCAGTGAGGCACAAATACTGGGCAACTAGTTAGGGTTCATCACGACATGGCACAAAAAAAGGGGTAATCAAACAAGCAAATTCAGGGAATAATGAAACAATAATCTCCTCATAAATCGACATATACATCCCCCAAACTTGTTCATAACAAAATCCCCAATTTTTCCAAAACCCTAATTTCAAAATTAAAATCAAAAATGGATGAACAAGATGGAAGATTTAACACCCAATTAGCTTCTATTGCCCACAAACATCAAAACCCTAAATTAATTCGAAAGATTAAACTAGCATAAACCCTAGAAATTGAAAGCTCAAAATAAAAGAAAAGTACAAAGAAACAAAAGAGAAAAACTTACACTTCGTCCCATTATGCAATGTATGAAGATGAAAATCTGGAGAAAAGATTAAAGATGGAAGAGAATGGAAGAATCTTGATGGTAAATAATGGGTATTTTGGTTTTTTAGATGAGAGAAAAGAAGAAGAAAAGTGAAAGTGAGAAAGTAAAAGAAAACTCCAACTTACCTGGCTTGTATTTGACTCACCCGTCCTCCCACTGCGGCGCAGTGGAGAGGCTTCACTCCCACTGCGGCGCAGTGGGAAGTTTTCCAACCTTGGGCAGAGACTTTTTGATGCGGCGCAGTCAGAATAACCCACCCCACTGCGGCGCAGTGGGGTAAAAAGACAAACGGGCAGAGGACCCCCACTGCGGCGCAGTGGGGATTGTCTGAAAATTTTCCTTCACAAATATTATGTCAAAATCTCAAATCATATCATGCCCGGAACCGCATCAAATCTAAACCACACCTGCACTTACTAACTAAAACAAGATTAAAAATGACTAATTCAAGGAAAGTAAAATGCAATAAAATAACACGGGTTGCCTCCCGAGAAGCGCTTAAGTTATTAACGAGTCTTTAGCTTGACTCGACCAACCTTCAAGTTTCCAATTCAAACACGGGGATCTCATCAAATATCCCCTCAACCTGCTCTTCTTCCAAATATAGCTTAAGTCGATGACCATTGACAATGAACGAACCTTCACCATTTCGCTTAAACAACTCAACATAACCCGATGGGTATACGTGCTTAATCTCAAACGGTCCAATCCATCTAGAAGTTAGTTTAGGTTGCTTAATCTTAAATTTTGACAAAAATAACAACACTTTAGCTCCAACCTTAAACTCCTTCCTACGAATCCTCTTATCATGCCAAATCTTGGTCCACTCCTTATATAGCCTCGAATTCTCATAAGCACCTAACCTAAGTTCATCAAGCTCATGAAGTTGCAACATCCTAAGTTCACTTGCCTCCATCAAATCCAAATTCAAATTCCTTAAAGCCCAATACGCTTTATGCTCTATCTCAATAGGAAGATGGCAACTTTTGCCAAAGAGCAACCGGTATGGCGTGGTGCCAATCGGCGTCTTATAAGCCGTCCTAAACGCCCACAAGGCGCCATCTAACTTCTTTGACCACACCTTGGGGTTATCTCCAACAGTTTTCTCCAAAATCCTCTTCAAGGCCCTATTTGTGTTTTCCACTTGACCACTGGTCTGTGCATGGTACGAGGTAGAAAAATAGTGGACAACACCATACCTCTTCATCACTTTGGCTAACTGATGGTTTGCAAAATGGGTTCCACGGTCACTAATCAAAGCTCTAGGGCAACCAAAACGACAGAACAACTGTTTCAAGAAATCAATGACTACACGCGCGTCATTCGTGGGCAAAGCCTTGGCTTCGGCCCATTTAGACACGTAGTCAACGGCGACAAGAATGTACTGAAACTTATTAGACGGTGGGAATGGTCCCATAAAGTCTATACCCCAGACATCAAAAACCTCACATACCTGAATACTCTGTTGAGGCATCTCATCCCGTTTAGTGATGTTCCCCTGTCGCTGACAGATGTCACAAGTCTCAACCAAAGTCTGGGCCTCCTTGAAAATTGTTGGCCAATAGAAACCTGCATCAAAAACTTTCTTACCCGTCACTGAAGGACCATAATGACCCCCAGTTGGCCCGTAGTGACATGCATCCAAAATTTCTCTAGTCTCACTTCCAGCAACACATCTCCTAACCATACCATCTGCACAAACACGAAACAAGTATGGATGGTCCCAAAAATAATACTTAACATCCGATATGAGCTTCTTCTTCTGCTAGGACGTGAAATCATTAGGTATCTCACCTGCAACCAAATAATTAGCTATATCTGCAAACCAAGGAACTTCATCAGAATTAGAGATAAACATTAAAGACTTATCGGGGAAGTGATCATTGATCTCCCCATCACGAAGTTCCTCCCGGTGAGGATCTTCCAAACGACTCAAATGGTCGGCAGCCAAATTTTCAGCCCCTTTCTTATCCTTTATCTCAATGTCAAATTCTTGCAACAAAAGAATCCAATGGATAAGCCTGGGTTTAGCATCCTGTTTCGAGAACAGGTACTTAAGGGCTGAATGGTCAGTGAAAACTATGGTCTTACTCAAAACAAGATATGATCTAAACTTATCAAATGCAAAGACCACTGCAAGCAACTCCTTTTCTGTAGTGGTGTAATTTTGCTGGGCGGGGTTCAAAGTCTTACTAGCAAAGTAAATGGGCTTGAAATGTTTCTCAACCCTTTGCCCTAGCACAGCTCCAACAGCATAGTAACTTGCATCACACATCAACTCGAAAGGCAATTCCCAATCTGGAGCTACCATGATAGGAGAATCAGTCAACTTCTCCTTCAATACCTGAAAAGCACTCAAACAAGCATCATCAAAAACAAAAGGAACGTCCTTCTCCAACAAGTGGGTCATAGGACGAGTTATCTTAGAGAAATCCTTAATAAATCGACGATAAAAACCTGCATGTCCAAGAAAACTCCTTACCCCTTTCACATTGGAAGGCGGGGGTAATTTGGCAATAACATCTATCTTAGCCCGATCAACCTCAATCCCGGACTTAGACACTTTATGCCCTAACACAATACCCTCAGTCACCATAAAATGGCACTTTTCCCAATTCAAAACAAGGTGTGCCCTCTCATACCGTTCCAACATCCTATCCAAATTACTCAAGCAAGAATGAAAAGAATCCCCAAAAACTGAAAAATCATCCATGAAAACTTCCATGGAAGTTTCAAGCATGTCCTGGAAAATAACAATCATGCACCTTTGAAAGGTGTCAGGGGCATTACACAAACCAAACGGCATACGCCGATAAGCAAAAGTGCCAAATGGACAAGTGAAAGTAGTTTTCTCTTGGTCCTTGGGATCAATGGGTATTTGAAAGTACCCGGAAAACCCATCCAAGAAACAAAAATATTCATTCCCTGCAAGACGTTCCAACATTTGATCAATAAAAGGAAGGGGAAAGTGATCCTTACGGGTGGCATCATTAAGCTTATGGTAGTCTATACAAACCCGCCAACCCGTAATAGTCCTAGTGGCCAAAAGCTCCTTATTATCATTTTCAATGACTGTCATGCCCCCCTTTTTGGGCACACAGTGGACAGGACTTACCCATGAACTATCGGCAATAGGAAAAATGATTCCTGCATCAAGAAGCTTAATTACCTCTTTCTTAACAACCTCCTTCATATTAGGATTCAGCCGCCTTTGTCTCTGGACAACGGGCTTAACATCATCAAGAAAATCAATTTTATGCTGGCAGAAATTAGGACTAATACCTGGGATATCTGTGGTCTTCCAAGCAAAATCCCGCTTGTGGGCTTTAAGAACAGACATGAGACGGTCTTTCTCGTCACTCGAAAGTGAGGACGAGATAACCACTGGAAGAGAAGACTCACCTGACAGATATGCATACTCTAAATGGTCTGGAAGCGGCTTAAGCTCCAAGTCAGTGGGTGGTACCTCAACAGAGTTAGGTACCCTTGAACTCCCGTCAGCAACTACCTCCTCAAAAGTCTCATCCTCGGGAGGTGATTCATCCAAGCTCAGTGCCATGACCTCTGCAAACAGGGCTTCATCAGTAATTTCTCTAGATCCTAAATTAGCGATCTCTTCCTCTCCAATATCTGTCTCCATGAATTCCTGAAATTCTTGATCCAATGCATCATCAATGACGTCAATCCTGAAACAAGTCTCATCATTAGAATATGAATGCTTGATAGACTTTTCAACATTAAACACAATCCTATCAGTGCCTACGCCTAAGGAAATCTCCTTATCCTTCACACGGATGATAGCATCCGCGGTATTAAGGAATGGGCATCCAAGAATAAGAGGGACCTTCGTATCTTCCTCCATCTCGAGGATAACGAAGTCAACAAGAAAAACAATGTGGCCAACTCTGACATTAATGTTTTCAGCAATCCCGATGGGATACTGAAATGAATGGTCAGCAAGCCTTATACTCATGCGAGTAGGGCGAAGGACTCCCAATGACAACTTGGCATAAACCGAGTAAGGCATCAAATTGATGCTAGCCCCTAAATCAGCTAAGGCCTTACAAATAATAGTTCTAATAGAGCAAGTGATAAGAAAACTACCTGGGTCTTCAAGCTTTGGTGGAATGCGGTTCTGCAAGATAGCAGAACACTCGGCATTAATAAAAGTAGCCTTTGCCTCTTCAAACTTCCCTTTGTCTGTCACAAGCTCCTTAATGAACTTGGCATAATTGGGCATCCCCTAAATAAGATCAACTAAAGGAACATTAATATGAACATTTTTGATCATGTCCACAAACTTGTTATATTTCTCCTTCAGCTTTGCTTTCCTGAACCTCTGTGGAAATGGTATCTTTGGCTTGTATGGTTTAACCTCTGGAACCACAGCCGGTTTTGGTGGAGTAACCGGAGTCTTCACGGTCGAATCTTCCTCCATCTCTATTTCTTCATCAATATCAGCATCGTCACTCCCGTTATCCTGCACATCTGAAACAACAACATTAGGAATAGGAGGTGGGTCATAAGACCTACCAGTACGAGTGGTGATGGCTTTGGCTTGCTCATTACGGACTGGAGGTGGAGTGTATTTCTGTCCCTGACTAAATTGAGGTCTAGGATTCTGCTGTGTGTTGCTAGGAAGAGTCCCCGTGGGCCTAGCAAGAGCTGCCATCCTACTTTCGAGATCCTTGAAATTAGCACCCTGATTTTTCATGTTGATCTCCACCTTCCCGCTTATCTGATCCAACCTCTCACTCAAAGCCTTAGTATCATCCATGATCATTTGAATGCTAGTGTTTGTTTCATCTTGATTACTAGCCAACTGCTTCATCATCTCTCTCAACTCGGCATTAGGATCGGCATTAGAAGAAGAAGAACCTGATCCTTGTCCTTGCTGAGTCTGTTGTTGTGGCTGATTCTGATAATTATCTCTTTGCCACCTATTACCTGAAAAACGAGGAGCATTAGCCTGAAAAGAAGAGTTATAAGAAGTATTACCTGAAGGTCGGTTCTGGAAACCGGTGTTGCGGTGGAAATTCCCTTGGGTTGATTCTGAACATAGTTCACATCTTCGGGTGCCCGATTTGGACACTCATCAGAATAGTGCATATCACCACAATGATCACACCCATCGGCTACGACCTTAACATCCCTCTCAAGTGCACTAAACCTAGTCTCTTGAGCAGTAAAGCTCCTATCCATGCGCTCAGATAGCGCCTTAATCTCTCCAATAATCGTTGAATCGTTACTAGCTTCAACCTTAGCCACTCTCCCTTGGTTAGTGCCCTTCTTTATCTTTCTTTCATTCTTCAAGAACCTTTCATCATCCATAGTTGAGTTATCCTTTGCCATGTCTTCCAAGATCTGATAACCTTCATTGGGTGTAATGTTATTGAAACTACCCCCAAAAGCATATCCCAATTCTCATTTAGACTTCTTATCTAACCCATCAAAGAATAGCTCCACATATTGTTCCTTAGTCAAATTGTGACCTGGACAATTTCTCAACATTTTCTTGAAACGAACCCAAGCATCTACAACATCTTCTCCATCATCTTGTTCAAAAGACCTAATCATATTCTCCAACCTTCTTTGAGTTCTGAGTGAATAAAACTCACCAATGAAAGCCTCCTTAAGTTGGTCCCAAGTAGTGATTGAATTTTCTGGAAGATCATTGAACCAATCAAGTGCTTCTCCGGTGATTGAGATGGGAAATGTCTCAAGTTTCACGGCATTCATTTGATTTTGACCATATTGATAAAGTCGAGCCAACTTTTCAAACCTATCCAAGTGTTGGTAAGGATCCCATTTCCTTTTTCCATCAAATTGTTGCTCTTCTATGCTCTTGAGATGATTTCCTTTCAAATTGAAAGTGTGATCAATGGCCGGAGGTCTAATGGCGGAGCCACGGCTAGTAGGAATAGTACGAACCCTCTCGCCATAGCGAGTGTCATTTGGACCCCTTGGTTGTTTGTCACCCATCTCCTCTTGCTTAACTTCTAAATTGAAGAATTCGTCTAAATAAAACCCTTCCTCGTCCGAATCAGGAGTGGGTTTAGCTATAGGTGAAAATGGTGTTGGTATTGGTGTTGTGGGTTCAGTGAAGTTAAACTGGCGCCCTCTTGGTCTTCTCAGAGTAGACAAAGGACTATTCAAAGGGAGAACGCGAGTTCATCAACTAAAACAATACCTGCAAACACACAACTAACACAAACACGTCAAATGCATCGGTGATAAGAAAAGAAAACTAAACTAATAAAACAAGTAACTTCCTCACGCGTGAGAAAGGATCAAACCACTAAATTAACAACTAAATCGGCACACAATCCCCGGCAGCGGCGCCAAAAACTTGATGTGTAAAATCGAGTTTGTAAAATTTATAAACAAGTACCCACTAAAAACCGACTACTACACACTTTCAGGCAGTGGACCTGATCGCATATAGTATAGTAACTAGTAAGTCCGAGATCATTCGCAGGGATTGGTTTTGAAATAATTGTTCGCTAAAGCAGTTTTAGAAACAGGATGGAACCGTAGCCGAATTGCTACCTAACTTGACAATTTGAAATTAAAGAAATTGAAATCACAAGACAATTAAAAGTAAAGAAAGTTCAGACAATATAAATAAAGATCATCCACTTCGAATCCACTTGACTTCAGTTATGATTGCACACGTTAAAGATCAAATTATTTAGAGTTGACAAGATAATCGTGAAAGGATAAAAATGCGCGCGTGGTACCACCAACCGTTCGCAAATTACCCCAAACACCTAAGTTGCTAGTTTAATTACCCAAGCCAGTACCACCAATGCCTAGAAAATCTCCCCAACAATTAGTTTGCTTGATTATCCAATTACCAATTATGCCTATGTGAATGAAAATGTGGTACCACCAACCGTTTCTAAACACGTTTACCGATTAATTCCTATTATAGATTTGACATACACCGTCATACCATGAACCGGTGACAACCGACCATAGACAATCGAATTGAAACGATAAACATATTCACCTAGTACCACTAACGATGAACACATAAACCATCAACATCAAAAGAATAAATCACAAGGAATTAATTGATAAAGATCACGACACAATGATAATTGAATCAACTCTTGAATTAAAATATTGCAATCATATCATTCGTCAAGTTTCATCAAAGTGGATGATTAGAAATCTAGCCACTCATGCTAAATTGAAATTCATAAAAGAAATTGAAAGAGAACATATTGTACCAACGTTTGTTGAATGTAAATTGCAAGACAGAAAATTAGATACGATCTAGATGGGTGTTCTTGAATCTTCAATGAATCCAATGATGAAATCTGAGATGATCCTTGAAAGAATTCGCGGTAGAACAGCTCCTAGAAAGAAAACTTGAGAACCTGGAAAATAGGGTTTATTTTTCTATTTATACCTCCCCCCAAAATCTGCTGCAAAAGGCTGAAACCCTGATTCCCCCGTGCACTCACTGCGGCGCAGTGGGCCTTGTGCACCCCCACTGCGGTGCAGTGAAGGATCCCTGGAATTCTTGTTCTCTAGTGACTGCGGCGCAGTGGGGCTAGTGCACTCCCACTGCGGCGCATGGAAAATCATCTGGAAATCATATCTTTTTTCTCGACCTTGACTGCGGCGCAGTGGGGCACGTGCACTCCCACTGCGGCGCATCAATAATCATCTGGAATTCATTTGTCTTTGGCACCCATTGACTGCAGCGCAGTGGGGATGGTCTCCTCCCACTGCGGCGCATGGACAATCGTCTGGATTCTATGGTTCTTCTTACTGGTGACTGCGGCGCAGTGGGGCTCGTGCACTCCCACTGCGGCGCAGTCAATACTTGCTGAAGTCATTAGTTCTTCTTTATTAACCTCTCTCGAACACTCGGATCAACATCTTGGCCTAGAATCGTCAGAAAATGCACCAAATGGACGCACAACCTGCTAAGAACCTGAAAGCACTAACAAACACCGTAAACGCGCCAAATGCATACAAAATTGACTAAAAACACATACGACAAAGGCCAATAATGATGTGGGCGATCTATATAAATTGGTCACATCACAAATACAAAGGTCCCTAACACCGGAACGAAACCGTCAATGCTATAACTACACGATCCGGCAAGGTAATTGTTCCTCCTATTGATAATTCTTGTATTTCTAATGTTTCTCCTCAAGTTGGACAGTTTGAAGAAGATGTTGAAGAAGAGGTAGAGATGGAGTCACCGCCGGTGGTGACCACTTCGGTTCCTAAGGCCACACCGATCAAGGAAACCGTGTTGAAGCCCTACCAACCGAAGATTCCTTTTCCACAGAGATTGATGAAGGAAAAGATGAAGGAGCGAATGGATAAGTTTGTAAGTGATCTAAGGAAGTTGCATATCAATATTCCGTTTTTAGATGCAATTGTGCAGATGCCAGAATATGCAAAATGTTTGAAGCAAATTTTGATGAACAAGAAAAAGTTGGCTGAGGTGGAGACTAAAATTTTGGAAAATGTTTGCTCGGCGGCAGTGGCGGGTAAGTTACCCGAAAAGCGTAAGGATCCAGGTAGTTTTACTGTTTCTTGCAAGATTGGTGATTTGACTGTGAGTAAGGCATTGACAGATTCAGGTGCTAGTATTGATTTAATGCCTTCATCTATTTATGCTAAACTGAATTTAGGAAAACCGAAACCCATCAACTTGAAAATTCAATTGGCCGATAATTCCGTTATAAGACCTATGGGAATTTTAGAAGACGTGTTGGTCAAAGTGGGTGGTTTGGTCTTTCCGGTGGATTTTATCATCATTGATGTGGGTGAAGCATTAAACGTACCCCTTATTCTAGGAAGACCATTTCTTGCTACGGCCGATGCTACCATTGAGGTCGAGCGTGGTAAGCTTACATTGAGAACGGGGGATGAATCGGTAGAATTGTTGAACACTACTTCTTTTTCTTCACCTAACGTTGTTAATTCTATCGAGACTATTTGTGTTAGTTCTAGTGATTCTCAGAATGATGGATGGTCGGAAGATGAAGTGGAGAAAAAGGGAAATGAGGGGAAGATAACACTAGTGATTAATTCTCGACCGACAAGTAGCCGAAGTGCCAAGATCCGTAAATTGTACGATCATGTCAAGTCCGCGGTTTCTCATTGCAATGTGAAGTTGTCAAAAGAACTATGTTCGAATTTGTCAACCAAAGAGAAAGAGGAGTTGATGTTGGAGGTGGATGCTTTTGGTAGAGCAAATGATTGGATTCGGACGAAGATGAAAGATGATTGCTTCCCACCTATTAAGGATGGAACTCCCAACAACTTAAGTGTGGGGAGGGGGGTTAAAGGCCCCAACTTGGTAAGTCTTTGAGGTTTGATCGAGTCAAGCTAATGACTCGTAAATAAATAAAGCGCTTCTCGGGAGGCAACCCGTGTGTTTTTATCATTTTTAGTTGTTTTTAGTAGTTTTGTTCTATTTTTATGTTTTTCGTTGAGATTCACAGGTGAGAAATGATTTTGGGTGAACCGGTATGTGCAAAAGTTTGTTAAAAGACCAAAATTCTGGAAAACTGCAGCATATCGCGGCGCGACCAGACCCTCTCGCGGCGCGAGATTGGGTGGATTTGGAGCCATTTTGGACAGAGCTTTTTCTCGCGGCGCGAACTTGGCATCTCGCGACGCGATGGGCAGTTTCAACGTGATCGCGGCGCGACCAGAATCACTCGCGACGCGATGGTGCGCGTCCAGGTAAGTTTCCTCTCTTTTAATATAAAAATCGAAAAATGAAAAAAAGGGGCACTTAATAGAAACAGAGCCACGATCTATCTATCTTCTCTCACTCTCTTTTCTTCTTCCTTTCTCACTTTCTCTCAAAACACACACACACAAATACACATACACACACTCTTAGATTTGTGGTTTTGCACTCTTCTTCTTCCTCTCATTCACTTGTTCTCCATTCCATCATCATCATCATGTCAAGAGGGGTATGTGATTCTTAACTCTTTCTCTTTTCTTTTCAATTTTATTTCAATATTAATTAGGATTTATTTATTTTCTTGAATTTTCTTTCAATTAATGTTTGTTAATTACTTAGATAAGTTAGTATTGTTGTTTATTGTCCTTAGAGGTGATTAATTTTGGAAGAATCTTAGAAAAACCTAATTAGGGTTCTTAATTTTTAAATTGGGGGTTTTTAAGATTTAGTCATCCTTAATTTGTTTTAATTCAAATTAGTTAAAGCATTGTTAATTAGACATAAAACCCATTCAGAAAATCCAAAAAAAAAAAAAAAATTCAGAATCGCGGCGCGAGTGGGGGACCTCGCGTCGCGAGATTCTGCCCTGTTTTCCCGTTTTTGCCGTTTGTCTGTCTTAGCCTTTCGTGAGTGCCTCCATTTGTTTCCTCTGACTTATTTAGCACATTTTGAATGTTTTTGCATAAACAACCTGTTGGACAAAAATACGAGGGATGGGTGTGGCCGAATAACTACCAATTTGACTATGTAGATGATAGCTACACTCCACCAACCGCTCCTGCTAGCAAAACATTCAGGTTACTCAAAACACACACACATCCTTGGCTGCAATTCAGGGATGTCCCGAAGGCGGAACGCCAAGTGTTTTTGAATAGGTTAGCGGAAATCCAAGACTATGAGTTGATTCCCGCTCGTACAATAGACTGGCAGATAATTCGCGATGCACTCCTGGATGACTACTTTACAAACAGGTTTAGGACAGAATATACTGATGAGGAAACGGGTTGGGTAGCGAATATCGATATGTGGAAAAGGGTTTTTGAGCTGAACAAACCGGCTAAACTGGAATGGTGCCAGGAATTCTACTCATCTCTTAGAGTGGGACTTCTACCTGTTGAAGACATTTGTGAGGATCGGGTGATCCACTTTCGATTAGGTGGCAAGCAGCGCCATTGCACTATTCCCGAGTTTGGTTATCTTTGTGGCATGTTTGAGAAAAATGAGTTTAGTGATGGTTTGGTTCAATCTTTTTTGGAGAATAGCATTTTGGACACTTCCCATTTTGATGACGGGGTTAGTTTTCATGAGTATTGGAATAGGATTTTAGGGAAGCCTTCGTTTAGCTCGGGGGTGAGCAAAGTGTCGGACATTCGGTCCAAGAAGTTGAGGCTTTTGCATAAACTGATTACATACTCTTTCATCCATCGGGGCAATGCAAATGACAAAGTATGTAGCGATGATTTGTGGTTACTCCGGCAGTTCCAAGACTTCACTCCCACCAGATATGGGTGTGCTCCTTATATCCTTGCTCGTCAAATGTAGAAGCACCGGGAGCGTAGGTATTTATGTGGTCATTTCGTGACCTCGATCATGGAGAGGTTGGGCATGGCAAACACTAGTGAGGGGAGGAGAGTGTCGGATATTGAGCCTACCATTATCATTGATGCCACAGAGTTAAAGAAGGCAAGGTTGATGACTTCGGCGAGTGATTTGGGGGATGAAACGGAGGATGAGCAGGAGCCGCCGGCTCAGAGACAGAGGGTGGAGCCGCCACCCCAGATGGAGCAGCAGCCTAACCCTTACCCGGCTTATGATTTTGCAGGTTGGGGAACCAAGCTTGATGAGATCCTGGGTAATCAGCGGGAGCTCAGGGACACTCAGGATATGATGATGGATGGGCAGAGGACGATGTGGAGCCAAGTGAACCGCCTGGGTTTCCAAAACGAGTACTGGTCTCCCTATATCAACCATTGGATCCAACCGGAGTCTCCACCTCCACCACCGCCTACTCAGGCATTCAGTCCTCCTCCCATTTTCATGCCGGCCAGCACCACTTATGGATTTTTCTGTCCACATCCTGATCAGCAGCAGCAGCCCGGTTGGGCAGGCCCGAGTTCGAGCGCAGCTGGCACTAGTGGGACTACAGGGGGCGCTCAGGATATGCCCTAATTTGGGACATATAGACATACCACTGGAGAGCGCTATTCGGGGCCTGGTTTTGATTTCTACCGAGGCATATTTGGTGAGCCGGCAGATCCTGATGCTGGTGACGGTGTTCCCTCCTCTCATGACATGGAGGAGTATTGATCTATTCTATCTTCCTTCGATTTTCTGAAACTCTTGAAACTTTGAACTTTATTTCTTTTCTATTTGGTTGTAATTCCACCGTTTAGGCGATGAGACAGTTGTAGTATTTTCCGTATTTCCTTTATTATGAACTATGTAGTTGTTTTGGTATTTTGCTTTTAGTGATTGTCAGGTGATTAATTCAAGTTTGCAAGTTGAATTGCGAGAGAATGCCTTGGGAATTTTTGGAACAAACAAGCGGGTTTATGCTGGCAGTCAGTTCAGCACCCACTTAAATTTTGGCTTCAACTTTGCATTGGTGAATTCTTGCTTTCACCCGGAGGTTTTTCATTGTTCCTTTCTACATTTTGCATTTTCCCTTTTCCCATTGTTTGCCTTAGTTATTCGTCCATTGAGGACAATGTACAACTTAAGTGTGGGGAGGGGATGGTAAATTGGAAAAATGAAAATTTTTGAAGTTTCTTTCCTTTACTAGCATTTTGGTTATGTTTTTAAATTTTTGAGGCTATAGGTTTTGTGCAAAGATGAGAAATGAGGACTTTGAATTTTGCTAATCTAGGATAAAACTTGAGATTGTTTACCTTTAGCTTTCCTTTCCTAGTGCTTATGGCATTTCATCGTTCCAAGGGGTCATAGGCTTGTTCCGAACTTCAAATAATCTAGGTTGCTTGCAAATTGTACCTTAATGATAAACCTAATATGAATAATAGCTTCACTAGATGATGTATTGGTAGGCACCGCTTGAGGTTTTCCATTTGAATTTTGCAACTTGTGTGCATGAAAAGCTTGAAATGTATTAAATATGCTTGTGGTAATTTGACTTAACATATGGTTTGCACACCGGATGTCCGGTCCTTAATTCTTATGTTATAGGTTGTAGCTCTAGTCATTATGTTTGGTCTTTATATCGGGGTGTCTGGGGTGCTTCGGCATCAAACAGGTGGCACATGTGGGAATGCGCATAATCTTTTTCTAATAGTCTAATGCTAATGTGGTCTTTGAGACTCGAACAAGTAAGTCCTTGGGGTAACTTCGTTTTACCTAGCTCACCTAAAGCTTCCAACTTGGGATGGGTTGTCAGAAAGTTCGTTACATGGGTCTCATCGAAAATCACGGGTGTTAAATTATAAAACTTTTATTCTCACATGTGTTTGTGTTTAGAGCATGGTCTCTGGATATGCAACCCAACCTTGAGTTCTGGCGTATGTCTCTTAACGATACTCACGTATCCGTAGCGAACCACTGGCCGGACACCTAAAGTACACTTTCGTATGATCACCTGATGTGTGGATAGAGTTGCAATTCTAAACCGTAGGAGTATGTTTTGTCAAGGGACTCATAAGTATAACGTAATGAAAACCTTATGGAAAACCAATGGCGTGAGTGTTTAAGTGGACAAAATACCGGTAATCATTGTGGAATATTGCTTATGTTGCCAATAATAATGTTGATGCTTGCTAGTAGATTATAGCTTAGTAGGAACAAGCCTAAGGTTAATTGGAATGATAGAAATGTTCAAGAGGTGTTAACACAAGCATAGGGAGGATTCTAATTGTAACCGACACATCTTATTTGGACATTTTAGACACGTTTGTTAGCCATTTATACATGTTTTGTGGTGCTTTATGGTATTTGCTAGTGATTTCAGGTCTACAGCAGATACATCGCTCATAATTGGTAGAAAATAGCTTAAGAATGGTCCATATGCACTAACGATGAAGAACGAAGCTGAAATAGCAAAACTGGCACCCAGTCGCGGCGCGACCAGAATCATTCGCGGCGCGATCCTTCACAAACTTCCAATCGCGGCGCGACCCAAGCAACTCGCGACGCGACATAAAGCCCTGTATTGAAATGCTCCAGCTTTGGCACACCTCGCGGCGCGACCAAGGGGGCTCGCGGCGCGACCCAAGCAACTCGCGACGCGACATAAAGCCCTGTATTGAAATGCTCCAGCTTTGGCACACCTCGCGGCGCGACCAGAATCATTCGCGGCGCGATCCTTCACAAACTTCCAATCGCGGCGCGACCAGAATCATTCGCGGCGCGATCCTTCACAAACTTCCAATCGCGGCGCGACCAAGGGGGCTCGCGGCGCGAAATCCGTCTGACAGATCGACTTTCTCTCTCCTGGGGAATAAATACCAATCCCACTCAACCCTAAACCTAATCTTGGACACTCCAGCCTCCATACTTGTTCTCCAGCCGATTTTAAAGGTTTTTCAAGGGTTTTTCATCATCCAAACTATCTTGAAGACTTGAAGATTAATATTGGCTCTTGATTAGTGATTGTAGCTCGGTTGTAACCTCGATTTGGATTATTACTTCACATTTGGTACACTATGTTCTCCTTTTTATTTGAATCTTTAGCTCTTTTCATTATGAGTAGCTAAATCTCTATACATCTATGAAGATGAAGTGAAACAATTAGTTATGGCTGTATAATATTTTGAATTCAAGTTGGTTTTACTTAACATTTTGTCAAAATCTTAATGAAGTGATTTCTTCTACTTAAACTTGTGTTCTTGGTGATATTTGTGTTCTTCGATAGTGGTACTAGTTGAATGCAAGCATTATTTTAGTTGTTTGTCTATGAATAACTCTTGCTAGGTCATGGTATATGATAGTAAAGAATACAAGTCTAATAGAAATTACTTTGTTAAGTGGATTTAACGGTTGGTGGTACCACGTTTCTTTCACAAAGATAAAAATTGTTATTTAAATAATCAAACAAACTAGTTAGTTCGAGGAATTGTAATAGGGATGGTGGTACCACTTGTTGCAAGAAATTGGATTAAATAGGTGATCGAGTCGATTTTACAAACGGAGTGCACCCGGTTGTGTTTTTGTCTTATCACGATTATTATCACCAACACATATGAATTTTGAGCTTAACCTATATGCAACCTAGACTTTTTGCGTAGCGGATTCGACATAGATGGCTTTTTAGTTATTTGTTTACAACTCAAACTCTTTTCGCGTGCTCTCGATTAATACCGGTTGAGTACTTTATTTTACTTGTTGATTACATAGTTTTCAGAAACGCAAAGTGACAATTCGGTCACACCAAACTTTTTACTTGTTTCACATTTTTACAACCTTTAGTACAACAATCAGTCCTTGTGTTCGATCCTGGTCTTGCCAGTTAGCTATATTACATACGAACTGGTACACTGCCCGTAAGTGTGTTGTAGTCAGTTAGCGGTAGATCTTGTTATAAATTATAAACTAGATTTCACACATCATCCTGCAACATATTGTCCTCGGGAAAGGTGTGGGGCCAGTCAGTGTTGTCCCTTACCAACATTTTCATATGATATGTACAAGTAACACTGATAGATGATGTTTATTATTATAGGTGTTTTTTAAAAACATTTTGGTACAATTACATATAACACTTATTTAACAATGATTTTGTTATATGTAAGATGGTCTTGCTGCCAGAACAATATGGCCTTATTTCATTTCAAATTCGTAGAAGATTATACGCCCTGTATAATGCAAAAAGCTGATACAACTTAAAAGGTTGCTTACATTCTTTAACTGCCTAACTTGCTTTCGGAGGCCACTGATCTCATCATCTAGATCTGCATGCATTGGATCAATGCGCAGTTGAATTTCATCAGAACCAGTCCCTTGTCTGGAGCTAAGCCCTTTGTTGTTAATATAAGCAAAAGCATATTAAACTCAAAAATTTCCACTCTGACTTAGTGATAAAAGTTGATCAAGCGGAAGTTCAGAAGTATAAAGGAGCTTGGGCTCATAATGTCATATTGAGATTTACATTAATATAGTTCCTTCAGTAAATTATTTAATTCTCTGCTTAAAGGCAATGAAGCTTGGCCTAGCTAGTGAAATATTGAGAAGAAACATTATGAAAAGATGAAATAAGTACCTCGATCTATATGGAGCAGCACCATAGTAGCCACCACCTCTGTTAGAACTGGACGCCATTAGAAAGAAAACTTGAAACGGTGTGCTAACTGAGGAACTCTAAAAAAGAACCAAATAAAATCAGTATACTACAAGGAAATCATATAGTTGGCAATCCTTGAAGGAAAATTCTGTCTCCCTTCAAGTGAAAATTTTGATGACTAACTGAACCAGGAAAACACATCACATTTATGAAAACTGGATGAAAATCACGTAAATTGATAAGGTTGTGATAATGTAGACTAATAATTGAATTTGAAGTTCGTATGCGGAAGTGCAAAAATCTTGAAAGTTAAGTGATCATCTTATATATTTTGCCTTATGTTGTTGTCGTCTATTTTTTGTATGTATTTCGTCATGTCCAAGTATTTGTTAAATATAAATATCACATATGCATGCATATGATATAGAACTACAACCTCGTAGTAAAAGTAATGCTAATAATCTTCCAAATGATAAGCTTACTAATGATCCAATAACTAAAGCTGCACGCGGACAAAACCAAACATTAATCCTAACACAAATGACTCGTGCACATGCTTGTGTACAAAGCCATTAGTCTCGTTTTGAACCATCGCACGAGATGCCTCTTGTCATTAATACATATATATATATATATATATATTATATATATATATATAACTAGCACTATACCTGTGTGCGATAACCAGTCAAAGATCTGGTATATATTACAACCAACAACGCAAAGCAAGTTTACGATTTATGTATGATCCGACTACCTTCAAAACTATACCCAACAATTTTGACTATCGAATTTATAAGAGCAAAAAACTGAAAATTCCCATTGTCAGATACAATATACACATCAAACTGAAAAATAGGTTCATTTCCATTTAATTTAACAAAAAAAGTATAACACTAAAATTCTAAAGGGTGTTTCTTTAGTTTAAACTACTCGATTCGACTCTCCACGCGTTACCTGAACTCGGATCCTATTTAATTTTCTAAGTTTTGTGTTACCTCAAACCCTAACATATAACCCATGATTCCCAAACAAAAAATCATAAGTATTAATTAACAGATGATTAATTTAGATAATAATTTGATACATAATAAAAGGATTAATGTAAATATGTTAAAATTAATTGAAAAGAAAGAATTGAATAATTACCGATTGGAATTAGCGAATTGTATCAGCTACAGAGAAACAAACTTCTTTCCGATTGGATTATTAATCAGACTTTTTTTTAAACTTGTTTAAAATGATCCTTTTTTAGTTTTTACAAGGGGGACACGGTATACAAAAGCTGAGAGAAAAATTTATATTAAAAGTTACATAACAGACCCTAAACTATGAGGCACTCGATCCTCGTAGCGTTTGTTAAGAAAAAACAAAGGGAAAAGTACAATTTTCGTCCCTGTGGTTTTTCTAGAAAACACTTTTCACCTCTGCCGTCAAAAATAAACTTTTTTCATCCCTATGGTTTTTATTCTGTTAAAAAAACTCGTCCCTGCCATTATGTCCCCCACGTGCAAGTCACGTGAGGGGCTTTATCGTCTTTTTCCACTAAATGTCATGGCCCTTTTTGTCTTTTTGCAGTCTTGTCTTCCTTTTTTCATTTTCTCTCCCGTTTTCATCCCTGTAGTTTATAACAAAATTATACACGAAAAAACTAACAAAAAACACACACTCACACAAACGCTCTGATGCTTTCCCTCCAAAGAAAACCACAGTTCTTTGATTATCGGTAACAAAGAAACCAGCTTTGATTTCCCAATCAAAAGAAAGAAAAGTTAATTCAAATTCGGGTTGAGAAAATACTGACACTGCGTGACCAACAATAAAAACGACAACCTCGATTGAATGGAGTTCATGATGTTTTCACCACACAAACAATAAGCAACCATCGATTCAATTGTAATTGATTTGATTGATGTTGGGATTTGGGGAAAAATTGGGTGATATCGGGATTAAAAAAATGGGTGGGCCAAAAATAAAAGGTTGGGCATATTACATAGGCAAGGACGAGTTTTTTAACTTATATATTTAGTGGAAAAAGACGAAAAACCCCCTCACGTGACTTGCACATGGGGGGGACATAAATGGCAGGGACGAGTTTTTTTAACGGAATACCATAAGGATGAAAAAAGTTCATTTTTAACGGCAGAGATGTAAAGTGTTTTTCTTAAGCAACCACAGGGACGAAAATTGTACTATTCTCAAAAACTAAATGGAGGGGTGCATTTTGAGGGAGGGAGACCTGTACCATGTGCCGTCAGGGCCTATCCCAAGATGCTATCTGAAAATGGGGGGTGGTGTTCATGGCATATTTGCAAGTATCTTTTAAGGCATCTTACTTGAACATAGAATAGGGAGAAAAATGGGAGAGAGAAGATAAAAAAAGCGTTATATACAAGTCGTTTGAGGATGATGTTTTTCCCAAGAAACCTAAGGGATAGTGTAGCAGGCATTTTGGGGGATGAATGAGGGGAAGACGCCATCCACCCACCCCATATCTCTGAGTCTAATAGACCTTAAGATTAGATTATTATTATTGTTAGTTTGTAATTAAGTTGATGCTATATATTATAGAATGAATAAGTAGGTGCCAATCATTCTTATTTGTGATGTATAAGATAAAGAAATTGTAATAGATTATCGATAGGAATGGCCATCTATGAAGTAACAAATAACCTTTTGTATAGCTAGACAAGTATTATATGGTTCTAATACGTTTATGTCGTCCGCTTATATTGTCAATTAACCAAATTATATTGGGCATAATAGATGTAACAACCAAACTACATTCTGTAAAAGATACATCGGGTCTTATTTAAAAACAAATGCACACATAAAATCCGCCTGACTCATATTTGTGAGTTTGTAGATAAACAATACCCATATGCGGGTGCTAATTATGTGAATGTCACTTATATGTGCATAGGTAAAAATGTTTTAAAAGCAAACTAATACTAATCCGCACATAATCTACACAATATTAAGGTAAAAGGTATCATTGACAAAAAACTTAAGTATTGTGGGATCGATATGTGAAAAACGGCATCCCTATGCCGATGAAGGTGACCTTTTGACTTGCCTTTTGATCCATTTTTTTATCCACATGGGGAACTCATTATCTATTTTTAAGTTCTAGATATCCCGACATTCATGTAGGTTTGGAGTAGAGTAACATAGTTTTCTGTTTTTTTTAAATAAAGTTAAAAAAGGTAAACATTATTGACCAATTGAATATTATAATAATTCTATATATTACTAATTTCCTCCCAATTTAAAAGTCCAATTTTAACTTTCAAAGTCTTTCTTTTATAAATTTGACCGTAAATATTTTCATTTGTGTTTTATAAAATTTGATATATAATATATGAACGCATTGAGTTTTATATGTATTTTTTATGAATATAATTTTCATCAAGTGTCATATAACATAAGTAAAGATATTTACGGTCAAAATTGTTAAAAAATGACTTCGAAAGTCAAAATAGGACATTTAAATTGGGACGAGGTATAATTTAAGTTGTATAAAATCTGCAATGTAGCTGAATACTCTATTTTCTTTTCTTTTTCTTTTTTTTAAAGTAGCTGAATATTCCATTCAGTCCATTGATATAATTGGACATCGACAATCCACCTCACCAAATAAATTATACAAAAATACGTCTGACCAACATGAAAACATAAACACATATTCATATTTAATTCATATACATCTCACAATATGAACCAAAACTCACTTTATTATTATAATAAAGGCTATACCTCATACTCAAATGTGACCCCCCTCGTGTTTCCCAAACATCGAATTTGATTCGTACACGGTCCTGTCAATTCCATTATTATTAATAACAACCCCCACCTTCCTCTTTATATATCGCTCTCCACCAATCTTTCCATAACCATTCATATTCGCAACACCAAACCAACCATGCTCGAAAAAGTTGTTGCGACCGATGGCTCTGATACCATGTTAAATGTCCGGAAACCAAGGATCATGTGTCTGCATGGTTTCCGGACAAGTGGTGAAATATTCAAAACACAACTAAAAAAATGGCCCGAATCGGTTCTGGACAAAATTGACTTGTTTTTTCCTGATGCCCCATTTCCTTGTAATGGGAAATCTGAAGTCGAAGGCATCTTTGATCCGCCTTATTATGAATGGTTTCAATTTAACAAGGTAATTTAATTTGATTTCGTTATAAATTATTTCTTTATTGACAACAATTGTATTTTTGTATGGTTTATTATGAGATTTTGTTTGATTTCTTTTATTTTGCGAATGAATTGTAGGATTTTACGGATTATGAGAATTTAGATAAATGTCTTGAATATATTGAAGAATGTATGATCAAACATGCACCCATTGATGGTTTGGCTGGCTTCTCACAGGTTTAAGATTTAACTATGATTTTTATTTTGGGTTTTCTAAAAGGGAAGTGATATCACTACAATACTTTTTAGCCATATACAACAACCGTATATGTTCTACTGCACAGTATGCAACAACTGTACATGTTCTACTGCACAGTATGCAACTGTATGAAGCATGTATTGTTGTGTATGGCTAAAGAGTGTTGTAGAGATATCATTCCGCTTTCTTAAATTGCTCCAAAAGAATGTGAAATTGATTGTTTATATTAATAATCTTTCTTAGGGTGCAATATTGGCAGCTGCATTGCCAGGGCTGCAAGCTAAGGTATAGAGGTTTATTTTAAATATTGTTATGGTTAAAATATAATTTAACAAGTTCAACTGAAGCAGTGTATGTAGTTTTGCAATAAACACACACAACTAAAATGTGTCATGTAAAAAACATGAAGTGTTACTTCAGAAATATAATCAAGTTACATGTAAGTTCAGAAAAGGATATATTGGACATTCTAGTTTGATGGGATTTCAATTTGTGACATTTTATGATCTAGACGTCATTATGTAACATATAGAGTAAATAATGTGTGTTATTTATTAACTAATTATTAATATCATGTTATGATTTTCATTACTTACCAATTCTTTGTCCTATTACTATTTAGTTAATCAATTTTAAATTTAACAATATTAAAAAGATGAACTTTTTCTCTGTACAGGGAATAGCACTGACGAGGGTACCAAAGATTGAATTTTTAATGATAATATCAGGTGCAAAGTTTAAAAATGAATCGTGGGCTGAGAAAGCATATTCTCTTCCAATACAATGTCCATCTCTTCATTTTTTAGGTACCTTTTTTGACCTCATGTGTTTGTTGATAAGTTAACTCTTTGTGTTGAAGAATCTACATAAATGCCTTTAAAATATGATAGTTTATCTTAATATTAGCAAAATATTATACTTATAGAGGAAGGTAATAAGTTAATAATTTAGCCTAAAAAAAAAACATGCTGATATATATTATAAGATTAATTAAAATAAGATAATGATTTATTGGTCTAATGGTGTTATCCTCCCAGTTTAAACAACTAACTACCACGTTGGTCAGACTCTCATTATATTATGATGGAAGACGTTGAGTTAATTAAAAACTATGTCATTCTAAAAAGAATAAAGTCATCGGTCAAAAGAAAAAAATCATCTTGATGTTAGTTATTTTATTTTATATCATTAACTTATTTTCATTTTTCCATGAATAAACTAATTCATTGTGATATTGATTGTTCCATTTCAGTAAACAAAAAAATGAAAGTAAATGATTACTCTTTCTCAAATGGCAAATATATTTTATTTTTAAATTAAAATCATAAAATCATTTATGTCAATAATTGATACTTGAATTTCATTTTTAGAGACAAATTTTTTTATCAAATATAAGCTAACCTCACATAAACAATAATAACTTGTGTGTTGAATTTGACCAGTGCAACAATAAATTTGGAAGTTACTATTTAGGGCCTTTGTAACCACCATTCAATATTTGTTGGAAGTGTCATAATCAATACGTTTCAAGTAGGGCTTTGTTTAAAAAATGGAATTCGAAGAAATGAAGAATAGACCCCATAATACAATAAGTTAACAATATACAGAAAAATCATTAAGGTGTATTTGATTTATAGTTTTTATATTTCAAAAATAGAGATTGAAATACGATGAGAGATTTAGATAGAAGAAATATGGCCATATGTAAAAGTTGGAATACAAACCCCTCCCTGTGGTTGGTTTTTAAAATTTTTCTATTATTTTAACTTTTGTTAAGTTTAGAATCTCATACATATGTAGAGGCTACTTTACCAAATAGACGATTCTTCAATTCTTCTAGTCCACAAAATCCAACAAACTCATTTAGCATAAGAATTGATTATGTGATATGTTGGTACTCTGGCAGTCGGTAGCTCACAATCCCCCTCCATAATTTCGTAACAACATTTATTTCGACTTCTAGAAAAATGCCCATTTGATTTAAATATATTGACATGTTTGAGTTTGATATGTTTCGGTTAGGAGTAATTTATAAAATAGTAACAAACTTGAATTTGCATAAATTTTTAAGTTTAAAATTACATATAAGAATTATTTAAAATAAGAAACAACTTTTGAATTTTTTTTTTTTTTATATTATTTGTAAGGATGTTCCACAGTCACATTAACTTTCGACCCATACAACTTTCACATTTTAACCAAGTTAATTTTGATGGTAATAATGTGCATTATGCGGGTTAAAAAACCCAAACATATATAACACATTTGGAAGGATTAAGTTTAGAAATTATAGAAGCCAAACTTGACCACATACACCATTTAATCTCATTTCGGCTAGGACAATTACGTTAACCGTATTTTATACACTAACAAAGATTAGCATTAAACTTATAGCGTATAGGCTATCGTTTATATTTTATGCTAACCAACCAATTTGTACACCTACATCTACTAATACAATGGATTGTTTATAGGGGACGCCGATTTCTTGAAACCACATGGAACCGAACTCTTGAAATCCGTTGAAGATTATGCAGTAATTCGTCATCCTAAAGGCCACACGATTCCAAGATTAGGTAATCTTTTACTATATATATTTACCATATTATATTCGTTTTCATTTCATCACGACTTTCATATTTTCTTCTTTGTATCTTCATAAGGACCCGCATATTTATTAACGGATTGAGATTTTCTAAAGTTGTAAATAACTTTATTAGTAAAGTTAGGAATTTTCACTCTTGGATTAAAAAAACCAATGGTCAAGATCAAAAAGTCACTTTTGAATCTTGACATAAAGTTGATTTTAACTTTAGAGGATCCCAATCCTATTAACCCTTAAATAATAAAAATAAATCCAAAGTTTGATAATTAATTCATATTATCTCACTTTTCAGATGAAGAAGGCTTGGAAACAATGTTGAAGTTCATTGATAGGATTCAAAAGATTGTTTCCAAAAAGGAATCCAAATGAAAATTTCATAATGACTTACAAAAAACACTTATCCTGTAATGGTTGTCATTAGAAGGCTAAACTGAGATCAATAATTACTGCAAAAATAATATTTTAGAATTGAATTCAGTAATTTTTATAGAAAATATGTGGTGGTCTTAGAATTACAAGAGTTAAAAAATAGCCTAGTGGACTAGTAGCGATCCAACAAAAAGGTACTCGTATAAAATACTATGAGAATTGTTAATTGTATAAAGGTCTAATGCATCAACTTATTCCGTATTTCATGTTAAAATTTACAAAATTGTCATATAGCTTCTTCATGAAATGAGAGGTTCCTGAGAAATGTTAATGTCCTTGCATTCGATCCACAAAATTGTTCTATCATGATTTATGTCATTTCGTGACACTTTTAAAACGTGCGACTATAATTCTATAAATAACGAAAGCGTGATTAATGAATAGGCTAGGTTAAGAGTAATATTGAAATGTGAAATGGCAAAAAGATTACAAGTATATAATATTGCATATTCAATATAAATGTAGTAATTCTATGACAAAACTAAAATTATTTCAATCGATTTTCTAACAAAATGAAGACATGGAATGAACCAATATAATTGTTCTAACATTTTACTGTTCCTGTCAATAACCAAAATATTGATCTTTTACGAGTCATATGCCCGTACAATACGACGGCGATGGTGGTAGCGGCGCGGGGTGGTGGTGGCGGCGGTGGTGTCGGAAACGAAGGTGGTGACAAGTGGTGGGTGCGGCAATGGTGGTGAATGTAAAAGTAACTGATGTTAAAGAAGGTAATGTAGTTATTTTAAGGATTAATTGATGTTAAATGAGGTAGTGTAGTTAATTCAAAGATTGAGAGATTTATGTTGTAAATATTTTCATTAAGTGTATTATAGGTATAATAGGTAGAGATGTTTATATTAATGAATAAAAAAGAGAGTATTTTAGGTATATCAATTCATCTTTTGAAATTTTGAGGAGGGGGTAACGATAAACAAAAATAATGTTTAGGATTATATAATTATATTGTTTTGTGATATCCATTTAGGTAATAATCTACATTTAGTTTAATTATTATAAATCCTTATACAAATTAGTAGTTAGCAATCGATTGTTAATTTCCTTTAATCTTTATGAGCAGTCATAAAATGGTTGTGTTAAAGTTTTGATCGCTATAGATATATTGACCTTGTGGCCTTTTGGGATCTAAAACGATTTTTAGATACCAGTTTCAGCTCTATGAAATTGAAAACGAATGAATACCTACTTTCAGTATAACCCTATGAAATTGAAAACGAACTCAATTCAAACTTTTCATCATATTACCAGTTACAATAGTAACATCTAACATTTATAAGATAAATAAAGTTAGAATTAGCTCTATTAAAAAGTAAAAAAATTGTAAATTGTTATAAACTTTGATCTTGAATCAACCATAATAATCATAATACTCAACAACATAAATAAAGAAGATGATAGGGAGAAGAGAAGCATATAGAAAGAAAGAGGAGAAAGCAATAGTATTAGTTATTCAGCAATTGTTGTAGTGTAATGAGATTAGGGTTATAACCTTTATATAATAGTCATTGGCTTAAGAAGTAAGGTAGAGGTAAACTAGTCTTTACTTGATATATATTTGTATATGATATATAACAAAAATCTAATTTTAAAAATAGACATTTTTTAGAAGGTGTTTGTGATTATATTTTGGGCTAACTATTGGATTATTGCATTTGCATAAAGCAAATAATCTATAGTGTTTGACAAAATAATTAATTATCTGCGTTTTCATAGACGGAAAACGTAGTTTTGTAAAAAGAGGTTGGGATATACTTTTTTAAAACGCAAGCATAATAATTTATAAACGTAATATAAAAAAAAAAGTTAAACTTTGAAAATAATTTAACAGGAAAAAAACATGAACATGTGATATAACTGAATACTCCATGATATAGTTCAACAAATAAAAAAATAAACAAATATAATCCTTGACCATCATGAAAACTCAAACACATGTTCATACATCTCAGTATGAATCACCTACACAAATTCCCAATTCTCCAAATCTCAAACGTGACCCCCCTCTTGTTTCCCAAAAATCGAATCCTCCTACGTAATCTCTCTATAACAAATGAACAAGTGACTGTAACAAATGATTCCGATACCATATCAGATCATCATCGAAAACCAAGGATTCTATGTCTCCATGGTTTCCGAACAAGTGGTCATATATTTAAAACACAACTCAACAAATGGCCCGAATCGGTTCTGGACAAAATTGACTTGTTTTTTCCTGATGCCCCATTTCCTTGTACTGGAAAATCTCAAGTTGAAGGCATCTTTGATCCGCCTTATTATGAATGGTATCGGTCTAATAAGGTTCGGTAATTACTGATTAATTATTTCTCCTTTGTTCTCTCATTCAGAGATTATTATTATTTATTTTATTTTATTTTTTGAATTTTTACTGAAAATTTGGTTTTTTTGTGTGTGAATGAATTGTAGGATTTTACGGAATATGAGAATTTCGATGAGTGTCTTGAATATATTGAAGAATGTATGATTAAATATGCACCTATTGATGGTTTGGCTGGCTTCTCACAGGTTTTAAATTTAACTAGTATGAATTTATGATAATTTATTTACTTAAAATATTCAATTCTTATTTTTTTTCTTTTATAAATGTTTGCTAAGGGTGCAATGTTGGCAGCTGCTTTGCCAGGACTGCAAGCTAAGGTATGTTTTGTATAAGTTATTGGTAGTTTGCCAGCATGATTTTTGCTATCCTGATCTATCTATTGGGGCGATATGTGTCGCCACAATAAGTTAAAGTTAAGTTTAAGCCTATAATAACAGTGACATATGTCGCCCCGATAGCCCATTCTTTGTAAAAAATATTTTCTGAATTTTGAATGTAGATTGTAGATCATATTTTATGAAAGTGGGTTATAATTTGATTTTTGAATGAATGTGTAGGCTTTTGTTTTTTACTTTCTGACATATATAGGAGATGACAAATTTGTTGGTTCATTTTTGAAAAAGACAACATTCTTGTAAAAAATTTCATCACTGGCCAATTATTTGTTTTTTTCTTATATAAAAATAATCAGTTTAAAAAATGAACTTAATTATACAGGGCATAGCACTGACGAGGGTGCCAAAGATTGAATTTTTAATGATAATATCAGGTGGAAAGTTTAAGAACAAATCATGGGCAGAGAAGGCATTTTCTCTTCCAATACAATGTCCATCTCTCCATTTTATAGGTACTTCTTTGGACCTTGATCACTATCCCTTCTGGGTGGTGATCTGTACACCACCATTTTTTGACCGTACACCACCAAACATGCTTCACATTATTGTACTGTACAACACCTTAATGCATGTTTGGTGGTGTACGGTTAAAAGTTGGTGGTGTACAGATCACTATCCCTTCTTTTTTGTTGATAATCAATATTTGCTTATTACAAGGTTACAACTATGCTAATCTTTTAACAAATAATCATTTTAATTTATCATTTTTTCCATATGTTTGTACATGATGACTGATGTACAGATAATATCATAAGTTACAAATTATCTGGAATATGTATAGGGAAAATAATACCTAATTCAATAAGCAGACAGCCCCTGCTTTTTCCTTTACAAACCAATTAATTATATTCCCCATGTGATTAAATAGCATAACAATTTTAAAAATCTTGTTGTTATGTGAGAGGAAAAGCAGGGAATTGCCTCTTTGTTTCAGCAGGTATGTTATCCTCGTATGTATATTTCTAAACTCAACTTTTAAGTGTATAGATATTATTTAATTTCCATTTCTAACTTTTTATTGTAAGATTTCGATGATAACAACGTGTACATCACATGGTTATTAGTGTTATTATTATTTTTTTTTAAAATAAATTATATATTGAGGCCTTTATAATATGTGGAGGGTATCTCTTTATATAACTAAGAGAGGATATTTTAGGGCTTATGTGACATTCTTTTTCTTTTGACAGTAAGATTTTTTCCTATATGTGACATTTTGTTGTTAATTCTTTCATTTTTCAAAAGATAATCCTAAAAGTTAGCTTAGCATAAAATCATAATTTAAATTGTTAATCTAAAATTTAGGCATTTATTTTGAAAAACCTTTTCCTTTAATTATGAAAAATCCATTTAATATAAATGTTAAAATTATAATATAGGAACATGATAATCTTTTTAATTTAAAAACCATTTGACTTTAATATGAATATTATAATATATTAATATTCAAGATAAAACTAGGAATGAGTTTGAAATTATCTTTGATTTTGATAAAGAATTCTAACATAATAACATATTAATAATGTTACTACTGAAATGTGTTTTGTTTTTTTTTTTCTTTCAAAAGAAATATTTTGAGTGTTTCATCTTTGATTTAATATTATATAATATAATATTAAAACTTGAAGTTTACATGTTACATAAATAAGTTAGTCCCTGAATATAGATCATAAAAAAAAATTCACGAATTATCAATATTATCTTTCATTAGTCATACCTTACATATATAATATATTCAATCATAATCTTATTATCTGGATCGTAATCTGGCAGTTTTTTATATTATCATAAATTAAAAATAATACTTTAACTATTAATTACATTTTACTTACGTTGTCACTCAGTACCCGTACAACGTACGTGTATAATCTAGTTTCACAATATGGACAATTCTTCTTGTCCACAAACTTCAACAACCCTTTTTATAGCTTAATAATTGATGGATGTTGGTAGCACCACCATCACTTTCATATTTTCTTCCATTATTAATCTGGCGCAAACATGTTTTAATAAAAAAATGGATTACAAGTTTAATGTATTTTAGTTTTTTTTTTTAAGGCAAATTTTATTACTGCAAAATCATATAGTGTGTAATGTGTTAGTGCGTTTTTCTCCACATTTACATTGACACTCGAATATGCACCTTTTATAACTTACGATTTTGCTGGGTTAGAGAAATAAGAAACCGGATTGTGTAGCATATTAAGGTGCAATTTATATTAGTAACCTTATCAATCTTCGGAAAAAAAATATTTGGTGCATTAATCGCATCATATGTGTGCTTTTTAGACAACATCTCAAAAATTAAAGAGGCCAAATGTGACATCGACTATGGCAACTTGATCGTATTGTGCAAGACCGGAGCGTAGGAATAACTTTCTATATTTAGCCGTACGTTATTGTACATGTTCTAATACGATATATTGTTTATGCTAATTTTATAGGGGACGCTGATTTCTTAAAACGATATGGGATTGAACTCTTGAAATCAGCTGAAGATTATGTCGTTATTCGCCATCCTAGAGGCCACACGATTCCAAAATTAGGTACACTTTTACTATACATTGTCTTGCTAAACAAAAAGTAGATGAACATAACATGTTCAATAATTTTCTTACATGGATTCACATATTTGTTAATGTGTTAAAAATGACTTAAATTACTAACTTGGATTGCTAACTCTTATTTTTCAGATGGAGAAGGCTTGGAAACGATGTTGATATTTATTGATAGGATTCAAAAGATTGTTTCCCAAAAGGAATCCAAATGAAAATTTCATAATGACTGCATAAAATAATATTTCAGAATTGAATATTAAATAATTGTTATTAAAGATGTATAGTAGCCATCAAAAGTAAAAACGGGCACAGAGGTCACAAGTTTAAATTCACTAAGGCTTATAGGATCCCTAATTTGCCATTGCTATATAGTATGAATTTTAGATATTCAATGGGCGACAGACACTTGACCTACATGACCAGCAAGAGTTGCATTTACTTAATTTGGTACGAAGGGCTTTCAAATGTATATTTGATTAGCTAGGTTATTCTACACAAACATTTCAGATCTACTCAAGGATTTGAGGGAGCTCACCTTCCACAAAATCTCATCGAGGCGCACACAATTCCTATTTCCTGACATACTCGTCCAATAAAAGGCGCTCTGTCGGAGGCTTGGATCCCATATACATCCATTACGGCCGAGGTAATAACAAAAATTGCTTCTGACACTTCAAGAATGATATGAAAGCAACATCATTGCCAACAAGAAAGATGCTGACATGTCCAAAGATAGTGTACGCGATATTGACATACTACCTTTACGGCCTGATGTATGGTGGTTCGTTCTGCGGGTTAAGATTTTATACATTTTTTCAGTTTTGGGCCGCTCAGGGCTCAAACCATCCACAATCTTGTAGGCCCGAAAAAACCTGGAAACTAGGGCTTTTTTTCTTTCAACGTAATCCATATAATTCCATATGAGAACTTTCTGCTATAAATTTCCATGATATCTTAACCTAACAAAAAAAAAAGAAAACCCTACTATAAACTTTTAGATATTGTCATGGTTTTCAATTATAAATCTTTTGATTCAAAACATATATATACTACTGCATTTTCTACCCATCATCATTGCCATACCATTTACACCTTCTGTTTTCTATCTGAAATTTATCTCAAAATCAGTTACGCTATATAAAGTGGCGATGCTTACCGAAAATATTTCTTTTCTCAACCAAATTTATGAGAAAATGAAGCTTGGAAAGTGAAGGTCAAGGTAATAAGGCTTTGGAAGCAAACCTTTAGCAACAATCCTTAGGCCTCTCTTTATAATACACACTTCTTCCACTATTCTTTCCTGTCACGTCAGGTTTTATCTCTCTTAGAACACTCCAAGAACACCGCACTCCTTATAACCCCCTATTCTTTACCTATTTTTTCATTATTTTATTATTTCCTTTTCCATTCTTAAAAGGCCAAATAAACAACATCTTTTATTAATAGATAAAACATTACATTTATTAAAAATAAAAATTACACTAAAAATTGCACACTAAAAATTAACACATTACATTTATTATAAGTAAAACAACTTAACGTTGACAGTAGTTTTCCGGGAGGTTCCAAACGTGTTTAATCAGAGCATTGCACAATTCATGGTGCACCCTTCTATCGCGTAACTCCCCGTACATCCGAAGCTATGTTGAAACCCTTTCGGTCCATGTACGGGGTGGGAGCCTAGTCGTTTCTATCAACTCTTCTTCAAACGCACTGATTGCGCGTCCATTATCTTCAACAATCATGTTGTGCAGAATCACACAAGTGAACATGATACGTTTTATCTTGTTCATGTTGGTGCATGTTTCTCGGTGACAAAAGCATTCTAGATGTGATGTGTGTTTTATATTCAAGTCTTGTAATATAAATTACCGTTTATCAATGAAATTACCTTGGCATATATTGTTGATCACATTGGGATCCTTTATATATGTTTATATGTTTGTTTATTATTTATGTTTTGCAGGTACTTGACATGAATGTAGACATTACATGTAAAGGGTAATTAAGTTAATGTTGGTTCTGCGTTTAACAGCAGTAGAAACATTAACTTAATATACTTCCAACGGTAATAGTCGATGTTGGTTCTGCTTTTATAGCAGTAGGAACATCGGCTGAGTCAATGTTGGTTCTGCCTTTACAGCAGTAGGAACATTAACTCAAATATTCCTAAGTGTCATTTGAGAGTTCTTGGGAACAAGCAAAAGTTTGCTTGTTCAGAAAAACACTCAAATGGTTTGAGAGTTTCTTGGGAACAAGCAAAAGTTTGCTTGTTCAGAAGAACTCTCAAACAGTTTGAGAGTTTCTTGGGAACAAGCAAATTCTTGCTTGTTCAGAAGAACTCTCAAATAGTTTGTGTGTTCAGGGAAACACACAAACAGGCCAAACCCTAATGGGCTTTATGGGTCTGACATGGAAACACTCAAACCCATAAGGTTTTGAGTGTTCCTGGCCCTTGCCTATAAATAGGGGTGTGTGTTTATGCGTGTTCATAACAAGAGTGTAGAGAGAGAAACGAGCAAATCTTGAGAGAGAAACTACTAGAGCTAAGAACACACAAATCTAGTAGATCTTGAGGGTGCTACTCGTCTCACGCACGAACCGCAAAACACACACCCGGTTTGGTTGGCTCGTAGACTTAGATTACCAAGTTGGTAAGGTTTGTCCGGAAAGTCACCTCACTATATTAACCAAATACGGGTGTTTATGTTCACGCATAGATATATATATAGTGATATATATATATCATAAAAAGGTTGATATAAAAACCGTTGGTTATCTCGAGGGATTCTGCATCTCGACATATCCTTAGTCAATATCGGTTCGATAGAAGAAGAAGACCCGAGGGACTTACAACTGGTATCAGAGCCAAAGGTTTTTATACCTTGGTTCGAGATTGATTACGGTTTGGATATCCCTATTTTTGCGTGTTCTTAGGTAGAGATAGTTTTCGGGTGCGTTTGAAAGAAAGGTTCAAACTTGACGCCAAAATAAGACACATCTCTATCCTAAAACTATTTTCTCAAGGTTTCATTGATCAAGTAACAATATTGAGTTCTAGATCTAAGAAAGATTGAAAAAATAGCGTTTTGCGTGTTCTTGTATAGTACTTGCGTGTTCTTGAAGTACTGTACTTTGCGTGTTTCGGTACATCCCAGATCTACGTGTTATTCAAACTGGTTTGCGCATTCTAGTGGTTTGCGTGATCTAGTTTGAGTGTTCTTCAGTTTGAGTGGTTTCGGTTTTGAGTGTTCTCGTTTGCGTGTTCCTACGTCTTGCGCGTTTCATTTGAGTGTTCCCTGTTTTGCGTGTTCTTGTGTACTTGCGTGTTTATAAGTTGAACCACATACACAATGGCAGCAAATTATCTTAACCAATTAATACTAATGGACCATGAGACCGGTAAGGGTAATTCACCACCCAAGCTAATGATCATAGACCAATACTTTTCTTGGAAAGGTCGATTCGAATCCTTTATGCAATTCACGGACATTAGAATGTGGACTTGTATGACAGAAGGATATAGTGCCCCAACATATGAGGATAGTGGTTTTAACAAAGTATATGCTTACCAAGACATGACTGAATCTAATAAAAAAATGTATGAGGCAGAGAAAAAGGCACTATCATGTTTAAAAATGTCATTGCCACAAGAAATATTACATTTATTTAATGGATTCAATACATCTAAAGAACTTTGGTTAGCATTAAAGAATCATTGTGAAGGGGATGAAACACTTAAAAAGAATCGTAGAGACCTTCTAAAGCATCAGTATAATGTATTTAATGGGTTAAGAAGTGAAAACTTAGATAAACTAATTACAAGGTATTATCATTTGCTAGCAGAATTGCAAGCATTTGAGGTTACCTACTCTGAGGAGGAAAAAGTCGAGAAATTTTTGAACTCCTTGCCGGAAAAGTGGAGTAATTACATTACCACTTTGCAGGAGAAATCAGATTTCTTTGACTCAGATAGTTGCTAAGTTTAGGGGACAAGAAATGAAACTAAAGAGGAGGGAAGCAGGATATAATAATGCTCAGATTCCCGAGCTTTATTACGGTAGGCCTTCGATCAATGTGGGTCCAGGTTCCTCTGATGGAAGCACAAGTGCCTTCCTGAGTGAAGATGTTGACTTACAGAAGATCTCGTTTGACTCTGAGGGGAACATATGTCTTGTTTCAAGTCAGAGCAACAATCTAGGCAACCGTCAGTATCCTACCTCCAGTGCTAGTTCCACCGTGCCTATAAGTGTCAAATGTGCGGAAAGTCACTTATCCATTCTTGCGTCATTCGTGACATCGTATGAACAGTTTATACAAGGAAAGGTTCAAGATCCTAGTCTTATAGATGAAGACTACGAACAAATTGATCCTTTGGACTTGGAAGAGATTGACTTACAATGGCAATTGGCCATGTTGACTCTTCGAGCTAAACGGTTCTTGGCAAGTACAGGGCGAAAGGTTGTGGGTTCCAAGCTTGGCTTTGATAAGTCAAAGTTAAAGTGTTACAATTGCGAGGGCTTTGGACACTTTGCTAGGGAATGCCAGAGACCTAAGAAGGATGATAGGTCTTTTGTGACTCGTCAGAACTTCAATCAAGGTGGAACAGTACCTTCATCTTCAAACACATCTAGACAAAGGTCATACATTGATGGGTCTAATGGAAATCAAGGCTCAGTTGATCAGAGTAACTCAAGAGCTTTGGTGGTCCAACAACAAGACGGATCATATGACTGGAGTACTAAAGTCAATGAAGAAGACAATGCATATGTCGCTGAGGTTGATTCAGAAAGTAGTACTGTTCCTTTGGATGAGACTTCTTCTCAAGAATCAACAAACCCTACACATGAAAATGTTCCTTTCACCTCACTTGAGAGATCATCTTCAAATGTTGAAGCATCAAGTATAAAAGATGGTGATAACTGTTCAAAGGGAGAAACTTCAAAGGTTGAAAATGTAAAGATTCCAGAAAACTTGGGAGTAAAGGATCTAGTTACCTTTATGATAGATTTACATGTTCCTGAGCAGCAAATAGATTTTTCTTTGCATTCATTAATTAATGTTTGTAAAGATAATTTTAAAATATCTCAAACCGCATGTGAGTTATATCTAAGGGTTGATGATTTACAAAAGAAGATAGATGAGGATCAAGAGGAAAAATCTCTCTTGAGACAGCAAGTGAACATCTTGACTAGAAGAGAAAAGGATCTCTCAGACAAGATTAGACTTAATGAAAGAGAGAATGATTGTATAAGAAATGAGTTGAGGGAAATCACTCTTAGAAAACAATTGGGACAAGAGAATCATGAGAAATTGAGTAATGAGTACGCTTCTCTACAAAAGGAACTACTCTCTGCTCAATCTGAGATTACAGACTTACAGTCCCGAATTGACAAAATGAGAGATATTCGAATTATGACAAGTCATGCCTATGAAAGCATTAAAAATGGAAATTGTCATAATATTGAAGAAATCTCGAATAAAAAGAATCACAATGTTGAGATCCCTCCTCTTATCAATCATATCTATGATCCTATCGTTAAAGTGAGTGATGATGACAAAAAGGTCTCCTCTGATAATTTCAAGGAACAACAGAAGAAGTCAAAATTCTCTAATCAAACCAAATACGTTTATGAGAAGGGTTCAATCACTCACTACACTCTTAAAGGTAGTAGAAAATGTTTACTGAAAAGGAGTATTCCTTGGAAAGTATTGAACCAAATCTGATTGATAAAGTTTGGGAAGTTGATGTGGTTGATTTTGAGCAACAAAACAGACAGCTCAGAAAACTGAGTCCTAGGAGTTCGTCATCAAAGAAGACCATTAGAAGTACTCATTTTGTTAAAATCAGGAACCGATCCAACTGCCCAATCAGAAGTTGCTCCAGAACAGTCTGCAAAATTGAAGTTACAAGAGATGACATCTAAAGATCCAAGTTCACATACCTTGACTGAGCAAGATATTCATTCATCTTACCATGTTAAGGTTAAAAGGCAGAGAATGAAAAATATTGATAGGATCTCATGCTTCAGTTGCAGAGAAAAGGGACATGTGTCAAGTATGTGTCCACAAAAGGGTAAATCCAGCAGATCAAGGCAGTCTAATGACTCAAGTGACAGAGATGTTGAAGATATATATGTTCAATTGAGAAAGAACAAAGGTAAACATGTTGAAGAAAGGTCAACAAGTGTTTCACCTAAGAAGATTTCTCAAAGGAACTCTCCCGCACGGAGTGGTTCTCCTAGAAATTCGTCGAGTTATGTTGCTAAGGAGCATGGAAAGCCAAGAAGTGTATCTCCAAAGAAACCTTCAAATGGCGGTCAAGTTCGTAGCAAGACTCCAAAGAGGAATCCCACTCCAAAATGAGAAGTCTTTAATCGTGTTGGTGAAGACGATACATGTTTTTATGATCGTTTCACAGGAACGGTTAAGACTGGTCATTCCTCAATGTTTCAAAAGCATAGTCCCAGGAGAAAGATCGAGTTATCTCCTGAGAGGGTGCCAAGAAACAACAGACAAACTTCAAAATCCAAGACTCCCACTGAGAGTAATGGATATTGGACGAATGCCACAGTGAAAGATAAGGACGGTAAATTCAAGTCCATTGAGGCTTGGGTGCCATTTCGCAACTAGGCGCTTATCTTTCGTGCGGAAGGACACAGTCAAGGAGGACCATGCATTTTCGGTGATCGGTGACTGAGTCCTAGGCACATTTCATTAGATAACATATTGGGTTATCGAACTTTTATTGTATTTCTTCATTGTAAATCATGGTGCAAGTCCAATGTATGTTATTTATAATTTGTTTATAAAGGAACGTATTTAGGAA